>OX104067.1:66425202-66697522 GCA_944474145.2 Dicrocoelium dendriticum | reverse complement strand
TGCTTCTTTGCTAGCTTCGAATGCTTTTCGTGCTTCAGGCGTAAGATCAACTTTACCGTGGTTACGTTCACGCAGAAGATCGGTAAGCGGTTGCATAAGCTCGACGCAGCGTGGCAGGAATCGGCGATAGTAGTTGACCATGCCGTTTAAGCGTCGAATGGCAGCTAGAGTCGTTGGATGAAGAAAGTCTCGAATTACTTGGACTTTGTGCTGCAAAGGACGGATACCGTCGGAATCAAGTTGATGTCCGAGGAAGTCCATGTGCGGCTGCATGAAAATGCACTTGTCGGGGTTGACGATGACGTTGTGCGCCTTCATCCGCTCGAACAAGAGTGGTAGATGTGTTCGGTGTTCCTATTCCGAAGAACTGGTTACCAGGATGTCGTCGATATACGGGTGGACGAAGTTGAGTCCACGTACGACGGAGTCGATGAAGCGTTGAAATGTCTGCGCGGCGTTGCGCAGACCGAATGGCATTCGTGGAAACTCGACTAATCCAAATGGTGTAATAACGGCGGTTTTCGGTATGTCCTCGTCGGCGACCGGGATCTCATGATAAGCTCGCACCAGATCAATCTTTGAGAACACACGAGCGCCATGAAGACCGGCCATCATCATTATACACGTTAGCTGAAGGTGGAAAACACAGCTATTGTGCCGCAATACAAAAGACAAGAAAAGGAAAACAAACAGTGGCAAGCCGGCTGAGTCCCCAGTAACGGATGGACATCGTTCCGGAGAGCTAACAGTTGGTTATCCTGCCGTAGAAAGAGAATTATATTATGCCTATCGAGTGAGATCGTGATTGGAGGGGATGCTAAGCAGTAGGGGGATGGACAGAGGAACTCACAACACAAACGTTATTGGGGCCAGCTCCAAGCCATATCAGCAAGTGTGTCCAACCAAACGTGTTCACCGTCCTTCGGACCCCAGCCAAGCAGCCGGGATGCACCAACCGACGCCAACTTCGAGGTGCGGGTTTCATCTCTCTCAGCCCAGTCATCGCTTGGCCTCCCCTTCTCCTCTTCCAACCGCACCCACAACGCGCAAACAATACACGTCGCGAAAGTCGATGTGCTGGCATGCGCAACACCTGGCCCAACCATCGGAGTCTGGTGCGCGATATAATGGTGCTGAGCGGTTCACTCGCTCTTCCTGTACCAAGTACGCGATGCCGAACACGCTCATTGCTCGCGCGATGCTCCCACCAGACATGAGCTAAGCTGCGAAGGCAGCGATGATCGAATATGACGAACCACTTTATGTCTGTCGACCTGATGAGGCAGGTTTCACAACCATATAGGAGAGTTGAATGGACGGCTGCGTTATAAACTCTGCTCTTCAGGGCGAGTGTAATGTCGCGTCTGCGCCACAGGTGGCGCAGTAGAGGGGAATGGGGATAGGGCACCCGACGGACCTCCTACTTCTGCCTTGGGCTTCGCCAATTTTAAATCTCTTACGCTTTACTTTGATAAGGGCAGAAGCCCGCTTGTCTGCCACGCTAACAGCCGAATCAGACACGCTATTTTGGGGCTCGTTGCTGACAGTGTCGTTAATCATTTGTGTGCTGACAGTAGATCGTGGGCAAACAGATACCGTGTCTGGCTACACGCAAGTAAACATCAACAACAGCAGTACATCATTCATTTGAACTGATGCTTCGCTGTCATACAACGACGATGATCTACGGAATAAAAAATACTAAGAGGGAGAGAGAGGGCACTTACCTGAAAAGCTTAATGCCCTAAGAAATTATTCAGGGTCAAGGCGGCTACACCTTGTGTTAACAACATACCGTCACAAACAGCTGGCTATCATGCAAAGATAAGGCGGCATCGGCGAGACAGCTTCCTTGTGGCTTTCATTGCCCCGCGTCCTAATCAGCCAGTACTCCGCAGATAACTCAGCACCAAACACACTTTAAACAAGCAATCCGACTACGAGACCGCAGTAGACGCGCTACTGGTGTTGGTTACGAGCCCTGTCCTGTAAAGTCTCGAGCCAAGCACAAGGCGAGTCACGTGGACTCCAGCCCTGAAGGTGAAACGGACCAACGGCACCCAGTTTGGTCGTCAGTGACTTCATTTCAAGCTGCCAAGTCAATTTCTGTCCACTTCGAGCCTTGCACCACCCTACACCTGGCAGACTGAACAAGGCCCTCCTAGGTAAGCGGTGACCAGGCATGCGTAGCGCGTGCCCGAGCCAACGCAACTTATTCAATGCTATCTGTTGTTATAGGGAGCTAGCATGACTATCGCTACCCAGTACTCGCCTACGCACATCGTCGTTACGGACACGCTGGTGCCATCTGACACCAGAAATGCTTCGCAGACAACGATGATCAAATACTTGAAGGCGCCTCAGATCTTCAGACCGAAGGGGCCAAGTTTCACTATCATAGATCAGGACGGCCCTCGCTGTGACCTTGTATACACGGCCTTTTAGACGGAGGGTAACTCCCTTCTGTAGCCAAAGATGCCGCAGGTTCAAGGAGGCACTTTCGGCTTTTGCATTACATGAACTGACTTCAATTTCTATGCACCCATCGTTGCCATGGTAGGTGAATCGATCAACCAGCTCGAGTTCCTCATTATCAAGGGGTCATCAAGTGGCTGGTGGTCTTGCAGCAACACTTTGCACTTTGAAGGTGCGAAGTGCATACCAAATAATGGGACCACTCTAGACAGGTTACTCAGATTTGACTGGGCCGTCCCAGCATCGTCGAAAAGCAAGACGATATCGTCCGCATAATCAAGATCAACTAACCTTTCACCAGGCAGGGTCTCAATGCCAACTCGCAAGTATCTTCCACTGTCTCCTGACTGAGACGACCTGAGCAGTCCAGACACTTTACAAACCAGTCAACTTTCCTGTCTATCGGACACAACAGAGACATGAGGCTTTCCATAGAAACATGACTGCTCTTTTCTGCCGTGTAACGCTTAGTCCTACGCACACAGCAGTCATCACAACTGTATAGTATGCTCTCGCTACTAGCCATAAGGGCATAGTGCATCAGACTCAATCCAGTACAGTCCTCATGGGACCAACGGCGACAGATATCGCATTGCATGCCCCCGGATGAGTTTCTAACCGCTTTGAGACACCCCGCTTTGCCACGTATAACCAACGCGTCGTCGGAACGAGGACGGCGATTTTGGACAGCACTCGACAACTATCTCGACGGAAAGGGTTCGGAAAATGAAGTGAATATATAACATAAACGACAGAGTTGTGAACCGGTTTACGGTGACCAGCTATGCAATCGACGAGAGCACCAGTCGGAAAGACCAACTGTGACATGTATTAAAATGAACTCGCCAACTCGTAACGGGCGTCACAAAGCCGACGTCAGCTCCAAGGATCATCACCATCCTTACTATACACGTTAGCTGGAGGTGGAAAATACCTCAACTACTGTGCCACAATACATAAAGGAAAGAAAATAAATACAACAGTTGCATTGCAGCTGAGCTACCAGCAACGGATAGGCATCGTTCCGGTAAGCTACCAGCCGGCTACTAGGCAAAAAGAAAACTTATTATGTAAAATTCTGTTACGCTACGAAATGAGATCGTGTTTGCAGGGGGAGGCTAAAATGGATGGTGAAGGACAAAGGAAATATATACATAAATACAATACATAAAGGAAAAATAAATACGACAGTTGTATGCCAGCTGAGCTACCAGCAACGGATAGGCATCGTTCCGGTAAGCTACCAGCCAGCTACTAGGTAAAAAAAGAAAAGAAAAAATATTGTTTTACGCTAATAAATGAGATCGTAGGTGGAAGGGGAGGCTAAGCGGGATGGGAAGGGACAAGGAAACTCACAACACGAACACCGTTGAGGTCGGCTCCTTGCCATGTCAGCAAGCGTATCTAGCCAAACGTATTCATCGTCTTTTGGACGCCAACCAGGGAGGCGTGACTCTCCAACCGAGGCCAGCTCCGAAGTGAGGGCTTTCATTCCTCTGGACCAAGTCATCGCTTGGCCACCTCTCCTCTTCTTCCACCCACATCCCCAGTGAGCAAACAACGCACTTTGCGGAAGTCGGTAGGCTAGCATGCGCAACACGTGGCCGAGCCATCGGAGCCTGGTGCGTGAAATGACGGCGCTGAGCGGTTCAGTTCCTTTTTCTGTGCCGTAAACAAGGCGTTGAACACGCTCGTTACTCACACGGTGATCCCACCAAGTGTGAGCTAAATTACGAAGGAATCGATAGTCGAACGTAACTAGCCTCTTCATGTTCGCCGATCTTAGGGGCCAGGTTTCGCAACCGTACAGTAAGGTCGAACGTACCGCTATATTGTACACTTTACCCTTCAGGGCGACAGTGATGTCGCGCTGCCGCCGTAGGTGGCAAAGGTTAGCAAAAGCACTTCCAGCTTTTGATATACGGTTCAACTCCAAGGATATGACAACAGGTTCCTTGCGAAAGAGCAGAGGCACCAAGACCAGGAAAACCGAAGATCTGCTAACAAGTTCAACCGCAGTGAGAAAGTTGTTGGGAGTAATCCAAATAAATCCGCCTTTGCGAAATGGATAGCGGCACGTAAGTTGCGAGCGGTAGCTGGTTTGCATCTAAATGGTCAAAAAGACGGGTAAAAATCCAAGGCTTTAGAAACCACAAAAGGTCAGCAAACACAGGTTTGGTTGCGGGAAAATTCACCGAAAGCGGCTCTCCAGCGATGTTTTTGCCACGTGACTCAGCGACGGGACAGTCGGTCCCGCGCTTACTGGTAATTTTCTCGGTTGATCCGTTTTAATCTTGTTTAGCACCCTGTTGTTACTTTTTTAATTGCGGTCCTTTTATTATTGTATACGTGTTATATTTCCGCTATGTTTTCCACATGAACGTAGCTGTCTCGCCAAACACCGAGGTGGATGTAACCCTGGGTCTTCGTTTGTTGAGTCTAGTGCAGCTTACGAACAATCTACCTGTTCAAAGCCAGTCACTGATTTATCTGGCAGTATTCATTGTGACGTTTACTGCCGGTGGTATCACGAAACTTGTACCGGCCTACAAGCGGACCACCACAAGGTGCTATCATTCTGTGTGAACTTCCTTTTCAGCTGTGGTGAATGTTGCGCTCAGAGATCGACGCGCCTGACTGTCACCGTTGCTAAACCTACAGTGCTGGCGTCAAATTGGCAGATGTTGGGAGGGCGATAGCCGAGCTCGCTTCTCTTGCCTCACTCAATACCAAAGTGGATTTGATTTAGAAATCCCTGAATTTTGCGATCGAGGACACTGCAGCAGACTACACCACTGCTTATGATCCATCTGCTGGTGTCTGTCACTCGGTCAAGGAGTAGCACATCCTACCAGATAATCCAAGTAGCATTGTCCATTCTTCATGAGCCTATCAAAGTGAAGCAAATGAGGTGCGGAAATACCACAAGCCCTCTACTAAACCCACAGACTTAGTTTTCACGGCATCAAGAGCAAAGCAGATTTCGTCACTCGTAAAGTCGTCTGACGTTTGTGCACAGGTGAACATTCCGATACACACTACTTGTCAGTCGAAGATGCTATCCGTCTCGGCTGCTACTGAAGCGGCCCCTTCTGACGACTTGTTGATACTCCTCAATGCGACACAAGGTTAACAGCTCTTGCTGCCGTCAGCCAGAAGAGGCGGACTGAAACTGCCCGTTAAACCTCGGGTGGGCTCGAAGACCCAGGAAATAGTGAGACACCGGCAACAGATAGGAAAACCTACGCTACCGCTGCTTCGACGTCTTTTGAAGAGGCAGGGACAGTCCCATTGCCAGCGGTGGAAAATTCTGGTGTAAGTATCAAATCCAGGACACGTAGAATAAACACACCCCGTCGTGGCGACCCTTTCACGGATAGTAGCATTATATTCCATAACGTTACTGAATCTGCGGCTGCTCTCCCCAGGGAACGCATTTCGGATGACATCAAGTGGCTCAAACTGTGCGTCACCTATCTGCTTCCACCTGGCTTCTCTGGTGTCGCTGTCAGAAAGCTGACCAGATTGGAAAGCGTGCCTATCGGTAAGACAAATCCGCGACCCCGACTACTTCGCGTGGTCCTTTCTGCTCCGGAGGAATGTAGCTTACATTCATTGTCCACTTGCAGTTAGACTGGAATTGTGGGAAGCTATCAAAGACCACAAAAGATAGGCGGGCGGCTGGTGAACAGGGCCTCCGTCTTGTGGCTTTTCGGGTGGTCAACCGGAAGCTATTTTCCGCCCTATCAGAGCCCATGCTGATGGCACACGACTCAGGGATGGTCGTGTAGATTTCCTCGAGGCAGTACGTAACAACGTGCCTAGCCTAAGGAACAAGGTGCACGAGTTGGGTCTGCTTGTAGACAAGTCTCATCCCAACATAGTTGCTTTTCCTGAAACGTGGTTGTATCCGGATAACTTGGACGGTATGGTACGTTTACCTGGCTACGCATTGCTTCGAACTGATCGCTCCGTTGGTCCTCAAAGCGGAGGCGTTGTACTTTATGTGAGCTGTACATTATGTATGTTGAGAACTTGCACATTTCAATCGTCAAATCAGACTTTTGATGCCCTATCGGCTGTTATGTGTACTTCCCCTGCCCAGTTTACAGTTATAGTGAAGTCCTGGAAGTTCTTCCAGAGGATACTTGACTTTATTCGCACTCAGTCTGCGAATAAGTGTTTAGTTCTAGGGGATTTTAACCTCCCGGAAGTCTGTTGGGTCGATCTTTTGTGCAATTCGGCGTCAGAAACATTCGGTGCAAACTTTCTTGTGCTGACTCTCCAGGTGCCTTCGCACCAGTTCGTGACTTTCCACACTAGGTATGTGGCCAACCAAATACCATCTAGTTTAGATCTGGTTTTCGCTAGGTCGCTCGACTTCGTAACTGACGTTTCGTACGGTGCACCTCTAGGGTCCAACAATCACGCATGCATATCTTTTCGGTGTGATTTTTCAAGGCACCAACAGACCGTCGTTAAATTACTTCCGGATATTTGGCGGGTGGACTTTAGTGCAATGCGAGCCAAGGCTGCAGTTCTGAACTGTGAGATCTCCATGGCTGACCATGTCCAGTTAGGCTGGGATAAATTTAAGTCATATCTTACGGGGGTTTCTACTCCCTGTGTTCCACTCGAGTGGAAAAGTGGGTTACGAGCATGGCCTTTATGAATAGACTCCACATACAAATACCTACTCAAGAAACAGTCCAGATGCTGTTGACCTTACCAAGCAGCTCTATCAACCAGTATCTACGACGGTTATCGAAAGATTAGACATAAATGTAAGCAACATCTCAGGACTGCTTGTCTCCAATACGAGCAGAGTTTAGCGAACTCGGCCGCTGCTAATCCCAAGAAGTTTTCTGCTTACGTTAAAAGATGCAGCGAAGCAAAACGGTCTATATCAGCGTTATTGCGAGCAGACGGTACCCATGCGCAAACCATGACAAGGCTTGTATACTTAGTGAACAGTATACTGGGGTCTTTACTCGGGAGACCTCTTTACCAGAGGTATTGGTTTCAAAAGTTAGAAGATTCTTACTGTTGCTAGGCCTTAATCCCTCTAAAGCTTCCAGTCTTGATTTAACTCATCCGAAGCTGTTGCATGAACTGACCGTGGAGCTGCGTGGTCTTCTCACATGCGTGTTTCCATAATCGCTTTACAGCTGTCTTTTACCTTCGGAATGGAAGGTAATCATTTGTACGATCTTAAAGGACGGTGCGTGCGCTCTGCTCGCGAGCTACCGGCCTGTCAGTTTGACAAGCGTAGTAGTCAAGTTGTTTGAAAAGCTAATAACGGATTCGGTGGAGAACCACCTAAATAGATTGAGCCTTCTCAGTGTTGCGCAACCTTGATTCCGCAAGGGATTTTCGTGTCAGACTAATCTACTTGCAGCCGGTGGCCGAGTGGTTGGCACGTTTGCTTTCCAACCATAAGGTCACCGGTTCGAATCCGCGTAGGGGTGGGCGTCCTCGCGGTATACCCAGCCCGCGCGCGGCTGGTGGTGGTCGCGCGGCAGCGAAGCGCCGTTACGGCGTATAAGCTGACACATTTCATTTCATTTCATTTTCACTTGCAGCTCATGAAAGCTGCGCCGGAGCGGTGGGCAGTGGCAACGTTGTAAACGTGCTATTAATGGACTTTTCGAGAGCTTTTTACACTGTTCTTCACCTTAGGCCCTCACTTAGGTAGGGATCTTACGGGATATCTGGTCGCACCGTTAAATGGATGTTTGATTTCCTGAAGGGAACAGTGTGTAGCGTGGGGCGTAGCCTTTCACTTAGGTAAGTTGTCCCTAGTGTCGTCCCGCAGGACCCGGTATTGGGGTCATTGTTGTTCGCGATCTATGTAAACGAATTACCGGGGGAGCTAGAAGTAGCACCACTAATGTTTGCTGTCGACCTTAAGCTTTGGCATATTGTGGATATCCCGTGGGGTCCTAAGACAATTCAGTGTGCCTTGGATAGTCTCTGCGAATTGCCTACCTTATGGTTGATGCCAATAAGTCAGGCCAAGTGCTCTGTTTTCCGAATCGGAGCTGCTAGTCCTCCCGCCTTATATGTTATCGGCGGTAGTGAAATCCGTGTTGTTACTTAGTGGATTGTTTTAGGTTTCGTCCATTTATCATCTTTTCACTCTTGCGACAATTGGAAGAAGACTACTTGTCGGGGGTTTCGTATGATGTGGTTTGTCTGCCGCTCTTTAGGAGTCCTAACGGCCAATATGTTTGCGATGCTATTCTCGGCATTCGCACCACCCTACTTAGAATATTGTATCCAGGCTTGTCCACCATGTCCTATCCGAGACAAAACGGATTTGGAGAGGGTGTTACGAGCGGGTACTAGGTTAGTGCAGGGTCTACGGGTACAGAGTATCCTGAACGCTTCCTTAGTTTGGGTATGTACTTCATGCACTACTGAAGGATAAGAGGGGACCTGATTCTCACTTACTGTGTTTTGACGGGTAAGATCGGCCCGGACTTGTCTTGGGCTATTTAGTCCCGCTAAATTACCTAATGTCCTCATTCGCCCATTGAAGTTGCATGCAACCACTGTCTGATTGGATTAGGACGGAAACTCGTCTGTCGCGCCGAGTTATAGAGCGCTGGAATTCGCTTTCAGATCATGTGGTTAGGGAACCTATGGTTAAGGTTTTTGCGCGTCAGCTCGATGCTCGTGGGTAGCAACACTAAACCTTTCCTTTTTCCAGACTGACTGATCCTCAGTCTACGTTTCGTTTTTTAATGACTTAAATATCGTACTTGCTTACCTCACTTCTTCTCTTCTTGCCTTTTTCGTTTACTGTTTTCTCTTTAGTACTTCACGTAACTGCCCTAGCAGGGACTACTTCATACGTTAACTCTACATATATCGTTACATCCGTTTGTGGACATCCCCACGCACCAAGTACCCTCTATTTTTGATCTCGTGTTTGCCAAGTCGCTCGATTTTTTAATTGATGTATGCATAACTAATGGCGTGTTCTTATTATCTCAGTAGTACAGTCACATACTAGCCAAGTTTGGCGAACCAGTGATTACCAAAATCACCACAGTTGTGATAAGTGGGTTGTGCAACCCAGACCTCCCCAGAAAGTACTGCTCCAAGCTGAGAAGAACAGTTGCTAACACTGTAAGTAACACGACACCAATATCCCAGAAAATCAATTGTTCCAATATCTCAAACGGCTCACCCACTGCTGATACGGTTCCCAGTTCGATCGGAGTAATTACACACATGGCCTTGTCCAATCTCTTTGCTGAGAACATGACAAGACGGTACTAGTGAAAGTTGGGTTGCCGTTTCTACCAAGAAAGACCGATATTTAGAATCCGCAGCACCGTCCACCGGATCGGAAACTGAGGAGCGAAGCGAAGTTCTCTAAATGCAAGCACCACCGGGTTCCTGCAGTACATCACTATGTCTGTTAATAACTACCCGTGACCTGTCAAAGGATGCTGAGTGCCAGCAACCTGCTCCGATGTCCCATAATCAAAGTCGACGTCAATTGGAGGCAAGCAGTTGGATGCAATCGACCAGCGCGACGTCATTAGTAACCTACTCGGTGCTGCGAATCACCCGGCATTACGGGGGTGTTACGTTGAACTCCATCACCAAAGTAGAATCAATTCCGCTGTTGATGAGTCGACTCAGAAATGTACATTACTGGATCCGTGTTTTTCTAAACATTCCATGCAACGAGCGCTATCGAAATAACTGCAGCTTAGGCAAAAATGCCATCAACAGTACGCCGGTACGCAGTGCCGACGGTTGCCGCGCACCCATCAGTCGCGTGTGGGCTAAGGATACTGAGTCACCCGATCCCTACGCAGACTCGGACCTGCACTCTCAGATTACTAGGCAGGTTTGTGTTCCGTAAGGCTACAGGCCTGCCGCAGCTTAGAACACCAGTTCACCAACTATGGCCCAGTGCTCTCGGTGTTGGAAGCGCTCATCGCTGAGCTTTAAATTGACCACCTGGAACATTTTGGCGCCAGAGCAGCATGGCTTCCTACGACACCGCTCATGCACTACCAACATGCTGGTGACACAAGGTAATTGAACTGAAGTGGCCGATAGTGGAGCTGGAATCCATACCGTCTATCTGGACTTCTCCTAAACTTTAGACTGCCTGGATCACCTCATCCTACCTTACAAACTACATAGCTATTAAATCTTGAATCCTGTCCTTGGTTGGATTACCAGCTTTCTTCACTAACGGAGACCTTAGTGGCGTGTTAGGGGATTGATCTCTAACCCGAATGCTGTGTTCCACAGGGCTTGGTGCTGTGACCGCGCATATTCCTGGTGTTTATTGTCGACTTGACAAGAGATATCGCCTTGAATTTACCGTTTTTCGCCGATGTTAAAGTATGGCGAGCAGTTCATCACGATTTCCTCCAGCATTACCAGGACCGCGTTCATGAGTGGTCAACAAGGAACCTACTCCAATTTAACACAACTAAAGACAAGGTGATCCATCTGCCTCATCAGCCTGAGGCTTGGAGACCACCCCTTGCAAAAGGCCTCTCAGGAGTGTGTCATTGGGATACCGGTACAAGACGATCTCCGCTACTCGAAACAGAGTTATCCAGAAACATTAATAAACACGTCGGTCTTCTTCACATGGCGTTCGGTCGGTTTGAACCCTCAATCTTTCCCAAAATGCTTAACGCCTACGTGCGACCCCACGTGCAATATGCTATCCAGCCGTGGTAGAAACAGGATCTCGTTCTCGAGATTCGTCAAAGAAGAATAATCAAGAACATCAGGGGCCTTATCCATCTGCTTTACCAGTTTAGATTGAAGTCCCTATTGGTGTACAGCAGTCTATGTCGGCGCTTGCGTTGGGACTTCAAAATCGTTTTCCAGAACCTGAAGGATCCAGGCCACATTTTCTGCCCCCGGAATCACAACGCCAACCTGAGAGGATATCAGTTAAATCTGACAATACGGTATAGTTGATTGGAATTAAATAGACATTTTCGCTGACTTCGGATGTGTCAACCTAGGAACGATCTCCTTAATTATGTTGTTTATACCCTCAACCTAACGATATCAGAAAAACAACTTAACGAATCACCGTCCCACTCACGTTAGCCAGAAGTCTTCATAGTGCAATCAAACGGTGTTTCCGAAATTCTAACCAGCTGGATTTATACATATCATCTGAACCTATCGGTTCTTTTTCATGTTTCATTACGAGCACTATGGTGAGTCCACCAATACAATAGTTTCCATCCCACTGGACTTAATAATCATTTCTTTTTTTATCCACAATACACCGTCGTTCTCTTGTAAGTTCCTTTGTGTCAACTTTCTGTTTCCCCCTTCGATTCGTATTTAGAGTTCGTCAACAGTATTTTCCTTTTGTCTAGATTACATCAACTTACCATTTGCGCTTCGTTGTTTTTTTTAGAATATTACTCTACATGTGCAATGTCTTCAGAAACACAGCAGCTGGGAGACAGCGACATCGGGAAAGATGCAAATGTGCTTATAATGGAGTTGAATAAAGGTACGTTACATCGTTTTATTAAAGCATTGCCGGATACCAGGCCTCCAGTCCGCGAATTTGGGCGAACAATCGAAAGCTATCGCTCAGTTTCCTAATCTTTTAGAAAAATATCCTTTCCCTGTCGTCGTCAACTCAATTTTTCTCAAAATCTCTTCCGTATTTTGTGAAGGGTAACGTTTTTCTCCATCTCATCCTCTCTATAGGAGCAACTATCTCCGGTTTTGTATCTTACGAGCCTGCAAAGCTTGTCGTTCCCACTTAGAGAAGCTTACTGTATTTGACGACATCGTCCGAAAGGTTATGCATCTGACTGCTAGCAATGACCCTGTCACTCGGGCTCTCACCTTACGGTAATCTTTGATCTCTTTTATCACACATTTGCGCAGGTTATTTGGTACTCTTAGTCAAGTATGTAAAGAACACATTGGGGTTCACCACATCATTCTAAAACAAATTGAATCCCACTATAATGTGGAGTCTGATGCCGCTATTTGGTCTAGCCATCAATTGGCACCAATATCCAGGTGCGGCCATTAGTTCTCTCATTGGCCCTCAGTGCTTTTGCCACTAGCCTTTGTCCTATTGTTTGCAAACGCTTAGGTGACTCCAACACGGATCTCGAGATAAAGCTCAAATTGCTTCGTCTCGGAAGGCATATGCACCATGAAGTGCATATCATCGAACAGGTACTTATCTGTCTGTTACTTTCCAACCCGCAAGACGCGACGATGCCTCGTTCGGATGCTGTCGTTGTACAACACAAGCGAATCCGTGGTCAATATTTTGGATACTCTGACTGCACTGGATTCTTCTGCCCCTGTGTATTCTTCCGAACAGGTGTGTTTATCTTGTTGCACATATTTTTTGATCTCTGATTCTCAGTCTGAAACCACACACACACACGTTAGCTTAGGGTGAGAAACACACCTCAGGTAATGTATCGCTATACAAAATGACAGGGTACTGAAAATTTGCACTTCAAAGAATTCTAAAAGCAAGCAATATAATGTCCTATTATGCATTCCGAATGAGATCGTAATTAGAGGGGAATCTAAAGGGAAGGAGGTGGACAAGGAAGCTCACAATACAAACGCCGTTGGGGTCGACTCTTCTTCATACCGGCAAGTGTGTCCAACCAAACGTGTTCCTCGTCCTTTGGACCCCAACCAAGCAGTCGAAATGCACCAACCGACGCCAGATTTGAACTGAAGGTTTTCATTTCTCTCGGCCAAGTCATAGCTTGGCCTCTTCTCTTCCAACCACACCCCTGGCGCGCAAACAGCGCACGTCGCGGGAGTCGGTGTGCTGGCATGCGTAACACGTGGCCTAGCCATCGAAGCCTGGTTCCTGATATAATGGTGCTGAACGGTTCATTCGTTCTTCCGTCTGTAGCCGCGCTTTTGTCTCTAGTACCCTGTTTTCTTTTTTCTTTTACAGTGGTTCCTCTTTCAATGTGCCTGGCTTAATACTAATATCTTTCAAATGCTCTAAACTCGTTTTTTATAGCTCGATCTCCTTATTGAGTACGTCCGTGTTGACCAACGATCCTTCGTGCGCCGTAAGGCTTTGGATAATCTTTGTCTGCTTGCTCGCCGAGTACCGCATCACTGGGAAGCTAAGCATATTTTGGTAAGTTGGCGAATTAACAAATGCTGTTTTTATTGTGTATCCCACTTACATTTACGTGTTTCCCTTCAATTTTGAGGACAGTTGACCAGCGTCTTCAACCGTCGTTGCGATACTTATGTTAATTTAGTAGGTTGGTGTGACTTCTCACAACCGTTGCCCTCCATCTACTTAGAGACGCCATTTGTTCGGGTGCTGATACAAACCATTTCCTTGGTAAGCCATTTGTCGAACTGCAGACGCGAGTTTGTATGTCCTAATGGGGTCTTTTTATCGTCCCAACTAGTGACAAGGGAAACTGAAAGGCGCGACTCAATTAACATTACATCATCATCATCATTATACACTTTAGCTAGAAGTGGAAAACGTCATCACATTAGCTTGAGGTGAGCAGCACACTTCAACTATTGTTCCATAATACATAAACATAAGATAAACGAAAAACAAGAAACTGAACACTGTAGAATGCAACACACTACTTTGTACACTGGTATGCGTCAAAACAGAGGTCGTGGTTGGAAGAGAAAGATAAGCGGATCAGGAGGGACAAATAGACTCACAACACAAACTCCATTGAAGTTGGCTCCTTGCTATGTCAATCAGTGCATCCAACCAGATGTGTTCTCTTTCGTTCGGACCCTAGTCAGACTGTCGGGACACACCAACCGACGCCAACTTTGAAGTGAGGGACCTCCTTCCTCTCGACTAAGTTACCGCTTGGTCTCCCCTCATCTTCTTTCATCCACAACCCCGGTGCGCAAACAACGCACGTATCAGACGTCGGTGTGCTGGCATGCGCAACACGTGGCCCAGCCATCGGATCCTGGTTCGTGAGATAACGGTACTGAGCAATTCACTTCATTTTCCTGTGCCATATACAAGACATGGAACACGCTCACTGCTCACACGGTGTTCCCACCAGATATGAGGCAAACTGCGAAGGCAATGGTGGTCGAACGTAACTAGCCTCTTTGCGTCTTCCGATCTAATTAGTTTGGTTCACAACCGCACGGTAGGGTCCGACGTGCGACTGCATTGTAAACTCTATCCTTTAGGGAGAGAGTGATCTTGCTCCGGCGCCATTGGTAACAAAGGCTAGCAAAAACGCTTCGAGCTCTTTCTGTAGGGTTCGTGACCTCTTCGATTCCATCGGCGCCGATACAACTGTCTAGGTATTTGAATTTCCTTACGATTGCTGGCTGATCCCCACCATATGTCAGCACAAGAGGCCATCCATACTAATCTTGGAGAAAAGCATTGCACTTCTGGGGTGTAGAGCATAGCCCTAAACGGCTGACAACCAGAGATGTTGTAGCTTGGCACGCTTATGAGCTGTCACATATGAGAGCAATATCGTCCGCATACTGCAAGTCAGTAATTTGTTCTCCTAGATGCACCTCCACACCTTCTAAGTCGTGTCCTGTGAACGCGATCTCCATAACTTCATCAATAGCGAAGTTAAAGAGGAAAGGTGATAGCGGGCATCCTTGTCTTACGCCACTGGAGATATTGAAGGGCGGCGACAGCTTGCCGTAAGCCGCCACTCTGCCCGAGCTGCGTGCATATAACACTCGGATAATATTTACATATTTCTCGGGCACGCCTTTCTGTTGCGGGCCCGTCAAATATTCCCGCAAAAACTCGCCAGAAACCCCGGCAGAATGGCTGTGGAAAACGAGGTCCAATTCCTCTCCACAACGCAGCAGCGTTCAGCCACTCCGAGACGCGGCCCAACTGCGCACCTTTTGACAGTGGTCTTTTACAAACTACCACCTCGTCGTGGTAGCAATTTTCCCTAACTTAATGACCCATAGCATTGACTTTGTTGCTCGTAAAAGAGCCTTCAGAGAACCACTTGCCTATTTCCCTCTTCGCCTCAGTTGGGAGTCGGTCGGGTCACGTGATTTTGTGTGCGTCGTTAGCCTGCCAGCGTTCACGTCTAAGTCACTAGTGCGCGTCTACCATAACCCCCTCTCGTGTGCGTCCGTTCCGAGGGCTCAGCGTCTACCCGAATACGTGCGGCTAGGATCGTTCTCACGCTCGCTCAATTTCCGTCTCACCAGCGCGTACCCCGGGCTAAGCTAACGCCATCAGGTCAGCGCAAATGCGTTCGATTGGTCAGCGTTCCAGGCCGTTACCGTAAGCGTGCCCCAACCGTGCCAGTGACAATCTTATCAGGCGTTACGCAATCATATCAAGAGGCGTCCTCAAATATAACACTTTCCTGAGCAGACAATCCCAAAGAGCACATCGATTTACCTATTCGGAGGCTGCTTGGATCTCGAGAAACACGACAACGGTGGGCCGCCAATATGTATGGCGATGCTCCAACAATCAACGTACAGTGAAGATGTGGTCGATGCAGCCACAACCTCGACAAAGCCCCTCTTGCTGCTCACGAATCTGGCTTTCACGGGTGCCATTCAATCTGTGAAGGATGACAGTGGCGTGCAATTTGGAGGCGATGGAGTTCAGGCTTATTCCTCTATAATTGCCGTATTCCGAACAGGCGCCTTCTTTGAGGAACAATGACGGACCGGCTCCAGTCGGTTGGAACAGTTTCCTGCTCCCACAGTTTCACTACTAACTCGTGCAAATCATCAACAAGAGCAGGTGCCCAGAATTTGAGGAGGGCTGGATGAAGATCATCTGGTTTCGCGGCCCTGTTCAACTTAGCAGTCCGATTTCATGTTCGACTTCTGGGCGAGAGGGCGGATCCAAAGGGACGGCCCATAGAGTAAGACTATCAGTGGCCGGCGAGAAATCTCAGTTACGGCTGGCTAATTTACCCAACGCTCCAAGCGTTTTGACAAGCTGTGGATTGGTTGTCCATTCTCTTCGCGTATAGTCTCGCTAACACCAGGTCTCCTGCTGCCCGTTTCCCGTATCAAACGGAATAACTTCCGATGGTCAGCAAGGGCAGCGACCACTTTCATCTCTGGTGCGCGATGAGAGCACTAGGTTTCGCGGTCTCGCTTCAGGCTAGCACGGAGCTTTGCCCGGAGGTCTTTGCGAGTCTCATTGTGTTCGCCTCCAACCAGAATGTACCGGCATGCATCTATAAGTTCGTGAGACTGCGTAGAGACCCATATTGACAATTAGATTTACCACTATATTGTCGACTATGCCCTTCAGGCAGGTGTGATGAGTTGCCGGCGCTACAGGCGGTAAATATTGGCAAAGGCACCTCGAATTTTGGCTATACAGATCGTTATCTCATATTCTATTCCGCAGCTGCCCATGCATCTGGCTACGTAGTCGAATTTTCGAACGACTAACTGCTCTTCACCTAGCGTCAGCGCAGGAGACGGTCCATGCCAATCATGGAAGAGGGGTTTGCGTTTGGATGCTTCACAACCAGAATTTCTCAAAGTAGCAAGATGGAATAATATTTCAACAAGATATTCTGTATTCAAATATTTCTGGTGTTCTCATCAACTGTTGACATGTACTCCGTAGAATATCGGTGCCACGTTTAAAAGGAAACAACGTTCAAAGTCAGTTTAAATCTGAACCATTCAAAGAACCTTATCAAAGCACTGAGAGGTTGGTCATATACTCCGTCTGTTTGCATAAACTGGGTTTCAGCCTTCCAATCGCTAAACCTTCAGAAAACTGAAGTGGGCGAGTATCCCCATGTCGGTCAATTATCCTGAACAATTCACGGGGATTTCGACATATTGAGCAGTCTAGGATATGTTGAATGATGGAGCTAGCCGGTAGCCTGGGATCATTCGCGACCATAAATAGGTGGAATGTGCTTTGAACTCTTAGTCGACAGTCTTTTCTCAGTTCGGCCCACATGCTTCCTGTCACATTTTGTGTGAGTTTATGACCAACCTCTCATTGTCTTAGTCAAGTTCTTTGCTTGTTTCAAATTTCAACTGATTGACCTTGAACGTCTGAAAACACTGCACTCCATGGCGCGTTTCGAGGTTATTTCCTCTCATCAGATAAAGAGGGCAGGCTGGGACCATTGGGATGTTAGTTGTGACCGCTACTCTTAAGCCACCGGGTCACGACGGGCAAAGCTTGGCACAACGGTGAATGACAGATTGGAGGGTCAGTCTGAAATACACGCTGTGTGGATGGAAGGCGACGCGCAATCTCAATGCCTGCTATCTCGAAATGCGTCATGGAGTACAGTGTTTTCATGCGGTCAACACCTAATTTGCTGCTGCTTCATCAGGTACGGTTCTAGTGATCGAATGGCCAAGGTTCACTTCAATAGGAATCGCGGTCCACTTTGAGATTGCGCGTCGCAATCCATCCGCGCAACAGGTACTTCAAATTGACCCTCCAACCTTTAACGTTGTTTCCTTTTAAACATAGCACCTTTATTCTACTGCTTATATGTTAATAACTGATGAGAATACCTGAAGTATCTAAATTCAGAATATCCTATTGAAAAGTTGTTCCTTCTTGCTATCTTGAAATTTGTCAAGGGAAGATCTTTCCTGAAATTTCGTAATAAACCGTCCACAACGGCCGATACCCATTGTTTATCTGCCAAGTGCCTGTTAGCGGCACGTTTGTGAGCTGTCGCAGCTAATGGCAATACCGTCGACCTTCTCCAAGTCAATGACTTGATCTCATGAAAGCATCTCCACATCTTTCAAGTCATTTTTAATGAACCCATTTTCCATAATTTTGTCAATAGAAAAATAGAAAATGAGGTTACGTCATGTATAGATCTCACACCGGTGGAGATATTGAGGGGCAGCAATATACTGCCCTAAGCCTTCACTCTGTCCACATTACGCACATCAAGAGCTCCGCTAATGTTTATGTATTTTCTGGGCCCACTCTTCCTAACCAGGCATTCCAACAGAGCACACTGAATGGAAGTTGCCTTTGATGCCGAGGAACGGCTGTGGTGGGCTCCCATTATTTGTGCCTGGCCTATTCACTAGATTTGGGGATTACCCCATACTAAGGCCGCCTTCCCATACTTGGCAGCATCCGGCTCCGGATATGCCTGTCACTGTGGCCTCCACGGGGACAGCCACAGGACACCTGACCCTACAGAGCGACCATGGGTGGCTTGCGCTGCACCACCCACAGCTCCATCCATACACATACACCGAAGAAATAAGACCGGGAGGCATGTGGATGGGAGCCACGTTTCATCAACGGAGCCGGCTCACACTCCTTCAATATGCACAGCAGCAGCATTCCTGTCTATGTTGGAAATCATGCATACCAGACGTACACAAAGCGGTGGCTTGGCCGTAGTCCACTCCACACTGGATCGAACCACTCTTTGAGTCTAGCATGGCCACCAGAACTGTGCACCCCATCTCCCCAGCGACGATTCACAATCTCCTGGAGCCAGTAATCGAGGTGGAGGTTGTTAGACAGGTGGACACCTTGTCAACATGCATAGCAAGCGCAGCCACACCGGGGATATCAAACAACCAACATATAATTTAAGGGAAAGCAAACACGCAAACTTGACACAGAATATGCCGCAGGGTAACAGAATTGCACGAACCAAATAAAGAGGAGTGAATTTTATCCGGATTAAAAAGACGTAGACTAAGTGTAAGTTGGTCTAGTCCAACTGCGGTGAAGAGGCATCATGAATGCAACCTCAACCTCAGCATGAGGTGCACACCAAACAGCACACGAGGACCCCGGTACAGACTTGTAGTACCCAATTTGAAGTGTTTCGCCCATCAACCCTGCTCTGAACGGAGAGCAGTGCATATGTGGGACAACTTGCCACCGCACGTAGTCAAAGCAAAGTCGGTGTCGTAATACAAAACATTATTGGGCAAACACTTGCCAACATGAAACACCGGGAGTGGTCTTTAATATAATCAATCATTTTACCTGAGGGATTTTAGGTGCAGCTACACAGCGATATTTCTTCTTGCTGCTTCCTCACACGTATTCAGTATTTATACGGAACAGCATTAGGATTGCCAAGAGTAGCGGCTGTTAGCATCTCCGATGTGCAATAAGACTACTAGGTTTCGTGGTTTTTTTTCAGACTATCACGCAGTTTTACCCGGAGATCTTTGCGAATCTCATTGTGTTCGCTTCCCGCCGGAAGACGTCGGTGAGCATCCACAAGTTCCAGAGACTGCGTGGAGACCCAATGTCCAGGTTGGGGATTTGGTTTGACATCCATGCTACTAATGACATCTGGCGAACATGCGGCCAACGAATTTCAGCTGTGTTCACTGAGCGCTTACTCAACTCTGATGGCAGTGTAGTTCAAAATGCATTCAGAACATCTAGCTTCACCAGTTGGTGAGTGTCTATGCGCTCACCTCGTCTTCGCGGGCCTCCGCCGAAGCTGCTCATAAGATCGGCCTATACAAGTTCGTGGTCAGAGTCCTCACTTGTGCTTCAGATCTAGCGACATTTTTGGACGCAACCTGCTCAATGGTAACTGATCGCGATTTGATGGATTTATGTTCATGGTTGGTACGCGACTAGTAGACGGCATGTCACCCTTTTGCGGGTGCTATGTTAGAAGTTAGTTGTCACTGGAAATAGACGAAAATTCTCACATATATGTAACAACTGCTTTCATTTATTCTTACAGGAGCCTACACCATGTTGGCTACCCAGCTGCAGCTCATCAGTGGGGAAATTTTCCAGATCGCTTGTCAACACTACAGTGTCCGTAGTTCTGTGAGGAATTGGTTCGTTCACTTAGTGGTCTAAATTTTTTTTCACTGATTCAACGCTATAGTTTATGGGGATGTATGCAACAGTAACAAACAGGTAACTATTGGCCTTGGGTGACTTCGAAGCTTTGAACGAACCCGCTAGTCGGACGGCGCACACCCGGTTATTAACTAGTATCCAGTCTACAAGAACAGCTACAAACTGGGAACTCAGAGCGATACCCACACTGGTTTCAAAGGTGCATCATCACCAGATAGGCGCACTGAGGAAGTGCCACCAGTGTCACATGATAGTGGTCGTAAAATAAGCTAGCGAATATTAAATAGACAACAGATACTGATTTATAAGGTTTCTATTGTTCTGATAATGACTGCTTGTTGACCGATCTGTAAAAGGTGCGCACCTTGAGGCAAGTCAGTCTTAAGGAGAATCGGAGGTCCCAAATAGGAACGAATGGACTGCGTCTGTTCGCATGGTTGAAAATGGACTTGTTGACAGAGCCGTAGTGACTGTGCGATTGCTTGTGAGTCGACGTTAGCAGACAAAGACCCAATGAACCAAGCTGGTGAGACCAATAATTGGGGCATTTAAAACGAGGATAAATGGCGGTTGAACCGGGGCGATAAGGACTAGAAATCCTAAGAGAGGGAAAAAGAATAGGAGAAGACCCATTCTGCGGGCAGATAGGGCGCCACTGATTATCATTCGCGACAGCTAGAGCACCAAGAAATCGTTAGAAGGTCATTGTATTGTATTTCGAAGGCAGGATACTGTCATGTTGCCTAGGCGTAGACAGGAGAACGGCTATGGTTCTCAACCCATAGCTTCTCATTCAAAATCTGACCGCAAGGCAGTGGAGTTGGCAATGAGCTGCAGGACGACCGTTTTGAATTATAAGGAATTACCCTCACTCTAATCCCCAGACTCGATGACCAGGAGACAGTTTGTCTGGCTTTTCACCATTGACTAAACTGGTATGAAGGACTGCAAGTGCATGAAGCATCACCCAGAACAATTCAGTGGATCATTGAGGCGCACGAACCCTCGCACCACATTAAGGTCCAGTCTCGTCGCAGTGGTTTATACGCCTGGTCCTTAGATATTTGCTTGTTTTACACAATGCCCCCGTTCTCGTCCTCTTATTCGTATTCATTCCTTAGGTCATTGTGGTCGTATAGCGGCGAAACCTCAGTCAGACTTATTAACTTGCTATTGCTGATTATTCTTATTATTTGTCATGGACTTTAGCCGGAGGTGCTCCGACTTTTATTATTATTCTTATTATTTATTTTTTAATATGCCTGTGCTTCTATACCGTGCCACTACACACTGCGAGGTTTTCCAACTTGTAATGGATAAGAACAGTGTAGCGGGTCTAGACTTGGACCGAAATCTATAGGCAAGCATTCCTGATCAATGCGCATACACAGAAAACAATAGTAATACCATGGGTCCATTGAACTGCACTTTTAAGTCGACGTATGCACGGTTGGAATCCAAGGCCAAGGATAGTTATCGAAGGCTTACTTGCACTTTCTATCTGACCCATGGGTTTCACGTCGGAACACAGTCTGAATAACATCCAGAACAACCCGACTTGCTCGCGACATGAACAATCTACATTTCACGATAACCTGCCATCCACTCAACGGACGAATGGAAAGGGGCGCCACGAATCCGTTCGATGACAGCACAACTTAACTGACCAAAGCCACTGTAACGAACTACCATCCATATTAGCTTTCGCGCATAATGACATTTGGCGGTCATGAAATCCCCATCGCTCTCTATTCCTAACTATAGCAAGACACCAACACTGTTGCGCTTTGAAACATAAATCTTCTCCGTCTATTTAGCGAGAATAACTTACGATCAACTTGTAATCGATGTTGCATTCTTGATGCTTCTTCACCGCAGTTGGGCTAAACCAACTTACACTTAAACTAGGTCTTTTGAAGCTGGATACATTTCATTCCACTTTATTTGGTTTGTTCTGCCTATCTGAATAATGTTCTATTAGCTGGCCACGTTGCTTACGCTAATTGCGCTTCGGTAATTTTGTTGCGTTCGTAGCATTTTTGAGTAACTTGTGGACATCTTTTCCTTATCGCGGATTCATTGCTAACCAACTTACTTCATATGCTAATTTAGCGAAGAGTTATGCCACCGTATCTGTATGCATTATTGGATTTATTTTATTTCATTTTGTCGTTTCAAGTGATTGGCTGTTGCTTGATATCCCCGGTGTGGCTGCGCTTGATGTGCATGTCGACAAGTTGCCTACCTGTCTATTACCCACTACCTCGTCCATACTGGCTCCAGGAGACAGTTGGTCGTTGCTGGAGGGGACGGGGTGCACGGTCCTTGTGGTCTTGTTAGGATCAAAGAGTGGTTCCATGCACTCAGTGTGGAGCGGACTACGGTCCAGCCACCGCCTTGTGTGCGATTGATTCCCCAAATACAGTGTGCTTGTGTTTGCCTGTGAAGGAGTGTGGGCCGGCTCCATTGATAAATCGTGGCTCCCATCCACGTGGCCCCCGGTCTTATTCCTTCGGGTTTACACTGGATGGAGCTGTGGGTGGTGCAGCGCAATCCATCCATGGTCCCTCTGTAGGCGCGGGCGTCCTGTGGCTGACCACAGTGACAGGAAAATCCGAAACTGGATGCCGCCAACCATATATATGTATATATATATATATATATATATATATATATATATATATATATATATATACTTGGCGCAGAAAACTGGTCGCCCCGACCTAAGCCCTGCCTCTCGTACTTTGTGTTGCCATCTCTCACGGTTATGTCTTTCAACCTTCAAGATCAACCATTTCTACCTAAACCTGAAACCAATGCATTTTCGAATCTAATGTTCCATCTCACTTTGGTGTCGTTTTTATTGTTCTCTTGTTTTGCTGACATCAGATGAGCTACAGCACCTCTGATCAACTGTTGCAGTGTGACCGGCAGTCTAAATTGTACAGTTCGAACCTCTTTCTCAGAATGATGCATTTCTTCATTATGTGATCGCCTGCTGTGATGCCGATTGTACTTTAGAAACTCTGCACAACGTTCGAATCAGTCAGCTGCTTTACCATTGAGAGAGAGCTCATACTGCATGCTTTCTTCTGCTTGGCTGAGTCTGAACAGGCCGTGGAGACTATTTGGGCATCTTCAAACGAATATGGTAAGTCGGCTTGTTCTACACACTTTGAATTTAACGGCCGGAATTCGGGTTTGGGGGAATGATAGATGTTTTTCGTCCCTGCTCAGTTGCTACGTTCACCGTGTATTATGCATGGCGTCCCCAACGGGCGGACGATCCTCTCCAAATTATCCCCAAAACGTCTGACCTGCAGATCTTTCCTTTTGTAGTTACTTTTTCGAACTTTTCTTTTTCCTCCAGTCGGCCTCCATTATATAGACCTCTTAAAAGACCACTCAAAAAGATATATTCGACCACTTCTTTCGTTCAATATAGCCAATATTAACGACTGAAACTTAAATCGTCAACGTCAGTTTGTCATAACCAACAGGCACTTTTCCGTTTCTGTCCATCTCGATCGCTAGCACATCCATTGCCGAAGTCCACACAAGGTTAGATGCATTTGGAAGTATCTGGAAAGATACTTATCTGGCAGGAAATAGAATCATCATTCCCAGGACGAAAAGATTTGGGCCAGTGATGTGCAGTCGAAGTATCAAGTAGTTTCGAGAAAAACCGTATTCATCTCATGACGTGTGGCTTACCTCCTTATTGGTCGCGATCGGTTCTACACTGCCACTTTTGATAACTGTCCTCGACTTTTCCATAAGTGAACGTTGCTACTTGACAGCGAACAACCGTGGAACTTCATACTATTGTACCCGGTTCCCTAGCCGCTCATACAACATCGCTTTTGCCTTAAAGTGTGGACTGATTTCTGCTGAGATTCAAAGTTAGCAGAGAACAATTGGCGACGGAGCAAAGTTGAATTGCAATGGACTTTTCCGCAAAACACTCTCAAGCGTTGTTACAGCAACCTCATACACAAATGGGGGCACAATTGATACTGATGGAGCCTCGGACGCAACGACTCCGCCAGCATTCTTCAGAAGCAGCTACGCGAAATGCGCAGGAAAGTTCCATTGCTTTTCTGTGCACTCGCATTACCGAATTCAACCATGCCGCTGATTGCCGAAACACTTTTGCCGCGTGGTTGCGACGCTCAGAGGATTTGTTCGGCACACATTTCCGCTTTCAGGATGACTCCTGGAAAGTGCGACTGCTGCGCCTATATTTTGGTACAAATGGATATTCAAGTCTCGCTGATCACATACTGTCAAAACAACCAAAAGATTTCAGTTTAAACAAAACGTTGACACAAAGTGAAATTTTCGGTGAGTTGCACTCACTATTCAGCGTTCGCTATCAGCGTCTGAGGATTATCAAGCGTCCCACAGACGACTGTTTGACGTTGTCAGACATATTCAGCTGTGAGTGGGAAGGCTTAAATTTGTGAACATTACCGGTTGGCGAATCCAATTGTCCGTGCTTTCCATTTCCCTTAGATGCCTTACACGTCTCTCGAAATTGGATCAAGACTCACATACGACACTGTAGGCTCTTACAGTCGAACACAATTGATTGCTCATCTTGCCACATAACACTTGGTCGAGAAAAGTTCATCTGTACAGACACGAGACATCCGTGCTTTGACAAATTCCAATTGAAACCTACTTGACAAGTCCATACAGAAGTCGCGGAACACCTGCTACTGCCTGTTGGCGATGCGCTGAGTGACATTTTGCTCATTCATGAGGCACACCTGCCTTGGGAATCACAAACGACGTTATAAGGAAGAATTCTGCAGCACATCTCGATTGATGAACGCGGAAACGTTCTACTCGAAAGAGAGTGTCCACTGTTGTGGTCTTCTGTGTATCGCGAACGTGCCGACCTCAAAGCCCAAACGCTGGACTCAAAACAGGAATCGAAAGACGTCAACAAGTAATTCTCTTGTGAGAGGAAAAAACGAGGTGCATGGGATACACTTTCATTGGTTTACAAAGTCATCATACATACTGACCTTAAAACTGCCATTGGTTGAACCAAGGTCACGACCATGAGAAAAGGGAATCATCTTCAAGCCGGAATACTAGACCTTTTGTCTGACCGATTTTATTATAGTCTGCGTCCCCTAGCATCTCCCTTTTTTGAATGAATCGCATAAGTTTTCAGCTTGTGGTTCACCTGCATCGGAATCACTGACTTCTGGCATCTGTCCGTCCATCTTCTTGGTGCTAATTCCGGCATAGATGTAGGACGTTGAGTCTCCTGTTCGGGTTTTGGGTCTGCTACGAGAAGTGTCGAGGAGTACATGCTGCGCGTTGGCGATGCGTCCGGAAAGAAACGGGATTGTAATTGATTTCCGTGCCGGACGCAAGCCTCGGCATAAACAGCAACGTCTTACGTGACACTACTAGTTCGGCGAATGATATACATCCTGGAGTCCAGGTAACCTAGTTATTGCAGTAGTCCTTTGCCAGCACAGGTTGCCCTTTAAAAAAATTCGGTCCTGAGCACCGTGTCTCCTGTTGCATTTCTGTTCCATCTTGCAATTTCAGTTCAGGCTGTTCCTGTCAGATGGTTAAGCAAATCAAAGCTGGATCACAATTTCCGTTGCATCAGTGCTTCAGCCGGAGATTTGCCTTGAGACACCTGCGGATTTGGAGTCATCCTGTATGCAAAAGGCAAAGATCTCCGCCGTCGGTCCCTCCCCCTTTCGCCTTCAGTAGTGCTCTCTTGAAGGTGTCCACGAATCGCTCCGCTAGGCCGTTTGACTGTGGATGGTATAGGTTTTGCCGTTTCTATTGTAGAAGTCATCGAAAATCGCTGAGATGAACTGAGTTCCGTTGTCAGTCACCAATGCGTCCGGATACCGGAAGCGACTGAAAGACTGACGAAGTACAGTAATGGTCGTTGAAGCAGTTGTCGATGGCATATGCAATACTGGCCATTTGCTGTACGCGTCAACCAGGAGGAAATTATTTCCCTCAATAGGTCTTGCATAACCGGCATAGAGCCTCGACCATGGTTTTCCAGGATCCGGCCAACAATGAAGCTCTGTTTTCCTTGGCGACTTCGAAGCAAATGCGCATTTGGAGTAACAGCGGGCAAGCTCTTCGAGTTAAGCATCCAGATGAGGCCAGTATGCGTAGCTTCTGGCCAATGCCTTCATACGGTTTATTCCAGTGTCCGGTGTGGAACTGCTTCAGAACTCACGGCTGAAGTTCTTTGGGAACCACTACTCATTCTGCAAAGAATAAACAATCGTCAGCAATTGGTAGGGAATTGCGATGTTGGTGAAATCGCTTCAGTTCACTGCCTTCAATCGTCTGTGGCCATTTTAAGCTGTGGAAACGGATCACTTCCTAGAGCAAGGAATCATGTGAGGTCGCGACACGTATCTGAGAAGCTGTTACTGGGATGGCTTTAATTGCATCTGCGACAACACCAGCAACTTCAGGCTCAATCGAATTGCTCGCCACTGCAAGGTCCTCTTGCTCCTGTCGATCTTTGTTTATGAGGCATGATAAAGCATCGGCCTGACCAATGTTCCCAGTCGATTGGTACTTGATTTCGAAATCATATCCCAAAAGCATTGTGATCTAACTCTGAAGGCGATTTTCTGAGTACGCGGGAGTGCCCTTCTTGGAACTGCAGATAGCGTGTTGGGGCTTGTGATCCGTGACCAGAGTAAAATGGTGGCCATAAAACATTTTTTGAAATTTCTTAATGGCGTAGATTATTGCCAATCTCTTTTTCAATTTAACTGTAGGTGCGTTCTGCGGGCGTCAGCGATCGAGCGGCATGAACAATTACGTTCTCAGTTCCGTCAGGAAGGTAATGAGACACAATCACACCGGTTCCGTTATCTGTCGCATTCGTAGCAACAATGATATCCAAGCTCGGATTGTAATGCGTCAACAACAGGTCTGACGATAGCATGGCTTTGATCCTATCAAAAGCTTGTCTGCATTCCCTGCTCCAACACCATTTAGAATCGTTGAGAAGAAACGCGTTCAGTGGACCCCGTATATCATGCATTGCTGACAAAAGCGCACTGTAGTGACTCACCTATCCCAAGAAGGATCGTAACTTTGTCACATCATGTGGTGGAGGCATTTTCTGGATGGCCTCAATATTAGCGGGGTCTGGTCTTCGACCGTGTTGATCAATGATGAATCCCAAGTATTTTACCGAATCCATTTAGAAGACGCAGTTCTCTACTCTCAGGCGAAAGCCATAATCTTGGATTCGATCAAGCACATGTTCAATCCGGTTCTCTAGATCCTTTGGATCAGTGCCCAAGATAATTATACCATCAGGATATGCTGCAACAGATGGAACGTCTCGTAGCATGGTATCGATCTGTTGAAAAATAACAAATGCCGTTTTAACTATAAATGGTAGGCGAGTGTATCGAAGCAGACCGCGATGAGTATTGATGGTCAACAGCTCTTGTGAATCCTCTACAACTTTCACTCGAAGGTATAGTCCGACAAGTGCAGTTCGGCGAAGCATTTGCCATAATTTGGCAGTGGCAACGGATATTGGTGACTTTCCAGAGCCGAATTCAGACCACTGGAGCAGTCTGCACAAATTCGGCTATTCCATTTGGTTTTTTGACCACCACAATTGGAGCAGCCCATGATGAGTAATTCACAGGTTGAGGGATGCCAGTTGGTTGCAGTCTCTCCAATTCCTGATCGGCGCATGGTAACGCCGCATATGGTACTGGACCTTTAGGTCCGAAGATGGGTTTTGCGTCGTGGCACAGGGACAATACCGCCTTGGTTTTGGTGCAGCAGCCAAGCTCATCCTGGAATACTTGAGCGAATTTATGCCGCCAACGCTCTGACCTTACTGGAAGGAGTGCTGACAGACTAAACACATAACGGATTGCACATAGAATTAAGTGGGACGTCCAAGAGCCTGAATTTTGCGATCCAATCAAGACCTAAAAGGTTTAGATTTGGCCAATTAAAAAGGTAACCTACAGCACATAATTGCACATTATTGAAAAAGCAGTACACATAAGTTCACCCACCTGTGAGTGTCAGAACTCCACCGAAAGCATTCAACGCTTTGCGATTTATCGGCTTTAGAGGAGATTGACCAATTATCTTCCATGTGCTTTGTGATAATAAAGTGATGTCAGATGCTGTATCGTGCTGGAGACGCACAGTAGTGTTGTTGCTATGCACAGTCACATATATACGCCGGCGTTTTGCGTCGGTGTCGAACGTAGCCATAACAGGATTTATTTTTACATATATTTTCGTCCGGCTTTTCTGATCTGGCAGGACTGGATTTTCGAGAGTGCTCCATTGTTTGCCATCGCAATGAGGCTGGACTCTACCGTGGTGCGATAGTTTGCATGCCTCAGAGATCCATTGAGCTATGCTGTGTGGTGCGTTTTTATACCTTAAGAGCCACTCATACCAGATTGGTCAATGGTTAGAGGCCAGACAAACTCAGCCTCCTGGTCCTCCAGGTTGGAGGTTGGAATGAGGGTGACTTTTTATTCCTTAAGACGGACTCTTTGTAGCCTAACGCCAAACCCGCTGCCTTGTGGTCAGGTTCTTGAACCAAAGGCTTTGGTTGAGAACCCTATTCGTTCTCCTGTCTAGGCGTGGGCAGCCTGACAGTATCCTGCTCACGCAATACAATGCATCATTTCTCGGAAGATTTCCTGATGCTCCGACTGTCGCATAGGATACCAAACGGCGCCGTATCTGCTGCATCGAGCAGAGTACATAGGGGTTTGGATGCCACTGCTCAAGCCTTCCCGTCTTTTTATTCCCCCTCTTAGGCTTTCTCACCCTTATCGTTTCGTTGCAACTTCACTTTTATCCCCCCAGATTTCAACCACCTATTCTTGACCCTCCCTCACCTTGCTTTGATAGGCCTTCATCCTCTAATTCCAACTCATGTGAACGCGGAGCGTCATTCCTGCCCTGTCGACAAGCCCATGTACAACCAAGCGGCCAAGCCCAGTTCATCAACTTCCATTTGGAGTCCTCGATCATCCTTCAAATTTGCATGCCTCAATGTGCGCACATTGCTTCAGATCGGTCAACAGGCAGCACTTTCCCGAACATCAGAGACCCTCGATCGATATCTGCTGCTTATCGGAGAACCTCCTGCAAGACGCGAGCTCTGTGCTCACTTTGCGATCCCCTTCAGGTGACACTAGCAGCAATTTCTCATTGCGCCTATCCGGTGACGATGCACCTTTGAGCACCGGCCGAGCCGGTCTTGGTATTGCACTGAGTCTCCGGGCTGAAGCTGCACTGGTTGTTTGGATCCCAATCAGTAGCCAGATGTGTGTGATCCCATCGCAATGAGGCTGGACCTTACCGTGGTGCGGTGGTTTGTGTGCCTCAGTGATCCATTGAGCTATACTGGGTGGTGCTTTTGCACCTTCAGAGCCACTCATACCAGATTGGTCAATGGTTAGAGGCCAGACAAACTCAGCCTCCTGGTCCTCCAGGTTGGGGGTTGGAATGAGGGTGGCTCCTTATTCCTTAAAACGGACTCCTTGTAGCCCACCGCCAAACCCGCTGCCTTGCGGCCAGGTTTTTGAACCAAAGGCTTTGGTTGAGAATCCTAATCGTTCTCCTGTCTAGGCCTGGGCAACCTGACAGTATCCTGCCCACGCAATACAATGAATTTCTCTTCAAACAGATTTCTGATGCTCTGGCCACCGCAGAGGATAATCAACGGTGCCCTATCTGCTGCATCGAGCAGGGTGGGTAGGGGTTTGGATGCTACTGCTCAAGCCTTCCCATCTTCTTATTCCCCTTCTTGCGCTTTTTCACCTTTATCGTCCCGTTCCAGCTTCACTTTTATCCCCCCTGTTTTCAACCCCCCAATTCTCGCCCCCCCACCTTGCTTCAATAGTCGCTTGTCTTTTAGTTTCAACTCACATGTGAACGCGGAGCGTCATTCCTGCCCTGTCGACAGGCCCATGTCCAACCAAGCGGCCCATTCCAGTTCATCGGCTTCCATTTGGAGCCCTCGATCCTCCTTCAGACTGGCATGCCTCAATGTTCGCACATTGCTTCAGGTCGGTCAACAGGCAGCACTTGCCCGAACATTAGAGACCCTCTCCATTGATATCAGCTGCTTATCTGAGACCCGCTTGCAAGACTCGAGCTCTGTACTCACTCTGCGATCCCCTTCAGGTGACACTAGCAGCACTTTCTCATTGCGCCTATCCGGTGACGACGCAGCTTCGAGCACCGGCCAAGCCGGTGTTGGTATTGCCCTGAGTCCCCGGGCTGTAGCTGCTCTGGTTGATTGGATTCCAATCAGTAGCCGGATGTGTGCGGTCCGATTGGCTGGCTCGTTTAAAGTTTCGGAGTCGCGTGGGACTAACAGGTGTCCATTCGTCATTGCTGCCTATGCACCGTCAAACTGTAGCGATGATCCCGGTAAAGACGACTTCTAGCGCCTACTGAAACTAGCTTCTTCGCCACAGAAGAAGCAAGGACACTGTAGTGCTGACTGGGGATCTGTACGCTCAAGTTGGAAAATTATCCACTGATGAGCTGCATCTGGGCGGCCAACATGGTGTAGGCTCCCGTAATGATAACGGTGAGCGGTTACTTCATTTGTGTGAAGATGCTCGCTTATTTCTTGCGAGCACTAATTTCCGACACAGCACCCGCCGGAGGGTGACTTGGCGCCCACCAGCCTCGAACCAGCTATGGACGCAAATCGATCACATTGCGATCAGTTACCGCTGGAGAGGCTGCGTCCAGAACTGTCGCTCGATTTGGAGCACATGTGTGGACACCGACCATGCACTTGTATGTGCTGACCTGCGGATGCGTTTTGGCGGACGCCCACGACGACGCTGTGAGCGCATTGACACCAGCCAACTGGCGAAGCCAGCTGTTCTGAATGCGTATCGAAGTACGCTGTCATGCGAGTTGAGTAAGCGCTCACTGGATGCAATTGAAGCTCACTGGTCTCATGTTCACCAGACCTTACTAGCAGCAGGCAAATCCTCATGTGGTAAGTCTAATAGCCAACATGGACATTGGGTCTCTTCGCAGTCTCTGGAACTTATCGATGCTCGCCGGCACATTCCGGCTGGAAGCGAACACAATGAGACTCGCAAAGAGCTCCGGGCAAAACTCCGTGCTAGCCTGAAGAGAGACCGCGAATCTTGGTGGTCTCATCGTGCGTCAGAGATGGAAATGGCCGCTGCCCTTGGTAACCATCGGAAGTTATTCCGTCTGATACGGGAAACGGGCAGCAGGAGACCTGGTGTTAGTGAAACTATACGTGACGAGAGTGGACAGCCTATCCACAACTTGTCAAAACGCTTGGAGCGTTGGGCTGAGCATTTGAAAGGCAATTTAATCGGTCGGAATTGTTAGATTCCTCACCGGCCACTGATCGCCCTGCTCCCTGGGCTGTCCCTTTGGATCCGCCCTCTCGCTCAGAAGTCGAACGTGAGATCGGACTGTTGAAGTTGAATAAAGCCGCGGGACCAGATGATCTTCCTCCAGCCCTCTTCAAATTCGGGGGACCTGCTCTTGTGATGATTTACACGAGTTACTAGTGAAACTGTGGGAGCAGGAAACTGTCCCAACCGACTGGAGCCGCTCCGTTATTGTTCCCATCTTCAAAGGAGGCTCGCGTTCGGAATGCGGCAACCATAGAGGAATCAGTCTGATCTCCATCGCCTCCAAATTGCTTGCCTCTGTCATCCTTCACAGACTGACTGGCACTCGTGAAAGCCAGATTCGTGAGGAGCAAGCCGGTTTCGTCGAGGTCGTGGCTGCATCGACCACATCTTCACTTTGCGTCAGTTGTTGGAGCACCGTCACATATATTGGCGGCCCACCGTTGTCGTGTTCCTCGATATCAAAGGTGCCTTCGATTCGGTGGATCGATGTACCCTTTGGGACTGTCTACTCAGGAAAGGTGTGCCCGAGAAATATGTAAATATTATCCGAGTGTTATACGCGCGTAGCTCGGGCAGAGTGAGGGCTTACGGCAAGCTGTCGCCGCCCTTCAATATCTCCAGTGGTGTGAGACAAGGATGCCCGCTGTCACCTCTCTTCAACTTCCTTATTGATGAAGTTATAGAGATCGCGTTCACAGGACACGACTTAGAAGGTGTGGAGCTGCTCTTAGGGGAACAACTTATTGACTTGGAGTATGCTGGCGATGTTGTCTTCATCTGTGACAGCTCACGAATATGCCGAGCTGTACTGAACAGATTTGTACTGTCTATCAACCGCTTCGAGCTATGCTTTGCACCTTCGAAGTGCAAAGCTTTCTTCCAAGATTTACAGGGACCGCTTCCTGTGCTGACCTATGGTGGGGATCATCTGGAGGTCGTTCAGAAATTCACCTACTTGGGAAGTTGTATCAGCACCCTTGGGATCGAATATGAGATCACGAACCGTATAACAAAAGCAGGATGCGCTTTTGCTAACCTTCGCCACTTATGGCACCGGCACGGCCTCACTCTCGCCCTGAAAGGTAAAGTGTACAATGCAGCGGTACGTTCGACCCTACTGTATGGTTGTGAAACCTGGCCCGTTAGATCAGCGAACATAAAGAGGCTAGTTATGTTCGACCACCGTTACCTTCGCTTATCTACTGTGAACACCATGTGAGCAATGAGCGTGTTCGATGCTTTGTTTACGGCACAGGGAAAAGAAATGCGCCGATCAGCACTGTTATTTTACACACCAGGCTCCGATGGCTGGGCCACGCGTTGCGCATGCCAGCCCAGCGATTCCCGCGACGTGCGTTGTTTGTGCGCCTGGGGTCTAGCTGACTTGGTCGTGAGGAATGAAGGCTCTCACTTTCAAGCTGACCTCGGTTGGAGCGTTTCGGCTTCCTGGTTAGGTGCTGACGGACGATGAATATGTTTGGTTGGATACACTTGTTGACATGGCTAGAAGCCGACATCATTGGCGTTTGTGTTGTGAGCCTGTTTGTCCCTCCCATCTCTCTTAGCCTCCCCCTCCGATCTCATTTATTAGCATTATATTATTTTACATAATAAATATTTCTGCTGCATAGTAGCTGGCTGGTAGCTTTCCGGAACGATACCCATCCGTTAGCACAGCTTGCATGCAACTATTGTCATTTTTTCTTTTATGTATTGCGGTACATTAGCTGAGGCGTTTTCCACCTCTAGCTATCGTGTATACTGATGATCATGTTGATGTTGCACAGTTTGCGCGCAATAACCATCTTTGTGTTCTCTTTTGTGGCATTTCTGACAGCGGTGTTTTTTGCATGGGCACAGTCAGACATTATACCAACCACTACGTTGCTTGCAGGCTATTGGGGTTTTTTGAATGTACCGCTTTTAGAGGAATCGGTGGACTTTTCTGGGTGCTTTTTGTCACAGCATGCACCTTATGGAGCCAGGGACTGTTTTTCGTCCAGTCATGGCAGTATCTTATTTCTGGTTCAACAAACGGTGGCACTCCGAATCGACTGATCTTTCATGGTAGGATCCTGCTTCATCTTACTGAGCAAGTGGGTGCGAATATCTGAGTCTCGAGGCGATTAAGGTCCGCAAACAAGTATCAAACACTTAGGTTGGTCTCCCATCATTTCCCTAAGCTTGAAACGCTCACACTGACGGTTAACCGTGGTTGCATAAGGCACACTATCATCACAGTCACTTTTGACAAGTTTCAAGCAGGAATGCAGCATGTTAACAACATGTTACAGGACGCTTCTCCAAAGATTTCTTTTAACAGTTCACGATTTCCTACTCTTAGGAAGAATACAATTCGTAAATTTTTCATGCTCCTTGACCCCCCAGCTTTTGCATAAGCAACCGTGATTTCCAGTCATCATCCGCATCAGCCAGCTCTGTCCGGAATGTGTCTTCGCACCTCCTGAACCACGATTCGAAAGTGCATCCGGCGTCTAGATTATAGCTGAATTCTTTGATGCTTCCTGAAATTGCATCAACGGGCGACTGCTTTCTGTCCGTTGAAGATGGTTGCACATTCAGTTTTCGCGACAGCGTTTCGATAAGCCGCGCTCGTGATTCCTAAAATAGCTTTTGTTGCTGTTGCCGGATCACAGTGCATTCTTCCATTGAAGATGGTATATTTGGGAATTCTTCACAACTTTTGCCGTCGCCAGAAAAACCTGTTGTAACCTTCTATGTATCGCGAAGTTACTGACCTCAGGGCCCTAACGCTCGACTCAAAATAGAAGTCGAAAGACTTTTGCGAGAAGACAAAACGAGGTACATGAGATACCATTTCCTTGGTTTGCAAGGTCCTCCTACGCAATTACCTTGAAATTGAAGGCGTGACAACTGCCTCTGGTTAGACCAAGGTCACGACCATGAGACAAGCGAATCATCTTCGAGCCGAACTGCTGGACGTTTTATCCGACCGATTGCATTAGGGTCTGCGTCCCCTAACATCAACAATGCCGATGCAGACTCTATGTCAATCGTGACCACCTTCCAGAGTGAACTCAAGCGGCTACATCGTTTCACCACCGTGCTTATCAACTGAACTTCTTCCAAGCTGCAGTTCGACATGTCCTGATATAACCACCATTTCCAAGAGTACCTAGAACTACATCACAAGATAAGAGAGGTTTCAGGAGACTTGAGAAAGCTGGTTTTGAGCAGAACTCATCACAGTCTGTTCCGACGTAACCACCGGGAAAATTGCACCAGTCATTTGTCAGTAGTTAATGAATACCATTTTTATGGGAGTTTCTGGAGCCGCCGCATATCTAGATGGCCTTACTGTAATGTGTCGAATAACCGAAGAACTATTTTCTCGATTTGATTTTGTGGTTTCCGGATCCCTGAAGACACGTGCACTTTTTTGAGTCCATCATCAAAGATCTATGTTTTAACTTTGAAAATGATAACCAACTATCTGATCCGTTGGACATAAGAGCCACAAAGAAATTGCCCCCGCTGACAGACCTGCAATCGTCCTATTTTTGTTGCCTGATCAGTACATTTTTGCGTTAGGCGCATCACCTGCGTGCCCCACTGAGCAGGCTGCTGACCAAGGACTGCGCTTGTAACCGAATGCAAGGGTGCCAGAGTGCCTACGACCGGGTCAACTGGTTATTAGCCTCATACCTGTTGCAGACTCACTACGACCCAAATCATTCTTGAAACAGATGCACTAGACTATAGAATCGGTGCAGTGATCTCGCAAAGGTATGCTGATCAATCCAAGAAAGCGATCGTTCATGTAGCTAGGGTGTGTCTATGCTATAAATCCTCCACAATAGGCGAACTCCATCCACGGCGTAAGCCTACGAAACAATGTCGTTTTCATGCCGACTTTGTAGGACAGATAACGGCCAAAGCGTCATCCCGTGCTCGGCACCTGCAGTAAATAACAGTAGTGTTTCTCCTCGAGATCAGAACAGCTAGTACCACTATATCAAAACTGCAGTAAATCTTCAGCAGGTTTGGCTGTTCAAAAACATTTCTAACGTACCGGCATGCAGTTCACTTCATCAACTGTCACGAAGTTCCGCAAACGATGCACCATCCAGCACATTCGCTTATCACCGTTCACCAAATCAAATGGTCAGGCTAAGTGGTTTGTGGACACCTTCAAACGAAATCTCTTCAAGTCCGAATTATAGTGACATGTAGCGAAAGTGATTGGCGGACTCATTTTTTTGATCGGTCTACTCCAACACCACAAACACCTGACGGAATGTCCACTGTAGAAGCATTAATGAACGAGAGGCTCCGCATGTCATTCGACGGCTTTTGGGCTGTGGTGTTGACAAGTTATCACACCGAATATGATGGTAAGGAACCGAACAAGTGAGCTGAACGAACTTGCGCCAACAGGCTGGATGTCGATCGACCACCACTGACCACACAAGCCAAGTAAGAAATGGCCAGGGGAAATACGCCGCGTTGTGCATGATTATAAATCAGACGCGTTATATGATGGTCCCTTTGTTCGTCAGCAACAAATTTTTGTCGCGGTTCAGACTTTGCTTCTGGTTTTCAAAGGGCTTTGAACGACATGCTGACACAAACAATGATTCCAAACCGTCGATCGCTTTTTCAACCACTGCGGATGACAGAAGGCACATTACGGGTCAAATGGAATGCGTGAAAAGCGAATTGGATGGACTTGGCATCGGTTATCCATTTGGATGAAAATCCGAAACCGTACCAGTTAGCCAAGTTTATGTATGCCATTGGAGAAGAAACGATGCAAATAATAGAAGCCTGGAACCTTTGTGACGATGCTCGAGAACCGGGTCTCTCGGAACTAAGCGAGCGATTAGTTGTATACTATGATGACTGGTCAATTTATTTTTCCTCATTGGGACCGAGCGGTCGCGATTCATTCGATAACCATTGAAATTATCAAGACACAAGCGTTTTCCGTAAACACCCCGAAAGATCGTGAAGGGCAAGAGTGCGTTTTTTGCAATACCACCGATTCAAGAACGACCAGTGCCGTCAAGACTAAATGTTTGTGTCACCGTTAATTTACTGCCCGCGAAACACTGCATCGGAGTGCAAGTAACGCGGACTTTTGTTTCGAAACCACAACTGAAAAGTAATAGTTTTGTGATGGCCGTCAAGAAAGCAAAGAAAGTAGTTCTAAAGCGAACGTTGTTCATGAGGATCCAGACAGCATGTTACTTGATCAGAGAAATACGCCGTCCGTTGAAGCTGGGACAAGCGCAGCTCAGCGCACAAGGAACATGCTACCTGTGGTCAGGGTTCCACTACGGTCTGAGAATACTTCGGTTATTCTTTCAATAGAACGTCTAAAATATTTTGAACAATGCAGTAAGAAGACGAAAGCTGGTATATGTATGCATTTCCTCCTTAGTACCATTAAGAATAACCGATATGCAACTATATAAATAACCATGGGTGTGACAAACAAACTTGAGGTGCAAAATATATGGAAGTTCCACCCCCATGTTCATGGCAGCCTCAAGCTCACAAATAAGTGTTTTTGAACACACTGGGGTGACTTCTTCCGGCTTATTGTCACAGCCTCGGCGAAACGGAGGAAGCGGCGGTTAGCTTGACGTAATTGTTTTCATAGCTGCATATCGGTTATTGCTAGTGATACTGAGGAGACGATCCGAAATACATTCATCTACCAGCTTTCGTCTTCTTATCGCATTGTTCAAATAGGGGAACACGGTCAACAACAAGCCCCAAAACCTTTAGTGCATATAGCAGCCAAGAAAAAGATCTATATCGCGTTGCCTTTCAGGGGTAACCTCCCTACACTGAAGACTATCAAACATTTCATTTCTGTTACGCAGAGAAGTGACCATGCCGCTCAAGTTTTGGTCATTAACCTAACTCGTAATTTGTCGGTACCTCCAACGAAGAAAGCTCAGCCAATCGGGGCCAATTCACACTGCGTACACCAATTCAGGTGTGACTGCGAATCCAGTTACGTAACCAGAACTGTTCGGTCTTTGACTTCCCGAATGAAAGAACACTTTCCAAGGTGAGTTCAACAAAGAATTGGCCAGCATCCCTGTTCTGAATCTTCGGGCTTGCGCAGGCCGCCAGCTTCCTCAATAGGCAGACAAGTACTGGTTACGCGTCACCGGATACAGCTTTTATCAGCGTTCACACTCGTGTTACATCATTCTACTCCTCGATTCCTCCGTTTCGCCAAAGCTGTGGCAATAAGCCGGATGAAGTCAGCCCTGTGTGTTCAAAGTAATTGTTTGTGCACTTGAAACTGCCATGGACTTCCGTCATTCATTTTGCACCTCAAGCTTGTTTGGTCCCACACAAACTTATGTATATGGTTGTATATTATTAATGATACTGAGGAGGCAATACGAAATGCATACATCTGCCTGCTTTCGTCTTCTTACCGCATTGTCCAGATTGCTAAAGGGAACTAACTGCTTTAAAGATGTTTTGGCGACACAGAGTTGGTACATACGTGGATCGAGACATCTTTCACTTCAAGTGTCTTGGAACGAAGTATGGGTTGAACCAATACCTGAAACTGGCGGGTCTTGGAGTAAGGACTAGTTGCAGGTCGTAGGAGTAATATAAGCTTTGAATTGAATTCCTGTACTAACTTCCTTCGATAAAATCTATTGTAGCTGGGACGTCAACATAGTGGACCGGCTCTGCACCCTGACGATCAGCAGAATTAGCTGACTAGGACTGCAGCGCAGGACCAAAAGATCATCTGTATTGGGAGACAATATGGAACCGGCAACGCTAGGACTACGAACAACGAAAATGAAAGGATGTGGGGTGGCAAGTTACCACACCGAGTATGAGGGTAGAGAACTGAACGAGCGATCTGAACGAACTTGGCCAACAGGCTGGATGTCGATCGATCGCCGCCGACGCAAGCCTATTGGCAGTAATATTTGATTTGGACTGATGTGAACAAAGTTCACGCGCTGGCAAAGTAAGGAATAGCCATAAAAACTACGCCGCATTGTGAAGCATTTAAATTTTTGCGCGATACATAATGACCTTTTTGTTGGGGAATGACAGATTTCGGTCGCAGCCTAGACTTTGTTTTCTGTCTCAAGGGCTTTCCACGATACGACCGGCCCCATAGTCCTCGTACCTTGAAAGAAACCGTAAAATAGACTGAGAATCCAATCTGTGGCACAAAACAAACAGCGCTGTTTCACGCCTGGAGTGTTACTAGTCGCACTTGACTCCTGGAAAGAACATGCAGCTTATACTTCGAGAAACATCGTATGCAAACGTAGAGTTGTCATCTATGATGTGCTCATTGGATCACACACCTTGGTCCGTCATGCAAATCAGCTGCGTTCCACGCTATCCCTGCCAGAAATGATAAAACGAACTGAACTACATTTAAACCTTGTGAATTACTTTGATTTTCCGACGGCCGATATCCATATCGACCTCAGGCTTGCAGTCAATCCAACGAAGCAGTCGGCAGTCCGGAGCCACTTCCGAAGGCATTTCAACTCAAGCGGAGAATGACCTTCTCAAGACTGAAAATCAATCCACGACGGCACCTCACACGATCTCGCGAGTGGAGGTATCCGGAAGTAAAATCTCCCATGAAAACGCCATTTCAATAAAAAAAATATTTTTGTCAGTGGTGTGCAACCGAAATATCAAGTCGTTTTGCTGAAATTCGCCTCCATCACGTGACATTTTATCTACTTAGTCATTGGTTGCGATCGGTTCTACACAACCATTTTTGGCAACTGTCCTTGACGTTTACTGAAGTAAATATTCCTGGTTGACCTTTGAATACCCATGGCTCTTCACTCTACTTGTAACCGTTCCGGTAACCGCTCCTTCGACACGTTTTTGCCGACTTCCGATTTTTACTGGAAGTGGGTGGTAACCGAGATCGTGATTTGTCCAGTCGGAATCTCCCAGCAATACTGTCTACAACCTCTCAACACCCACTTCGTCGTTTTGTTTCTAATCGGTTTTTGGTTTCTCCATTGAATTGTGTGAAGCGTATGCGCGGCCCTCCTCCTTAGGAGCAGCGCTTTATTTTCTTATGTTGGGAATCAAATGGACACCCGAATTAACCATTTGGGTTGTTACCTGAATTTTCATTTTCCGATATTTATGTATTATATGACAAGGGTACCTGTTGTATTACAGTTGGCAAAAGTGACAGTGAATACGAAGGAAGTATCTCGACAATTCAGGAAGTATTACAAAAGGAACTAGACGTTCTCACACGAGCTTTCGGTCTGTCAAAACGGTCATTGGAACTGTTGGCATGTAGGCCCAAAGAAAAATACTGATTAAAGCTTGGAACTAAAATAACAGCTTATCGCAATTCTACCGTTCTTCACTGAAGTTGAAGACTTTGTCTACTGACATTATATTGCTCAATTTCTCCAGATTAGGCTTTTTATAGACATCTGCAGATCCTTGCTTCAGGTGCTTATAGGACAGCAGGGCTAAACAGCATCATTGGAAGAAAGTGATTTGACCTACCAGGTAAAACCTGGATGTGGTCGCTGCAAACATCACCAGGAATCTTTTGCTTGACATATAAAGCATTGTTCTCCAACCACTTCATGTAAAGTTGAGGCTGATGAAACGATTCGTTGTCACTGGACAAAGCTGGTTGTTTTAAGTACATTTGTCAACCATTCTTTGACCTGAATATGGAGAGATTGAAAACCGGCATCTTCCATTGTGCCCAAACTAGTCAACTCATTAAGTATCGATCTTTTACAACTTTGCTGAACAGTGTTAAAGCATTTGCTCCAGGTGGTTTTGTCGCCGTTGTCCAGAGCTTCCTGAGTAATCGGTAAAGCAAGCATTTATGAAAATTTGAAGAAAAGGCTTCTGTGGGACAGATATTGTGCCACCAATATTATGGCAAAATTAGAAAACAGGATAGAAATAAGAAAAAAGGGAACATGCAACCTTTTAGTAGTTTTTCGCTCAGTTTTTGAGTTTTTGTATTGTTTCTTTTAATTGGAAAGGGAAGGGAAATCACTGCAACACGCAGAGATACACGCTCGCCATTGACGTTCTTCCTGAGCAATGACTTCTAAGGTCTCCAACCAGCGACAACCTGAAATTCCAACCAGCGAGTCTAGAACAATTGACCGATGCCAACTGTTTCGTCAGTTTTTTCATGTGGCTTCTTCATGTTGTAGTTTGTCCACCGCGCCGTCTCATCCAGTCCTGTCCAGCAACCGCGAACAACATCTGACACGAAAGAGAATGAGCGAGCATGCACGTGTCCAAGCCACTGCAGCTGTCGCGGCAGGACAAGCTTCTCGGGCGAGTAGCTGCCTCCACCAAGCCACCCTGTCTAACTCCCGCATTGGTTACGTTGTGCAGGCACGACACACGAGCAATGAACTGCAATCAACGGTGCTCAAAGACAGAGAGACAGCGCAGATCAACGGTACGAACAGGCCAAGTATCGCAACCCTACACTAGTACAGCGGGGATAGTCGCACAATAAACCCGCCCTTTGATAGAGAGACGAATGTCATGGCGGCACCACAAGTGCCCCACCTTAGAGGCGAGCTCTAGTGATACTCTTTGAAATCTCGTCTCCAGCAGCTCCACCGGCTGTGATGCAACTTCCCAGGTAGGCAAAATTCTCCGCAACCTCCAGTGTTTCACCACCAAGAGTGAATGCAGGCACAGTCATCTGAAAGTCTTGAAAAGTGCTTTGCACTCGGATGGGCAAAAAGCCATCCCATATATTGACGCTTCAATCGCCGACCGGTTGAGTGCAAGTTGAACGGCCTGTGGACCGTCACCCAGCAAGACGATATCATCATCGTAGTCCAAGTCAACAACTCGGCTACCTGGGAGGAGCTCAACGCCAGCGCTCAACGAATTATCCATAGCATTCTTTAGGACATCCTCAATGGTACAATTGAAAAGGAACGGGGACATAGGGCATCCTTGTCGAACTCAACTTGTGACAGCAAATGAAGGCGAAAGATTGCCATAAGTCCTAACTCTACCCGAGGTCAGACTATACATAGCAGGCACTACGGAAACGAACTTCCCGGGGACGCCATTCCTCCACAAATGGTGCCACAATGCAGATCTTTCGACAGAATCGAAGGCAGCGCGGATATCCTGGGACACGATAATCGTTGGTTTTTTGTACACATGGCGGAGCTCGAGGATCTGGCGGAGTGTGAAAATTTGATTGATGTAACCGCGGCCAGAACGGAACCCAGCCTCTTCTTCCCATTGTAGCGATTCGCGCATTGGTGAAGTATGATGAACACCAGAACCTTACAAACGACGGGAACCAAGCTGATTCCCCTGTAGTTGGAGCACATTGTGGGCCTGCACTTTTTGTAGATGGGGACGACAATCTACCCTCCCTAAGATTATAGAACCTACTCTTTCAGCCGGAGTTCTGAGAACAAAGCAGTAAGTTCTCGAACCAGCAAATAACCGCCATCTTTAAATAAGGCAGGTGGTAAGCTATCAGAGCCTAGTGCTTTATAGCGCTGCAAAAGGCGGAGTTCCTGCCGGGTTTCCTGGTGAGATGGAGAATCTGTGGGAACACACGACTCAGCTCCATTGAGCGCTGCAGGAGAAGCAGATGGGGCTGGTGGCCAGCAAAACTGCGACCCAAAGTGTTCCGCCCATCTTCCCAACCGTCGTTGAAGATTAGTGAGTAGTGGGCCATCCTCTTCGCAGATCGTTTCGCTTACTCCATATAGGAAACCTTCGGTGGCTGGAATAAGGTGGAAAAGGATTCTGGTATTACCAGAAAGACTAGCAAGTTCCATTTCTCTAGCATGCTCATACCACTAGGTTTCAAGGTCCTTTTGTAAACTTCTGCGCAACTCTCGATCTAGGGATTGTCGTTCTTCAGTGTAACTAGAATCAGCCGGGACTGAGCGGCGTCTGTCCATCAACGACAGGAATACAGCAGTGATCCAACTTTTCGGCTGGTGATGGGTGACTCGCAACTATCAGTGCTAGCAGAAACTAAAGCAATTTTGATTCGCATCCACTGTGGATTCAGCTCAAAATCAGAAACTGGGGTAAGCAGTGTTGATAGGGAGGCCTGGTATTTGGCTAACGTCGTAGGGTCTTGTAGGTTTTCTACGCTCGGTCGGTAGTGCGTACACCTACGCGGTCCTCCGAAACGCATGCGTACCTTAGCGTGAACCAGTGCTTGATCGGAGTCCAGACAAGTTGACCAGTACGAACGGCAGTCTGATACCCTTCCACGCCATCTGTAGCTTATCATTATGTGGTCAAACTGGGACCACTTGCGTTTGAGAAGACGAGCGCCAGGTAGCAATCTCTCTCCTAGTGTCAAAACTATTGCTTAAAAGAATCAAGCGCTGATCAAAATAAAGAGTCAATAGTTTGTCTCTGTCTGATCAACTGCTACCAGAGCCAACACTACTCCCAAGATGGTGCACGCTTGGTGTCAGGCGGCCCACTCGTGCATTTAAGTCTCCGGCAAAAATGACATTATCAGCCTTTTTAGCGGAACACAGAAGGTCATGTTGTTGATAAAAGCAATCCTTGACTGCATGCGGGCTGCAGTTTGTAGGAGTGTAAACGGTGACGGCAAATAAAGCGCGTGTAACATCTCGACGCTAACTTAACGTACATGAACTTCGAAGTTTGACTGCGATCTAGTCAAGCAGATCGGACTTCGCCTTGTCACTCAGAGCAACCCCAACACCAGCCTGGTCAGAAGCCGCAGCATCTTTGTCACCGGACAGGCGCAAATGGTATTTGGTGTCAGGGTTTGCAGGAAAGGCCGTTCTTATGACAGCAGTGGAGTCTTGCATTCTAGTTTCTGAGAGGCAACAGATGCCTACCGAAATCGTCTCATGAGTGCGGGTCAGGCATGCTTGCAGTCCGATCTCCATCAGAGTGCGAACATTGAACGCTGCGAGGCTGAATGGAGAACCAGGTCTAAAAAGCTGGGGCTGCGGTAGCGTGTGACAAGACTGGTTACCGGGCATCGAACACCAAGAGTTTGACTCTAACTTCCGTCGGACGTGACCACTGAGCTGCTGTTGGCGGTGACCGGGGAGAACATAAGTGTAGTTGAATAATGGGATGTGGGACGATCTGTGAGTGCAGATACAGCAGTACGAACAGTAGAGTTGGTCGACATGGCAAGAGAGAAAGCATTAGTATTGTCCTTTCATGATTCATCAGTGAGCGCGATACTACCCGGTTGTCCAGGCCGAAGTAGAAGGTTGTCTTAAGGGACCCTACCCCGAGCTTGTGATCAAGGATCTAACCTACAGGGCAGCAAGGCGATATGAGGGCGTTGTAAGCCCTTAGGAGCCGGTGACCAAACAAGTGCTTCATATGCCTTTTGCACCTACAAAGGACCAGCGTCCTAATACACCTTTGAATTACAATGCCGCTAAGAGAGGCAAGGGGCAGTGGCGAGTTACATCCGCTACGTTCCAGTGTTGTTACACTGACATATGTAGCTTTTCATATGGAGAACGCTTACCAAAGCATCCTGGAGCACTGCCACCGGACCATACGTTGGAGCGGGATAATCCCGAACCACCCAGCTGGCTCCACGAAAGGTTGTTCGGCCAGCCAGCCAAAATTGTAGCATAAGCATAAAGTTGCCTTTTCTTCATATTCACTTAGATAGATTCCCGGATAATCTTGGTGGTCTCAGCAAAGAACAAGGTAGGGGTTTCCATCAGGTAGTTAAGGCGATAGGAAAGAAGTATCCAAGCAGGCAAACAACCATATGATGGTGGACTGCTGTTTGACCATCTTAGGTGACTTTTCAGATAAACCACGTAGCATGAAATTGGATAAACAGCGTCTTTCGAGAAGTAACTGTCATAGTATACATCATCTGAGTAAAAGATTTCTTCAGTTATCCTGTGTATAAGACCATTAGATAGTTACTGTCTTTGCATTTGTAGTACACGAAATAATTTCCATAGGATTCTTAGACTAAGCATACTTATGCTTTCTATCATATTAGGCCTTTTGATGGGTACACCATATCTCGAAAATTAGAGCCAATATAGCGAAACCGCGGCAAGATTCGGAATCAGTGGTACCAAATTCCCCTAGAATCATCAACTTCAGTAACATGGGAACCACTTTTGACCAGGGTAATAAACACGTTTTGCTGAAGCCAGTTGTTGACCGTGTTTACAAGGCCACAATGTGGGACGTCCTACGCTATGGGAGTGTTGGATGGAGCCTGGGATACTAGTCGGTAATCAACAACACGTAAGAGCCGTGTCAAATATGGGACAGTATAGAAGTTGGAGGCGACTGAACCCATCGTATATTGTGCAGGCTACCAAATTAGGAAGCGAATCAACCAGAGCGAGAAACGGGGAAGCAAGGTACTCACCAAAACGATTTGTGTCAACGGACGTTTTGATGGTTAAAACAACCGTAAAACCCAATCTTGTAAAATACTGCAAGGGCGTGTTTTTCGGTACACTACAAGGACCTCCCCCTAGAAGGCTAAAGGATAGAAGCCTTCGACGGAGCTGTTAGTGTGGGAAAACGGAAGGTGAGGAGGGATGCGAATAGTTGTATGGGCTTGAACAAGGACTTCCAAGATGGGGTGTGTAGCGGAGTTCGCTGGGTCCAGACTTCTGTTATTAATTATTTATGATGCTCGTGTGGACCAGAGTGCATCATCGGTGGGCCGTAGGGGCGGGCTGGTCGGACTGCATAAAAGAACTGGCTAGTCCAGAAAAAAGGCTGACAGGACATTTTCTCCGCTGCAGACCCGACGGTGCGCTTGGAAGGTGTCATTCCCCCCACCGCACTCCAGTCCACGGTCCTCGTCTCACGAAGAAATCCAGGCGTCTTCGTCGACACCGTCTTTCCAGACGTTTGGGGACCAACCCGTTCGTGGCTCTTCTCAAACAAAGGCGACTGACTATTTCTTGGGTAAGGAAGGGGCCTTGAGTCTGTTGGCGAGTCACTCGAGGGTTGCTTTGGCAGTTCCGGCGGTTGAGTTTCTGGAAGGTAGAACTCAGTGGAGGTGGGCAAGGGTCGGGGGAAGTGGCTTGACGCCGAAGAGGGTACATGGCATGCATGACAAAAGTAAATTCGCTTATTAAGTTTTCAAAATCTTTTAGGTTTTTTGTCGATTTTCCAAAACGTTTATGGATGAGACGCACGATGACCACTAAAAACGAAAAAAGCATGTTAATGGAACTAGCAAACGTTTGCAAAATCCGAAAAACGGACTGGACGTTTGACCTGTCTATCGTCTGTTACCTGGGGTTGAGTTAGGTTAGATTGATGGTCAAGGCGAACGGAGGGTTTCGGGATATCCAGTGCTTAGGATGTCACCGCAGGTGCAGGTGCTTGTGTGATAGCATCAGGATGGGTTACAAGTGGTTCGTCAAAGAAAGCCACTTTGAGGCGGTCGATGAACACCGTTGTTCGATGACCATTCTTGTCTAAAGGAAATGTTTCGGAGTCCGTTGCAGCACTCTGAAAGGGCCAGTGTAAGGATGCTGCAGAGGGCGCCGCACTGCGTAGGTGGGGAGGAAGACGTGAGTGCACGTAGAGTCCGTTGTGCATTTACACATCTCTAGTCTGCTCACGGGGGGGGGGCGTAGTGAACGCATACTTTGGGCTAGGGAGGACGCAAAGTTAGGCGGAGGCATACCCGACGATGCGGAAGGTAAAACGAATTTTCCTAGCGTTGTGTCGTAAACCAGCTTTGCTGGTGCACATTGCAAGTCGGCTTTGATGCTGCTGCGAATGCCTAAGAGTACGAGCGAAACCTTTTCGCTCCAGCTAGGGTCGGAGGAGGCGCAGAGCGAAGCTTTAAGCCGTCGATGGAAGCATTCAACTAGCCCTTTGGCTGCTGGATGATACGCTGTGGTATGAATGCGGCGACAGCCTACAAAGTTGCAGGACCTATCGAATTGTGAAGATTCGAAAGGCGTTCCTCGGTCAGTTGTAACCGTGGATGGACATCCGTAGTGAGAGACCCACCGGTCCAAGAAGGCCCGGATAACAGTCTCAGTTGTGCAGTCTGTTTCGGGAATGGCTTCTGGCCATCTAGTGAAGCGGTCGACACATGTAAGAATGTATACAAATCCGCGTGAAGGAGGCAAGGGACCTACCAGGTCTAAGTTTACATGCGAGAACCGAGAGTTCGGGGCGAGAAATGAGTCAAGAGGACTGCGGGTGTGACGATGTACTTTGGAGCGCTGGCATTGAAGGCAGGTGCGAGCCCAGGTACGAACATATTTGTTTGCGCGTGGCCAAACGAAACGTTCGGTGACCACTTTCAAAGATGCACGGATACCGGGATGTGATAGTGAGTGCAGTGCGTCAAAGACTGTGCGTCTGAAGGAGACGGGCACGAGGGGTCTAGGACAATCTGTGGAAGTGTCACAGAGAATGGTTCCTTCTGTGGTTTGGAGAGGAACAGGTTGCACATGCAGCGAAGTGGACTGCAGGTTGGGCTGTATGTCTTCATCTCGAGTCTAAGCCGATGCCATGGCGGCAAGGTCGACGGTAGGCATAGACTGAAGAGTGAAGTTGACGCGTAAGAGAGCTTCGGCGACGGGATTGTCGACAACTGAGATATGACGTGTGTCAGCAGTAAACTGCGTGGCAAAGTTTAGGTGTCTTGTTTCCCGTGGTGAATATTTGTCGCAAGCAGTTGAAGGCGAAAATAAGATGCTTGTGGTCAGTGTAGACCGTGAAAGCGCGGCCTTCGAGTGTGTGCCGGTGGTAACGAATGGCTAGGTAAATAACGAGCAGTTCTCTGCCGAACCTAGTGTAGCGGGATTTCGCTGGCTGCAGGCGCTTGGAGAAGAACCCAAGGGGTTGCCATTGCCCACCAACGTGTTGTTGGAGAACGGCTCCTACCGCCACGTCTGAGGCATCAGTCGTAATAGAAAGGGGCGCAGTCGATTCGGAATGAGCGAGGAGGGCTATGCTGGAGATAGCATCCTTGAGCTCGGCGAAGGCTGTCTGTGCTGTGTCAGGAAAAATGATCTTCATTCCCTCTGACTTGGTCAGTCAGATGCTGCATGAGCTGAGCGCAGCGCGGAATGAAGCGCCGATATTAGTTGACCAAAGCACAAAATCGACGGAGGTGTTGAACGAAGTCGGAGCTGGGAATTCCTTGATTTCCTGGACCTTATCAGGAAGGACTTCGATACCAGATGATGAAACGAGGTGGCCTAGGAATTCTACAGTTGATTTGCCGAGTTCGCACTTAGTCGGGTTGACTGTGACCCCGTGTTGGGTCAAGCGCTGGAACAGAGTTCGAAGGTGATCGAGGTGCTCTTGTCCCGGTGAACTGGCTACTAAAATATCATCGAGGTAGGAATAGGTGAAGTCTAGGCCACGAGTGATATCGTGAATTAAGCGTTGGAAGGTTTGTGCGGCGTTGCACAGTCCAAATGGCATACTTAAAAATTCAAACAAACTGAAAGGAGTGATAACTGCTGTTTTAGTAATGTCATTTTCTTCTACAGGTATCTGATGATAGGCGCGAACCAGATCGACCTTGCTGAAGATCGTCTTATCTGTGAGGCATGCGGTAAGGTCCTGCATGTGTGGGATGGGATACCTGTCTGGAACGGTTAGCCGGTTTAGTGCGCGGTAATCACCGCAAGGGCGACAGTCACCAGATTCCTTGAGGACCATCTGCAGGAGCGAGGACCAAGGGCTGTCGGAAGGGCGGATTATTCCAAGTTTGAGCATGTGCTCAAACTCCGCCCCACCTACCTTTAGTTTCTCGGGTGGGCTATTCGTCCGTATGTGGTGCGTGACTTGGGATGCCTCGGGCAAAGCTGCATTCACTGGCTGAACGAGCTTGGAATACTGAGAAAAGAGGTTGGTGTAGTCTGGCGAGGTCTGAGGAAAGGCGTAGACTGGTGTTATAGACGCGATATCGGCCGTGATGCCACGTACACTGAGTTTCGTTGCAGTGTCGATTATCACCTGACGTTTCGCATCGACCAAGAAGTCGAAATGCCTGGGAAAGTCAATGCTGATGATGACAGAGGGGACTGCAGCGACGGTGAATACCCAGCGGAACGTGCGCCGAACACCTAGGTTCAGGGTAAGCGACCGATGGTGGCTATTGGCATACTATTGGTGGCACTTAGACTTGTCGATAGAGAAGCGATAGACTCACCTGGCATAGGTGGAATGACGCTGACTTCCGCTGCGGTATCAACTAAGAACTGCGTCTCGGAATCATAATCCCTAATGTAGATGACACGATTGTAGGCTTTGACGACACCGTTAGTCGCCATTACGGGCCGGCCTGAAAGTTTCCCTGTTTCGCAGCGTCGAAATTGCATGGTTGCTCACGCTTATTGGCTTTGTTACCAAAACGCGTGGGGTAAAAGCAAAAGCCTGAATTGTTACGCTTCGTGCGACGGAGTGATGAGCTAGAGCGGCTGCGCTGTTTATGGTCTAGGGAGAGTTTCTCGACTTGGCGTTGTAGTGACGCTATTTGCGATGATAAAGCGTGGATTGCTGACGGTTCACTAGTCGCAGATGTCGCTGGGGCTGTGACGGGGCTGAATCTAGTGCATGTCCTAGATTCGTTCGTTGGCTGATGTCACTCGATGACACGGCCTGCTAGTTCTGCAACTGCTGCGAGAGGCGGGGCGCTTGCCACGGCGATGATGGCCTGTACGTTTTCCGGGAGGCATTGCATCCACATTTCGCGGAGAATCCCAGTGTCCATGTTGTATGCACCTAGGAGCTGTTGCATCTGTCGCAACAAGGTTGAAGGCATCCTGTCCCATAGCTGCAGATCCCTAAACGGTTACTGCAGTCGGACCTTGTCAGAGAGCGTGATTCGCTTTATGATTGCCTGCTTTAAAGTCTCATATTTCGCATCGGGATCTATGATGTCTCTCACCTGGGAGGATACATTTTGCGGAAGCCGGGACATAACTTGATGATATTTAGCATTATCAGAAGAAATTTTACAATCGTAAAAAGTGGATTCTAAATGCGCAAACCATAACAACGGGTCATTCTCCCAAAAAGGTGTGGAGGCTAGCTCTACGGCACTAACCACGTACGTAGATGGTTTATCATCAGGACTATACATCGTGAGAAATGAATAAGTATATGCGGCATGTGAGAAAGCAAAACGATAGCGAGTAATGAATCAAAGTCAGTGGAACGAACTCATCAGAATGAAAATTCAAAGTGGCGGACGGCGTGTTCTTGACCGGGGTCACCAATTGTTGGCTGGAGCCTGGGACACTAGTCGATAATCAATGACACGTAAGAGCCGTGTCAAATACGGGACAGTATAGAAGTTGGAGGCGACTGAACCCATCGTATATTGTGCAGGCTACCAAAGTAGGAAGCGAATCAACCAGAGCGAGGAACGGTGAAGCAACGTACTCACCAAATCATGTGCCGTCAGTAAAACAAGTGGACGTTTTGATGGTTAAAACAACCGTAAAATCCAATGTTGTAAAATACTGCAAGGGCGTGTTTTCCGGTACCTTACAGGAGTGAGACTTGGCCCCTTAGGTCTGAAGATGTGAAGCGCTTTCAACTCTTTAAACATCATTGTCTGCAGAACACTGCTGGTGTCGGGTGGCATCAGCGTGTCCGCAGCGCTGACGTTCGTAAGCGAGTGCTGGGTAATGATGCCCAAGCTAGTTCTTTAGAACAACTGGTAGCACTGAATAAGTTGCGTTTGCTTGGGCATGTGCTGCTTATGCCTGGTCACCACTTACCGAGGGGAGCCTTGTTTTGTCTGCCAGACGTAGGATGGCGCAGGGCTCCAGGTGGACAAAGGTTGACTTGGCAACGGGAAGGGAATTTCCTGACGATCAAGCGTGATGCCGTCGGTCCGTCTCGTCTTCCAAGCTGGAGTCCACCTGACTCGCCTTGTGCTTGACTCGTGACGTTACGGGACACGGGTCACTATCGACACCAGTGGCGCGTCTGCGGCTGTCTCAGTCGGATTGCCTATTTAACCTGTGTTTGGTGCTAAGTTATCTGCAGGGCAATGACTGGTTATGACGCGGGGCAGTGAAAACCACAAGGAAGCTGTCTCGCCGATGCCGCCTTATCACTGCACGGTAGCCAGCTGTTTATGACAGTACGTTGCTAACACAATGTGTGCTCACCTTTACCTTGATTATTTGCTTAGGGCATTAAAACTTTCCGGTAAGTCCTCCTATCTTTTTTGCTGTTCTTCGTTCCGTATGTCGTTATGGTTGTATGGCAGCGAAGCATCAGTTCAAATGGCTGATGTACTGCTGTTTCTGCCGATGAGTTGACCTCATCAAACCCCGACCTTGGAATACTCGCCATGCGTCAGGATTGGGACACTAAGGGAAGCAGATTGTTATGTTTTTTCGACAATCTGACTCAACTGTGTTGCGACACAATGGCTGAGATATTTCCCGCTTTAGCTAACGTTTACAATGATGCTGATGCTCTTGCTGATATAGGTTGCAATTTGGGACATCACCGGAGTCGCACACGACCGTTGTGCCTCAACGGTGCTGATCGGCTTTCGATTGTGTTTTCTCGTATGTGTCAGCTTTCTGACCTGTTCGATTCGCGATTGGTCCACTGAATCTACTATGTTTCACAAAGTTGTTACCATTTGCCGTTCTGAGTCATTTATTGTTTTTGTTCCTTTTCAGATTTGAACGTTGCGCGATGTGTGACGAGTACTCTGTTAGCCCATCCAGCCACCCGTGTGACAATCAAAGCAATGCAATTGGGTTGCAAACTGGTTCTGAGTTCACTGAGTCGAGGGCCTTCGGAATCCTCTTGGTGTGGTCAAATCCTTTCCCCCGGTCAGCTGGTCTGCTGCTTGGTGGCGCAATTCACTACCCAGCCGCATCAACCAAACAGTCACGATTTGATTAGTCAGTCTGCACAGCCATGGTTCTTATCATCTGAAGACATCACCTTAGCTGATCTCAAGGTTCGTTTCTGCACACTAAACGGTCTGTTATGCTAATCATTGCACTCGAGTACATGGCCTACGGGATTCACGCAACGATCTAATTCGTGCTCTTGTTTTCCCTTTGTACTCGCGCTCACCATTAGATCGACTCAAATTAAACACCATGTCATCCTTTGTGGTTATCCTACTGTTTCTTTCTTTCACCTGGATTTCTGCTCATCAGTCGGCAGCGGATTCACATCTTGGCTGCATGAAACCCATTCCCCATTACTGATCAGGGGCGAAATTATTTCCGGTAATGTGTCAAATATCTGCCGGTGTTCAGTTGTGTTGACTCTGTTGTAACCAACCACGAATCCCAATTATCACCTCGCTAGTAAACTCATCAACTCATGCACATTATACCAAATTGCACGCGCGATCTATTAGGTCAGTTCGTTTTACTTTTTCTTATCTACTCTGAGTTCACCTACTCACACTTCCTCATCCATCAGCTTTGGTTGGAGATTGACGAACATCTAGTCATGCGGTCAAAATGTCGCCTCACATGTTTGTTCGCCTTATGTTTCAATCTCTCTCGCCCACTCCGTATTGCGCTTGCTGCTTTTTTCTCGTGTGGCCCGTTGCAATGCCCACCTTTGTGTTCGAGGGGCCCTAGTCCAGTGATTCCCAACTTGGGAGTATTTACCCCCAACAAAATAAAATGGGATTTTGCGTGGAGGAAATATGAGTGCAAGCATTGGATGCATCATCGACCAGTCACGAAGCAAAATTATTAACAAAATCATCTGACTTTCTAAACACTAACGATTAACGACAGAGCATTGAGCATGCTGATCTTATTCGCTGCAACTTACAGGTAGAAGAGTGCATTTTCGACATTAGCGATAATTTAGACAAAAGTAAGACACAGTTTTAACTTGCGCCATTTATGATGTGCATTCGTCGGAACTGCTTCTTACATTAAATTGTCAAAACTGAGCGATGGCAACTGTCTCATTGACTTATATTAATCCCTGACTTAATAACAAAAATTACTAACAAGAACTACGTTTTCTGAGTGATTGAAGTCAATGAAAAATGAATTTATTTTCCGTAATCTAAAACAAAAAGCATTGGCTCATAGTTAATTCCTTTTCAAACTAACATTTTTGGGTATTTGCTTATTCTAAACTCGCCTTGTGAGTGTATAGCCCTAAGGAGATTTGGAACCATTACCCTAGTCGAATGCAGTGCAGGGTGTCCCGACTGAGCTGAACTGCCTCAGATGTGCATTCTATTTCGCGGTTCTGTTCGTAATTGTTTCCATAACTTCAAATTCTGTCTGACAGCACATGCCTAGCCTCGATACAGGTCTCGTCAACCTAACCCGTCGTTTTTAGGTCACATTCACACTTTTACTATATGTCTCTACTGCATTGTGACTTTCTATTCATCCGTCTCCGTTCAGCATACCTATTCACTGATAGTGCAATTCTTCGTTACGTTTACGGACTACACTCACCTAATTGAAAAACTTAACCTATCTCAACACATAAGGCTAGGTGAGTTGAGTTGTCTCTTGCTCTTTTAGCTTTGTCAGTTCGTCTCGTGGTCGTTGTATGTGGAATGTGCATTTCCCTGTTGTGTTGTTCATGGCGTTTCTGTGACGCAGTATCTCCTGCATACAAATCGGCTCCTGCTTGGCCAATTTCCGTACAGCTACCTGCACTCTTACAAAGATAAGCTGATGTAACGTACTTTTTGTTTCCAAAGGCCTTAGATGTGCGCAGGTAGTGTAAATTATTTTCAGTGTTCATATTGTATTTAAAATTAGCACATTCGTTAATTCTAACTTGTTTTACCTTTATGAACTCGTTTGCGTTTGTCCTAGCCCCCCATTGCTGCATCCTCTGTCAGGTGCGCGTTCAGACCTTCCTCATCGGGACGGTTTCAAACTTAGCTCATAATACGCCTCCATATTTCAGTTTATGTATTACGCAGATGTATGCTTTTCACTTACTAACTGTACAACAAGCGTCAATCGGAGTAGGTTCCTTTTTCTGCTTTGCAAACTGCTGAATTTCAGTGTAGGCGTCAGTCACCATCGGCACACCTCAGGTTACTGCGTTGAGTGCAACTGTGGGCGATGCTCATATACGCGGGAATACCCCACTTGATATCATTGAACTGCATGCATTATTCGTACGGTTATTCGTCATGAACATTTACATTGGGATACGGTATCTTTATGCCTTCAGTTAGAAACGCGGTTGCACACCTCAAATGTCTCTGATCGAGCCATCACTTTGCGTACATATGACGTGCATATTTCTTCCCACCAAATAAAAGGTTTTACATGAGCCCCCAACTTGTATCGATTCAGTATAAGTAGTATGCTCCAAATAGCGCATGCGCTATTCCATACAGTCGTGAATTTCTTGAATTCTGAGTTCACAACTACACAGACTCACTCATCCACGTATTATTTAGGTTTGTAGATGTGTCTAAGCTCCAGTATAATGTTGATTCTTGCGCTGAAACCAGGGATGCGCTGGGTGTCATGGCTCGTACAGTGCGTTCTCTGATCGAACGTCTTTCGGCTGCTCTCGAACATTATGGCCGATAAAAATAGAAACAGGTGCAGCAGGAAGCACCTGGATGAATGGTAGACGGTTCACAGCATCACTTTCTGGAACTTGTTCTTGACATATGCGCAGTTATCCTTAGCCAACTAAACTTTTCATTCGAGGTAGTGCTCTGCTCCATGGGTAAACATTTGTTCCGTGACTTCTACTGTTTTACAGACTACTTTGCCTACCTTTTTCTGGTGGCACAAAACAACGATTGTCATTGAACACATCAGACGACTCTGTGTCACTTGGTTTTTGTTCCTCTCTCCTTTCGCCACTGCGTTTGTTTATGTTACGACCTGCTTCTACTGTTCCATCACTGATCATCCTCCTTGTCTTTTAAATATCAAGCTAAAAAGATGGACTACCATTTTACCACTTCGATATCACGTGATTTGGCTGACGAAACATAACTTTAACCTACTATAACCGCACACTCGTATGCTCTGTCGGCTGTAAGACACTATTTGCACCGCCCGCGGTAACTATATCAGCGGTAGAATGTTCGATTGGTTTTGTCTGGCGAACATTTAAAATAACGGAACCATTTTGTGGTTTTCTACTATACCCACTTTTTGCCGTATTTTCATGAATGATGACCGTATTACCTTTTCAAGATAATAGCATCATCAGGAAGGGCGTGACACTACCCTTCCTTGTCCAGTGGCGTTGTCTACTTTTTCACTGAATGATCTCGTTTTATTTGCATCTTTGTATTCCATTTTGTTTGAACTGATCTCGTCCTCTGCTAACTCCGAATATCTGCCGAATGCAGAGGCCAACGCCTTGAAGCAAAGACGTGTTGGAGGAGCAACTACCGAAAATGGAAGCAAATAGTGTGCATTGAAGAGATATTTATAAGTCAGCCCGATAATTTTCGCGTTCTAGTACAGCTGGGTCAACTGCCCAGATCGGCAGTTCGCTATCCCTAGCCAATGGGAACCTAGATAGGTGCGCGTTGTTTCGGCTGTACACCATTGGCTCATCTCGTATGCTTCTTGAAATAATAAGTCTTTCTGGGAGATTTTACTTTTTGCTAGATAAAAATATATCTCTTTAGATCACCTAGCTGACACTATCTCCTGGCCTATACCATCTTGCTGGTGTCGTTCGGTACAACCGTGCATTAGCTCTGGACCGTATGTGCTCTAGGCTTAATCACTGAATCATTGGGATTCCGTCTCCCTAACCTTGATTTCTACCGGACCACGCATGAATCATTCGATGCTAACCATTCAATCACCTACAACTGTCAGTCTGTTGTCACAAATCTTCTAAGCATCTCCAAACGGATTCCTCATTCACTCCATTTGTGACTACGATAGTTTAGAAATTTTGAAGCGGCATCACAGTACTTTAGTACCCTGAGGACGCAGTGATATTTTTGCGTTCTTCATCCGTATTTTTTTCTGGGTAACTGGCATTGTAAGGTAACTCTCCGTTTTTCCAGCCAAACGTTCCCTGTCGCTTCGTGTTATGTCTCCGCGATGTGCGGATCAAGTGTATGTCAGAGTGCTGGTTATCATGGGTTGTAACGTCGAATCCAATCTTATGGTGAGCGCATCGCAAATCATTGTTTATGACTGTGATGGTAAAGTCCTTTGCGATGTTTCTGTCATGTTTTGTAGCTGCCTTCTGATTTTCTAGCGAATCCACCACACTACGATCATTAGGCTAACAAGACCTACTTACCGTACCGACGGACCTTTGCAAGTCATTCCGACCGACCATATGTGTCTTGTGTTTTCCCCCAAGCGTTTACTGTTATCGCTCTTACCAACTATAATAATCGCTGTAATCATGAAGTGTTTTTGCCGAATTCCCAGAATGTTCTACCTTCTCAGGTACAGATCGAATTAAACATCCCCACATGGCCATGTCTAGGGTATATGAATACAAAAATGACTATGAATGAACACCTTAGGCAACGGTATTATGCGGTTTCTACCTAAGGACAAACAGTGAGTTGATTAGCATGTCGCATGGCTACAAAATGAATGCCGCACACATCATTCTTGCTTCCTCGTAAGATTACATCCCGTTCGCTATAGCACGACCGGGCCTTAGCCTGAGACAACAGTTAATGCACATTGAGGTATACTGCTTAGATCTTCTGGGCATCTTCAGAGCTATCTCAGCCAGATTTGTCGATGATCAGCGGTCAATCTCTTGGTCTGGGGCTGTGATTGAAGTGGCGTCTTTTTATGTAAAAATAATCCACTTTGTAAGTCTCTACCATTCAGTCAGAATTTGAGCCCATACCTTTGCTTTGAAAACAGTTTTGCCCTAACTTTGACCCCCATAAGTACCCTAATCCATCTACATCCATAACCGTCTCGTGAAACTTGTGTTTCATCCTGTATCGGCCGTCGCATAATTTTAACGCGGTCGCCTTGTCTGTTGCATGCAGTTTGATCATTGGATGCAAACAGGCTACTGTTAATTTATCTCTTCTTCCTCCACTTCTGCATTATTAACCCCCTCTCCCATGGTCCCCAACCCAATAAACTGTGGCTGCAATGCGACTAAAATTTCATCATCCATGGTATTTTCCCTTCCTCAAAATCCATACCGCTCAGTCTCGGCTGCGTCCAACATTCGTACCATGCGACATACTGCACTTGCGCACACACTGGATACTTCCGCCATTGATGCGTGGTACATCTTCAAGGCTAAAATTCGAAACCCCGCGGTTATCGGGGCAACTATATTTGCTTCGTATTACCTCTGTTGGTCACGCGCGTCCGAAAGTACATTTCGTGTGCTACCCGTTTGTAAACTTTGACTATAGTGATCCCACAGGTTGGAGCCTCACACTCCTTGCTTGGTCCGATGCCCTGGTTGATTACTATCTTGTTCGTACCAACAATGCCTTCTATCAGGAACCCACATGCTACTACTTAATTTGTGATGGACATAGTGATGGGCAGGTAGATGAGAATAGCTCATCTGATACTCTGTAAGATGGCATGTTTTTACCTAGTTCCAATCGAGACTGTGTGTCGAACGTCAGCTAGTTGTAAAAAGCACGGTTTCCACACTTAGAGAGGGACCTTAACAGATGACCACGCAATGAGTGATGATGTCCTATCCTTCACTTCCACTCGCTGAGGAACGCGTGCACCGGCTCCGATGTTATCTTAGTTCTATGCTTGTTCTTAAACTTGACTGGGATCACGAAATTCGGTGAACAGAGCAGTTGTCTAGTTCCTGGTTATCAAGCATCAGCAAACAAACATGCGGTAGTTGGTCTCGCAGCAACACAGTGACATCTTTGAGGTGCGAAATGTATGCCAAGTGATAAGGTGAATCCGGAGAAGTTAACCAGGCTCGTCAGGCTGAATATCGATGTCGTTCGGAAAATAAAAATCAAACAGCTGTGCCCTACGCATGTTTTCAATATCTGCAAATTGAAATTCTTGGATGACGATACACCGTATACGCTGACGCTATTAGGCCGGAGCATAGAACATTTAAAATTAAAACAACGTTTAGGCCAAGAAGTTCCAGTGAAATAAGGCAGTCAGATGAACTGAACACGATGATTAAGTCGAGGAGCATATATGCCTCCGGCCGGCTGCAAGTGCGACGTCGCTACAACCCTCACCTCTGGGTGAAAATGTGATATATTGAATCACCTTTCAGTCGAAAACTCGGTGTTCACACAAACTTTTCATTTTAAAGTACGATGAAAATGAGAGCGGATTTAAACAACTTTATTCTTACCAGTTTCAGGCTTGTACTCTTATGGGTTAAACAGAGGTTCCGGCTACTCTTCTTGAACAATGCCACCATGATCGATTTACTCGAATTGATTAAGTCGATCTTTTTTTCTACACTTGCCGAGATAGATGGGATAACTCTATGCAGTTGATCCAATCATTACTAATGTCATTAAGCTTGTTTCTGAATATTCAGTTCACAGTGGATGTGCTCCACATTGCGTCAATTTTATTAGAGACCCTTAGCAAATTGTCTCCGAAAGTCAACGGCTTCATTGCAAACACAGAAACTGTTTTCGTCTTTCTAGAGGAAAGAGACGTGTCTACTTTGAGTACCTAACTCAGGAAGGCGTGGATAACCCTACTGGTCATCACCCGCTGGAACTCCTGGATGAAAGCTGCCGCATATCACAGCAAGTATTTCCCTCATTACCCAGCCATGCTGCAGGCTGTACAACATGAGTTTCGGGACTTAGCTAGTGTTTGTGAAGTGATGGATATTCTAACCAAGGAAACAACACGGAAAGCTTTGTTATGGCAACTGCGTTCCATTACGACTGTTGACAATAACATCATCTGACACCTGAAAGCTGCCGAATCATATTCTCCGGTAACCCATAAAATTTACCATGAGCTCTCCGGTCCATCCACGTCGCCGAAAACTGACGCTGAGAAAAGCTGACTGTAGCATCTGCAGGCAGAGAGACTGACCTATGATGCGTCTACCAAAATCCAGATTGACGTGCAACTCTGATCCTCCCACCCTGACATAAGAGTCCAGGAGTTTCTAACATCAGAGGATAGCTCGCAGTTTCTGAAAGCCACTAGAGTGCTCGACCCCAACCAGTTCCTCCCTTTGCCCATTAATTATTGCAGCTATGCCGACATTCTAGGGCTTATTGGCTCCGCAGTTCTGGCAGCCGAATGACTAATCTGTCGGAATATGGTGGAAGAACTGCTTGGAAAAAAGTGAAGACACAGTGGGCTTCTGATCTGGGATGCATGAAAGAACTCCACAACTGGCAGATATTGCCGGACGTTATCTATGCATTCCCGTGAATTCGGTAGACGCTGAAAGGAGCTTCAGTTTTTACAAAATTGTTGTGTCTGACAAGCGTCATAACTTTCCAGACGATTGCGTGAAGCACCTTGCTGGGCTTTATTTCAATTCCTCTGTTTTGAGTCATAACGAAGATGTATCTAGTGGATGAGGGTGCCTTGATTTCTGTTTATTCTAGTTTTTGCGTGGAAATCACGGAATTTTATGTTCGCGCAACAGAAATTTCGAGGGGATCTTCCCTTTCGATTGCTGAAAAAAGTTTTTACAACCGCAGTAAACTAGCGTATCTAATCATTATATATAATTAGTGCAGCCGCACGAGAGCATACGGACCAAAACCGCGGAAACGGCTGAGTGATGTGATTATATTTCGAACCTAGCGTTCAGCGTGATTCTATGAGTTGGTCTGCCCAAACTGTGTGTGAAACGACCTACATAACGACCTAGATGACTTCGCCTATCATGGTGGAAGGGTATAGCCCTGCCTATGATGAGTTGAAATGGCATATGATGGTTACTCGCCACTCACGCCTCTTCCATTTCCACCGCCATCCACATATCCTAGGCATCACGGATTTTCCGGTCGCATAATGGAAGTGAATACGGACATTTTCTCCTCCGGATTCTATAAGGCTCATTCATCTTTCGACACTCGCGGACCATATAATGATGGATGATGGGTGCGTATGAAAAACTTCAGGTGGCATGCACTGCAACACAAAGCATTTTCCACTGCAACTTGATGACCAGTGAGAGTAACGGGTAATACCCCTTAGATATCTCGGTGCCGTCGCGACGAGACTGGACCTTAACGTGGTGCGACGGTTTGCGTACCTCATTGACCCATTGAGCTATACTGGGTGATGCCTCCGGGCACCTTGAGAGCTACTCCTACTAGGTTGGTCACTGGTGAGAGGTCAGACAAACTCAGTCTCCTGGTCCTCCAGGTTGGGGGTTTGAAATGGGATGGCGTCCATTTCTGTAAAACTAAATCATTGCCACCTCCCCGCTGCCTTGCGGACAGGCTTTTGAGCCAAAGGTTTTGGATCAGGACCCTAATCGTCTTCCTGTCTAGGTCTGGGCACCCTGGCACTATCTCAGCCCACATACAACCATGACATTTTCTTCAAACATAAACTTCATCCTGCATCGGTCGTCGCGCAGATTATCAAGGGTCGCCTTATCTGCTGCATACAGCAGGGCGGATAAGCGAAAACATGTTACTGCTGGCGCCTCACTTTTTCTTTTCCACCTTTTTCTCTTACTCCCATCCCGACCCTCATTACTAACCTACCTTCTATAATTCCCAGATTAATTGACAGCAACCGAAGTGCCAGTGGAGTAGAACCTTCTGCAGCCACCATCCCATCGCACCTACCGGACGCCTATCGGCAAAAGTCCCTTATAAGGCCACGCTATCCCTTTTCCATGGTGACATTCAACGTTCGCACTCTAAGACAAACAGGTCAGCAGGCTGCACTCGCACGCACCTTGGACACACTGGGTATTGATGTGTGTTGTGTGTCCGAAACTAGGATCAATGACGCTAACGGGGTTATTGAATTGACTGCACCCGGCTTATCCTCTCGTTATTGGTTGCACGCATCCGGAGACGCCGATGCAGCATTCACGGGTCAAGCTGGTGTAGGTATCATCCTAAGCTCCAAGGCTGAGCCATTGTTGATTGATTGGATTCCGGTGAACAGCCGTTTATGTGCAGCCCGCTTGACGACATCAGCTAAGGTTGATTCACGATGTAGTAAAAAACGTTGTTTGTTTGTGATTTCTGCTTATGCTCTCACCGACTGCAGTTCTAATGCAGTCAAGGACGCATTCTATCACGAACTGAACGCGCTACTACGCAGTGCTACTAGTTCAGATATTATAGTATTTGCAGGGGATATGAACGCACAAGTAGGGCGTCTGAGCTCTTCAGTAGCTCAGCTGGGTGGTAATTGTGAGCTTAACTCCGAACGGACTGACAACGGTGAGCGTCTGCTGCAACTGTGTGCGGAGCACCAGTTGTTTCTTAGTAGCACTGCTTTTAGACACAGTGGGGGCCGATGTGCCACTTGGCGTCCACCTGTAGCTGGCCAGCGATGGACCCAAATTGACCACATAGCCATAAGTTACAGATGGCGTGGTTCCATCCTGGATTGCCGCACGTACTGCAGTACCTGTGTCGACTCTGATCATGCCTTGGTACGCTGTCGTTTCTCCATGAACTTTACCGGGAGGCGCACCAAGCGTCTCCTCCGATTGGCAACTGAGAAATTGTCTCAGCCCTCGGTTAGGCAAGCCTATCAAGAAGCACTGCATACCGAACTTTCGCTCTCTTGTACTAATGACACTGAGCTTCAGTGGAATAGGATCTCGGCCGCCATGCACGGCGCAGGAGCACCTGCTTGTGGCACTATCCATCGTCACCGCACCCGTCACTGGATATCCGAGAGGTCGGTGAACCGGTTGGAATCTAGAAGACACCTCCCGGCTGGTTCTGAACACAATGTGACCAGACGGGCTATTAGGCGTGAACTAAAGCAGTGCCTACGTGCTGACAAGGAAGCCTGGTGGACCAGTCGGGCTCAAGAAATGGAGGAGGCGGGAGAAGTAGGCAATTACCGGAAGCTCTTCCAGCTAATCCGCACCACTGGTCCCAGAAAACCAGGCGTCAGTGAGACAATCAGAGACAGCGCGGGTGCGCTGATACACAATAAGGAGCGCCGTATGGCTCGTTGGGCGGAACACTTTCAAGATCAGTTCAGCTGGCCCCCTGCTCCCGGACCTCTTCCTACTCAGGTGATGCAGGACGAGCCATGGACGGTTAGTTTAGAGCCTCCATCGGAGGCCGAAGTCCGAAACGCGATCACAGCCCTTAATCGTTTTCGTGTCGCTGGCCCCGATTCCCTCCCACCTGCATTATTTAAGGATGGAGGTGAGGTGCTCTTGAAAGCACTGACTTCCCTTTTCGAATGTATCTGGAAGGAAGAGTGTACCGGCTAATTGGAGCGAATCGATTATAGTGTCAATATACAAGAAGGGCAGTCGCACAGACTGTGCGAACCACAGGGGTATTAGCCTAACGCCAGTTGTGACAAAATTATTGGCCTCGATTATTGTTCGTCGCCTCATTGCGGAACGGGAATCTCGGAATAGGGTAGAGGAGGTCGGTTTCCGCCCAGGGCGTAGCTGTATAGACCATATATTCACTTTGCGGCAGGTGCTAGAGCAGCGCCACGGCTACCGCAGACCGACAATAGTTGTGTTCCTCGATTTCAAGTGTGCGTTCGATTCGGTCGGTCGATCGATTCTGTTCGAAATACTTTCGCGGAAAGAGGTTCCCACGAAATATGTGAACATCCTTCGTGCTCTATACTCGAACACTACAGGCCGCGTCAGGGTCTACGGTGGCCTATCGGATAACTTTCCGACCACAAGTGGCGTTCCTCAAGGTTGTCAGATTTCCCCATTTTTGTTGAATTTCGTCGTGGATTCTATCATGGAGTGTTCCCTTGCGGAATCTCACGATGTAGGCGTTGAAGTGCTGCCTGGTTTAAGGTTAGTTGATCCTGACTATGCGGAACATATCGTCTTGCTTTTCGACGATATTGGGGCGGCACAATCAACCCTGAATAGCCTGTCTAGAGTGGTCCCATTATTTGGTATGCACTTTGCACCTTCAAAGTGCAAAGTGTTGCTGCAGGTCCACCAGCCACTTGATGACCACTTGACGCTTGCTAACGAGGAACTCGAAGTGGTTGATCATTTCATTTATCTTGGCAGCTGCATCAGCCATATGATGGACGCATAGAAACTGACGTGAGCTCACGCATTGCAAAGGCCAGAGCTGCCTTCTTGAACCTGCGTCATCTTTGGTGACAGAAGATAGTTTCCCTCTGTCTGAAAGGCCGTGTATACAAGGCCCCAGTTAGGGCCGTTCTGCTGTATGGTAGTGAGATTTGGGCCCTTCGTTCTGAAGATCTGAGGCGCCTTCAAGTCTTTGATCATTGTTGTTTGCGAAGCATTGCTGGTGTCGGATGGCACCAGCGTGTCCGCAACGATGATGTGCGTAGGCGAGTACTAGGTGGTGATAATCATGCTAGCTCCCTAGAACAACAGATAGCACTGAATAAGTTGCGTTGGCTCGGGCACGTGCTACGTATGCCTGGTCACCGCTTACCTAGGATGGCCTTGTTTAGTCTGCCAGGTGTAGAATGGCGCAAGGCTCGAGGTGGACAGAAGTTGACTTGGCAGCGGGAAATGAAGTCACTGACGACCAAACTGGGTGCCGTTGTTCCGTCTAGCCTTCCGGACTGGAGTCTGCGTGACTCGCCTTGTGCTTGGCTCGAGACTTTACAGGACATGGCTCGCAATCGACACCAGTGGCGCCTGCTGCCGTCTCCTAATCGGATTGCCTGTTTAAAGTGTGTTTGGTGCTGAGTTATCTGCGGGGTAATGGCTGATTATGACGCGTGGCAGTGAAAGCCGCAAGGAAGCTGTCTCACCGATGCCGCGTTATGTTTGCACGATAGCCAGCTGTTTGTGACGGTATGTTGTCTACACAAGGTGTAGGCGCCTTGACCCTGAATGTTTGCTTAAGGTATTAAGGTTTTCAGGTAAGTCCCCTTTCTCTCCCTCTTCTTATTCTTTATTTCATAGGTCCTCATGGTTGTTTGGCAGCAAAGCATCAGTTCAAATGGCTGATGTACTGCTGTTGATGATTATGATATCTCGGTGGACCTACCAGGCGACTGCTCTTAGCGTACTCTCCGGTGGAATTTAGTGGAATAATTTAGTGCACTTCCCAGTCAAGTTTAAGAACAAGCATAGAACTAAGATAACATCGGAGCCGGTGCACGCGTTCCTCAGCGGTTGGAAGTGAAGGATAGGACATCATCACTCATTGCGTGGTCATCTGTTAAGGTCCTCCTCTAAGTGTGGAAACCGTGCTTTTTACAACTAGCTGACGTTCGACACACAGTCTCGATTGGAACTAGTTACAAACATGCCATCCTACAGAGTATCAGAGGAGCTATTCTCATCTACCTACACATCATTATGCCCATCACAGACTATTGTCCTGGTACTAGGAAATCACGCCAGTGACGTGGTTTAATATTTGGTTCTTCTAGTCTTCTATACCGGGAAGAACTTGTCTCATCCTGTTCTCAGCATAAAACAGCTCAGGGTGTAGTTATCAGTAGAAACCATTGGTCTGTGGATGCCCCCTAATTGAACTGCCTGTTTGGATTTCATATGTCGCATAATTATCCTTGTACCGTAGATGGTCATGATACGCGACAGTAAAGTTTTCTTGCTGATACCGCTTCAACGTGCATTGGGTATCTGTTTGTGCCGATTCAGTGGGGCGCATTGGTGATTAGTCTATATGGTTGGTTTTTAACTTTTCTCTTTGTCCTTCTTACTCGGGTCGCTCTTTTTTTATTTACGGTGGTGTGACAACAGAGAAACACATTGATGTTCTGCTGCAGTTATTGATGGTGTTGATAATGATGTATTCTTTTATACCCAACTTTGTGACATATTTTAGTAGTTGTAGTTATTGTTGTTTTGTAATAGTGGCTGTTGTAGTTTTGGTATATTGTGGTATATTGTTGCACCCTTGGTTACATTACTGAAGTCCTTAAGTGAGCATAACAGTACGTGTAGCGCAACTGTAGTCGATCTAACCCTGGTTTTCAATTTATATCTGTTCACTTGCGCTTTTCAGAACTGTCGTGTATTCCCATTGCAATTTTGTTGACATTCATTCAGGTAAATATACTTTTTGTTTTGTTCTTCCCCCTGCAGGTGGTGGACCACGCGTGAGTCTTTTGTGCCAGTTTTTGAGCACATTGAAAGCCCACTTACCTGCCATTACTTCGACTGAGTTAATGGGCAAAGGGTACGGTCGTTCCACCTTGTTCGCCTCCCATAAGCATGGTCTGGCCAACTTGGAAGAGGATGGTCACTCGATTCTCCCTGTGTGCGGACTGCTTTTCCAACTGACTGAGGGTACTTTCCTCACGTTAGAAGAGGAAAAGTCCTTATTGTTATCAGTTGCTGTTTCATCTGCTCGACGAAAAGGACCTGACGATATTACTTCCCCGACCACCATTTCTCCAATGTGCATGCTTCCAACGTGGTTGGCTTATCAGTTGGCGCGTCAAGCGAGTCGCTATGGACAGCATGCATTGGCGGCAAAACTATACGATCGTTTGATTCCGAATGTGAGGATACTGTTTTTTCCGTTTCTGTGCAAATATTCCCTTTATTCCCGTGGCGTGTTATGGTACTTCATGGTTTGTTGCTCATACCCAGCCGTGTTTCATCCCAAAACTGAAGTTAATGCACCTGCCTTCGACAATAGTCGCTACGCACCTTGCGTCATCTTCACAATGTACTCATCAAATAGTGCATGGATTCAAAGAACAACTTTTCATAGTGCTAAACAGATTACGACCGTATCAGACTAGCGACACATTCTTCGCGGAATCAACTGCCGTCTACCACTCAAGGTTACTGTTCCGACCGCTTGGAACCAAAGTGCCAAGCCGCTTTGTGAAACTTGCGATGGACGGCAATAAGCCTTACCCTAATGACTGGGTTTTCTACGTGATCGTGCGAGTGTTTATTTTCACGGACAAACACTATGGCTCTCGTGCTTGAAGCTGATTGCTCGAGCGTGGGCTGACTGAAACAGGCGCTTTAAGGCTAACTGAGTCCCAAGGAATTATATGACCCAATCTACAGTTTTGCCTACCGTGCTTGACACCGTATGTCCCTTTTTTCCATATGATAGATGTTGGTGTTGATCTCTTGCGTACATCTTTTCATTGTTTAACCTTTTGTTCAACTTTTCCTCTCCACTTCTTAATAGTTAACTCTTACATACTGCACACTATGATTCCCACTCATTTCCCTACTACTTCTCTCCCGTTATATGAACTGATGTCAGACCGCTCGTTCTGATTCGCTAATCGAATCGTTTCTCTACGAAATCAACATGCTTAGTGATCTTGCGGATAACTCATCGTTGCACGACCTGCCTACTCTTTCCTATAGAGTCATCGTCAGTGGCCCCTGTCCTGCATATTGGTGCTACGGTGCACGTCAAGCGGTATCAACTGACCATTTCTTTCTTTCGACCTCAATACTTGTTGTGTCTTCTATTTCCAGTCATCACGCTTCAGTTTCATTCATTCACCTTTACTACTTAGACACTTTCTGAACGTACCAATTGGTGGATTCGTGGTTTGGCTGAATTCAGTCGTGCTGAAGCGCAGCTTGTCACGTCAGCGCGTTGTCTGCAGTCTGATCCTACCCGAGTCTGCCTCACTGAGCCGAACAGTGGGGCTTCACAAAACAATTTCCAGGCACACACATGGATTGACGAGCTTATTTCAGAGCTCCATCGGGCGATCGATACCATAAGCAAGGCACGAACAATGTTTTACGTAAGTTGGTTTTTCTCGATCATTTCTCCACGAATTCGTCACTTGTCCGCCTCTGCTTTATTCGGTGGCTTAAACCGAGCCACGATTCTGACACTCATTGAATCACAAAACTGTGTCACATGCACGCATGGCTGCTGGCATGTGCAGCGTTCATCCTGTGCACGCTATTTCCTTAAACCATGTGTAAATTCTCCAGCTTTGTCTGTTTCTTCAGCTTAGCTGCTCCATTACTCTGGCTTTGATCTCATCTGCCATGTATACTCTCCGGGTTCACTAAATTCGTTACGGACTACCATGCAATACACACATTCTACCTAGATCTGAGCTTATGTTACCCTGTGAATTTTTTGTCCCATGAGCTCAGTAGCAACGAACCATTTGCATCGTTCTCATACCACACTTTACTTAGCGTATTCTTTTTATTTGGTTCACTTCTTTAATGCTGTTAACCACAGCTCTATTCGTTCATATTTCCTCGGTTCTCATTCTTGTCTCACTATTTTTCGCTCAGTTCATCTATTTTGTTATTATTACTGGCGCCATCTGCCTTTACTTCCACCACTGGTTGCGTCTCATCAAGTATCTCGGGGTTCTATCTCCGAAAGGCGACGCGACTGAGATATATCGTGTCCCACGGTATTTGTTAGTGATTGGTCTAGTCGCTCTACCCCACACTGTTTGGCGCAAAGAGGGACCTTAAACTGTTTGACGATTGTTAACCTCGCTCCTATCTTTAAAAATGGCCAGCTGACATCTTTCGAAAATCTTTCTGGTATCACTCCGTTCCCCATCGCATCCACTTGCTCACACGCATCATCGTTCTTTAGCGGCCCACTGAACCTTCTTGGATGTCAGTTCGGTGGAAATCTGATTAGCCGGCACCAACCACATTGTTACTCCTCGCCAGGTGCTTCAACATCACCACACTTACAAACAACTTATCATGGTAATTTTTCCCTACTTGTTGATTCCATCGATTATCACCTCGTTCGTGTCACCCCTGAATTCAAAGGGTGTACCAGAAAATTCCCTCATTATTTTATAACTTATATACCGCGACTTCCATGGCCGTGTGAGATCTACCGATAAATATTCCCTGAGCTCCTTACTTTTGTCCATGACGTTGTGATAGGAGCAGTCATGAATGACTCTCAGGTCTTCCACTTCCTCTGAGGTTGAGGCGTTGCTGAGTTAGTGACTGTTGAACGTTGCAGGCCTAACGATTTTTGCCTGCCTTACACTAAAACTTCGGGTCACATCAGTGTGCTCGGCGAGTTATTGTAAAGTTAATGGACAGCAAATTATGCTCATCCGAATTATCTACTGTAGTCCTTTTGTTCAACTTTACCCCGGACTGCGTTCTGGGATGCTTCATTTCGGAATTGCATGATGTAACTGTCGATGAGATGCCATCTGGAGACCTAAACTATGTGGGTGATTTACGCTTTGACAATCACGGTCTAGCTTATTTAGGTCAGCAAAAGTTCTCTGGTGTGGTTCCGTTGTTTAACAGACATTTCGCGTCTTCCAAACTACACGTGCCGTTGCAACACCAACAGCGACTCCATGGCCATTTGAGGCTAGACTGCGTGGAACTGAAGATAGTTGATCAACTCAACCATATCGGCAGCTTCATTAACAATGATTGTGGTGTGATTAGTGTTTCACATATTGCGGAGGCTTGAACTGTCCTTACGAATCTGCAATTTCTACTACACAGTAGTTGGATTTCTCTTAGTTCCACGGACCGTGTCTACAGGACTACAGTGGGAGTCGCTCTTCTCTGAGGTAGTAGAGCTTAACTCTTCCGAACTGAAGATATCAGTGTCCTTTGGATCTTTGATCGTCATTGCCCACGCTGCATCACTTGTGTCGACTTACACCATTGCATCCGCAATGACAAGTTGCGTAGGTAAACACCAGGTCATGACAGTCATGTTCGTTTTTTAGGTCAATCAATAAGACTTGATGAGATGTGTTGCTATCCCGCCTGTTACTGTTACTTATCGAAATCGCCTCGGATCATTCGCTTCATTGCAGCCCTAAACATCCACAACCAAAGACCAGATTTCCCAGCCAAGAAGTGTACTGCAGCCAAAAAACAACGTCTGATGGCCGCTCAGCCGGAGGAAGAATTACTTAGTACTATTCAAACTGCAGGTGTTCCGAAAAACTATCGATAAACTGAGTAGTCGACGAAGAACTGACCAAAAGAAAGCGATATGATAAGAAAACAACGACACCGATGAAAAGAAACCCGCAGAGTTTTGTTCCTGATAAAAAATCTCCAACAAATTGACTCTAGGGAGCTAACTTTCCAATAGATTACATGTACTCCATAATCGCCTACCGGGGCCCGCTTTTGTTCTGTTTACCTAATCTGAAATGGCGCGATCTTTGAAGGTGGCAACGGTTTACTCGGTTATTAAGCTCAGTGAAACGACAATGCTCCGAGTGCCTTCAGTCTCCGTGACCCGTGTCGTCCGTATAACAATACTTAGCGGACTTAAGGAAATCAGGTAGAGCGCAAACAGCTAATAGAACAATGTGATTGGGAACAAAGTGAGTACAATTCATCGGGGTGGAATACTAACAGCTAGATGCAACAACAAAAAACGGATGCAGGAGCGCCACTGGTTTCCGAACTATTCTGTGTCAGAAAATGTCTGCATCTGCTGAGGTGGCCATTTACCAGGCCCCTGTCCACAAAGACAGAATATTGCAGCTGGATCAAGCCTATAGATTATTCTCTGCATACTTTTATACCAGGTCATCGGATGACCACCTCGTGGTGTCACCTAATTAGGTGCAACAACTCCACACAATGCACTTCGAAAAACCCGATTAACGAGCATCTAGAGCCCAAAACCAGGCAAACGTACGCGATGCAGTTTTAGTGCACAATTCAGTGCGGCATTAAGTTTTCTTTTGAGCACAAACTGTTAGACTTCAGTATTGGTCACACAATGCACCTCCCGGAGATAAACGATACTTCACAGGCACCAGTAATCAACAATCACCAAACACTTGCTATCCTCAACTTAAAATGCCTAGGTCTCTGATCCATAGAGTAGCATCAGCGTTATACACCGAAAGTCTCCGCCATACGTTTCATTTGCGGGATGATATTCCGCCTTTATAGATGCTTGAGCCCCTAATAAACCAACACGGACTTATTGACTCTCGAGGTAACCTCTTCGGCAATGTGATCACCAAAAGTAACACGACTACGGATGCAAATAAACCGACCAACTATTTCCAGTGGCTGTTATCTGATAGCTGAATCCGGTGGCCTATTAGTCCAGTCCCGCGACAATGCTCTGGGTTTTGAAGGCAAAATCACATGACGGAACATGTATGCTTCAGCCTATTCACTTGTGCTTGCATAGCCACTGTTTCCGACCTAGGAGAACTATGTCGTCCACCTACTTATGGTTTGTCAGCTATTCACATGGCAGGATTTTCACTACGAAAGAGGCTGAGAGAGCGGAGTCATTCCTAATGATTATGATCACAAAGTTGAAGAATAAAGGAGATATAGACCAACACTCATGGTGCGGAACTCAGGAGAAAGTTTCACCTAGGCCACTCTACATGCCCGCATGATTTGCAGTGTAGAGGCATTATAATATACAGCAATTTTCCTACCACGCCATTTAGCTATCGACAGTACCGCAACTGACGTAAGCAACTAGGTTTACAAGCCAAGTAAAATCACTACGATGACTCCTCTGTACGCGTGATTTTGCTCAAACACTTGAGGGAAAGCAACTATGGGATCTATGCAACCTCTGACCTCACGCGGAACACTGGGTCATCGCATATTGATGCATGTTAGAAGTTTTACGGGAATGGGTATTGGCTTAAGGCGTTTGTGATTTTCATGCACAGGCTTGTGACTTTTTTTTAGAGATTTGAACGATGGTTGAGTGCTGAATAGAGCAGATATACCAGTTGCTACTGGGTCCGTTTCATCATCCAGAAAATCTGGGGGAACCCTATCGGGTCTGGTAGCCTTGTTTCGTTTCGACGGGACAAGTTCATGTCCCACGCCGTTTCAAGCACTTCGACAAACAATGCAGTGACAATTGGCCTGCTGAACTACTCTTCCCAGCGGACAAGTCGGTATGTCTGAGAATGAATCGATTATTCACCTCTGTTAACTGCATGTTAGGTCACTGTCTACTGAACTGACTGTCTTTTGTCCTCTACATATTGAACTGGCGTTCACGTGACCCACTCTAAGCTTGGATCCACACAGTGCAATGATACGACGCAACTGATAGTGGTAGCGTGTTTACAGACATGTCGCGATCGAATTGCTCGTTTGTCACATGTATGATACTGAGTTATTTACGTGATGTCTGTTTACAAAACGAGACAGCGAGAGGCGCAATGAAGTTGTTTCCCGGCTGCCACCATCTTTTCGCGCTATGGCAAACCATTCATGGCCGTATTTGCGTCATGCTCTAAGCGCTCTGGTCTTGAATATTCACCTTTGTTTTTACGCTGTGCCGCTGCTCTCTTCTCTTCATCCTCATTAGCAGTGATTTAGGTTGTATGGTGGTGATGTCTCAGTACGATAGCGTTAATAGTGCACTTCCCGATATGCGTTTCTCATCTTCCATTTCCGGAGTACTTTTTCGGAAGGGTTTCGATGTTGCCATCTCATCACTGCACTCCACGTCACGTTCCGACCTTGTTTAAATTCCTATAAGGTATAAACAGCCTGAGGTGGGAGTGGAACTCGCCACACAGTGGTTGGCGACTAACGTCATGATCACTAGGGCATTGTGCTCCGCAAGAAGTGCTGGGAGTTTGTTGTCGGGTTTTGGAGCGCCCGCCGTGTTTCTTGGATTGCGATACACAATCGCAATTGTGGCCTCGATTGACTTTGAAGTCAACGTTTGCCGTTCCTATCACTGGGACCGTATCCGAAGTTTTCAGCGTTGTTCTGTCCCATATGTGTCCAAATATGTTGCTCATTGTTTAGGTGTTCGTTTCTAGTGTTTGTAATAGAGTTACCTTGTTCGTTCCACGTTGCTTCGTTCACTAAATTTGGTATTCCTATTTTCGGCTCCCTTTCATTTTATTAGTTCTCTAGTTCTCTGACGAGCAGGTTTCCTCGTATACACCTTTTGCCTGCGTATGTGCACGACGATGCGGTTTTGATCCATTTCGGTACCAAATAACGAAGGCTGCACTTAGAGATTATCTTGGTGCTGGAAATACATTTTGCTCCTGTTTTCTGCTCGCGTAGCGCTATGCTTTTATTTGTTAGGGTGCACGAATTTATTATTTCTCTTTTGTCCAATACCTTGCTCATGCTTTAAATATTTTTTTCATAAGCTTAATGGTACTCTTCATGATAAAATTACACCTGAGATAAATTGACAAACAAATGTCTTTCTTCTCAGTGCATTGGTGGCCCCAGTGTTCGTTGGTTTCAAGCAGAGTATGCCGGAATTCGGAGCGATTTTCTGCTGTGTTTGGCTGAATTATGCACCACCAGTATGTTCTTCACACAAACTGCTTGCTGGCCCTCCTTTCTCGCCTTCAACACCCAGGAGAGCAATTCGGAGTCCCCCGAGTTGGCACCGGTTCCTACATGGGTATGTTGCGTGTATACACTCTCTACTGACTAGCCTCCTATGATCCGAGCAATGAATCTCATGCCCCTCTGCACTCAATTTCCGTCATCCCCTCTACTGCATTCGCTTAACTGTTCCATCGAAAATTGTTTACCATATCACGCTGACTTTACAACTTACTAAAATGCATGTAAACACCACTTCGTAAGTCATAACACCACGTGATTTCAGGGATAAACGGGGGAATGTATTGCTCCGGTAGGTTGTCCTACATGCGTTATGAAATCGTGCTTCTTCAAGGTCAAGAGCGCAATACGGAATGCATGTTGCATTGACGCCTGTTTGATGCACCCCTAACTAATTCCGCAACTGTACACTTTTTCGCCGCCCAGATGTCACAAGACAGCTTAATCACCTATGGCAGATCATTACCTGGTCATTTCCTCTACTTGACGCTCATCTGCAGAGAAGGGCATTGGAGGTGTGAACCGTACTGGATAGGTGTTTGCATGCATCACAACTTCTCAATTCCCTCCATAAATCGTTATCAGATGCTTCAAGGGAATTTCAAGGGCCCATGCAATATCCTGCTGCGCATAGTACACTTCCAACACTTGACTATTGCTTATTGTTCGACATCGCACTACGCGAGTGAAGACGAAGATCTTGCTATTTCTTCTCTAAAACTGAGCACCAAGCACATCTCATCTGGCCACTAGCATCGCGATGCATTTTCCGATCCAACGTAATTCGATATAGGGGCACGGGCGATCAGATCGTTTTTTTACTTCCACGTTTCTCTACAGAGTTTGGGCGGAGCTTTAAGTCTGTGACGCATAGGGATAGCGTCGTTTACGGATACGTTAGCTAGTAGCACAAATACATCCCGTCTGACGTGACGTAGTATGTGCGTCTACTCTAGGTGGGTAGTTCAATTCGAACCTATCGTATGTTGTAAAGACAAGGCCACTTTCTGGTGGTTTGCTGAGAAGGGCGACCACTGTCTTCTTTGAATGAAAATACCGTCAACACATAACTTGCTGCATATGGTCAGATAGTTGTCTGTGTTACTTATTCAGTCTCTGACTGGAAGATTCAGCTTTCATTAGAGCTTAATGTGTAGGGATCACGAAGGCTGCTCCAATTGGTCGCCAGTATGCCGCAATATTTGGTTTCATCGGTGAATTTGCGGGAACAGATGAGTTACTTTGAACAGGCATGTGTCTGGTCGATGTCATGGAAATAGTAAGTCGGATAATGCAGACGGCTGACGTGAAACGTTGACCAGTACACTTTGTCACCTTTGAGAGAGACTGCATTTCAGTGGGCCTGCGCTATTGCAAAGCCATCTGTTGGCGAATCGTGCGCGTATACGGGACATGGTTTTCCGATGAATTCCCTGATTTTGACGATTTCTAGTCATTGTCACTCTGATGATGAAATCCCCTGGTTAGAGCTATCTAAAGAGAGCGATGTCTGGCGCTTTAAGTCCTCGAAATCGTCCCTCAAGAGCAGGGCGAAATGACTTTTGACTCCGAGCGACCCACTTCGGTTGACGTTCTCGTCTCGGACTTTAGCGACTCTCACGAATCGACGGGGCAGCAGTTCGTAAAGGTCCGACTCGAGCTGTGGACGGGCTTGCCACTTGCGGTGCACCGAAATTAGGCGAACTACTGGCAATTCCGGTTGCGTATTCAGTTGTCGTTTCCGCTGAGATATGAAATTTGGCTCCAAACGTTTCGTCACCAACTGAAGTGGCATCATCATTGTGTGAATACTAAGTACTGTGTACTATATTGTGAGAGCAAGTGGAAATTTGAGTCTATACGACTCCGTGGAAATATGATTAAAAACGTTGAAAAATCTATTTATGACTGGCAACATTGCTCATTTTTCCAGGCCAGGATTTACAATTCCAGCCTCTCGCATCTATCTTCGTACGGTAAGCCCCGCAAACTGAGGATGAGCCTAATAGCGACGTGTTGGACCCGTTCAATTTTCCGCGCCTTACCTCGAGTGGTCGGGCGATAGGCGGGCGAACCGTACTCTAGCATTGGTCTGGTTATGGAGGATAAGTGACAATTGACGCTCCCTTCAGACTAGATGTGAAATCTGCGCTTGCTTGCCCCGAGCAGGCGCAGTCGATTTCGGTATAGCCTGTTCGTGTTATCCATTAACTTCAAATCGTAACCTGAGAGTATGCCTAGGTCCTTCACAGAAAGTGTGGGCTGTAGCATTTGGCCGTCAAGGGTTAACGATTTGGTAAAGGAATATGGTGAAAGGCAAATCCGTGTATATAAACCTTTGAGGTTCACATAGTTGACTTATCCTTACTGGTTGCTCGTTGTGCTCTACATTTGTGCTTGAGTAGTTGACGTGGGTTGAATAAGTATTGCCCTCCCAGGTTGGCGCACATCGGTACACCGAGATATACTACCTCGCGCATTGTCGGAATTGCGTCAGATATCCACGTTTCATGTCTACTGATAAAGCTGTTCTGCAGCCGTCATGCAACGCATGTTGATTGGAATCCAGTTTTGCAGGAGCCAGCTCATTTTACCTAGGATTTATCCGGTTAGTCTGCCGTTTCTACCATATGAAGAGATCTGAGGACTATGGATTACACGGGTCGGTCGGTTCGCGGCTGTTTGACGCATTGCACTTTATTTCACCGATGCCACATGGTAAATGCTTGTTCTCTCGCAGACCAGGGTCCTGGGGAGGAACTGCGCTCGAAATACCTGGACGCCACGTGACAAACTTGCGTTATCTCAGCCTTGTTTTTTGGTTGCTTTCGTTCTTGATCCGGTTGACTTAGGAGTAGTCGAACTGGAAGGTAATCGGATTGATGAAGCGCAGCCGCGTCTCGCCTACTAGCACACAACTACAGTTGTGTCCGAATACAATCAGGGCTGTTGGTGGCCACATCATCCGTTCATATTGTATACGGTCGGCGGAATGCATTCAATACGTGTCTTCGTTTCTATACACTGACGCAAAGCAACCGACTCCTTGTCATCCAACAAAGCGGTCGCCCGGAAATGGAATCCGTTCACCGGATTGGATTGTGTGGGAATTGTCGATTTAAACTGCACGATACTTTGTCTCCGGTAAGCTCAGCCCTTCTGTTGCTCGTAAGCAAATAACTGATTCCTTTTTTTGAGATAGAACAGTTTGTTGAGATTTCACGACTATGCTGAACATGTGTTCTGCTGAATCGAGACTAAAACCATGTGGAATCGATGGTTTCCATTTCATCTACCCACCTGTCAACTTGGTGAAATGCTGACTAGACCTTTCTGAAAATGCGCGTAGCAGATTCGATTCTTCCAACGAGCTTATCAGGAAGATAAACGAGGAGCACCGTTTCTGTGCGCATTGCAGAAGGAAAAATGACATCACAAGTCGTTTTATTATATAGCGTCATCTGTATCGAAAGATTGACGTGTGTCAACCCCGAGTGTTTTACGGCATTGAGTCCTCAATCGAACTTTCTCCACCTACCTAATAAACAGAGGAGCTTAGCTAAGCCGGCATTCACATCATCATCAATATACACGTTGGCTAGAGGTGTAAAGTACCTCACCTACTGTGCCGCAATACATAAAAAAGAAAATAAATACAACAGTTGCATGCCAGCTGAGCTACCAGCAACGGCTGGGCATCGTTCCGGAAAGCTCCCAGCTGGCTAATAGGCAACAAGAAAAATTATTCTGTAAAATTATATTACCCTACGAAATGAGCTCGTGGTTGGAGGGGGAGGCTAAAAGGGATGGGGGAGGGACGGGAACAGTAAGAAACTCATTATGTGCATCGTTTGCTCAGGAACAAGCTTGTGGGATCCATTTGAAACTGTTCACATCACGGTCACACACACACACACACACTATACACGTTAGCTAGAGGTGGGAAGCACCTCAGCTACTGTGCCGCAATACCTAAAAGAAAAAGGTGTATAAAACGCAACAGGTGCAAGCCAGCTGAGCTACCGGTAACGGATGGGCATCGTTCCAGTAAGCTACCAACCGCCTACTATGCAACAAAAAATTACTATGAAAAACTATACAAGGCTAAATAATTAGATCGTGTTGGAGGGTGATGGTAAGTGGGATGGGTGGGACGAAGAAACTCACAGCAAGAACGCCATTGAGGTCGGCTCATAGCGATATCAGCAAGTGTATCCATGCAAACGTGTTCATCGTCTTTCGAACCCCAACCAGGGAGCCGAGATGCTCCAACCGAGGCCAACTTCGAAGTGAGGGCCTTCATTCCTCTGGACTAAGTCGTCGCTTGGCCACCTCTCCTCTTCTTCCATCCACACCCACGGCGCACAAACAACGCACATCGCGGGAGTCGGTGGGTTGGCATGCGTGACACCTGGCCGAGTTATTGGAGCCTGGTGCGTGAAATACCGGTGCTGAGCGGTTCATTTCCTTTTCCTGTGCCGTAAACAAGACGTCGAACATGCTCGTTGCTCACGTAGTGTTCCCACCAGATGTGAGCTAAATTACGAAGGCACCGGTGGTCGAACGTAACTAGCCTCTTTATGTCTGCTGATCTAAGGGGCCAGGTTTCACAACCGTGCAGTAGGGTCGAACGTACCGCTGCGAGAGTGATGTCGTGCCGGCGCCATAAGTAGCGAAGGTTAGCAAAAGCGCCTCGAGCTTTTGCTATACGGTTCGTGATCTTATCTTCAATCCCACAGGCGCTGATACAACTTTCCAGGTAGTTGAATTTTTGTACGACTTCTAGCTGATCCCCACCAAGGGTCAGCGAAGGAGGCGGTCCAGGCCAATCTTGGAGGAACGCTTTGCACTTCGATGGTGCAAAGCAAAGCCGGAAGCGGCTGATAGCCAATGCTAATCTGTCCAGTGCCGCTTGGCACGTTTGTGAGCTGTCACAGATTAGGGTAATATTGTCAGCATACTCCAAATCAAGAAGTCGTTCACCTGGGAACAGATCCACACCTTCTAAGTCGTGTCCTGTGAACGCGATTTCCGTGACTTCGTCAATGGCGACGTTGAAGTGGAAAGGTGACAGCAGGTATCCTTGTCTCACGCCGCTGGGGATATTAAAAGGCGATGACAGCTTGCCGTTAGCCCTCACTCTGACTGAGCTAGACGCGTATAGTGATCGGATAATATTTACATATTTCTGAGGTACACCTCTCCTGAGTAGACAGTCCCAAAGTGCACGTCTATCCAAGGAATCGAATGCACCTTTGATATCGAGGAACACGACAACGGTGGGTCGCTAATATATGTGACGGTGCTCCAACAACTGACGCAAAGGGAAGATGTGGTCAATGCAGCCACGACCTGGATGAAACCCGGCTTGCTGTTCACGAATATGGCTTTCACGAGTGCCAGTCAGGCATTTACAACCAGGGACAAATAGTTTTTTTTCAATAGCACTGACAATGCTCGCTACCCTTGTTGATGGCGTCCTCTAGATTGGTTAATCGATAACACTTCCTAGGAAGCTGTCCCTATGCGGTTACCTCTCCTTCACCTACCGGTCAGCTGTTTGTTGCCGTTCTTTGTTCACAAAAATGTACGCGTTAATCCTGAATGCTTATTTTTCACAAGGTCTCCGTTTTCCCCTATTCGTTCCTGGGGAGGCCATTATGATTTTTTGGCAAAGAAGTATCCGCTTGAGCTGCTGCTGTAACATAGACGTCATCTCGATATCGTAGGACGGGGAAGAGTTTAGTGACATAACAGGCTACTCCTAACAGGCACCTAGTGTAAAGGGGTTACGAATCCGCTGATATGAAAGGGCGACGGTTTAGCAAAAGTATGTCCCTGCAAACTATCAGCACGTGTTAGCATCAGCAGCCGCAGATGAGTTTCATCAATACTTAGCAAGGCCCCATCATGATTTGACCCAAAAACACGCGCGTGAAGGATAACACGTGCCGTCTCAAGACATGAGTATCTGAGCATCATATGTGAAAATACAATGAATTTTCTGTTCGACGACTTCTTTTGAGACTTCCAGTTTTCTCACCACAACGGCTTGTTCAGATCCAGCATATGATGCTGTGACATTGCTCTACCCTGAACTTTGGGTCTCAGTCGCATTTATACAAAGCGTGGACATTATGATATTGATGCTTATAGTCAGCTAGACCACGTCACATAATCACTTTCTCCAAAGCAGTTCGAATCGGCAACTCGGTTGCGCATACCTCAGCGGTCGTTTTGAAAGCTTCTCGTTAAGTTTAATTCATCCGCATCTTACTGCTTGGGAGTTCCGCGCATGTTTTGTACCTGTTTGCAGCCAGGATTTTGTTACGAGTGGGAGGATGATTGATGCCTTGTGCGAGACATTATTGCCTTATATGGGTATCTGTACGCGCGGTATAAAAATTTCAACCATTGTTGACGTCTGTTGAGTGGAAACTGGAAGTCTAATGGCTGAATTTTTTTGGCTCTTCTCTATGTACACTCAGGGCCTGTTTACATGATATCGCGTCGGCGTTCAGCTACGCGTGTACTTATAGAAAAACCGCTGAATTCTACTTGAATCTTAGTGTTCCATCTTTGTCCCATAAACGCGTCGGTTTTTTTGCGCTTCCAAGGAGTTGGTCTTCAGTCATTTTGAGCATATGATCGAATCCGGTTCACATTATCTATTAAAATTTACATAATCGACTGTACACTTTTGGTAGCTCAATCCTTTCTAACAAGGTGCCTTTTATGTGAACAAGCGCATCAATTTTGCTGGAATCTTGTAAACCGTCTAGGAATCTTTTTCAAATGCTTGTATGAACGTTTCCGGGTTTGGCTTTAGCCATGCATCCATGCACTCACAACTATGTTTATCTGAACCGAGGACTGCATTGCTAACGATGTGCTAATTTTACCACGCGAATCGACACTAGTCGAAGTGATTCCTGGTCTCCCTGAATGTTCCATTCGTTGATACTCCTGCCTCGTCATCTATTCATTCCTCTGTCACCGATGTATCACATGCCTACTTTCTTGGCAAATAAGAACGCGTTTGAACTAAGCTTGGGGGAGTTATTTCTACAGAATTTCGTTGGAAAACCGTCAAGTTACATAATTATCCCGCTCAACGGCACCTGACTAATGAACAGAGCATTTACTTCTTATTCGTACTGTTTGGTTCTTGACCATTGTGAGCCGCACAATGAAGCCGCGTCTGTATCAAATACGCCTCTGCATCTCTTCCGTCTGCCTGCTATTCTTCCTTGCTTTAAATGATTTTATCTGCACATGCATACCACCCGGTTGATCAACTATACCACCTAGTAGTCGCAAGTATCAATGCAACCATTTCATGTTAGGGTTGACTAGGTACTGTTTTGCTCACCTTGACCATCTGCACCGCATTACATTCGCATGCCCACTGCTCTTCGAGTCTGCACCGGAGACCGGCTGAACCATAAGATATCGGCATAGAATTTTGATGCGGAAAAACGCGAATCTTCTATGGATCACGTTATTTATAAGCTACATCATGATGCGATGCTTCACCGCTGAGGTGGTCCGCAATTGTCAGTATAGCGTGGAACTGGGTCACACCGATTGACTGTGCCTTTCATACTACGGAATTTGTTGGTGATTAATAAAATGGTACTCATTCGTGCGCATAAGGATGGCCAATAAAAAATCAGAGGTTATCCATCCGAGAGCAGTGCTCTTTCCGGTCTTTTTTAAATGTGTTCACTTTCTCCCTCTTCTTTCCGTTTCCTTTGCTTGGCTGACAATGTGAATTCGTATACCCTACTACTAGAAGGCATCAGCAGTACACCGGCACATCGCACCAACGCTTCGCTACCACGTAACCATCACAGGTCGCACGTGAGCTGTTTTGTGCTACGAGGTCGCCCGTAGCTACGCAGATTGGAATCGGTGATCTTCATATTACTAGGCAGGCTCCTTATGCTTCCAGCCACCGGCCATTACGTGCCCTGCTTCCAACACTTGTGATAGTCTCCTCTGACTCGGTTCCTTTTCTCGGCATTGTGTCTTCAGACGGCGCTTTCCCAAATGAATCTGGTCCCGGGACGTGGTGGTGACTTCGGTACTAACTAGTTTGGTTGCGAGATTTTCAGCAGCTTTGAATTTGGAGTACCCACTGTCTGGTTTGATATTGACACTCAGTCTCTATTGAGTTTTCGGTCATCTCCAACTTACAGACTATCCGAAATGAAAGTGATTCGACACTTTTCCTCCCACTACCGATGCTTTCGTCCTCGTTTGGACTCATTAGGTGGAAATAGCAGCTGGAGTGGAACTCGGAGACTAGTGATTAGCGGTTGACACCTTGATTACTATGTTACTGAGCTCCGTGAGTCTACACGGAGACGAAACCGTCGATCTTGACGTGTCAATATTTAGAGGAGCCTTGTGTACTTCCATCTTTGTGCATACTTCTACGTTGCGCTTACCGTTTACTTAAAGTTGTTCATCCACGAGCCCCCGAGCTAGAACGGTTGTGTTAAAGTTACATTTCAGTTGTGACGATGTTGAATCTCATCCAGTAACGACCATATAAATTAGGCGAACAAGAGCTGCATGTACATACGGTCGACTCATCCAAGTCGGTATTCATGAGCCTGGGGAAAGGTAGTGACGACCGAATTTACACTTTCGACGGCCAACTGCTGCACCCCACACTTGTGAAGGACCTAGGACTACTCTCACGTTGCGACTTGAAGCCCGGTGGCAACACGAACAGGCTATATCGTAACGGACTGCGTATGCTCTGGACACTCAAACCTAGTTTCTGTATCTGGTCTGAAGTGGTTTCCACGCCTATTCTCCATCATCAGACCAATGCTAGAATACGTTTCGCCCGCCTATTGCCCGACCACTCGCGGCGAGGCGCAGAATATTGAACGGGCTCAACACGATGCTACTAGGCTCATCCCCAGTTTTCGAGGCCTACCGTACGAGGGCAGGTGTGAGAAATTGGGACTGTTCACTCTGGCATACCGTGGGTTACGTGTCGACCTCATCATGACCTGCCAGATTCGACATGTAGGCGTCTTCCCCATGCTTAGGCCACTGCTACACTTGCAAGCACGTTGCAGCGCACGTGGACACCAACACAAGCTTGTGGTTCCAGATATGGAGCGAGTTCCCCATCTCCTCTGCTTGGAATGGCGAGTCGTAAATGTCTGGAATGGTTTGCCGGAACATATAATGGAAGAAAACTCAGTGCAGCAGTTCAAACGATCATTGGATGTGCATTTTTCAAATGTTACATTTCGAGAACGATTACCCACAGGCACCTCGCATTTTTGAGACCTAATCTACTGTGAGTTAAACGAATTTTTAACGATATAACCTGCGAACGTGAAAAACTATCAGCGTATTAACAAGTCATATCTTGCTCTTTTTAACGTTTTTGATCATATTTCGACGGAGTTGTACGGATCCAAATTTTTGCTTACTCCCACAATACAGTATTCAGTATAAGGCTGCAAAAAACCGTTCAGGCAACTCTACACCATGCGAGCTTTGTTTATACGAACTATTTTCTACACTACTTTTGCTCTGTTCAACTCCTCCGTTTTCCACTGCGTGTATCTATTGTTCAGCGACTCCAACCAGACTGAATACACCGGTTATCTTTTCAAAACCTGCCCACCATATGCTAGAGGTGGCACTCATCGTCACCACGGAGCAATATCTGATTTACACTCATCCACTTAGGTTTTATCCTCTACCGGTTGGATGAAGCATTTTTCTTGTGTTTCAGGTGATGCACCAATTGGATATGTGGCACGAACTTGAGGATCGTATCTCCGCTCTGCAAATTGAATGCCTAGACGCTGACCAGAGTACCCATGAGCACCTCAATGCGTATCCTTTTCTGTCTACCTTTTACTCAATCCACCTAAAGGGGTGGACCGCTCGCCTGCATGATACTTCCCCTCATCTCTCTCCACATTAGTCTAAGCGCTTGGTTTCCCCCTATAAGGCTTGGGCATTGCGAACTGAGTTTCATGGTTTCGGTTCGAGATCTCGCCGCTGCTTCCGTGGCTGAGTGGGTGTAGATGCATCTCGCTAGTTTCGCTTTCCAGACAAGCTGACAGTCACGCACCATTGGCCGCTTCATTATGGAGTCTAAAATTATGCCTCACCAGCGACCACATCACGAAATGCCGCATTAGGCTGTGTAACCCTTCGCCAAAACCTTTTTCGATGTACACTCCTGTCGCGTGAAATCACGGTCACCGAAAGACGTATGAGCAATGCTGGTGTACATCGACCTCTGCAGTACCCTGCCTGTCGCCTTCCTGACAATTTGTATGTACTGTTCGGTCATCATCTGCATACAACTGAAGATTATTTGGTTCTCTGAGTGATCATCACCATTGGGAAAACGTACACATTTCCTCGGCAGCAGGATATTTTGTGCACTTGAATGTGTCGGAAATTAGTGCTCGCAAGAAATAAGGGAGCATCTTCACACAAATGAAGTAACCGCTCACCGCTATCATTACGGGAGCCTACACCATGTTGGCCACCCAGGTGCAGTTCATCAGTGGATAATTTTCCAACTTGGGCGTTCTGATCCCCAGCCAGCAGTACAGTGTCCGTGTTGCTTCTGTGGCGAAGGAGCTGGGTCAGTTGGCGGTAGAAGTCGTTCTTTACCGAATCATGGCTACAGTTTGTGGGCGCGTAGGCAGCGATGATGAGTAGACACCTATTAGTCCCGTGCGGCTTCGAAGCTTTGAATGAACCAGCCAATCGGATCACACACATCCGGCTACTGATTGGGATCCAAACAACCAGTGCAGCTTCAGCCTGGAGACTCAGGGCAATACCAACACCGGCTTGGCCGGTGCTCGAAGCTGCATCGTCACCGGATAGGCGCAATGAGAAATTGCTGCTGGTGTCACCTGAAGGGGATCGCAAAGTGGGCACAGAGCTCGAGTCTTACAGGCGGTTTTCCGATAAGCAGCAGATATCGATCGAGGGTCTCTAATGTTCGGGCAAGTGCTGCCTGTTGGCCGACCTGAAGCAATGTGCGAACACTGAGGCATGCCAATCTGAAGCGGGATCGAGGGCTCCAAATGGAAGTTGATGAACTGGGTTTGGCCGCTTGGTTGTACATGGGCTTGTCGACGGCAGGAATGACGCTCCGCGTTCACATGAGTTGAAATTAGCGGATAAAAGCCTATCAAAGCAAGGTGGGGGAGGGCCAAGAATAGGTGGTTGAAATCTGGGGGGCTAAAAGTGAAGTGGAAACGGAACGATAAGGGTGAAAAAGCCTAAGAGGGGGAATAAAAAGACGGGAAGGCTTGAGCAGTAGCATCCAAACCCCTATCCACCCTTCTCGATGCATCATATAGGGCATCTTTAATTATTCTCTGCGGTGGCTAGAGCATCAGGAAAATTTTCTCCATAAGATGCATAGTATTGCGTGGGCAGGATACTGTCAGGTTGCCCCCGCCTAGACAGCAGAACGATTAGGGTTCTCAACCAAAGCCTTTGGTTCAAGACCTGACTGAAAGGCAGCGGGTTTGGTGTTGGGCTACAAAGATTCCGTTTTATAGAATTAGGAGCCACCCTCATTCGAACCTCCAACCTGGAGGACCAGGAGGCTGAGTTTGTCTGGCCTCTAACCATTGACCAATCTGGTATGAGTGGCTCTGAAGGTGCCAAAAACACCATCCAGCATAGCTCAGTGGATCTCTGCAGCACACAAACCGTCGCACCACGGTAAAGTCCAGCTTCATTGCAATGGCTTTCTTTTCTCACACTCCTTTCTCGTGCATACTCTGCTCGAGTGCATGTAATTGGTCCAGACGATACGCACTGCTCCTTTATAATCTTCACTTTTTGTTTTCTCAAATCGCTGGTTGAATGCACCCATACTTGTTTCCTTGAGCTATGCATCCGGGATATTTTTGCAGGATATTGAATATCTTAATAATTGTCGAAACGCTCCTTGTTTACGCGAGCATTTTCCTCAACTCCGTGCTAGCTTTTCTCGCTTGGTGAAATTCTTCTTTTGTGTTCTCCAATCTTTCAAAAGTACTTACGAGTCTGCAAAGTACGTTCTCAATCCTTGTTATTCCCATTCCTCATTCACTCCACTTATGTCGCTGCTTCACTTGCATGGTCCGATAGTTGCTAGGAGCACCGACCACTGGTCAGATACGTAAAAGAGATACATACTTAGTTGGCCCAAAATGCCCAAGATAAGGCAGTGTTTTCAGTGATGACATTTCACCGCGCCAGCTTTGCTACTAGGCCGAAGTTGAATCAGCGCCCAGTAATAATACTTATGTTTATGAAATATAAGCGAAAAATGGTGGCTCAGGTGCCGGTCGAGCTGTTCACTGAGCATGACAATTTTGTTGCATACGTTTCGCTACCAATTAAGGTGGCATCATTGCGTTGTTACTTAGTCTAGTGTAGAGGAGCATCGAGGACAGTGAATCGGGTATACTATGAGGGCATTTTCTATGTTGCATGGTTTGGTCGCGTAGACGAGCAATCCAATTGGTTGAAGCATCTGTTTGTGTTCTGCTTGTTGAGCAGATAGGTCACCTTTAAACTTGACTTCTCCGACTCGTGCATTGTGACTATCTGTTTACACTTGTGCTCAAGTCTGTTGCCTGTCCCGTTTCTCTGGTGTTCTGTTCCACCAGGTTTAATCGATCGAGTTGGCGATCCCTCGACGATAGAGTTGCGTATGATGCTTCCAGTTCAATGTTTCAGTTGATCGAATTAGTTGTGGAGTGCCATGCTTCCCGAAATTCCTTCGCATGTTTGTACTCTCACGCGCCAGAATCTTCACATTTGCTAGGTAGAACCGGTGGCTTTCTTGATCTTCAACTCTGGAAGCTAACGAATATGGATAATGCCTTGTGTTCGGCTAAATAAAATACCGCGAATGTGACAAAACTTACATCGGACAAACTGTAAGGAAGCTTTATACACGAGTCATGGGACACCCCCTTTACCCATCTTCTTATTCATGTTCATTCTTGATCTCTATCAATAGTCTTTCCTGAATCGGGGCTGCTGACTCGTTTTGGTAACTCCGTGTACTCTGTGCACTGCCGCAGTGGTGATGTATCGCCGCTGGACACTTGTACAGTTCCTGCTTTGGGCACCTTTTATTTGTTACACTTCCGCTTTTCTTTTAACCGACGCTTCCAAAGTTACGGTGGATCCCACGCCCGGATTTTTTCTTGTTAACGGGTAGTTTCGATTGCTATCCGTTTCCTCCGTCTCTTAATTATGTTTCTCATCAACTGAATAGAGGTTCCCCAAACACATGCGCCAAACCACTTGAATATATGTTGAACCTATCTTCGTACTGCCGCCCCCTTAGCCTTAGGGATCACAAACCTACCCTTTGATCCAACGGTGCAGGTGCAAGCCTGTCTGGACACCAAACGACCCTCGCAGTATCCTTCGCTCACGTGCGACTACTGTTTGTTGCGCGGCAGCGGAGCGTCGGTACTTCCTACCGGCGTACTGTTGACACTACCTCATCTTCGTACCATGTTGCCCTTCATACGGCTTACAAACGAATCAGGGAACGACAAGGCATCGTGTCCTTCTCGCGTCGTTGTGCTCTCAGTCTTCTAATATGAAGGATTCTAGATCTTTCCCGTTTAGTTATCGTATCGTTTGGTGTTACTGACGTGTGAACTTTTGGTCCTCGATTAGTCAGTCTCCTTGGCTTTCCATACTATTGTGCAGTCATTCACGATCGCTGACAGAAGTTGCGAGCTCATTGCAAAGCCATCCTAACATACTTGTTCTAAATGCCTTGATACTCTGGTAGCTCGGGTTGATGGTTCCTGAGTTCAATTGTTCTTCAAGCTTCGTAATTGGGATGCAAACGTTTCATCACCAAACGAGGTGACTTCCTCAGTGCGCTGGCGGGTCAAATGTAATCCGCTGACTTTTTCGTCGATTTGTGATCAATCATCAAGTGACTTTTGAACTGACCTCCTCGATCTGTACCCCGTGCCTGCCAAACTCTGATAGACACCGGCGATCCGTGGGATGGTTTTGCTACGGCTGTTGCGGATGTGTTGTTGATGACTCGTTTAGCTGCGCACGACGGTTTTTAAGGTGTTTCAGTTCTCTCCGTCTTAATGTTTGGTACACTGGATCAATCTCTATGTGCATGTTTATCGAATGCTGCGTCGAGTACCAAGCTTCGAGGAACTCTCTTTTTTTTCGTATCTCTCCTTGTACTAGGACCTCTGTGTTGTTCCAATCGAAGCGATGTCCTTCTTCGTCCGTATGTATTGAAACCAGTGAGAGAGCGTAGTGGTTCGTCTTCCCCTCTGACCCGCATAGTTTTTACCGCAGTCATGACATCGTTTCTTGTAAACAACATTTCGTATTTCATGGGTTCCAGGTCTAACTTTGGGTTTCGACAGGGTTCTCGTCAATGGGGCATTTGGTTTGTGAGCCACTGTAAGACCGTACTGTTCGAATAATCTTGCTGTCATCTCGGAGATGTTCTTTACATAGGGTAGGATGATTCTCTTTGCTGTCGTTTGAGCAGGCTGAGAGGTCGTAGTTTTGTTGTTTAGACATCGCCGGACAAGGCTATATGGATATCCATTTAGCTGAAATGATCTAAACAGACATATCTTCCTTCCGCTTCGCCTCAAGAGTGCTGCAGTGTGTTTCAATTCTACGAAAGAGAGTCCGCACGCAGCTTAGTTTGTGACATTTCGGGTAATTGCTGTAGTAGTTTAGTACCTGATCGGTGTGTGTTCCTTTCCTGTCAGCCGATGTTTGCAACTCTCCGTCAATCGTCCTAATACATCCAAAACTGGAAGCTGGTCTTCTATCTCCGATTCCATCTTAAAAGGAATGTTGTCACTGGCGTCATTGATCAACGGGTATGCAGCCTCTACTTGACTACGTTTCAGTATCACGAATGTTTCATCAACGTATCAGATCCACAATTTTGGGTTGATTATGGGCAATACATCCTCTTCAATTTTCTGCATGACTATTTCTGCAACGAGTCCTGACACAGGGAATCCCATCGGGGCTCCTTTCATCTGCGCATAGATCTGTCCATCAAAAGCGAAGTAGGTCGCAAGGCATAGGTCAAATAGCTTGCACAGGTTTTCAGTCGTCAGCTTTCCGATTGTTTTCTCACTTTGGTCCAGCCGTTCGATGATTGGTTGCTTTGCGGTCTGTAAATTGACAGACGTAAAGAGTGCGGTCACATCGAGCGATACTATGGTCCGGATCATGATCACAGATGCCCACAACCATAACAGGAAATATGAGCGATGCATCAACGAGCAACGAACTAGTTGTCTGAGAGTGATGGGACAACGGTTAACAGAGCAGCTCAGCTTAGCAATAGAACGCAGAGTGGAGAAAGCGACGCATTACAGAAGATGTCACGGCGTGCACACATGACTGCTTCTAAGACCGGCTGAAACAGTGGCCCATAGCAGGATTAGTGGGTGCGGTTGCCTTTGTAAATAATTGCAAACATGCTGTAGGAACGCCCGTGGGTGAGACAACAGGGTTTGTCTGTTCCAAGTATTCACCTGAATTACCAGAGTAAAATGCGTGCGTCGCCACTAATTATCGGCCTTTGCGTTTTATCTAGCAGGACGATGTGGCAGATATACATACGGTAGTCATTGTAGCCCCTTTAAGTGTTTCTTTGTTGAGTAATGCCGATTTCATGAGGATAGCATTCCAGTCCATGGACGTAACAGGGAGGTTTCATCTGCATTGACTGTGCTTCTAATGGTGCCATTCGGAGAGCCACTTGTCAAAGCGTCTCAACACGTATGAGCGACCATATGGAAGTAAAGCCTAAGTATCCTATGAATACGTAGGTTTCTATGACCTTTAAATAACGCCATACATGGAGACACTGAAGCGATAACAGATTAACAAAGTCACCCATGGGTGTGGACAAACGAACCCTCACTAACGTCGTGTCAACGCCACACTTGGAATCCTCTTAGTTTGTGTTTAGTCATCAACTGTGATAGAAGTAAGCAAATATAGAACTTTCGTTGTTCGGCTTCAGGTTGGTTCACCAACTTCAATGGGAACAATGTCCCCCATGATCGTCGCAATAACACTCGCACAAAATTGTCAAACCGCCTAGCAGCCATTGCTGACTCAGGTTTGGGTATGCAGTGTCCAAGCTACGGTGCATGCCTGACCAACCGCAAATGCAGGCCTGCGTCACTCCCTCAGATCTCAGGGACTGCGGAATACCAGTTGGAAAATTGCCTGTCTACGCCACCTTGCTTAGGCCGCTGAATAAGCTACCACCAGGTAGCCGCTAGCGATCATTAAGTATAGACCGTTTCATGTGCTGGTTAGTGTGTCTGTCCGCATTAGCTACGGCCTAAGCTTCGGATCATGTGGTAGCTAGGATCTCCTCCTTAGGCATCACAAGTTGTTTATTGGACGGTTTCAGTTTGGAGACCAATCATCGAAGTTTACTTCAGATGGGCATCAGGACAGCACAGAAGGTGGTACTCGACAACTTTGATTGGATTTTCTGTCGCTTATGTTCGGGTCTTCCAACCGGTGTCCCTATGGCTAACGTCCTATGACCGATGAGAGTGTCAACGACGCCAAAACAGCGTTCTTAGCCGCGCTAACTTGAAAGCACTGCACATGATTTCGAAAATGTGTCACGCTAAAAGCTTGGTACAATGCGTTAACATGCCTATCAAATGGTATAGTACGTCTTTGACTGTGTACGGGAGTTGTAGCAATACAGGGGGGGCGGAGATGAGGCTTATTTATCTAATCAACCGATGTGCTCATATCTTTTAGAAGCCATCTCTGCACCCGCAAGCCTAATGAGTGCGGAGTTAGAAGCAGTGTAGAAGGAATGAGCTAAGCAAACTGCATTTACCCAGCCTACCGATGTGTTCTTGTTTTCCTTAGCCGTCGGCGATCCTTCAGTCTGAGTAACAGCGAATTGTGTAGCAATCCAAGAGGACTAAAGGAAAATGGCGCTAATTTACCTAGCAGAAAGAAAATTCTTACAGTCGGAGACCAAGGTGATGTGTGAATTAGCCGGTACACTCTACATCAAAACAACTAATCCAGAAATCAGTCACTGGATCGCAGTCGCTATTATTCTCCTCTAGAAGTACTGATTAGGAAAGTGCTGTGAACTGTAGAAATATTTTGGGTGTTGCTCTTTCCAACACTGGCACACCCCGACCGCGGTTTCGTCCTGGTTTGGACTCATCAGGTGGAGATAACCTGAGCTGGGATAGAACTCAGAGCCTAGTAGTTCACGGTTGACACCCTGAACACTATGCTGCTAAGATCCGCGAGCAATTCTTGACCCAGCGGGAAGTAATTCAAAGCTGCATTTAGGGAGGATACGGTCCTCAAAATCGGAATGACCTAGGTGTACCTCAAAATGAACTGAGGTCTCGATAGAGGTTGCGAGTCGCAACCCAACCACAGAGCGTGCTCCCTAAATTCAGTTTTGAATTACTTTCCGCTGTGCCAAGCATTGTTCGCGGATCTCAGTAGCATAGTGTTCAGGGTGTCCAGCCGTGAACTACTAAGCGCTGAGTTCTATCCCAGCTCAGGCTATCTCCACCTGACGATTCCAAACCAGGACGAAACCGCGGTCGGGGTGTGCCAGTGTTGGGAAGAACAACACCCAAATATTTCCATTCCGGATACGGTCCTCGAGATCTGAATGACCGAGGTTTACCTCAAAGTGAACCGAGGTCTCAATAGAGGGGCCTGAGCATCTTTGGAAAGTGAAGTAGGTTGCTTTTTGGTCAGCTATATTATCCAGCTGTGCTTCCATAAAGATCTCAGGGAAAGTCAAACATAGAAAATGGAGTAATCCAGGGACCCCGACGTGTGCCTCAATTTCGATAAGTTACTCTCGACGTCGGAAATTAGTTTCACTCTCTTGCCAATGTTTTGGATGTTGTTTGGCACAAAAGCCGAGTTTGCGTCGCAAACTTGTATACACTGCCTCAGAGTCTTGTATTCGCCGAATAGCACCGTTATTCTTCCTTCACCGCCTTTAGTCCCACGCTTCGGACTACCTCCCCGCTTCTTTTCCCGAAGTCATATGCAGTATTCGCTTGTGAACCAACCACAGTCTTACTGCATCCTAACGTTTCTTGCGTCACGTTGAACTACGGCCGATCGTACCTCTTGATCGCATTGATCTGTAGTTGCACTCCAATCAGCTCCTCTTCCATGCTGCATATTCTTTTTTTCCACAGCGCGCGTCAAAATGACACTCCATTGCCCAGACATCTGGGTTCTTCAAGCGGTGATCCGTTCCACGATGTGATACCTCAGCTACACGCCCTAGCAGAGCCGCACATCAACTTTGATCCAACCAGCCCTCCGAACTTTAACTGGCTTTCAGGCATCCTTCTGAATGTCTGTCAGCTCCCTTCTCATTGGCCCCGCTTTTTCTTCCAGCGCCTCCAGTCAACTACCGTCCGATTGGTGCTGCTTCCCAAAGCCGGAAGTAATCCGGATGACGTCTTGACTATCAGCGTCGATGTGGGCCATATGGTTCAAGTTATGGGCGTCGTTCAACAACGCAGCCGGTTGCCTAACAATCGGTTGTGCCGTCGCATCCACGCAGTAGAAGTGGAACTCACGGTCACCGAAGCCGGTCCAGACTATGGTCGATTGGGTCGTCAGAATCGAAGGAATGTGAAGCAAACTGTCTTCTCTCTGCGTCGTTCTGCCTCTCTTCAAAGTGACTATTTCCATTGCGAGTTTTGCATTCAGTTTCCTGGTCATTCACAATCGAAAGTGGATCCATCTCCACAACCACAACGCATACTAGATAAAATTTACCGAATCTCTGCCAGTCCTGTCCTGGTGGATTCTTTGGGCAACCGATGGCAAATTTCTCAATCTTCTGGAGCTCCAAGAGAGTCCACTCTAGTTCGTGTTGAGGCGATGAACAGTGTTGCCTCTTCCGGAACCTCTTTTTCCGCTCCTCATACAGATCGATCTGAATCCCGTACTTCCATCAACATAAGTTGATATGTCTTTGACGCGTTGTACCTCTGTGCTCTTATCCGTTCCTTTACTGCCTTGTATGCATCTTTCTGCTGTATATACAAGTGCTCTTTAAAAATAAGACCTATATGGCTTAATCTATCCAGTTCGCCTATTCACTTTTCGGACTTTTATATGTTGGTTTTTCTACTTGCGTCTCAGGTTTGTCCTAGGCATTCTGAGTTGTCTGGCTCGGTCACATTTTTGGTCCACCAATATAAGTATACAACTTGATCCGTGTACGCTAATCACTGTAACCTAATTTTTTGAGCATTTAGCAAGACTACCCATACTAATGCAAAGGATTGCGTCTTTCATATTACATTCTGTTCAAGTCGTTGGAACAATTTTGTTCCGGGCACAGAGGTGCGGTGAATCCAGTTGCTACAGCTCATGTCGCCAGGATAAAACTAACTAATAACTGTGAGAATATGATGTTCGGTACACAGAAAACAAATAAACGGGGTTATGAGCAAACTGGATGAACTTCATCGGCATAGAATATTAACGGTTCAATCCAAGAAACGGAATGCGTGTACGTACGTTACTGACTGCGTGATTGTGCCGTCAGATAGAGTTCCCAACCGCTTATGTGTCGTTTTACGAGGCTCACATCCACGAAGATGGTATGAACCAGTCTGATCAGGTTATTCGGTCAATTTCTTCATTTATTTACACCTCTCCATCGACTGGCTACCTAGCGCTTTCGCCCAACTTGTCGTAGCGGCAGCACGTAATGCGCGCCGAGGGAGGCGCTCAACGGGCTAATAGATGACATAACCTAAGTATTGTAGCGGTTAAGCCTTAGCAAGACACCAGTAGATTTCTAGCCAAAAACTAACAGGTGGATCTGAACGTTGTTCATTCGACCTTCAGACCACATGTGCGCAATACTTCGCAAACACCGGTGAGCAGAAGTGATCAATCGTTTTATGGCTTCAGTGTGAATTGGCCAGGTCTCTAATCCATAGAGTAGCATCAGTATTATCTCAGCGTTATCCACCGAAACTCTCCGCCATACGTTTCATTTGCGTGATGATATTCCGCCTTTATAGATGCTTGAGCCCCTAATAAGCCTACACGGACTTATTGACTCTCGAGGTAACCTCTTCGGCAATGTGATCACCAAAAGTAACACGACTACGGATGCAAATAAACCGACCAATTATTCCCAGTGGCTGTTCTCTGATAGCTGAATCCGATGGCCTACTAGTTCAGTCCCGCAACAATGCTCTGGGTTTTGAAGGCAAAATCACATGACGGAACATGCATGCTTCAGCCTATTCACTTGTGCTCGCATAGCCACTGTTTCCGACCTAGGAGAACTATGTCGTCCACCTACTTATGGTTTGTCAGCTATTCACATGGCAGGATTTTCACTACGAAAGAGGCTGAGAGAGCGGAGTCATTCCTAATGATTATGATCACAAAGTTGAAGAATAAAGGAGCTATAGGCCAACGCTCATCATGCGGAACTCAGGAGAAAGTTTCACCTAGGCCACTCTACACGTCCGCATGATTTGCAGTGTAGAGGCTTTAGAATACACAGCAATTTTCCTACCACACCATTTAGCTATCGGCAGTACCGCAACTGGGTTTACAAGTCAATTAAAATCACTACGATGACTCCTCTGTACGCGTGGTTTGGCTCAAACACTTAGGGAAAGCAACTATGGGATCTATGCAACCTCTGACCTCATGCGGAACACTGGGTCATCGCATATTGATGCATGTCAGACGTTTTACGGGAATGGGTATTGGCTTAAAGCCTTTGTGATTTTCACGCACAGGCTTGTGACTTTTTTTTGAGATTTGAACGGTGGTTGATAACCGCTAACCCGGAGGCACGCTTTCGGTGTCCCCAAGAGTGCTGAATAGAGCAGATATGCCAGTTGCTACTGGGTCCGTTTCATCATCCAGAAAAACTGGGGGAACACCATCGGGTCTGTTTCGTTTCGACGGAGCAAGTTCATGTCCCACGCCGTTTCAGGCACTTCGACAAACAATGCAGTGACAATTGGCCTGCTGAACTGCTCTTCCCAGCGGACAAGTCGGTATGTCTGAGGATGAATCGATTATTCACCTCTGTTAACTGCATGTTAGGTCACTGTCTACTGAACTGACTGTCTTTTGTCCTCTCTAGATGTTGAACTGGCGTCCACGTGACCCACTCTAAGCTTGGATCCACACAGTGCAATGATACGACGCAACTGATAGTGGTAGCGTGTTTACAGACATCTCGAGATCGAATTGCTCGTTTGTCACATGTATGATACTGAGTTATTTACGTGATGTCTGTTTACATCACGAGACAGCGAGAGCCGCAATGAAGTTGTTTTCCGGCTGCCGCCCTCTTTTCGCGCTATGGCCAACCATTCATGGCCGTATTTGCTTCCTGGTCTAAGCGCTCTGGTCTTGAATATTCACCTTTGTTTTTACGCTATGCCGCTGCTCTCTTCTCTTCATCCTCATTAGCAGTGATTTAGGTTGTATGGTGGTGATGCGTCAGTACGAAAACGTTAGTAGTGCAATTCCCGATATGCGTTTCTCATCTTCCATTTCCGGAGTACTTTTTCGGAAGGGTTTCGATGTTGCCATCTCATCACTGCACTCCACGTCACGTTTCGACCTTGTTTAGACTCCTATAAGGTATAAACAGCCTGAGGTGGGAGTGGAACTCGCCACACAGTGGTTGGCGACTAACGTCATGATCACTAGGGCATTGTGCTCCGCGAGAATTGCTGGAAGTTTATTGTCGGGTTTTGGAGCGCTTGCCGTGTTTCTTGGATTACGACACACAATCGCGATGGTGGCCTCGATTGACTTTGAAGTCAACGTTTGCCGTTCCTATCACTGGGACCGTATCCGAAGTTTTCAGCGTTGTTCTGTCCCATATGTGTCCAAATATGTTGCTCATTGTTTAGGTGTTCGTTTCTGGTGTTTTTGTAATAGAGTTACCTTGTTCGTGCTGCTTTATTTAAAGCTAATGGCATGATTGGCAATTTTTCTCCAGGTAGTTTATGGGTCTGTATTGTTCTTGGCGACTCGTTGTGAACTTTTAGGGTGAAAGGTGGTCACATGGTTGGCGTCATCCGGTTCCGGATTTGCCGGTCTCTACGGGGACAGCCACCGGACGCCTGTATCTGCAGAGAGACCATGGGGGCTTGTGCTACACCACCCACTACTTCATCCACACACCGCTTCTCCAGTGTAAGCCCGAAGGAATAAGACCGGGAGGTATATGGATGGGAGCCATATCCCATCAACTTAGCCGGCCCACACTCCTTCAACAAGCAGAACAGAAACATTCCGTTCAGTCTAATTGTGGATTCATGCAGACGAGACAAACCACCTGTTCAAGTTGTTCGTCGCCTCTTAGATATTCGCAACTTGGGGATAAGTTGGTAGATTACCAGACCGGTTTGGCTGAGATACACACCGCATTTCCTATATCACCATGTGGTGTTTCCTCTACACTCGGCGATGCCCTACAGTTTCAGACGTCCAAAAACTTTCAACAACCTTGGTGCTTGTTATACTTATCGCCTGGACGCCAATAATACTTCCTTTGGAAATTCTGCTTACATGCCCTTACAACATAATCCTTATGCTGATAATTGCACTTTACGATTCTATTTTCATAAAACGCCGACTTTCCCTGTTTGGTCCTGTTGCGTCCACCATGTAATTTACGCCCTTGTTCCGGCCCTTTATTACGCTCCGTACCTGAAAACGCACACGTATAGTTCGCTGTACTGTTTTCTTAAATCGCTGCAATCATTGTTGGTATTGACTGTACATCCGTGCACTTTCTGATCATTACATATCATGGTGTGCCTCGTTCTTCCGAGAATAAAAATTTATTTATTTCTTTGACGTCGATCGGCCAGACTTTATCGATCTCTGTCTCTCCTGTAACCGGCGTTTCTCTTCTGCGTGCAATAGGGCTTTCTCCTGCGCTTGTGCAACCGCCCTCTTGGTAAGGTCACGCTATCTGCGCCCATCAACTACCTCTGATTCCCAATACTTGGAATGAGCTTTAGTTCGTGATGCATTCACCTCGATCATGTCCTGGTTACATAACTTCGGTTTCCCCTCGTGCGGCCTCCCTGCACTAAGTTGGCCGTACAAAAGCTGCTTGTTTATCCTCATCGATATAATGCAGCCGATGCGCGTCAGGTGTCGCCGCAGAAGTATACAGTCCAATGCATTCATGCCACTGCGGCGCAGCACTTGCGTGTCAGCTACTCGGTCACCCCAGCTGGTGCGCATAATCCGGCGCAGGCACTATTGGTGCAAGCGCACCAGATAACGAACGTCTTTTCGTTAAAGCGTCCGGTTTTCACTGCCGTATAGAAAGGACAGAACCGTCTGCATGTATACCATCAGCTTCGTTCCAATGGTCAGCTAATGATTGTTCCAACCCGACTTTCCAACTGCGGCAGCCGTCTTCGATACGCGCATGCACAGTTCGCTCGACATATGCAATTCGGGAAATATTAAATTCTCACGATAGGAAAATCGGGAGGTTGTTTCCAAAACGTCACCGATGTGAATTTAAGGCAAACATACGGACTCCATTCCTGGTGAAGATTGGAAGAGACAAACAGTCTTGCTTGTGTTGATGGTGATCCCGAAATTAACCGCTGTCGAAGCGAGAGCCAGACTCGTACGCTGCCACTCATCCTCGCTGTGTGCAATTAACACAGTCGTCAGCAAACAGCAACATACGGTTAGTTGTCTCACAGACTAGAGTTCTCGCACCGAAACGACGGATGTTCAGCAACCCACCATCTATAAGATGCTCCACACGAACACCGTAAGCACAAGTCGCATCAAAAGCACAAGACAACATTGCATGAAGATAGATATTAAACAGGGCAGGAGCTAAGACACAGCCTTACTTCACACCAGTGACAATTGCAAATTCATCCGAGCTCTGTCCACTCAGCTGCATCCTCGTTCGCATACCACTGCGCAGACATTCAATTAAACTTGCAAAATTACGCGGGCAACAAAACTTACCCAAGACCAGCGACAATGCCTCACGGTTCACCGTAGCAAATACCTTGTTGCAACTAACAAAAAGCGAGTACAACGGTTGGTACTGTTCTCTACACTTCTCCTGCTAATGACGAACCGTAAACACCAAATCTATATTGCTGCGACCCGAACAGAATCCACATTGCTCTTCCGCCACGTTAGGTTCCACAACACCAAGTGGTGCAGCGCAGTCAACAACGCGGGTCCACCGTGTTTCAATACTTCAGGTGGGATCCCGTCGGCTCCGGCACACTTGCCGTTTCGCAGCTGAGCAAGTGCTCTCTGCGTCTCATCCCGTGTCGGCGTATCCGCCAGATCAGCCTTCACATCGTGCTGCTTCAGGCCGTTCAATGTAGGCCAGTCGATCTCTGAACGGTTGTTCAAGAGACATTCAAAGTGTTTTCGCCAGATCTGCATTATGTCTGCAGTTTGGGTGCAGGTAGCGCCTGAACTACCATCGATCAGTGTCCTCAGCGGCTCCAATCTCGGTCCATACACCGCCTTCAAGGAGTCAAAGAATTCCTTGTGTTGACGGCGTTCGGCGTAGCATTCCATCTGCTTCGCCTTCTCCGTCCACCATGCATTTTTAATGCGACGGAGCTCTCGGGTCAGTCGCCGTCGAAGTTTGCGAAACTGACTACTCTTCCCCAAGTCACTGGGGTCTGCAGCATGTGCAGCAAATGCTGCATTCTTCTCTGACACCAATGCACCAATCGTCGCATTGTTGTCATCAAACCAATCAGGCCGTTTACAGTTTGCGCGCCCGATGGTCTCCTCGGCAGCAGCTGTCACCTGATCGCAAATGTGATGCCACAGGCCGCCCACTGTGGCTATGCATTCCACATCACCACGTAGGCGTGCAGCCATCGCCTTCTCCAGCTCAGTACGTTTCGCCACAGTACCGAGGGAGAGAATGTTAAATTTACGCCGATTCACGGCGGGAGTGCAATGCATCGATTTACGAAAATATATGTACAGTTTGGTCCGAACCAATTTGTGATCACTGCCACACTCAGCTCCACGCAGTACACGTGTCATGCGCACTTCACGCATATCACGCTGACGTACGATGACATAGTCGAGCAGGTGAGCGTGACCGCTCCGTGGGTGCGTCCAAGTTGCTATATCACTCGCACTCAGTGCAAACCGAGTGTTTCTTTATCACCAGGACTTGAGTACCACCCAGTGAGAGCAGCCTGTCTCCGTACGCATTCGCTGCGCCAATGCCATGTGGACGGATAACCTCTGTCCACTCTGATGCATCACGCCCAACGCGCGCGTTGAAATCACCCAGCAGAAATAGTCGGTCGCTCCTCGGCACAGACCGTATCACGGAGGATAGCTCAGTGTAGGACTGATCACGCGTGTCATCAGGATAACTCATGGTCGGACCGTACGTGCTTATAAAAGTAGCAAACTTACCTCTTCCGAGTCGTAGGCGAACAGTCATCAGTCGCGCGCTGATGCCAGTTGGTTCACCCACCAACTGGCCATTGAGGCGATTGGATAGGGCAAACCCGCCCCCTCTTCACGTGGTGCTGAGGTGGCTTTGCACACCCAGTAGAATGTGCAGCCAGCCCCTGCTTCATGCAACTTACCTTGCTCAGCGAGCCGGGTCTCACTGAGTGCTGCAATATCAATGTTATTGCGCTCCAATTCCATCGCAACCAGTGCAGCGCGCCGTTCGGGGCGCTCACTCGAGTTCCGGTCCTGTAGTATGCGCACTTACCAGAACCTGCTGTTGAGTGTTTTGTGCGCGATTGCATTGGTGGGCAATCGCACGCGTGGTGGTGGTTGTGCTTCGGAAGTTTGCTTGAGGGACTCCGCCTGGAGACTGACTCAGTAGCCTGACCGCAAAGGCAGTGAGTGATCTATAGGATATATATATATATATATATATATATATATATATATATATATATATATATATATATATGAGTTGGCGGCGTCCGTATCCGAATTTGCCTGTCACTGTGACGACCATGGAGGCAGCCACAGGACGCCTGTGCCTACAAAGGGACCATGGGTGGCTTGCGCTGCACCACCCATAGTTCCACCCACACACCCCATATCCGGTGTAAACCCGAAGGAATAAGACCGGAAGGCATGTGGATGGGAACCACGTTTCATCAACGGAGTCGGCCCACACTCCTTCACAGGCAAACACAAGCACACTGTATTTGGGAATCAATCGCACACAAGGCGGTGGCTGGACCGTAGTCCGCTCCACACTGACTGCATGGAACCACTCTTTGATCCTAACACGGCCACAAGGACCGTGCACCCTGTCCCCTCCAGCAACGACCAACTGTCTTCTGGAGTCAGTATGGACGAGGTAGTGAGTAATAGACAGGTAGGCACCTTGTCAACATGCACATCAAGCGCATCCACACCGGGGATATCAAACAACAGCCAAACACTTGAAAGAGAGAAAGAAAAAGAGAAAAACGCGATTAATGCATAAGGAAACGGTGATATAAACCTTAATTAAATAGCATATGTAATAAGTTGATTAAAAACAAATCCTAGCTAAGTGCACGAGGTCAGGAAGTATAGTTCACGGAATGCCACGAACACAAAAATGTTATGGAAATCGAATACAATTGGCTTAGGCGATGTGTGCCAGTTAATGAAATAGAGTACAGGAAGATATTTGTATGAGAAAGAAAAGCATTAAGGTAAAAACTGTAAACCCACCACCTGAAATAAAGAGATTTAGCATGCAAGCACGCGGTTAGTAAATCGAATTCAGCGTGCCTACAAACGCTGCGCCGGCTCGTCGTAATTCTCTGTAGGACCCGTCGTCGCTTCTGTAGTGGCCCTTAATGGCATAGCTCATGGCCCACTAGACATTTATATGAGAAAGAAAGGCATTAGGACAGAACCGAAAACCCACCACCTGAAATAAAGAGACTTAGCATGCAAGCATGCGGTTAGTAAATCGAATTCAGCGTGCCTACAAACGCTGCGCCGGTGCTGACTACGTTCACTGCAGGACCCGTCGTCGCTTCGGCAGTGGTCCCGAGTGACCTCTCTCATGGCTCACTAGGCCTGCCTGACTAAGGCACTCGCGACCGCATGTGCTACAGCACCATGCGCTCGATGTGGATGGAGTACAATTCATCGGTGCTTGCCGCTTCCGCAACTGCCGCTTCTTCTCTGCATGCATGAAGGCTTTCTCCCGCACTTCAGCAACTGCCTTCGTGATTAGATCGCGCCATGCACGCCGATCAACCGCCTTCGATTCCCATGATCTGCAATCAAGATTAGAACGTGTGAGGCTCACTTTAATCATGTCCTGGTAACGTAACTTTGGTTTACCCACATGCCGCTTCCCAATACTCAGCTGACCGTATAAAACTTGTTTCGGTATCCGCGCCGAATCCATACGGCTCACATGACCGAGCCATCTCAGGTGTCTCAGTAAAAGTATGCCGTCCACTGCATACATCCCACTTCGGCGCAACACTTCCGTGTCTGCGACTCTGGCGCCCCAACCGATCCGCAAAATTCGTCGCAGACACTGCTGATGGAACCGCTCGAGATATCGCACATCCCGACGGTACATCGTCCACGTTTCACTGCCGTATAGAAGAACGGACAGTACCATGGATTTGTACACCATCAGCTTCGTGCCAATGCTAAGCTGATGGTTGCTCCACACTCGGTACTCAAGCTTCCCGAATGCCGCTGCCGCCTTCGACACGCGAATACGCAACTCAACGTGTAGCTGCTGATCAGTCGATATCACACTCCCAAGGTAGCTGAAGCGGGAGGTGGTTTCCAATACTTTAGCACCAATGCTGATTTGCGGCAATATTGAAGATTGCACCTCCGGTGAAGGCTGCAAGAGACAGACAGTTTTGCTTGTGTTGATGGTGAGCCCGAATTTGGCCGCTGTCGAAGCCAGAGCACTAGTCATGTGCTGCAACTCATCCGCGCTGTGAGCAAACAACACACAGTCGTCAGCAAACAGCAACCTACGGATAGTTGTCTCACAGACTAGAGTTCTCGCACCGAAACGACGGATGTTCAGCAACCCACCATCAATACGGTGCTCCACACGAACACCGTAAGCACAAGCGGCATCAAAAGCACAAGACAACATTGCATGAAGATAGATATTAAACAGGGCAGGAGCTAAGACACAGCCTTGCTTCACACCAGAGACAACTGCAAAGTAATCCGAGGTCTCTCCACTCAGCTGCACCCTCGCTCGCATATCACTGTGCAGACATTCAATTAAACTTACAAACTTACGCGGGCAACCAAACTTACCCAACACCAGCCACAATGCCTCGCGGTTCACCGTATCAAATGCCTTGGTGAAATCAACAAAAAGCGAGTACAACGGCTGGTGTCGTTCTCTGCACTTCTCTTGCAACTGACGAGCCGCAAACACCATATCTGTAATGCTGCGACCCGAACGGAATCCACATTGCTCTTCCGCCACGTTAGGTTCCACAACACCAAGTGGTGCAGCGCAGTCAACAACGCGGGTCCACCGTGTTTCAATACTTCAGGTGGGATCCCGTCGGCTCCGGCACACTTGCCGTTTCGCAGCTGAGCAAGTGCTCTCTGCGTCTCATCCCGTGTCGGCGTATCCGCCAGATCAGCCTTCACATCGTGCTGCTTCAGGCCGTTCAATGTAGGCCAGTCGATCTCTGAACGGTTGTTCAAGAGACATTCAAAGTGTTTTCGCCAGATCTGCATTATGTCTGCAGTTTGGGTGCAGGTAGCGCCTGAACTACCATCGATCAGTGTCCTCAGCGGCTCCAATCTCGGTCCATATACCGCCTTCAAGGAGTCAAAGAATTACTTGTGTTGGTGGTGTTCGTCGTAGCATTCCATCTGCTTCGCCTTCTCCGTCCACCATGCATTTTTAATGCGACGGAGCTCTCGGGTCAGTCACCGTCGAAGTTTGCGAAACTGACTACTCTTCCCCAAGTCACTGGGGTCTGCAGCATGTGCAGCAAATGCTGCATTCTTCTCTGACACCAATGCACCAATCGTCGCATTGTTGTCATCAAACCAATCAGGCCGTTTACAGTTTGCGCGCCCGATGGTCTCCTCGGCAGCAGCTGTCACCTGATCGCAAATGTGATGCCACAGGCCGCCCACTGTGGCTATGCATTCCACATCACCACGTAGACGTGCAGCCATCGCCTTCTCCAGCTCAGTACGTTTCGCCACAGTACCGAGGGAGAGAATGTTAAATTTACGCCGATTCACGGCGGGAGTGCAATGCATCGATTTACGAAAATATATGTACAGTTTGGTCCGAACCAATTTGTGATCACTGCCACACTCAGCTCCACGCAGTACACGTGTCATGCGCACTTCACGCATATCACGCTGACGTACGATGACATAGTCGAGCAGGTGAGCGTGACCACTGCGTGGGTGCGTCCAAGTTGCTATATCACTCGCACTCAGTGCAAACCGACTGTTCGTGATCATCAGGCCGTGAGTGGCACACAGTGAGAGCAGCCTGTCTCCGTTCGCATTCGCTGAACCAATGCCATGCGCACCGATAACATCTGTCCACGCTGATGCATCACGCCCAACGCGCGCGTTGAAATCACCCAGCAGAAATAGTCGGTCGCTCCTCGGCACAGACCGTATCACGGAGGATAGCTCAGTGTAGAACTGATCACGCGTGTCATCAGGATAACTCATGGTCGGACCGTACGTGCTTATAAAAGTAGCAAACTTACCTCTTCCGAGTCGTAGGCGAACAGTCATCAGTCGCGCGCTGATGCCCGTTGGTTCACCCACCAGCTGGCCATTCAGGCGATCGGATATTGCAAATCCGACCCCATGTTCACGTGGTGCTGAGGCGGCGTTCCCCACCCAATAGAATGTGTAGCCAGCACCTGCTTCATGTAACTTACCTTGCTCAGCGAGCCGAGTTTCACTGAGCGCCGCAATATCGATGTGGTAGCGCGCCAGTTCCATCGCGACCAGTGCAGTGCGTCGTTCCGGGCGCTCGCTCGAGTTCCGGTCCAGTAGTGTGCGCACGTTCCAGCACCCGATGCTGAGTGCATTGCGCGCAGGCGTACGATTGCATTGGTGGGCAATCGCACGCGAAGTGGTCGTGCTTCGGAGGTTTGCTTGAGGGACTCCACCCGGAGCCTTTGGCTCAATAGCCTGACCCACAAGGCAGTGGGTGGTTTGGAGGTTTGCTTGAGGGACTCCGCCCGGAGCCTTTGGCTCAATAGCCTGACCCACAAGGCAGTGGGTGATTCGGAGGTTTGCTTGAGGGACTCCGCCCGGAGCATTTGGCTCAATAGCCTGACCCACAATGCAGTGGAGAGCAGATCCAGCTCGGGAATGTGATTGCAGAGACAGATGGTGATTTGCTTGACGGCCGTCACACGCAGCCTTTGAGGTTCTGGAACAATTATCATATGTTTTGCGACCGTAATTGGATACGCACCTGCGACCACGGCCAGACGCAGGTGGGTTTTTGGCGGATTTGCACCAATTTGACCAGGGGCTGCCAGGCTCGAGGCGGGCAGTAGCAAACCATTGAACACCCGGAAGTGTCCTCCCACTGTCAGAGACAATGCGTGGCCCTCGTGCTCTACGCCAATCGAGCTTTGAGAATATCACCCGTAAACCTGTTGTCTCCCATGGCTAGGTTTTACGGGAAGAGGGCCATCGACCACTTCCTAACCTCCGAAGAGGATGGACTAGGATACTGGCAGGGCGCCCATACCTGACAGGAGAACGACTCGGGTCCTCAGCCTAAACCTTCGATTAAGTGTACAGCAGAAAGCCAGTGGGTCTAGCACATGGTCAGTTAGCCGACTAATGCGGATTGGTGTCCTGGATCTTAGCAGGGAGAAGGGCGAAACCCAACTCCCACCCAGCGGTCGCCACGTGGAGGCGCCCAGGACATGAGACTATGGCGCAACAGTAGCAGCAGTGGGTAGACCATCTGTCAGGATCTAGCCACCACCAGCCTCAGCGCACCATAGGCTCTCCCGCCATATATATATATATATATATATATATATATATATATATGCTGAGGTTGATGTTGCTTTCTTGGTGCTTCCATATCCCAGTTAGGTTAAACCAACTTCCACTTAAACATGATCTTTTTATTCTGGATAAAAGTCATTCCAGCTTATTTAATTTGTTCAATTCGGTTATTCTGCGGTATACTCTGTGCCATTTCTTCGTGTTTGCTTTCCCTCAAATTATATGTTGGTCGTTTGATATCCCCGGTGTGCCTGCGCTTGATGCGATTGTTAACAAGGTGCCTACCTGTCTGACACCCTGCACCTCGCTTACTGGCTCCAGGAGATTGTGAATCGTTACTTGGCGGACGGGGTGCACGGTCCTCGTGGCCGTGCTATGCTCAAAGAGTGGTTCCACCCAGTGTGCAGCGGACTCCGGCCCAGCCACCGCCTTGCGTACGTCTGGTATGCATGATTCCCCACAAAGATAGGAATGCATAAAGTCGTTTGGGCCTGCCCCGTTGACAAAAGGTGGCTCCCATTCACATGCCTCCTGGTCTTATTCCTTTGGGTTTACGCTGGATATGGGGTGTGTGGATGTAGCTTGTTGTGGCACTGCGCAAGCCACCCATGGTCCCTCTGTATGCGCAGGCGTCCTGTGGCTGACCACAGTGACAGGCAACTCCGAAACCGGATGCCGCCAACCATGTATCAGGAACCAATCTTGTGAGAACTTAGTTGCTCACAACTTTATATAGTTGGGGCTACCCAACTTCGTTAGGAAGATCATGCTCTAACAGACTGTTTTGGTTTTTAATCTGAATAACTTGCTGTCTTTATGGTCGGATTTCGTTCGCTTACTATTATCTGATCTGACTTGCTGTCATCACCTTCCTAGCACAAGTGGCCGAAAAATGTCCCCTGTAATAAGGCATTTGATTTCGTTAGCTATCGCTTTGTACTGAAGTGGCCGACATGGTTTGAGATATATTCCCGATTACTGAATTGAATTCCAAAATTTCTTCGGGCAGTAACTTCCGTGTCAAAGTTACTGATGTCAGCTCCAGCGTGCTCATCCCTAAAAATGGTGTTCCCCAGCGCTTTGTTCTAGGTCTGCTATTGTACCTAAAACATAAATAAAAATGACTTGGCCCCTCCCCTTGAGACTTCTTGGTACATTTTCGCAGGGACCAAAACTCGTCTATGCAGTTTGTGCGATATGTCTGGATATATCCCCACAATTCAGCCATGACTATTACCTTTCAACACCGAGTTTGCGCCCATGTCTGAAACACCAGCATCTGTAATGCTTGTTCGGCCATCCAATCGGCAATGTATGTAGACAGAAATGCTCGCATGCCGTTCGTTTGGGGGGGGGGGGGGGGTGGGCACACAATCGCGTGCGAAGCCACGTATTTTGCTCTACCCTTTGCTGCATACCGATTCAATAGACAGACAACCGTTACGGATAGTGTTTCCGATATGAACGCAAGTGCGTTGTCGTAAGGTGCTAGTTATGGCTGAATTGCGGGGGTAGATCCAGACATATCGGACAATCCTATCATACATGCGTTTTAACTAAACTGAAAAAATAAAAAAGTGAATCGTTAATTTTTTATTTCTATGGTTTTCATTCCTAGAATGGTGAATGCGAACAAAAAATGAATTTTGGAAAACACGGTAGGTAGATGAAAACTTCTAGGTGCACCTACCAGCTTTCGTCTTCTTACTGTGCTTTCCAAATTTCTGAAGGGAACTAACTACTTTAGAAAAATAAAATGTTAATGTCGATAAGCACCGCTTCCAGAAATTGACAACTGGAGTATATTCCACTGTATGACTGAACAAGTGTGTGGGCTTGATTTACTTGGAGAGTGTGGTTGTTTTCAAGGAATTCAATATCGAAAGGTACAACCAAACGAAACTTGCTAACGATAACAGGTTGGCTAAAGTGAACGAATAGAAAAAGTGTGGTAACTGGAAGCTGGCATAATTTCACTTACAATAAAGAATTTAAAAAATATGTCATTTTTGTATATCATCGTAGTGTAAAACTTAATATGGCTCAACACATTTTTCCTCACAAAATGAGGCCCGCATTGTGAAAAGCTTGGACACCCATAGTAAAGCGTGATGCGTGGTTACTTCCCAAATCGTACCCACGTCACACATCCTTGCGGCAGAAAGTCTCCTGTACTCCCAGTCATTTGTGATGTTTTGTAGGGAGCCATTCTACCCCTTTCCCGCCCACTTCGAAGGTCTTCCTATTCCTCCAAACCTCATAGTCTACATATGTTGATGACGTCGTCCTGGGTTGCATAACCCCAATCGCCGACGATTCTGGAACTCCAACAAGGGTTAGACGATTTACTGACTTAGTCGAGCTTCCAGTCCCTCTTTCTCAATTCTTCCAAGTGTTACGACGTAACATTCTACTTTCTACATCCCAAAAGATTTCGGTCCGTTGTGCATATCTCCCATCCCATTATTGTAGGTGACAAAAACATACCTCGTTCTTCTGCCGTAAAATATTTCTGTGTCTTTCCATCTCACAATTCATCCTCTTCCACACATTCTTGAAATTTTTAAACAAGTTAGCTCTTTTTTTACGTCCCTAAGCTCAAAATGTCTTCCGTTTCTCGTACTTTTATGTTAAGTTTGTGACTGTATGTATTCTCCCTCACTGGTTATATTGTACCTATGTTCTACTCCCTCGGAATCCCTCAAAATTTCATGCCCTTCCTGCCCTTTCGCTAAGATGCATTTCTCATTGCTCTAGTTTAAGAAAAGTACCGCGCATTTACTTTATTGTTAACAAACAATTTGATGCATACGTCAGCTTTTCATCCAGGATTTTAAACGACCCCTCTCACCTTCCACATACTATCCTAGCCAGCACCATAGCTATTTCTTCCACACAGCCGAAACAACGTTTTATGTTCTCCGTACCTCGGCGTATCGAAACTCCAGTCTGCCCAACGACAGCCAGCTTCAACGTTTGCGCCTTAATGCATTGGATCCAAGTTTTACATTGCCCTCCTTTTCGTCGCTTCCACCCTACGCCTGTGCTCGCAAATAGGGTTCGTCGTGGTAGCTGATGGGTAAGCATGCGGAGTACATGCCCAAACCAGCGAAGCCTCCGCAGTGAAATAATGCCATCAATCGGCCGGCGGAGTTCGTTAGGTCTGAAGTCTAGCCGACGGATTTCCTCGTTACTGATGTGATTCTGCCATCGAACACCAACAATGCTTTGCAGGCAGCAGCGATCGAAGACAGAAAGCCGCTGAACATCGCTTTTTCGAACCGACCAAGTCTCACAGCCGTACAGCAGAATCGCTCGTACCGCAGCATTGTAGACTCGTCCCTTAAGAGTGAGGCTGAGGTAACAACGAAGTCACAGGGGGCGAAGGTTAGCGAAAGCGACTCTAGCCTTGGAGACACACAGGGAGATCTCATCTGTCAAATCGTCAATACTAAGAAAACTCCTAAGATTACGAATACAATAAGTGAATGTTTTAACCATTTCCAGCGGATGCCCCGAAATGGTGATAGGAGGACATGCACTTGGCCAGTCCTGTAAGAGGGCCTTACATTTGGAAGGGCAAAGGTCAACCCAAATTGGGAGGCGGACATCTCCAATCTAAGCAGCACATACAGAGAGGCTTGGGAGGACTCGCAACTCACAGCGATGTCATCGGTGTACTCTACGTTTTGATGGCGGTCACCAGGGAGCAGTTTAACACCGTAGGACCCCGTTTTCCAGGGAGGTATCCAGGATCTCGTCCATGGCGAACTTGAACAAGAATGGAGAGATTTGGCAACCCTGTCTAACACCGATAGGGCTATTGAAAGGGGCGAAATGCCTCCGTATACTCGCATGTGGCCCGAAATTTAATGGTAAATGTCACGGAGAATGCTGATTTATTTCTTAGGTACTCCCCTCTTCAGAAAGCATGTCCAAAAGCCACTCTGTCAACAAAGTTAAACACGGTTCGAGTGTCCAATAATAGGACTACATTTGGTCGATTGAACGTATGGCGATGTTCAGGTATCTGGCGGCTCATAAAGATGTGATCAACGCAACTGCAACCAGGACGAAATCCAGATTGTTTTTCACGCAGGTGCTGTTCCCGTAGGCAACTGAGCCTCCGCAAGAGTAGGGCAGCGACCAGTTTGAATGCGAAACAAATGAAACTGCTGCCATAATGGTTGAAGCAAATCGTCCAGTTTCGTTTTGTTAAACGGGTACAACATCCGTTAAATTCAAATCGGATGGAATGGTTTCAATAGTCCAAATCTGATAAAAGCGAGATGTTAGTTCGCGAGTGGGAGCAGGACACTCATATTCGAAGACGGCAGCAGGAAGTTCATTTGGGCCCGCTAACTTGTGGTGCTTCAGTAAGCTAAGCTAATTGGAAAACTCATGAAAGCAAGAACGAACAGCATTTTTGCGGGATAACCTGAATTCAGATTATTTCGTGTCTTCTCATTCAGCCGCTTACGGACAAATCATGGAAAGAGTAAAGGAATGCAATTGAAAAAGGGGCTCAATAGGAAAATCAATAAAACACTGAGCAAACAAAGGTCATTGCCTGCGTCTTACCAGGGCAAGGCAAGACTGGCCACAAAGTCTACCTGTTTGCAAAAGGTTCGGTTTCAATCGTCGGATGGCCTAGGCTTCAGCGAAACGGAGCAAGCTCGCGTTGTTTTGTCTGCTGATAACCTTGAATGCGTCACGTGGGTTTTCGCACAAGGTACAATCGACCAGATGCTGAGCGATGGAGCTGGCAGGGAGTTTAGGTCCACTATTTGCCAGGTTCCGTGGAACATGTTCCATGATCCTAGTTGATAGCCTTCTCTCGGTTCGGCCAATGTACATGCTACCGCAAGTACAGGTAAATTGGTAAACACATGAGACCGTAACCTGAGAGTGAGGCCTATCCAAGTTGGATTCATGGAACAGCTTCTTGGTTTGATGTAGCAACACGAGTTCAGCTGCGTAGTAGCACCTTTTTATGGCTTGGCGTAATCGGTAGCACAATCTTCTGTCGTGCTGTTCCCCTTTGTATGGTAGCGTGATGCAGACCTTTTCCTTTGGGACATCCATTCGCGTTTCTTTCTTAGCAACCTCATTCCCATAAATGGCGATGAATTTATCAGAATAGCCATTATTGCGTAGGTTAGATTCGGTGTATCGTAATTCAGCCTCGATTGACTCTTCAGAGCATATTCGGTGTGCTCTAACAAAACAAGTTCGAACTGGGGATCGTTTATAGTTCATTGGACAGTAACTGTTGAAATGTAGGTATTGTCCGGTCCAGCTCGGTTTCCGGTAAATCGATCTTATGAGTGACCCATCTGCTCTTCTTTTAAGGGAAACGTCAAGAAAATGAAACGAATCCTCTGATTCACATTCCATAGTGAACTTGATGTTAGGATGACATTTGTTTAACGTTTCCAAAAGGATTTTCGCTTGTTGGACAGTGTCAACTACAACAAAAGTATCGTCAATATACCTCGTGTAAAAGTGTGTTGCTCCAATGACATCGCGTAATAAGTTACTCTCCAAATGACCCATAAAGATGTCAGCTAGAATCGGTCCGAGAGGACTACCCATCGCCACGCCTTCAATTTGACGATACATATCCCCATTAAAGCAAAATTGGACGTCTTTTGTACAAATGTTGAGTAAGGTCTTCAATCGATGTGCAGGCAGGCCAACTTTGTCCGCATGCTTACTTATGATGTTCAATGTCGCATCCAAAAGAACGTTCGTGAAAAGGGAAAAGACATCAAATGATATCATGTGCTTATCTTAAAAATTCAAAGGCCGAACTTTGTCAACGAACTCAAAAGTGTCTTTTAGACTGTGCACCGCTAGCTCAGCACGTACAGACTCGAGTCGCTTTGCCAACCATCGTGCCAGTTTCTGGTGCGACGCCGCAACCATTGAAAGAATAGGACGCAGTGGAACCCCTTCTTTGTGTATTTTTGGTAATCCATACAGACGTGGAAGTCTTGAGCCTCGCGGGTGGAGTTCCCCCATAGTTTTTGCATCGATCCATCCCTCTTTGTGTAGTGTTCGTAGCTCACGCGCTATCAACTTCTCTACTTTTTCCGTTCTGTCCTTCTCTGTCAGATCTCTAACGAATCTATCCTCATTTGTGAGCACCGAATGCATCTTTTGAAGATAAACATTTTTACTCATGAGGACAACGTCAGAGCCTTTCTCGGGTCTCAATAACACAACATTCTCATTTCGGCGCAGTTGTTGCAATGAATCAAGATGTTCCTTCATGAGAAAACAAGACTTTTCTGCCTCCGTGATGCAAAATTGGTTAGCCAAGTCCACTGCCTTGAGTTCGTTGACAAAGTTCGGCCTTTGAATTTTTACGATAAGCACATGATATCATTTGATGTCTTTTCCCTTTTCACGAACGTTCTTTTGGATGCGACATTGAACATCATAAGTAAGCATGCGGACAAAGTTGGCCTGCCTGCACATCGATTGAAGACCTTACTCAACATTTGTACAAAAGACGTCCAATTTTGCTTTAATGGGATAGGTATCGTCAAATTGAAGGTGTGCCGATAGGTAGTCCTCTCGGACCGATTCTAGCTGACACCTTTATGGGTCATTTGGAGAGTAACCTTATTACGCCATGTCATTGGATCAACACACTTTTACACGAGGTATATTGACGATACTTTTGTTGTAGTTGACATTGTGCAACAAGCGAAAGTCCTTTTGGAAACGTTAAACAAATGTCATCCTGACATCAAATTCACTATGGAAACTGAATCAGAGGATTCATTTCATTTTCTTGACGTTTCCCTTAAAAGAAGAGCAGATGGGTCACTCATAAGATCGATTTACCGGAAACCGAGCTGGACCGGACAATACCTACATTTCAACAGTTACTGTCCAATGAACTATAAACGATCCCCAGTTCGAACTTGTTTTGTTAGAGCACACCGAATATGCTCTGAAGAGTCAATCGAGGCTGAATTACGATACACCGAATCTAACCTACGCAATTATGGCTATTCTGATAACTTCATCGCCAGGTATGGGAATGAGGTTGCTAAGAAAGAAACGCGAATGGATGTCCCAAAGGAAAAGGTCTGCATCACGCTACCATACAAAGGGGAACAGCACGACAGAAGATTGTGCTACCGATTACGCCAAGCCATAAAAAGGTGCTACTACGCAGCTGAACTCGTGTTGCTACATCAAACCAAGAAGCTGTTCCATGAATCCAACTTGGATAGGCCTCACTCTCAGGTTACGGTCTCATGTGTTTACCAATTTACCTGTACTTGCGGTAGCATGTACATTGGCCGAACCGGGTGTTGTGTCGCCGCTGACGCCTTCACCCCACGACCGCAAGAAGAAGTCCAAGACGAGCCAGAAGGAGACTTGTGTACACAAAATCACAGTTGCTTATATAGTTTGGAGGAAGAAATGAAGGGAAGCTACTAAAATGCACTTGAGCCAACCAACTGGAGGAAAAGTCGTCAAATGCAACGGCGAATAAGCAACCGTGTACTCAAGAGCGAATCGCGTAGATCCTTAAAATAGCATCATTGGACTCCAAGCGTACAGCGCATGACCATTTACAGTGACGGGCACTGGCCAATCAGAATGACGAAATGCAACGTTTAAACAAAAGTCACGAAACAAACGAGCATAAGAAATGCAGACTCAAAAGTTGAAAACTAGTACAATAATTGTGTGTCAACTAAAGATTCCTTTAACATAACCAAATAGAACAGTGATGAGAAGAAAAAACCAATAGAATATGTTTTTGCAAGCAGCGCTGGTGAGAAGGACATGACGATGAGCATCCATTAACAATGACGCGGATGCACCAATCGGGCGAACTTAGTAGAGCGTTTAAACAACAGTCAAAAAATAGAAAACAGGAAGAGTAAAGAATAGCTGTCAAGCTCGGACACATTAAATGAATGTCTAATAGCTGTTATCCTAACACCGAGAGAAGGCTATCAACTAAGATCATGGACATGTTCCACGGAACCTGGCAAATAGTGGACCTAAACTCCCTGCCAGCTCCATCGCTCAGCATCTGGTCGATTGTACCTTGTGCGAAAACCCACGTGACGCATTCAAGCGAGCTTGCTTCGTTTCGCTGAAGCCTCGGCCATCCGACGAATGAAACAGAACCTTTGCAAACAGGTAGACTTTGTGGCCAGTCTTGCCTTGCCCTGGTAAGACGCAGGCAATGACCTTTGTTTGCTCAGTGTTTTATTGATTTTCCTATTGAGCCCCTTTTTCAATTGCATTCCTTTACTCTTTCCATGATTTGTCCGTAAGCGGCTGAATGAGAAGACACGAAATAATCTGAATTCAGGTTATCCCGCAAAAATGCTGTTCGTTCTTGCTCTCATGAAATTTCTGAAGGGAAATGGCTGCATGAAACTCTATGTAAACCTCAGCCTTTGTCGGTGAAGATACACACCAGAGTGCACTTTGAACCACGGCAGATAGACTCGGTTGCGCTGGTGGCCAGTTGAACTGATCTTCATAGTGCTCTGCCCATCGTACCAGACGACGGTGACGACTGTGAATTAGTTCACCGTCATTTTCACGTAAATCCTCGCTCACTGTTGGCCTTCTGCTTCCCGTGGAGTGAATAAGTTGAAAGAGTTTACGGGTTTCCTGATGAGGCTACCCGCTCTATCTCAACGACGCACTCTGTCCACCAAACCTCGCGATCCTCCCTGTGGAGCTGTCTGAGCTCAACACCAGTGGTTCTACGTACTGCGTTATACTGTACTCCGGCGGGAATTGTTCGGCAACTTCCCATTAATTGGAGAGACTGCAGAGATCCAATGTCCAGCAGCTCTTCTGGTAAAGCCACAGACCAGGGTAGCGGACTTCCGTAAGGCGCTCTGTATATGTGCCCAGTATGTCGCAAGATCGGAGGATGGAGAACGCAGGTTGGAATCTAATGTGTTCTGAAATGCGCCGAGAACATTTGGAGCGGTGGGTTTATCTGTTCAAGCCGTTTCCAGCGATGTTGTTGGGTGCCTCCAAAGCACAGAACAAACTTACACACACGAGCGCATAATCCTAAGTCATGCAGCCTTACCAACGGTAACTAACAGCGATGTTATCAATTTGCGTCCAAGCTTGACCAGGCGCCAGAGGTCGCCAGATGGCTCGTTAGCGCCAGGAACGTCATAAATTGGTGCTAGAAAAGAGCAAACCGTAGTCGGCGCACAGTTGAAGGAGTCGATCGCCGTTGTCCGTCCTGCGACTACCGTGGCTCTGTTGACCCCCGAGTTCGCATTCATGAACCTCTAGTCTACGGACCTGCGTATTTAGGTCTCCGGCGCGTGCCACGTTGTCCGTGCGGCGATTCTCTCGGATGAGGTCAGTGAGTTGGCTGTAGAAATCTTCTTTAGCTTCATCCGAGCTGCAGTCCGTAGGAGCGTAAGTCACCACATTGAATAAGCAGCGGCTACTGATTCCGTGGCTGGAAGATCGTACTCAGCTTCCCAAGCGGACTGTACAAATACGGCTGTTGACCGGGAAGCACTCAATGAGCGCTGCCTCAGCACGCGCGCTTAACGCAACTCCTACGCCGGCGTAACCAGAGGCTACCGCTGTCGCATCTCCAGATAAGCGCAAGGTGAGTGTGCACTTGGAACTTGGGGGTGGGGAGAGAATCGCAGTGTTGTGCTGGAGTCTTGTAGACGGGTTTCGGTTAGGCAGCAAACGTCGATTGATTGGGTTTCCAAGGTGCGCACAAGAGCAGCTTTTGAACTAACCTGCATGAGCGTACGAACATTGAACGTAGCTAGCTTGAAGACCGAGCGGGGTACAATAAAAGCCTTGCTGTCGCTATTGGAATGTGTGCGTTCGGTTTGGAGCGGTTCGTTGAGGAGGCCAAAGGTACCGATTTTATTTACAGTACACGTTGAGAGATTCAACATTGGAGGGGGTTGCCAAGAATAGGAGGGTTGAATAAACGTGGAAGGAAGAACGTCGTTTGCGGCGCGGCAGAGTGAAGTTTAGCATGCCCGGGCGTCAGCACCTCGGCCAAAGAGAGAATGAGGGAGAGTTCGGAGAGCGAGAAACGTGAACAGGGAGTCGTGAATCCATCATTTCATGTGTTGTGGGCTTCCCGGTTGCCCAGGCCGAGGAACGGGGTTGACTTGGCAGACCGCACCCGGAGCCTTTGGTCATAGGGAACTGACCCGCTAGGTAGCGAGGCGAATTCAGGGAATCGCGACCCTTTGGAGCCGGTGACCGATTGCTCGGTTCATATGCCTTTTATTTGGCTGGCTGCCGAACAGGGGTCCAATACTCCCAGTAATTCAACGTCAAGCTTTATAATTACAATGCTCCAGCGAGATGAAGCAAGGGGCAATGACTTTATTTAGTGGCGAGTCACATCTGCCACGTTGCAGTGTTGTTAAAGATACATGTGTGACTTTTATAGGGGGAACACTTACCAGGCGAAAACCCACCACGTCCTGGAACACTGCCACCGAACTTTTTCGCTGGAACAGGATAATCTCGAACCACCCAACTGGCAATACGAAAAGGTTGTTCGGCAAGCCAGCCTTTGGATACTGCCCATAGTATGCGAAGTGAATTTAACAAAGCCGATGGGCACAGGGAACCATCATATCATTTTATTTAATCTTCCGTCAAGAAATATATCACAATGATTCAAGACAAATGTTTATTATCTTGGAATATGTTTGGAACCGACTGGGATTTCATGATTTCAGAAGGTTTTGAATACAAATCGGTTTTGGTAGGGTTTTATTGTGGTCATAATAAAACCCTACCAAAACCGATTTGTGAGAAGGCATGACACCGACTGACCTTGGGCCCGACGACAGCTTGAAAACTGGGGTGTAAGGGAGCGCCGACAAAGTAGAACCTAATCTCGCGTTGAATTTGTGCAGATGTTGGGGTTGTGTATGAGCGCTGTGCTTACACGAACTGGTTTCATCTAAATGCCGGTGATTTGGTTTAGTGACAAGCCCAGGGCCACAGCCACGATCTGCGTCGCAATTACACTAAAGAGACGCGATTGTGACATCTGAACTGTGGCTGTTTCACCAGGTTGCAAGCAGCGGACAGTTGGGACTGGACCTTAGAGAAGGCCACGGAGCCAATATGTGTAACTACATCCTTTATTCTTCATGGAATAGCGACCGTAGTTACTAAGCCATTAATCGAGGGAAAGGAGGTAGTGTGAGTGAGTCACACCCTGGGTATAAGTGGGATGCGTTTAGATTGCGGGGAGGTATGGTCTGTGTATTAAGCCAATATCTGTAGCATAGCTAGAAACACACACACGCACACACAGTGAAAAACAACGTGATAGTGGAGGGAGCGAAACTCATGAGAGGTGGGGCATTGGCTGTGAAGAAGGCTTATTGACTGTTATCTTAAGAGCTCATAGCATAAAAATCCACAGAAATAAAAGCTTGGAGAAATGACTGGACCAGATCAGTACGTAACTTCTTCGTAGGCTATGGCTTTTTGAGTCTTAAGATTCAAGCGATAGTGTTTCTAGGGAAATTTTACTTCAGCCCTGTCGTGAACTGTCAACCCATGCAAACTACGAACCGATTAAACTGTACTTCCTAAACGAACCGAAGTTTGCTTTAATTTAGCGTGAAGAGCAGCACCTCAAGCTTCACTATTTATTGATACAGGTTGTTTGTATCACCGAATATTGGGTTGGAATATCTGTTGATGTATCCTCTGAACACTCAACAGCTACCTCAGACAATGGGATGGATCATGTCCAGTCTGACAATTGAGGCGTTTGGTTGGTAGTAACGAAGTTAGCGAGTTGAGCTGTAGCCGGGCTGTGAGATTAGAATGTACCATAAAATTCCAGCGCCAACTAAAGTTGTCGTCCTTCTCAAATATCAACATTGTTTTCCACACTCCACGACATTCAACGCCAGTTACGTACTGGGTAGTGCGTACAGCCGTGTAGCTACTCCGCTATAGATGATCCGCCACGCCGGACTGTAATGGCCACGAACGTCGGCAAAGCCCAAAGTCGTCTCATCTACATTGGGGATTATGACTCCGATACCCAGTTCTTAGTTGATACCGGGGCGGAAGTCAGCGTCATTCCCCCTATGCTAGGTGAGCCTACCACTTCTCTGTCGACAAGCCTCAGTGCCGCCGATGGCACCCCAGTAGCCACCTATGATCTTCGGTCGCTTACGCTGGACCTAGGTCTTCGGCGCACTTTCCGCTGGGTATTCACTGTCGCTACAGTCCCCTTTACCATCATCGGCATTGACTTTCTCAGGCATTTCGACCTCTTGGTCGATGCGAAGCGCCAGCTGATAGTCGACACTGCAACCAAACTCAGCGTACGTGGCATCACCGCGGATGTCACATCTATATCCCCGGTCTACGCATTTCCCCAGAACTCGCCAGACTACGCTAATCTTTTTTCTCAGTATCCCAAGCTCGTTCAGCCAATGAACGCAGCTTTGCCCATGGCAGCTCAAGTCACGCACCACATACGGACGAACGGCCCACCTGTGTCATGCCGTCCACGCCGACTATCGCCCGAGAAACTAAAGGTAGCTAGGGCGGAGTTTGAGCACATGCTTGAACTTGGAATAATCCGCCCTTCCGACAGCCCTTGATCTTCGCCCCTGCAGATGGTCCCCAAGAAATCTGGTGACTGGCGCCCTTGCGGTGAGTACCGCGCACTCAATCGCCTAACCGTCCCAGATAGGTATCCCATCCCACACATGCAGGACCTTACCGCATGCCTCACAGGTAAGACGATCTTCAGCAAGATCGATCTGGTTCGCGCCTATCACCAGATACCTGTGGAAGACAATGACATTACTAAAACAGCCGTTATCACTCGTTTCGGTTTGTTTGAATTTTTAAGAATGCCATTTGGACTGTGCAACGCCGCACAAACCTTCCAACTCTTCATCCACGATGTTACACGTGACCTAGACTTCGCCTATTTCTACCTCGATGATATTTTAGTAGCCAGTTCATCGGAACAAGAACACCTCGAGCATCTTCGAACTCTCTTCCAGCGCTTGACCCAACACGGTGTCACAGTCAACCCGACTAAGTGCGAACTCGGCAAATCAACGGTAGAATTCCTAGGCCACTTCGTTTCATCGTCTGGTATCGAAGTTCTTCCTGATAAGATCCAGGCAATCAAGGACTTCCCAGCTCCGACTTCGTTCAAGCACCTCCGTCGATTTTGTGGTTTTGTCAACTACTATCGACGCTTCATTCCGCGCTGCGCTCAGCTCATGCATCCACTGACTGAGTTACTCAGAGGAAATGAACGTAAGTTCGCTTTCCCTGAAACAGCACAGGCAGCCTTCGTCGAGCTCAAGGATGCTATCTCCAACATAGCCCTCCTCGCTCATTCCGAATCGACTGCACCTCTTTCTATTACGACTGATGCCTCAGACGTCGCGGTAGGAGCCGTCCTCCAACAACACGTTGGTGGGCAATGGCAACCCCTTGGGTTCTTCTCCAAGCGCCTGCAGCCAGCGAAATCCCGCTACAGCACGTTTGGCAGAGAACTGCTCGCCATTTACCTAGCAATACGTCACTTCCGGCACACACTCGAAGGCCGCGCTTTCACGGTCTACACTGACCACAAGCCGCTTATCTTTGCCTTCAACTCAGCTTGCGACAAATACTCACCACGGGAAACAAGACACCTAGACTTTGTCACGCAGTTCACTGCTGACATACGTCATGTCTCACGTGTCGAAAATCCCGTTGCCGACGCTCTCTCACGTGTGAACCTCACTCTGCAGTCTTTGCCTACCGTCGACCTTGCCGCCATGGCATCGGCTCAGGCTCAAGACGAAGATATACAGCGCACTCTGCAGTTCACTTCGCTGCATCTGCAACTTGTTCCTCTCCAAACCACAGAAGGAACCATCCTCTGTGACACTTCCACAGGTTGTCCTAGACCCCTCGTGCCCGTCTCCTTCAGACGCACAGTCTTTGACTCACTTCACTCACTATCACATCCCGGTATCCGTGCATCTTTGAACCTGGTCACCGAACATTTCTTTTGGCCACGTGTAAACAAAAATGTTCGTTCCTGCGCTCGCGCCTGCCTTCAATACCAGCGCTCCAAAGTACATCGTCACACCCGCAGTCCTCTTGGTTCATTTCCTGCCCCGGACTCTCGGTTCTCGCATGTACACTTAGACCTGGTAGGTCCCTTGCCTCCGTCACGCGGATTCGTATACATTCTTACATGTGTTGACCGCTTCACCAGATGGCCAGAAGCCATCCCCGTAACAGACTGCACAGCTAAGACTGTTATCCTAGCCTTCTTAGGTCGGTGGGTCTCGCACTACGGATGCCCATCCACCATCACAACTGACCGAGGAACGCCTTTCGAAGCTTCCCAATTCGATACGTTCTGCAACTTTTTAGGCTGTCGCCGTATTCATACCACAGCGTATCACCCAGCAGCCAACGGTTTAGTTGAACGTTTCCATAGACAGCTTAAAGCCTCTCTCTGCGCCTCCTCCGACCCTAGCTAGAGCAAAAACATTTCGCTCGTACTCTTAGGCATTCGCAGCAGCAACAAAACTGACTTGCAGTGTGCACCAGCAGAGCTGGTTTACGACACGACGCTCAAGTTACCAGGAGAATTCGTTTCACCTCCCGCATCGTCGGGTATGCCTCCGCCTAACTTTGCGTCCTCCCTAGCCCAAAGTATGCGTTCACTACGCCCGACCCCGCCCCGTGAACAGACTAGAGATGTGTAAATGCACAGCGGACTCTCTACCTGCACTCACGTCTTCCTCCGCACCGACGCAGTGCGGCGCCCTCTCCAGCCTCCCTACACTGGCCCATTCAGAGTTCTGCAACGGACTCCGAAACATTTTACATTTTAGACCAGAATGGTCACCGAACAACGGTGTCCATCAACCGCCTCAAAGTGGCTTTCTTTGACGAGCCACTTGCAACCCATCCTGATGCTCTCGCACAAGCACCCGCACTTGTGGTGACTTCCCGAGCACTGGATAGCCCGGAATCTTCTGTACCCCTTGACCCTCCACCTATCCCGCCTCAACCCCAGGCAACCGACCGACGCGGTAGACAGGTCAAACGTCCGGTCCGTTTTTCAGATTTTGTGAAAGTTTACTATTTCCATTAACACGCCTTTTTCGTCTTTAGTGGTTATCCTGCGTCTCACCCACAATCGTTTTTCAAAATCGACAAAAAACCCAAAACATATTAAAAACCTAAAAAGCGTATTTGCTTTTATCGTGTATGCCATGTTCCCTCTCTGGCGTCAAGCCACTTCCCCGACCCTTGCCAACCCCCTCTGAGTTCTACCTTCCAGAAACTCAACCGCCGGAACTGCCCAGGCAACCCTCGAGTGACTCGCCAACCGGCTCAACGCAACCCTGGAGTGACTCGCCAGCCGTCCCAAAGCCGCCCCCTTCCTCACCCAAGAAACAGACAGTCGCCCTCGACCGTAGACACCCACGAACGAATTGGTCCCTAAACGCCGCCTAGGCATTGCCGACGAGGACGCTGGATTTCTTCGTGGGACGAGGACGCCCGGATTTCTCCGTGGGACGGGGACGCCTGGATTTCTTCATGGGACGAGGACCGTGAACTAAAGTGCGGTGGGGGGAGTGCCACCTCCCAAGCGCACCGTCGGGTCTGCAGCAAAGGGAAGGTCCTGTCGGCCTTTTTTCTGGACTAGCCAGTTTTTTTTGCAGTCCGACCAGCCCGCCCCGACGGCCCACCGATGGTGCACTCTGATCCACACGATCTTCATAAATAAAACTAACAAAAGCCTGGACCCAGCGAAATCTGCCACCACCCCCACTTTGGAAGCCTTTACTCAAGCCCGTGCAAATATTTGCATCCACCCTCACCTTCCGTTCCCCCCACTAACAGCTCCATCGAAGGCTTTCATTCTTCAGCCTTCTAGGGGGAGGCTCTTGTAGTGTACCGGAAAACAAGCTCTTTCAGTATTTGGTAACATTGGATTTATGGTTGTTTTAACCTTCGAAACGTCCATTTGTTTTACTGACTGCACGTCCGTTGACACAAACCGTTTTGGTGAGTACCTCGCTGCACGTTTCTCGCTCTGTCTGATTCGCTTCCTATTCTTGTAGCCTGCACAATACACGTTGGGTTCAGTCGCCTCCGACTTCTATACTGTCCCGTATTTGACACGTCTTACGTGTCATTGCTTACCGACTAGTATCCCAGGCTCCGCCCAACACTCTTCAGGTTTGCCAACTCTGGAACTCTCTCCCAAAATACGTTATTTCTTCCCCCAGCTTGGATATTTTGATAAAAGCTTTGGATCTTGCCCTTGGCCCCCATCACTTTGTTGCCTAAACTGTGCAACTTTGGAATATATCAATTATCCCTCCAAACCGGATTAGCATGTGAAGTAAACCTGAGGATGTGGGGCAGAAGTGCGTATTCTTGTTTTTACTTTTCACATGTAATACCTCAACTTTAACTGTCCCCATGTCGCCACCTCGTTCACATTCATTTTCCACTTACACTACTATTATTCAGCAGCGTATGTGCTAGATAACCGCTCAAACAGAAACCCACCTATCGTTTGATAATTGTAGTTTTACCCCCACCAATCTGCGGGACTTGTCAGGCAACGCTTTTTTACCCGACATAAATCATTGTTCATTGTTCAGTGCAGCAGAATGTACGATACAGGCCTCTTCACCGAACACCACTGTAAAATGAATCCAAAACACTAGTTGTTGCATCAACAAGTGACTCCTGCAAACATCGCCAATAATATAAACCGCATAAGCCTTCCGAACCCTTCACCTTTAGTCTACTTGCAACAATTTCCCTTAAACCCATTTCCTCCCCCCATACTTCGCTGGAACTCAAGAAAAAGCCAATGTCAGTGACAGCCGGGACGTAGTTGCATCTAATTGCGCTATCAAATCAGCAGCTGCAGTTTCTACTGCAACGCTCAAGACTAACGTGAGAGGCGACGCTGCGCTGATGCGTAGCAAATCGCCAAATATCCCAACCACTACCCATGCTCCCACGAAAAGCACTCAGAAACAATTGGATGCTCTAGCTCATAGTTGGCATCGATTTAATTGAAAGGGAAGTAGATGGACGACTTCATCCAATGGAACACCATAAGCACTGCTCGGTATTCTGACTTAGCCAACCAACATGATGATGATCACTCGAAACCCAAATTCTAAGCACTATGGTAAAACCAGACTGCTTAGAGTCGTGCTTAACTTTGTCCTTGAGGTGGAAGTGGTGTTGCTTTCGACACCTCGTCCCCAGAACGGATTCTGTCTGGTCCGCATTGTTCCAGACCTTACATGGGGCGGGCTCAAGGGTGCGAGGCAGAGTTTAGAAAAATTCAGCCTAGACACAACAGTCAAAACCGTTTTTGTCGATGGCATCCCACAGTCGCATGGGTACGATGCTTCCGAAGCAGATGCTCACGATTGGCAGCAGTGGCACTCTATTCGTCAAACCATGCTCTTAGATGATGTTGTAGCTAAATCACTCTGGAGGCTACCAAGATAAACAAGCTACAATAGGTGCGGCCGAAGGATAATTAAGGTATTGCTACAAGGTAGACAGAGGGTACATAGACTACTGAAACGATGACAATCACTGGAACAGATAACGAACCGAGCTCCCGTTCAAAGCGACGAGCGAAAATTACATAAGACCTAAAGCGTCACCTCTGCAGATAAACAAAGCAGGGACCATATCCTAACTTCCCTTATGTAGATCTTAAAGAATTGAGGATCTTCCTATACAAACCTGTAACCAACATCGATGTATTGAGCCAAATGAGTTACCAGAGATGATGAACAATGATATATTACAGGTAAAAAAGCAATTGATTTACAAGTCCCCTAGGATGGTTGAAGTAAAAGCAAACATAAGCGTAAATCGTCAATTTAAGCGTCTAGCGATTCAGATGCCCTTCTTCATTTAAATAGTTTAGAATGCGTATTGAATTGTCACTGTAGAGTAATATGTGGAAGTGATATGGGGAAGGTGTGTCTTAAGAATAAAAGAAACGACAACGCTTACTCGTGCGCCGCTTTCTTGAAGTGATGTGATTGATGAATGCAGTTGTAGTATATCCGAAAGATATTCCACAGCAGCAGCGTGTAATTCATAAAGCACAAAAGCTGAGAATGAGCACCGTTTGTTCGCGTTTGGCTGACGTAAACTTCACTGATTATATAGTGTAATGTAAGTGGATAAGTGAATCATCCAGACGTCTTTTGAATACCGTTAGCGTGGGTGAAGAAACAACGTATGTGGGAAGAGCGTTCCAGTGTTGGCACACACGAAGGGAAAATAAATTCTGGCGACATTCCAACCGACTGTATTGTGTGGCCCGCTTTAGCTGGTGTCCTCTGAGTGTGATATTGCGATTCAGCTTTAGTAGGTGACGACAAGAATGATTTGGATTCCCCAAGATCATATAAGCCATTATCAAATCGCCACGCAGGCGTCGATATTGTTCACTGTAGACCCCGAGGGTTTTCAGCCTCAATCGGTAAGGGAGATGACACAGGCCCTTTACCTTCTTGGTCGCCCTTCGTTGTGGCAGTTCAAGAGCGGTAAGGTCTTGCTTTTGCCATGGCTGCCAGGCGTGGATGACGTACTCAGAATGAGGCCGAATGTAGGCGTTCAGCATCTGGGAAAAGATGGAAGGATCGAAGCGCCCGAATGCCCTCTGTAAAAGGCCAAAGTGTTGATTAGCTTTTTTGGAGGCTTTCTCGACCTGACGGGAACAGCCCAGATCTTCCTGTACTATCAGGTCTAGATTGCATTCCGTTGAACTGCGCTGCAATATTTGATCCCCCAGTCTGTATTCGCAAGTGGCTTTATAGCGTATGCTCAACATCGTGCACTTCGTAGCGTTGAACTGAAGCAGGTTCCGAGTCGACCATTCGTAGACCTTGTCAAGATCATCCTGAAGTGCTGCATTGTCGCTGGTTGTTCTAATGGATCGCCATATGTTGAGATCATCAGCGAAGAGTAAGGATTTGGAGGTGATTACTGTCGCGAGATCGTTTATGTAAATCAGGAATAGTCGTGGACCAAATACTGAACCCTGAGGCACTCCGCACTTAACGTCGATTGGGTCAGAGATGACGCCGCGAATGCTTACATTCAGATGTGGTAGAAGCAAGAAGTTACCTATCCAATCGAGGATTGGGTCACCAATTCCACAACACTGCAGCTTGTGAATGAGGATACGGTGGTTCAGACGGTCAAAGGCCTTTGAGAAGTCCGGATATACTGCATCAACACCCACGACGCTGTCGACGGTCTCGGTCCAACTGGATCTAGCAAGTGGCAAGTTTGAAGTGCAAGATCGGTTTTTGCGAAATCCATTTTGTTCTTGTGCCTTGATATTGCGTTCTTCCAAGTAGTTCACAAACGCTTCGGCAGCATTCGCTTGCATGATTTTGGAGAGCACCGGAAGTAGTGTTATCGGGCGATAGTTGGCCGGATCTGTAGGATTTCCCCCCTTATGGATGGGAGTGACGATTCCCTGCTTCCACATTGAGGCAGAGTGTGTCCGCCAGGTTTACTGTAGCCAATTTCAACGCCTTTGAACGAATATTATCAACGCTGAGAGTATCCCGTGCAGGGAAATTAGCCTTTCCATAACATTCGCAGTAGTGAACGTGATGTGGATAAGTCCTGGTGGTGGTACAACGTGCGGTAACAGTGCATGCGGCGATGTCGTGCTCTGGACGTTCGGGACGAGTTGTTGACATAGGGTGTTGGTCGCCTCGGTTGCGGTTTGTGCGAGTCTAAATAACCTGGGTAAGGCAGGGTTTTCTCGCTGCACTTTGAGGTTTTTAACGTGTCTGTACAAGAGCTTGGGGTTTAAAAGGAATTTCTCAACTAGGTTCTGTTGGTGCTGTACCTCATCTTCGCGTACCAGGTTTACTCAGTGATTTCTTTGGATTGTGTAGGCTTCCCATGTTTCGCCAGAGTAAATTTCTCTTGACAATACACTTCCGTGTCCTGCTGCGTATGAATGATTTTACTGTCTTCGCTCGCGAAGACCCTTTCCTAGAAGCACTATTTACTAACGTGTTGAATTTGTGAGCAAAAGCAGACCAGGCGACATCGGGGATCGTTCTGCTAGAAATGCCCAGTTTGTGGCATTTATAAGTTTGATTAGAGCGCCGTAATTTGTAATGAGCTGACACTCCTCTGTGTTTTCTGAGGAATACTCTGCATAATAGATATAATTGAACATGAGCGTTGCATGGTCGCTACGACCTAAAGGACTCTCTATCGATACGGTTTCAATAATAAATAAGCTCTTCGTTGGTGAATACGAGATCCAGGACACCCGGTTTGTTTCCCGTCCTGAATCTTGTGGGAGATGTGATGTGATTGTAGAGTGGTAGTCCACTAATTATCTCCGGTAATTCCATTTTGAAGTGTTCGTTGATACAGGCTGGGGTTTCTATGGTATGAATATTGAAGTCACCAACCAAGAGAATGTGGCTGCACGACTGTGAGAGAATGGTCTTCATTGTGGAGGCTAGGCGGTTGTCTATTTCCAAAGTAGCCGACGGAGGACGACACACCACACCCAACGAATATGCGTCCCCACGGCTTAGGTGAAGACGACACCAAAGCGCATCAACAATCTGAACCTCTGGGTTATCGATGAGATCAATGTGTAGTTCGCTGCGATAATAAAGTAGTACTCCACCTCCTCTACTTGGTCGATCGTTGCATAGAATAGACATCCCAGGTAGTGCGATTTCTGCATCAGTGATCGCTTCATTCAACCAGGTCTCGGTCATCATAACGAGGTCCCTTGACATCGAGGCCTGACGCAGGCGAAGCTCCGTCAGTTTGATTAAAAGATCTTGTGCGTTGGTATAAAAACAGGAGAGTGATTCATAGGTTAGAAGGTTGTTTGTGGATGTAGACAACAGGTTTGAGACTTTGCCGACCCACTTGAGGTCGGCTGCTACTCATTTTTCTGAATAGTCGGGCTCACGAGAATGACTTGGAAAAACTCTGTGCCTCTGGTCATAAACCTGCTGCTTTTAGTGGAATTTCTGTTGGTAGCATTTTCCGGAAGTTACCCCAGTTCTGTAGAACTGTCTGTAAAGTTAGCTCAGACAGCAAGACCAACTTCAGCTACCTAGGACCACACCCTTTGTAATTTGGTTACACGGGAATCCTTGTCAGGGAGATAGCAATGACATTTTCTAAAGACAGCGCCTCACGAATGTATCGCCATTGCTCCAAGTCATGTGTCTGAGCTTCTTCAGGAGATGAAGCTTGAAACTCGGGGAAGCCATGAATAATGACGGTTTTGAGATCGTGTTTTCTACTTCCCTGTTGATTGTTCATATCCTTTGAACGTTCTTTCCACGGAATATCCGGTAAGATACATACTCCGTTTGAGGCTCTGTGGTGTCAATTCACAGTGAGCAGAATAGATTCCGTTTCGTCCGCGGAATGTAGTGTTACTCGAAGTAGTCAAAGTTCGCCGTAGTGTAAGGAGTTTGGGTGCTGTGCGATGCCTATCAGCTTAGTAGATTCAGCGCGGATGCTGATGGCACTACAGATGAAATCCCAGTGACTACGGTCGTCTGTCAATTTACGACTTATTTCGTTGGATTTGGATTCAGGAACCTTAGTGCACACAAAACTTAAGGCACCATGATTCCGCCTTGTGGTTCGGGACTTAAGAGCACTAAGTTCTTTTGTTTTTTGTGGATTTGTGGACCGCACTGGCGATAGCGATCCATGTTGAGGCACAATTTTGACTTTTCCGGTAAGTGGAGTCACAGGTATCTTTGATGGCGTTTTTCTAGAAGTAACCGCTACGTAAGACGTCCAGTTATTCTTTGCCGTGGGCTTGCTGGAGTTTTGTGTTTCGAGTATGTCAACTGAATTACTAGTTATTACACCCTTGAAGGACGCAGAAGCAAGTGGGTTGTAAACAACTTTTTCACTTGGTGGAGTCATGTGGCTAGGGGCCGTTGGAGACTGAAACGCTGTGGTGAGCTTGGGACGCCTGGCCCTCTTCGGTGTAAACGGGGAGTTTGTAGTTGTTCGTTCAGATGCAAGTGTAGCATTGTTTACTTTCACAGATGCGTTGCTAGCGTTCACCAGTTGCGCAACTGTTTCCGCCAACTTTTCACAATTTTCCATTAGGAAAATTTCGCAACTGACAACGAGGATGGATTTGCACACCTGGCACAACCAAAATGCTTCGGTTTTGCTGCTGTATTGTCTAGTTTTGAGTGCCCTCATCCCTAAACACTTCGAATGGTACGGTTGTTGACAATTAAAGCAAACTGGACCAGACTTAACTGTTTTTACACATAGGTCACAATTGACTTTCCAATGGGCCATATTCATTTGAGGGGCGCCTTTTGTTATTGTGAATTTCACCAATTCCAAAAATTATTGGGTAGAAAAGGCTTTCAGAATCTATGTTGTTGTTCTCTCACTTACCACTAGCTTAGAATGGAATAATTCTACTGATATATGTGGTCACGGTCAGTAATGGGGCAGCGAACTATGAATGACTCCAGATGGTGGTATAAAGATTCCACACTATCAAGATGGAATGGAGCAACTGTATGTGTACCTTACAACAGGGGTAGCAAGAGGACAGAGCCACTGACGTACCGTGTATGACTTCGCTTCACTTTTCGTTGCGTGGCGATCGACGCTGGTTTGAGGTCAGAGGGGTCAGATGTGTCGCGTCCAGATGAGTCATCTTTCGTCGGGTAGATAGGCTACCTGCGTGCTATTGATCCAGCCGGTAAGTGGATGGGCAGCGATGCAGCGTAGGATTGAGGCAAAGGAAGATGACTTGGGAAATACTGTCTAACGACGACAGTGGCTGCTGCAAGGGTGTACCAAATAGACAACTATCGCTTTGTACAGCGACTAGAAAGAATGGTAGTAAGATATTCGGGTGACTCTCAAAAGGATCTTTAAAATAAGACCATAAAAGTTCTTGTGTGACTTGAGGAAAAAGAAATTCGCCGATAAAATTCAAGCACCGTTGACTTCGAAATTGCAAAAGCACTGTTTGTTGGTGATCCGCGAATGACAGATCCAAAAGATGAACAGTGGTAGGAGGAGATCGCGGAGACTAATCGAATGATAGTACATAGGTCTCTGTGAGAATATATCCGAAGGTTTAAAGGCGAATAACGCAGGAGGACACTTTTTGCGACCGCTCAGTTAACACGTCAAAAACTAATTACGATGCCGCCAAACCCAACTCTAAGTGACTCACCGATAATATCACCAAAACTGGCTAGCGGTCGACCATACAGCAGATGGCACTATCTCTTACCGAACCACATACCGTTTGGCTTGTTGCTGAGAACCGAAGCACTTTCGTGCATGTACACCAATGCCCAAGACATCTTCAGCAGACTCGCCGAGCTTCGGTTGCCTCAGGCAACAACTGCTTAGGATCATGTCTCCGTAACCTTGGTTGCACGGAGAGGCTACAGATCCCTAGATCGCAACTCAAGGAATGTAACTGCTCCGAAGCGACCGTTCTAGCAGGGGAGATGGTTTAATCCTGTACTGTCGCAACGACTTACAATGCGAGCCATCAGATGATCCGGAGACGCGGGTCGCCGATTTGCTATGGTGCCCTTTGCGTCTCAGACACAACGACAGCTACTACTTGACAGTCGTCTTTCGTACCCATCGCCCACTCCAAAGATGGGATCCCCTTCTAGTATCGGTATCGACAAAATTCTTACTCCCAATTTATCTCCGGCGATTTCAAGGTGCATGAGCTGGACAACCAGGCAGTCTCCGACGAAACCTACAAGGCCGAACTGCAGGACCTTATCACAGGTACTCACGGTACAATCACATCACCTCATTTATCAGGTACAGAGCTGAGAACAAACCATCGGTACTAAACCTAGTACTTACAAATGAGGGACTAATGATTGACAGGCCATTGATAGACACCCCACTAGGGCTAAGTGTTCATGGCATCATCCTTTATGTGTGCTAGGCCAAATAACTGGAGGAATGCGCTGAACTAGCAGGTATTACCACACCATTCAACATCCTTCCCAATATAATTACAATGACCGATTATGAATTCTTGAAAATTGGGTCACCTGACAACGCCTGGATACAGTTTAATAGACACTTCAGTAATTTGATTATAATTACTTCAGAAACGAAGTGGGTTATTTGCACCAATCCATGGTCATTCTTCTGAAACAGAGCTCGTAAACTCAGGTCACTAAGGAATGCAGCTTAGCACGCTTTCGGAGCCCGTCCTGGTCCCGAAACCTAGAGCGACTACGTGACCCAGCGCAACCAGTGCAGTACGCTTGTCCATGAGGGCAACGTGGCTCACCAAATATTTGGCTTGTACAGTTGTCAACAATGATAAGCTCCTATATAAGCATTTTACGCCTATTCGCAGACTGAGGCACGGTATCCTCCCACTCAACAAGGCACTCGGAGTGGAGCAGAGTGCTGAGGAGGCAACGAACACTCTCCGGATGCAGTATGCCCCAACCTTCCAGCGAGACGTCCGCCACTGTTCCATACCCATATTCGTAACAGCAGTTCCAGCACTTACTAACATCACGTTTACTGACACATCAGTGTTGAAGAAACTGCTCTGATTAGACAACTATAGTTAGCCGGGAATCGATGACATCCACCCGAGAGCGCTGAACGTAGCAGCAGCAATGCTGGCCAACACATTATCGCATTTCTTCCAAAGGTGCTTGGATAATGGAACTGACGAAGGATTTTTCCTTCTGCTCTCTACATTCCAAGGAATAAGCAATCAGTGCTTTACAGCTTGAAACATGGTCTAATCACGCTAATTTTCAACAGTGACAATCGCTCGGAACCCGTAAACTATCACCCAGTAGGTTTCCTCTCTGTACTCTCAAAGATGATGGAGACAATCATGCTTGAGCCTTTAGTCGAACATCTAGAAAGCTACAACATCATAGCACCCGAGCAGCACGGTTTCCCCACCGCCATTTCGGCACAGCCAACCTACTGATTGCACGCAGTAGTTGGACGGATGTGGCCGAGTTCATTTACTACGGTTTCTCCAAATTCTTCGACCGCCTGGATCACTACATTCTACGTTACGGGATGGAATGCTATGGAGTTGAGGATACAGTCCTTGGGTGGATCAGAAATTTTCTAGAGAATCGGCAACTTCTGGTTAGAATTCGGAGTGCGATGTTCAGTTCACTTTATGTCCAGTGTGGAGTTCCACGAGTATCAGTTCTGAGGCCACATCGGCTTCTCTTGTTCATTAATAAGTTTATGCGCTCGATTTCCTCGCATTTGTTGCTTTTCGCTGACGAGGTTAAGATATGGCACACGATCGCCAAACAAGGAGATGAAGATGCACTTCCACGAGACCTGAACAGTGCGTTTGTATGGCCATTCCACAATCTACTCCAGTTTAATTCGTCTAAGTGTAAACTGGACCATACGCCGCACCAGCCAAACAACATATACAAGATTGGAGGCTATAAACCGCAAGAAGTCACCCAGCAGCGCGACACTGGGGCGTTAATCCAGCCTGATCTGGGCTGCTCAGAACAATCATGGAAGACGTCAAAGATTGGGAACCAACACAATGGCATGCTGCCGAGGCCATTCAGTCAATCTGATCCCTCTATCAGTTCGCAGTTGCTTAACGCATAGGTGCGGTCACATACAAAATACGCAATCCAGGCCTGGCAGCTATGGCACTAGCAAAATCTCGCAACGCTAGAGACGCCACAACGTATAGCAACCAAGCCCCTCAAGGGGTGGTTTCACCCTCCATTTCAACTTAGGCTGAGGACTTTGTACAGCGGTCATTATCGGAGCCTGTGTGGCGACCTAATAATAGCCTACCAACTTTTTGGAGTCCAAAACATGTCTGGTCTACAGAAACAGACAAAACACGAATTTGTGGGGCCACCAGCTCAAGTTGGCCAAACAATACAGTCGGCCACAATGTCTGCGAAACTTTTATTCTCTTTATGTCCGCCATCCATGGAACACCCACTCTTCAAAATTTCGCTCCCACTTTATTTGTGCTTAGAAAACGTCTTGACTTTACCCTAGCCCACCAATATTACAAGATATAGCCTGTAAACATCGACAGACGATGTAATGTGACGAACTAACCTGCACATCGAGGTTGGCATTTTCTCTGCATGCCTCTGTTTGAACAATATGAGTTCACCAAAGCGCCTTTCACTTTATTACTAGATTTTTTTTACCATTTTGGTGCCCATTTTGGCCATCCTACGGGACTTGTTATGCATTTGCTTCTCTACCCGTAATATACCATTGTTCCATTGTTCACGTGAGTCATAGACGATACATTTATTGGCTTAAGTTAGTCAGCCTGAAGACGGGCTCCCAGCTACGCCAACTGGGTGTGCTTATTCAGATGGAATTCAACTATTCAAGGCCTTCAGGGGCATCTTCAATCAGATGTAACCAAAACGTTGGCATGCTGCGGAAGGCATTCGGGAGTTTTGGTACATCGACATTCTCGATGATGCACAACTCTTACTTTCGCCCTCATGTTAAACATCACATACAAGCTTGGTAATCTTAGTTGAAGCGCTACCTCGAGGTGCTACGGACCACACAGCAAACAGCAATGGAAAAGGTCAAGGGTGTGCACAACCTTTTGGAGGTAGCTCAGTTTGCAGTTCCAAAAGCAGATCGATGGGGGAAGCTTTTATCTTGTACAGCAATATGTTCCCAGCTATAAAAAACAGCATCGATGGACGCTGCTAGCTAGGGGAACGAAAAGAGTGCAGCAAGCGATTCAATCGCGCGATGCAAGTCAGCCCAGGCGTCAAGCAAAGGCGGTGCTCGATCCGAACCATCGAACTCCACATGCAGTTCAGCATTCAGCACTGATCGTCTAAACGTGTACAATGAAAAGGTAATTTAAGTTGGAGTTTTGCACGACGTACTCAAGTAAACTGAGAAATCCTCCAGACTGCTACAAGTGTCTCTTCCCGGCATAAGTTGCAGGTACTGGGAATTTTCAGTGGGCACCACCGACGGTCAAGTGGGGATCTCATAGTTGTGTACCAAAATTTGTGTGACCTAAATCACATCGCCGTTTGCTGAAGCTCAGCCGCAACTTCAACCTCAAAGATAGCTGTATGAAACTGCGTAAGCAAAACATTCGTCTAAATTGCAGATGTAACAACCCTTCTTTGCTGCAAACTAGCAAGAAGAAACAACATTTCAACAGAATCATCTTACTGTCATGTTTGCAACGTACTTATTCCATAGATTATCTGTACACAGCTGATGAGAAGACACGAAATATGTGAATTCAGATTATGCTATCGAACTGTTATTTCTTCTTGCTTTCTTAAAACAAATGAAAAGAATATCATACTTTTCTAGTTTGCCAACACTAAAACGGTCTCTCAAGCTGGGTTGTTTTCTAAACCAATGTGGATGGCTTCAAAAAACGATTGCATGATGTGCTCAGCTCAGCAATTCGTTATATAAACGGTGACGCTGTGGAACGCCTCGGATTTAAGCTTATTGAATATATACATTGCGTGGATGCAAGAAACGCGGTACATTGCTGACTGTTCTTTTTGTTCTCAGGAGAACCATTAACTAGCTGCTACCCATACTGTTTTGTACACTGACATTGTGTTGCCAACACCTCGCCATCATAACGATTCAACGGTACATTTGAAACGGTCGCTCCTTTACCACTGCTATATCACCGTATGCTTACAGTGTATATAAGCGCTTAAACTGTAGACAAGTATATCTTATGAGTTGGTATTTTTCACTCCTATCATCCTCCGGGATTTTGCTAAACTCGTGCTTTGCTACCCATGACAAATCATCGTTCGTTGTTCCCGGTTTGGTCCCATTAGTTTCTCTTTCAGGATTCTCGTTCCCGACGTGCCTCTTTTGAGCACACGCTTCCAGTTGCTAGGGCTCCGGATGATTGGGTTCACTTAGAGAAAAGGAAATAAAGCCATTCCATAGGGTAACAGAGGCCTAGGAACAGGCTTCCCGGAGGGGGGGGGATTATTACACCTGACTAGAAGCGTCTGCAAGGTAACTGACAGGATCATCTACGCTTGAGGGACAAGCGACACGGAATACCAACTACCTTAGTTAACATTGAATTACATTGAATTTTAATCGAGTAACACTGATTTAATTACTCTACAAAGAGAGGCAGGTATAGGCATTTCACTTCCAATAAAACGAAATACGGATAACTTGAGTTGGATTGTGCAAGCCGTCGAACAGCTACTAGCTTCAGATGTTAGTGTGTGAAACAAAACCGGATCACTTTGATAAGTAACAATAGCTAAAAACGATAGTCCGATCATGTGGACACTATTAAGGTCTCCCCCATGCTGTAGAAACCTATACCTTGACTCATCGCTTGATCCGATAAGAATGGGCGGCAAACATCTCTGATCAAATGAATGGCCTGTTGTCACTTCTGATCTTGATCTGAGTGCCCTCCGCGCACCTGGCGATGAAGCGTTGACTAGACACCCACCCTCGTTCCCCCCCCCCCCCGTTCACGGAGGCCCAACGCCACCAACTAGCCTGGTCTAGGTGACTCATCGGTCGCTGGCACGATCAGCCGGACAATGACGCTGCTCTCACCCATATCTCACATACAGACACATCAACACAAAGGTCACGGTCGGGTCGCGTTCATCTCACCACTCCGCTTCGATCGGTTGTGACGGCGATGACGTTGGCAAAACAGGGGCAGACAATCTTTCTTCACTTTCTCACAGAAGTATGGACGACGGTCTTTACCGTCGAGAATGGGTGCACATTTGTCTATGATGACAGCAACCAGTACCCTACGACCTACGTTGAGTTTACAGCTGTGAAGCAGCCTAAGTGATGTGGATCGGTCTACTGGCATTATTAGCCCCAGTTGCAAACCTCATATTTATGGGCCTGAATTTGCACCGCCTTTTCGGTACTTGATCAATTTCCCTGAGTAGGCTAGTTAACGGTTATTAACTGCAACGATCCCAGCTTATGAAAATGCTTTTCAGTGCTTACGAAGAACCATATTTCATCTATAGATGAATGCACGTTCACCTTATAAAGGTGCATTGGAAAACTTCGGCCACGTTAGCTCAAACCACAAAATCCAGAAAGCTTATGGAATTGTGAGTTATTCCGTGTTACTACGCGTCATCTGCTGAGGCTTCGCAACGAGGTTGACACAGCGAAACGATGTGCGCCCAATGCGGATGGTCGCCGAGTTGTGTACTGCCCATACACATACATGACACAGTATGGTGTCCTTCAGTGGCAGAATCCGTACTGTGCGTTGGATATGGTGGGCAACCTTTAGGCCGTTAAGCCCTCGGAACAGCATAGGTGCCCAACTCAAAGTATGCACCCAACAGGATCGATGATCTAATGCCGTTCGTAAGGAAGTTTCTCTGTGAAAAAACTCTGTTCACTACCAAATATTTCGATTGGTTACCCCGTAGTGTCGAACAGGCAGCAAATCTCCCTCGCACAGAACTTCCCTGTTGTACATTTTAGGGACTACGGATGAAATGACACTTACGGTGATTTATATATGGCGCAAAAGAAGCTGCATGCTTGTAGGAATAAAATAGCAAAAATGTTAGGATATGTACAGTGCGCAATTGTGATAGTCATCCTCTTCATCCGGGCTTAGCTCCAGTTACTGGGGTCTAACCCTAGATAATCTCCTAAAAAGGACGCAGTACTTACAAATCAGTTTGTTGAAGGTCACTTGCGAAGGACCCAGGCATCATGCGCCTGTTTAGTAGGAGAATTCATTCTGTCAGTGGTAACACCCGTCCATATTCTTGAAATTCGGAAAGTCACTGGTGGTATTTTTCTGTTGATGTGTTCAATGATTGCTTCATGCTTTTTATCAATGAAAAACACATGATTGACGGCGGTTGACAAGACGCGACGCCCTACCATCAGAAAACACTGAGTTTGTCTGCTGCAACGTACAACAGAAAAGTATTCCCTCGGTTGTCAGCTGGCTACATGCTCAAGGATGTGGGGCTTAAGAGGGCCTTTTCAACAGCAGAGGCTGAGTTTCGCCGTTTTTTCCGTAGTATGACATCGGGATCCAATGCATGGACGCTGTTAACTGACTTAAACCAAGCATCGTCAACCCGTTAGGAAACTGTAGGAAACAATGGAGCACCAGCTATTCAGTAACAATACAGCAGGGATTTGGAATTTGATATTATATTGACAGTTGTTATAGATCTGTTTTCATTACAATGGCAATTACAAGGTTTCAATCGCATATACAGATAACTGTTACTTTTGTTAACTTTGTGAGTACGAATCCCACATAGGCTCAGATCCAGAACATTACAAATGGTTAGTGTTCTGCCATAGGATAAGTGAAAATGTTCAGGGGCAGAAGTCATCAATATCATGCTAAACAGCAGTGCATGAGCCACTTGAAATGAAGCTTCGCTGCCGTACAGCCATGGTGACCTATGCAACGGAAAATAGTAAGAGGGGGACAAGGGAGATTTAGCGTAAAACCTTAATGCCCTAACGAAACAGACAGAGTTAAGGCGTCTAACCCTTGTCAAAAACATACTGGCACAAATAGCTGGCTGTCATGCAAAGAATAGGTGGCATCGGCGAGACAGTTCCCTTTGCGGCTTTCACTGTCTCGCGTCATAATCAGCCATTACCCTGCAGATAACTCAGCACCAAACACACTTAAAACAGGCAGTCTAACTACGAGAGGACAGCAAATGCGCCAATGGTGTCGACCGCAAACCATGTCCTGTAACGTCTCGATCCAAGCACGAGGCGAGTCACCCGGACTCCAGTCTGGAAGGCGAGATAGACCCGCAGAAACAAATTTTGCAATTAGTGACTACATTTCCCGATGCCAAGTTAACTTTGTCCACTTCGAGTCTTGTGCCACCATACATCTGGCAAACAAAACTGGGCAGTCGTCGAAAAGCAGTGATTCGGCGTACGTAGTACATGCCAAAGCCATCTGATGTTCTGAGGAACTAGTCTGCTTATTCTTGCCTAGCACACCTACGCACATCATCGTTGCGGACAGGCTGGTGTCACCAGACACCAGAAATGCTCCACAGACAGCGATGTTCACAGACTTGAAGGAGCTTCAGGTCCTCAGACCGAAGGGCCAAGTCTTACTCCCATAGAGTAGGGCGGATCACTGTGGCCTTGTAAACACGGTCTTTGAGACTGAGGGAAACTTCTTGCTGTCACTAATGATGTCACAGATTCAATAAGGCAGTTCTGGCTTTTGCAATTCAGGAACTGACTTCAGTGCTTATGCCTCAATCGTTGCCGATGCAGCTGCCAAGGTAAGTGAAGTGCGCAGCCACCTTGACTTCCACGCTATCAAAGTCAAGGGGTCATCAAATGGCTGGTGGTCCTGCAACGGCACCTTACGCTTTGACGGTGTGAAGCGTATACCAAATAATGGGACCACTCTAAAGAGATTAATAAAGGTTGACTGGACTCCCCAGCCTCGTTATAAAGAAACACAATATCGTTCGTAGAAGCAAGAACAACTGGCTTTTCACCAAGTAGTATCTCAACACCTGCACCGTGAAATTCCTCAAGGGAACACTCCTTGATGGAGTCCACTACCAAATGGAAAACTTTGGGAAATTGGACAACCCTGAAGAACGCTATTTGTTGTCGGAAAGATAGTTCAATAGATAGATATCCGATTAGTCACGGTAGACCCTGACGTGGCCTGTGATGTTCGAGCACACTGAACGCAAAATGTTCACTTATTTGATGTGAACACCTTTCCGCACAAGTATCACGAAAAGAATGGATCGGTCATCTGAAGTGAGCGCATACTTGAAGTCGAGGGACATGGCTATTGTCCGTCTGCAATATGAGTGGCGCTATGCTAGGACCTATTGCATTGAATATTTGGTGTATACACCCCCGTCCTGGGCAAGAACCTGTACGCTCTTCCCTAATCCGGAATCCGCGTTCAGAATTAAGCTGACGAACAAGAATTGAAACCAGTAATTGTATCACCACCAGCGTTAAGCTAATACCCCTATGGTTGGCACAGCCGATGCGACTGCCTTTCTTGTATATAGTCTCTATAATTGATTCACTCCAACCCACTGAAGCTCAGTATCATTATGACGACAGAGAGAGTTCGGTAGACTTGCTTGACCGGGTACTGATGTAACTTCTCAGTCACCAAATGAAGGCGCGCTTGATACGCCTCCCGGTAAAGTTGCTGGAAAAACGACTACGCATGATCAGATTCGACACAAATATTCCAAAACTAGCGACAATCCAGGATTAAACCATGCCACCTCTTACTTATGGCGACGTGATCTATTTGGGTCCATCGCTGGCCAGGTATGGGGGACGCTGTGGCACTTGGACGCCCAACTAAGAAACAGCCGGTGATCCTCACACACTTGCAGCAGAGGCTCACCGTTGTCCGTACGGTCGGCGTTAATTGCATACTTACCACCTAACTGAGCTTCTGAACATCTCAAGCGACCTATTTGCGCAGTCATATCCCTTGCAACGACAACGATGTCTGAACTGGTAACATTGCGGGGGAGCGCGTTCAATTCATGGTAGCTAGTGTCTCTGGCACCATCTGAAACCACAATCAAACAACGTTCAGTGTTACTTCTTGAATCAACGTCAGTTGACGTGGTCAAACGGGCTGAACACAAATGGCCACTCACGCGAATCCAATCGACCAATGATGACTCAGCCTTGGAGCTGAGACTGATGTCTTGACCAGTGATTTCCCCATCGGCATCTCCGAGGGAAGTAAATTCAAGAACTCCGTGAGGATCATTGATCCCAATTTCTAACACGCATGGTTGGTGGCATACGGTTCCGGATTTGCCTGCCACTGCGGCCAGCCACAGGACGCTCGCCTACGGAGGAACCATGGTGACTTGCGCTGCTTCAGTCATAGCTCCGTCCACACACCCCATATCCAGTGTGAACCCGAAAGAAGAAGACTGGGAGGCATGTGACTGGGGGCAACATCTCATCAACGAAGCCGGCCCACACTCCTTCAACATGTAAAGCAGCAACATTCCTGTCTATCTAATTTGGGAAGCAAGGATTCTAGACTTACACATGGCGGTGGCTGGATCGTAGCCCACTCCACATTGGATGGGACCACTTTTTGAGCCTAGCACGTCCACAATGACCGTGCACCCCTCCTCCCCAGCAACGACCAGCAGTCTCCTGGACCCAGTAAGCAGGTGTTAGACTGGGAGACACCTTGTCATCATCACAGCAAGTGTAGACACACCAAAGATATCAAACGCTTAGCACATAAAATAGGAAAATAAACGATCAAAATCGATATGGAATATGCAGCAAAATAACGTAGCTGAACAAATCAGGTACATTGGAATACATTTTAGAAAGGTTAGGTAGAACTAGTTTAAATGTAACTCGGTGTAGCCAAACTGCGTTGAGGAAGTATCATGTATGAAACATCTCCCTAAGCATGAGGCATACAAAACATGGTAAATAACCACGGTGTCCAACTTACATGCGAGTGCAGCCAGTTGACCTTCTTTTGATAGAATGAGAAAGTTAAACGCCGCCAACAAAGCAGAACAAAGTGGCCCTATGGTAGGGCGGCGGAAGCCAACGACTAGTGAAATGGAAAGACAATTAACACGAGATAGTAGGGAAGTACCAAAGGGCGCAATGGCTGAGACGGGCCAATGATCTGCCAGCCCTGCGGATCGAGCCGACAGCGGATCACGAGCAGCATCTAATGACGATCCTGGGCCCAGAACAACGGAGGAGATATAATGAATCTGACAAATACGCAGCTAACGAAACCTACAGGAGTGAACGCGGGCCGAGCGACGCAGTCACGGGAGAGTAAATCGCGAGCTTTCGAACGACTTCTGGCTGGCCAGAATCGGATATAGCGAAGCGGAGATACGGGATGGAAACTTGGAGGGATTGTTTCGAAGCTCCAAATCGCGCTGCGTCGTAAAAGGAAAATATGATCCATATCTGTATAGGTTTGTGAATTGTCAGTTGTTGTGGTAGTACAGATCCTGCCTCCTGTCCTGCGTCGTTCTCGCTACACTGGTGCCGCGACCAATAAGGATGAAACGGACTTGGCCAGCGCAATTCGCGAATAGGGAGGTGAAGACATGGCTTGATGAATTTGAGGCCATCGCCGCATGCAACAGAGACAAAGGTAACGCCAATTTTCTAACTGCTTTGAACACCCAGTTGGAGGAAAAAGCAAAGGCGGTGTATTTGCTCACTCGGAAGGCCAATTCCGGCTGTTCGTTCGCTGAGATGAGGGCTGTATTGTGTGCAGAATTTGGAAAGGGAAGCGATGGACAATGAACATTAGAGCAGTTTCACTTAGTCAGATGGGAGGAGCAGGAGGATTTGATGGTGTTTTCCAGCAGCTGGACAGGCATCTGGCGATTGGACTTCCCGAGTTAAAGGGTAACGCAAGAGAACGGCTACTCCAACAGTAATTTGTGCCAAGCCTGCCGGATCCACTTCATGACAAGGTGAAATTGGCAGCGATGGTTGGAGAGAGAGCGACGGAGGATTTGGTGACCCTTGACCAGAACTTGTCGAAGCGAGTGACAATGAGGAGAGTCCAGCATTCGGAGTTGGTAGACAGTGTAAGCCAAATGTCCCGAATGGTGGAGAAGCTGTTGGCGAGGGAGACTCCTGGAGCGATTTCACAGCACAATGCACATGGAAGCCGGAACAGTTGACGCTGATTCCGATGTAATCAGATGGGTCATGTGGATAGATCCTGCACCAAGTGCAATTTGTACCATTCGTTCTCTCTATCCTGGCTGAGTAGGTGACGGGTACTGGTCGTCAAGGTGACTATTGATGTGCCGGTCCGGGCCATAGTGGACACCGGGGCGCGCGAATGTCCATTACGAAGATGTTCGAAGCACTTCCAGTGACTCAGTCCTCGATCGTGATGCAAACCGTCGGTGGACATGGTATGACGGTGACGGGCACACAGCGGTTGCGAATCAGGATAGGAGAAACGCTCATCAGCCATGCTATGTTCGTCGTGGAGGAGACAACTGAAACAAGCATCAGCAACGACATCTGCAAACTGATCGGTGCCGAAATTGAGCTGAGAAACGATTTGGTAATCATAGGCAACGAGGCGATTGAGAGGAACACTGGGTGAGTAGATTGATTAGGTGTCTTCAAGGTCCTATCTGATTGTCAGAACTCTGAAATTCGGAGTGTACTGAGCACAAATACCCACCTATTCACGGACGAAGTTGATGACTACGGATTCTGCAGCTGGATGGAACATCGAATGCCATTAATCCCTGGAGTGCAAACCGATCTTCAGAAGAATACCGCAGAATGCGCTGACGGAAATACGGAAACAGGTAGCATAGATGGAAGCGAAAGGAATCATCAGGCGAACACAGCCCGTATTCATCACCCGTGCTATTGACGAAAATCGCCGACGGTACCAATGGATTTTGCATTGATTTCAGAGAACTGAACAGTGTGACAACGAAGGATGCGTTTCTGGTGACCCAGACAGAAGAACTTTTTCCAGCCTTCACAGCGCCAAGCGGTTATCTTTGATAGACCTCCGATTGGGATATTAGCATCTGCCTATCATAGAGGTAGACCGCCACAAGACGGCTTTCAGTGTAGATGGCTAGCAGTACGACTTTCTCAGAAGGCCGTTTGGATTAGGTAACGCCCCAGGTACATTCAGACGCCCATTGCTAATGGTGCTGGTAAAACTACAAGGTGTGATTGTCTACGGTGATGACAACATCGTCTTCTCCGAGGCAGAGCGCGATCATGGTACCAGACTTACAGCAGTACTACAAAGACTGGAAGTAGCTGGTATGCAACAGTCTCAAGAAGTAACAAATTGCTCGGAAGTCGATTGTATGTCCGGGCCACGTTGTTGGTAATGGTCAAGTCCATCTGCTTCTGGAGAAATGTGAGACGATTAAGAGGTTTGCAGTGCCAAAATCCAAGCGTCAGATCCGTTCCTTCCTGGGAATGGTGGCATATGAATCGAAGTTTGTGCCTCATTTTGCAGAGAGGATCAGCCGGTTGTTAAAGCTGCTTCACAAAGACGAACCTTTCGTGTGGAAAGTCGAACAGGATCAAGCCTTTAACTGCTTAAAGGCATGCATAGCAGAAGCCCCAACATGCCTACGGCTACCTAATCCTGATAAGAGATTCACTGTGGCAGTTGACGCAATCAATATGTCAATCGGTGCGGTATTGTTCCAACCAGCTGTGGTGATGGAATATACGAGTATAGTAATGACAGTGGCGTAGCAGTAGTATTCCACGACGAAAAACGAACTTCTGATCATCATGTAGCCCTTGAATAAGTGGAGAACTTGTCTCCTGAAGACTGAATTCTGGGTGCTCACTGACCATAAGCAGCTTTCATGGTTGATGACAATGAAAGACCCAAGCGGATGTCTTGCGCAGTGGGAATACCGACTGTAAGAATTCAACTTCAGAATCCAGCATGTAGACGGAAGGCAGAATATACTACCCGATATGTTGTCACGCTCCTCGTTGGACGACCTCATGCCAGACAACGCTATACCGGTGTGTGCGGTCACAGTGGAGGAGAGGAACCTGCTGGGCCATGAAAGAAATGTGAATTCGGGAAGCTAGTTTGCTCTCACTTACAGGATGACACCAAACCAAAGGCCACATCAGGATAGGGGGAGAAACTCTTTAGGATCTGGGACAGACTGTGGCTCGAAAATGGTAATGTGGGGGTTGCGACAGACGGAAGGAAACTACCATTTATTCCGCAGAATCTGCGAGAGCAGGTGATGCGAATAACTAATGATGGCGCCCATATGGAATTCTAAAGGGTCTTTGAACTGTTACGGTGGAAAGTGTTTTGGTCTAAAATGAGGAAGGACGTCGCAACACACATCCACGGATGTCCAAATTATCAGACGAGTCGCGAGATGGATGCACCGAGATCACCGATGTGCTCGATGGAAGTTAATGAGCCACTTCAGCGTTGGGGACTGGATGTCTTTGGGCCCTTACCAGTGAGTCCACCAGGAAATAGATACGTTCTAGGGATGATTGACCAGTTCACGCGTTGGGTGGAAGTCATACCAGTCATGGATCAGACAGACGAGACTGTGTCTCAGGCATTCGAATTCAACGTGCAAACAAGGAATGGAATACCACAATGTGTTATCACCGACCAAGGACCCAGCTTCGAGTCGAAATCGTTTAGGACGGTTTTGGACAAGTGGGGCATCGAGAGGCGACGCACTTCACCTTACCACTCGCAGGTCAACGGAATGACAAAACGCTTCAACCGCCCCATGAAGACGTGGATAAAGTGCGCGGAGTTTACATGGGAGGAAGCTTTACTTGAAGTTCTGCTTACGTATCGGACCAGCATGCAGTTGACCACCAAGAATTCACCATTCGAAGTACAGTGACACTATACTATACTATACTATACACGTACAGTAACTCGAGGGCCCCTCTCTATATGCTACATCTAGAGCGAAAGGGCTCTGGTCCAGGTTGACTGCCGGTTATGTTGGATCGACTAGTCAATCCACAGCTCTGGCTACTGACGAATCAAAGGTACTTAATTGGGCATTTGGCTACCGGTGAGGAATTTACATTACCTACGGTGTAGAGTCTGGTTGACAAGGTCAACCCTCTGCGTGCCAATAACATACTCTGTAGCATTGACCACGTGGGCAAAAATGTCATATTGGTCTCCTAAAGTTCCTCGCTGCGCTCCTTACCTCATGTAGTCCGTTCATCGACACTTGATAAGCAACAACACTTCCTGTCATCAACTTGTGTCTTTGAGTTGCCTCTGATTAATTCAAGCTAGTCGTTCTCCATAGTAATCCTTCCAGACTTACAGTATAACGAATTCTCCAGGATTCCGTGGACAGCACGTTGCTAGACATACGGCAAACACTGAAGCAGCGCAGCAGTAAACATTTCTGTAAATTTAAATTGGATGGCATTTTGAACCCGCAAATAGAATATCAGATGTTTGGTGGTAGAGACCTTCAATAACGCTGAATGAAGTACAACCATTCGCAACCCGCAGAGCACGATCTGGAGTGTGCAGTTGCGCATCAACTAAGTAGACAACGCGTTATGTTCACTTTTGCACACTTTGCTAAGAGCAAGAATTCACGGTAGCGTTTCACGAATCTTCCACGCGAAAATTCAAGTTGAATTATCAGATGAAAATAAAATAGATCTCTTTATATAAGCATTTAAACGTCTCCTATCTTGCTATCCAAAGTACCTTATTTTCGTTAATGGAATCGCTACCTACGATGCAGTTCACTATATGTGTAACTAAGACAGCACACGCTGACGTGTGGTGACAACATAGTTATTCTTTGCATCAGATGCAAATGGTGATGTTGAGCGAACGGCTGCTAAAGCGAAATATATATGTGTATATGGTTGCACACAAACTAACAAGCATATATGCCACTTTTCGACAGCCAGCGTTTGGAACTAACAGCTGGAGAGAAAGTACGAAATAGTACATTAAACAAGAACATGTGGATATCGGTATAGATGTAAAATTTGTGTAATAAATTGCTGGTTGCATCCTAAACACCACACACCACAGCCTTGTAGGAGGCCTTCTAGCTGGAGGATCCGTGGAACGCTACCGGAAACTATCGCCCCTATTTGAACATTGGTCATTAATCTCGATGCTTCTAAGTGAAAACAATTTGTTTTTTTGGAGGACGTTGTCTGTACACTGGAAATAGACTGATCGGCCATAATCATGCACAGGGGTCAGCGGAGCGGCCACTTTAGTCATCCGACGCGAACCAGGATAGCCCGTAGCGAATCACCTCAGCCTATCGGCTAACTGATCCGAACAGTGGGCACAAATCAACATGTGATGGACTCCTATTGGTCGGATCACGCTCAAGGTCTTCTGAATCATTCATTGAGAGTAACGTGTCTAGCCCAGATACTGTCAGTTCAGTGGGCAAATGTCATGGTCTCTGCACCGGAATCGGTTGGGCCAGACACTACTCAGCATTCAGATGTCCCGATCTGTCGTACAATGTGCGCTTATCCCATGGAGTTAACTACCTCACTGGCGGCGCATGAGGATATAGACCGACAGATGTGGCAAGGTGAGCATTTTTTCTTCTACCCATGAAAAGTACTAATGCCCACGGTTAACCACAATGTTTTACGCCATAAGCACAGTTCACTGTGATCTAACGGTAGCATTCATTGTGCTTTCTAAGGAGGGGATTCTCAGCATTTCTGCTAGTTCGATCTGAGGGACTTTCGCATATTTCTAACTGATTTTATTCGCAATGCCTTTGTAGATGTTTTCCAACAACAATTGTGTGATGAACAGTCAACCAAATAGGACGTGTGGTCTTTCAGCTGCTTTTGTGGAATACATTTCTTCTTTATGCAGGTGACGCAGTGAGTATTGAAAGTCTGCTCCCTGCGCAATACTTGCCCACTTGCGACCCCCGCGTTGCTCTTACAGTCGCTCGATTCGGTGAATGTTTGCAGCTTAATCTTCTTCACTGTGTCGAGCGTGTTCAACAGTAATTCTAAAGGACATGTCCCATGGGCCACGTTATGAGGGCAACCTTGTGTTTTTCTTGGAACCAGACTCGAATCGGACTCTAGTATTGGTTCATAGGGTAACAAACTGTCCTGCCATATTGGCTGATAACCAATTTGTTTTTCGCTAGTTCCTCGGGAATTATCTGTGCACAATGTAGGCCTAAGTATAAGTACCCGTCATCGTGTTACGTGTTTTATGACCATTCAGCCTATGGAGGGCTTCCGACTACTAACTCCTCTGCTCCATTCGGCACTGTGTGGTACCTCATTCATGCGCACCATGTTTTTACCAACGTGTTCCACTGATCCTTTGAACCTACTCCTAAGCGGTCCATGGCATGGCAACTTTTCGCAAACCAACATAAATTTCGATGATGGGACGTGGTGGCGTGCGTTCTTATATTGGCGGGTTAGAGGCTTGGGGACAGTATTTCTTGGTATCGGGAATTCCATCATTGTAGCACGCTGGTTACAAGACATGAAGACTACGAGCACATCAATAGTTGGAAAAGCTTATGGGTATGAATGGTGCTCGCGCTGAATGCTAGAGGGGCTATGTGAACCAATTCCTTTATAACATATTTTCCAGGTTAGTGGGATCATTTCGAATCACACGTGTGAACAGTGCGACCCACAGTCTCAATATTTACCACAATTCACGTTGAAGTGAACCGCGTTCAAATCGGTCCATGTGATCACATCTGACGCAACTGCCTCTTGGGTGTTGTCCGCTCGTAGGAATGCGATACGTACCAGGGACCGTTGGAATGTCAGACAAAAAACCATTGTATTGCTTTTATTCAAATATGTCAATCTACCATTGCACTGTTTCTTACATAATATGAATAAACATTATGTAAAGGTCGAACGAACTAATCCTGACCACCCCTTTTTTACGTGCCCAATAAATACAGGCCAGTTGAAACTTGGGATACACATCGCAAATCGCACCATATATGTAAAAGGTGAGCACGTTTCAAACCATATTTTCACTTTTTTATAACAACTGTTAACCTCAGCTTCTCCACGAGTTGTGTGTAGTATGAGGACCAGCGCTGTACACCTATACCACAGCTATGAGGCGCTAGACAACAATTTATGGAAACAGCAGCACGCTTGAGCCTGTCGTGTAAAATACGCCTAGGAAGTCCTCCCCACAGCTTTTTGCGTCCCTAATGATTCGCAAGCAAAGCCATCTAGAGGGCTTTGAGTATATGCATGCATCGAGGAGCTTTGACGATGACTTGGATGCGCCAAAACGGCTGCCAAGCCAACCGGGGGCAACACCCATGTAAAGTAGAGAAAATATTCTACCATCAGACAAGTTCGCGCGTCATACTTCAGTACAGCACAGAATCCCTAGTTCACTACAGCTGTGTCGTTCAAGCTATGACATGTTTATTACTCATATGCAAGCGTTCGTCACCTATTAAATAATAATAATACGGTATATTTTCTCATGGTACGGAGAAACCGAGCCCATATTTAGAGTGTAACATGCTCAGGCTTGCGAGGCTGTCAATGGCTTGGTTTTACGGTTACAATAGGGTTGTTTTTACGATTATTTCCACTTGGCTTTGGTCGCCGTATGCTACCAGTTCGCGGGTATTCGCATTTAGTTGTCTTCGATGCAGGTTGGTAGTGCCATGATGGAGGAGGGGAAGCAGTATGAAAAGGATGAAGCAGTTAGAGTCACCAATCAAAATCACTATACAATCTTACTTACCAGACTGGAGTAATACAGTTGGAGGTTTTTGTGAGTAGCAAGATAGGGAGTTGCGAAAAGATAGGCTATATTTAGATAACCCCAGTGGATCATCAAACTCAAGTTGCTTTAGCAGAATACTAGACAGTATTCACGTCGTAGGGATTTAAGGCATAGAGTGGCGTCTAGACATTCCTAAGTCTAATCATGGAATAGACCTAATCAAGATGCGTTTTGGGATGCCAGATGGTTAAGATGCTGGGTGAGCTCAGTTGCATTCCTTTCAGCCTTCACTTAAAGATGGATATTTAGGGCGAGTGACTGCACGGAAAAGGTAAACAAATTAAAAAAAGTAAATGCTTTATTCCCGGCAGTGCGAGGTACGCCTGTGTAGGTATGATCATGATATACAAGCAAGTATGTCTGATACTTATACAAAAATATAGCAAGTTAACCAGTGGCATACTGGATTTGTATATATATATATGTATATATATGTGTATATATATATATACACATATATCTTCGGGTTTACACTGGTAATGGGGTGTGTGGTTGAAGCTGTGGTTGGTGCAGTGCAAGCCACCAATGGTCCCTCTGTAGTCGCAGGCGTCCTGTGGCTGGCGACACTGAGGCAAATCCAGGAACGGATGCCGCCAATCATGTGTAAGTTGCCAATCCGTGAAGCGTTGCTAATTAGGGCCTATCAATTTTTGCTTTGTGAATGGAAACTTGAGTCAAGGTATTAAATTGCCTTGGTCTTGATTATTAAGTTATGTTTGGTGTGCTAATTCTTCCCATGTATATATTTGTATTGCGTGGCGGGAGAGCCCATAGTGCGCTGAGACTGGTGGTGGCTAGATCTTGACAGATGGTCTACTCACTGCTACTACTGTTATGCTATGGGCTCATGTCCTGGACACCTTCTCGTGGCGATCGCTGGGTGGGAGTTGGATTATGCCCTTCTCCCTGTTAAGATCCAGGACACCAATCCGCATGAGTCAGTGAATTGACCATGTCCTTGACCCCCTGCCTTTCGGGTGTACCTTTAATCGAAGACTTTGGCTGAGGAGCCGAGTCCTCCTGTCAGGTATGGGCGCCCTGGCAGTATCCTAGTCCATCCTCTTCGGAGGTTAGGAAGTGATCGATGGCCCACTTCCCGTAAAACCTAGCCATGGGAGACGACAGGTCTACGGGTTATAAGCTCACAGCTCGATTGGCGTAGAACACGAGCGCCATGCATTGTCTCTGACGGTGGGAGGGCACCGGGTGCTCAATGGTTTGTTACTGCCCGCCCCGAGCCAGACAACCCCTGGTCAAATTGGTGCAGACCCGCCAAAACACACCTGCGTCTGACCACGGTCGCAGCTGCTACTACGGTCGCAAAACATGTATGAACTGTTCTATATCTCCAAAGGCTGCGTGTGACGGCCGTCAAGCAGCTCCCAATCTGTCTCTGCATTCACATTCCTGAGCTGGATCTTCTCCCCACTGCCTTGTGGGTCAGGCTATTGAGCCAAAGGCTCCGGGTGGAGTCCCTCAAGCAAACCTCCGACGCACAACGACCACCTCACGTGCGATTGCCCACAATGCAATCGTATGCCTGCGCGCAAAGCACTCAGCATCGGGTGCTGGGACTTGCGACCACTAAAGGACCGCCACTCGAGTGAGCGATGCATGGCAGTGGTCGCGATGGAACTGGCGCGCTACAACATCGATATTGCAGCTCTCAGTGAAACCCGGCTCGCTGATCAAGGTCAGTTGCATGAAGGCGGTACTGGCTATACGTTCTACTGGGTGGGCAACGCCACCTCAGCACCACGTGAACATGGGGTCGGATTTGCAATGTCTGCTCGTCTCAATGGCCAGCTCGTGAGTGGACCAACAGGCATCAGCACGCGACTGATGACTGCTCGCCTCAGACTCGGAGGAAGTAAGTTTGCGACGTTTATAAGCACGTACGTTCTGGCCATGTGTTATGCTGATGACACGCGTGATCAATTGTACACTCAACTATCCTCCGTGATACGGTCTGTGCCGAGGAGCGACAGACTGTTTCTGCTAGGTGATTTTAACGCGCTTGTTGGGCGTGATGCATTGATGTGGACAGATGTCGTCCGTCCGCATGTCATTGGTGCAGCGAATGTGAACGGTGACAGACTGCTCTCACTGTGTACCACACACGGCCTGACGATCACGAACACTCGGTTTGCACTGAGTGCGAGTGATATAGCAACTTAGACGCACCCACGGAGTGATCACGCTCACCTGCTCGACTATGTCATCGTACGTCAGAGTGATAGGCGTGAAGTGCGCATGACACGTGTACTGCGTGGAACTGTGTATGACACTGATCACAAATTGGTGTGGACCAACTGTGGATATATTTTCGTAAATCAACGTTTTGTACTCCCGCCGTGAATCGGCGTAAATTTAACATTCCCTGCCTCGGTACTGTGGCGAAACGTATTGAGCTGGAGGCGATGGCTGCACGACTGTGTGATGTGGAATGCATAGTCACAGTGGGCGACTTGTGGCACAACATTCGCGATCAGGTGACAGCTGCTGCCGAGGAAACCATCGGGCGCGCAAACTGTAAGCGGCCTGATTGGTTTGATGAGAACAATGCGACAGTTGGCGCATTGGTGTCGGAGAAGAATGCAGCATTTGCTGCACATGTAGCAGACCCCAGTAACTTGGGGAAGAAGCACGAGTTTGGGCAAATTCGACGACGATTGACCCGAGAGCTTCGTCGCGGTAAAAATGCATGGTGGACGGAAAAGGCGAAGCAGATGGAATGCTATGCCGAACGCCGCCAACACGAAGAATTCTTTGACTCTTTGAAGGTGGTGTGTGGACCTAGATTGGAGCCGTTGAGGATGCTGATTGATGGTAGTTCAGACTCCACCTGCACACAGACTGCAGATAGAATGCAGATCTGGTAAAAACATTGACTGTCTCTTAACAATCGTTCAGAGATTGACTGGCCTACACTGAATGGTCTGAAGCCGCACAATGTGAAGGCGAATCTCACGGACACACCGACACTGGATGAGACGCAGAGAGCACTCGTTCAGTTGTGAAACGGCAAGTGTGCCGGTGCCGACGGTGTCACGCCTGAAGTATTGAAAGACGGCGCACCTGCAATGGTGACAGCGTTGCGCTATTTGGTGCAGCGCGTATGGATTGAGGAGGAGGTGCCTCCTGAGCTGAAAATTGCGCTTGTGCTACCACTGTACAAGGACAAAGGGAGCAAACAACGTTGTACGAGTTATCGTGACATCAACTAGCTGAGTTGTGTGGGCAAGGTGATTGCTCGAATCCTGCTCAACCGCCTCGTCAGTCAGGTTGTGGAGCCTAACGTGGTGGAAGAGCAATGCGGATTCCGTTCGGGTCGCAGCACTATAGATATGGTGTTTGCGGTTCATCATTATCAGAAGTGTAGAGAACGGCACCAGCCGTTGTACTCGCTTTTTGTTGGTTTCACCAAGGTATTTGCTACGGAGAACCGCGGAGCATTGTGGAAGGGTCTTGGGTAAATTTGGCTGTCTGCGTAATTTTGCAAGTTTAATTGCATGTGTGCACAGTGGTATGCGAGCGAGGATGCAGCTAAATGGACAGATCTCGGATGACTTTGCAGTTGTCTCTGGTGTGAAGCAAGACTGTGTCTTAGCTTCTGCCCTGTTTAATATCTATCTTCATGCCATGATGTCTTGTGCTTTTGATGACGCTTGTGCTTACGGTGTTCGTGTGGAGCACCGTATTGATGGTGGGTTTGCTGAACATCCGTCGTTTCGGTGCGAGAACCGTAGTCTGTGAGACAACTATCCGTATGCGGCTGTTTGCTGACGACTGTGCGTTGTTTGCACACAGCTCGGCAGAGCTGCAGCACATGACCAGTGCTCTGGCTTCGACAGCAGCCAAATCTGGGCTCACCATTAACATAAGCAAAACTGTTTGTCTCTTGCAACCTTCACCGGAGGCGCAAGCTGCAATGGTGCCGCGAATCAGCATTGGAACTGAAGTATTGAAAACCATCTTCCGCTTCAGCTACCTTGCGTGTGTGATTTTGACTGATCAGCAGATATGCAGTGAACTGCGTATCCGCGTCTCAAAGGCAGCGGCGGTATTCGGAAAGCTAGAGTACCGAGTGTGTAAAAGCCATCAGCATACCATTGTCACGAAGCTGATGGTGTAAAAATTCATGGTGCTGTCCGTTCTTCTATACGGCAGCGAAACGTGGACGATGTACCGTCGGGATGTGCGATATCTCGAGCGGTTCCATCAGCAGTGTCTGCGACGAATTTTGCGGATCGGTTGGAGCGCCAGAGTTGCAGACACGGTAGTACGCCGTAGTGGGATGTATACAGTAGAGTGCACACTTTTACTGAGACACCTGAGGTGGTTCGGTCTCGTGTGGCGTGTGGATCCGACGCGGATACCGTGGTAGTTATTATTTGGTCAGCTGAGAGTTGGGCAGCGGCATGTGGGGAAATCGGAGCCTCATTACCAGGACATGATCAAAATGAGCCTCTCACGTTCTAATCTTGATTGCAGGTTATGGGAATCGAAAGCGGTTGATCGGCGCGCATTGCGCAATCTAATCAGGAAGGCCGTTGCTGAGGTGCAAGAGAAATCCCTCGTGCATGCAGAGAAGAAGCGGAAATTGTGGAAGCGGCAGTCGCCGATGGGTTGTGCTCCATCGATATCGAGTGCATGGTGCTGTAGCACATGCGGTCGCGAGTGCCTGAGTCAGGCAGGCATAGTGAGCCATGAGCGAGGCCATTCGGGGCCAGCACTGAAACGACGACGGGTTCTGCAGAGAACGTAGTCAGAACCGGCGCAGCGTTGGTAAGTATGCTGCATTCGACTTACTAACCGTGTGCTTGCACGCGGTCTCTATTTCTGGTGGTGGGTTTACTATATTGCAACATTAACGTCTGCATGAACTATCTTCTATTCACTTGCACATGTCGCTCAAACGTAAGTTAGTTGCCTTCGACAGCATTTTCGCGTTTGTGACATTTTCTTGAAATATATTTTCTGACGTCTTTAACTTCTCGCGGATTTGTTTGTAACCAGTTTATTTCATATACTGATTTAGCGAAGAGTTATGTCGTCATATGTGTATGCATTATTCGATTTACTTAATCTCGTCGTTTCAAGTGATGGGTTGTTGCTTGATATCCCCGGTGTAGCTACGCTTGATGTGCATGTTGGTAAGGTGCCTATCTGTCTATTACCCGCTACCTCGTCCATACTAGTTCCAGGAGACAGTTAGTCATTGCTGGAAGGGGACTGTGGCTGTCCACAGTGATAGGCAGATCCGGAAACGGATGCGCCCAACCATGTGTATGTGGGCATGATGAGTGAACCTCTGAATTTTGACTGAATTTGTGAGTTTGTGTGCTGTATTTGCCATGGTATGAAGGGGTCAAAGGAACTCATCGGACTGTAAGACTTTCGTGAAGTGGGGGAGATTCTGCGGAAGGGGAAGAGGCAGTGAGTTTATTTAGTGGCGGGTCACACCCGCCACATCGCAGCGTTGTTAAGCAGACATTTATGGCTTTTTATAGGGAGAAGGCTTGCTTGGCGAAATCATATCATGTCCTGGGACACTGCCGCCGAACTATTCGTTGGAACTGGATTAACCCGAACCACCCGGCCATGGCCACGTGGTTGTTCAGTTAGCCAGATAAGTAGAAAAAAATAAACGCCTGTTCATTGCAAAGTCAAAACTTGTTCAGTAGATCGTTGTCCGGTAGAACATGCCAAAGATAGGGTGATTAGGAAGGTGTGCAATAGTTACCCGATTTTTGGCATAGAGGTGGAGAGGAAAGGCATCACATCTAAAATCAAGATGGTGGTCTAAGGAATAATTTAATGAGAAATATCGGTAAGACAGTAGGACGGTATAAATGGAGTAACTAAGAACCAGGAGCACAACAGATTCATTGCAGAGTGAACTAAGGTTCCACGGTCATCCTTCGAGCTGTCTCCCGGAGACCTGCTTCCATGCGGATTAGTTCCGCGAGAGGATTCAGCAGCACTTCCAAGCCCCATCTGGTCATATGTCAGTGTGTTTTAAAAGCACGTTGACCACTACCGATTATGCTCATCATTTGGACAATTTTTTTTAACTTTTGGTGAGCTAGTTACTCAAGCCAGTCAGCCCTTTCGTCATTCATAGTTGTTTTTTTGGCGTGCATCATGACTGGGATCACCGGTTGGCATCATACGCCATTAAGTGTGAGCTCAGCAGTTCAGAGTGGACTGTTGATTTTAATTTTGCACACCTTTTATATTCACCAGTGGGACTTTTGGTGTGGGTATACATGTTGCTTAGAAGCTTCAAACCATCATCTCAAGAAATCGTTCCACTCGTGACCAACGGAATATCAGGGGAATAAAATGAAATAGTTAAATTAGGGGTTGAAATATAAAGAAAGAAAGAAATTGTATATCCTTCGACGATGCGAGAAGCTGTTCCCTAGAAGGAAGATATCAAATAATGGTACAACATTTTCAGAAATAAACATGGGCGCAATTGCAAATTAGGTAACGCAGGGTAATCATACTCGTTCTGCTATTTTTTTTACTGCCATTGAATCAGGGTTCTTCATAATCATATGACAGATGTTTGGGCCGCGAAAAAATCTAATGAAAGGGGCTGTTGTCTGCAATGTTGTGTGTATGTGTTTCGAAAACTTATTCACGCACCATGGATACCGTTTTCGAATGCGTTATCTAGGGACTGTGATGTCCCGAAAATATTAATCACACTTTGAACGATTAAATGGTTACTAATCGCAAGCTTAAAATTACAGTGTATAGCATGTTCTGATATCACTTGGAAGTTGGTTCCAAATCTTTGAGTATTGGGTTAGAAAGAAACGTTCTCTGATTCTCGTAGAAAATTTTGGAATCATGACCTTTACCTCTTTGTTACATATTGGATATCTGTTGTTTACAGATATGTGAACACCGCTTTCAGGACTGCGAATTTGACGATTTATGTTTCTGTAAAGAAAACAGGTTCAGCTTCGTTTTCTGGAGCCAAACTGGGTCAAATCCAAGTTTATCGCATCGCTCCTTGTATGTCAGCTTTGAGGAATATCCACATAGCTTTTTCGTGAATCGTCTCTGGACCCTCTCAAGAGCGTGCTGGTCAGATTTCCGTATATTAGACTGTACCATTGAACAGTATTCCATACACGGCAATACATATCTTTTGTAAAGGGATATGCGAGATTCCGTGAGGTAAAAATGATGACAGATGTAACCTATGGTCTTCATGGCTTTCGAAACTTGAAAGTCACAGGGTTCAGGAAAGTTAAACTGACTGAATATCGCACGCCCAAGTCGCGAACTGCCCTGCATTGCGAGATATATGCGCCTTGTAGTAATAAACTGTCTGGCGGTACTTGGCATTTGTGCGACAAAATATTACACTTGTCCACAGTAAATAACATCTGCCACAGTTGGCATCAGGAGTCAAGGGCAGAAAGGTCATCCTGAATGAGACGTACGACTTCCTGAGTATTTGCACGTGGTTGTGAGTAGACAACTTTAATGTCATCAGCAAAGATAAATGCAACACCGTTTCGTATTCTCTGGAATATATCGTTAATATAAATTAGAAAAAGAAGAGCGCCGAGAACACTCCCTTGAATCACTCCACTAGTGATTGCTTTCGGTTTAGAGAAATGGTCGCCTATGCGCATCACCTACGGTCTACCAATTAAATATGAAGACAGCCAAGAGAACCTTGGTTCTCCAATGCCTATAGCCTTCAATATGTTCAGTGACCTGTGAGGCGCTCTATCAAATGTTTTTTGCATATCCAGGAACAGGATTACGACACTGTTTCCGTTGTCCATGGCAGCCGTTGTGTGGTTTAAAAAATCAGTCTGGCATGTTGCGCAGGATCGACCTTGCGTGAAGCTGTGTTGCGAATTGCTGATAACGTTAGCGTTGTTCAAGAATATAAATAGTTCATCTTTCACTATCCTTTCTATTATTATAGGTACGATGGGTGTGTGATTGATGGGACGAAAGATTTTAACCTCGTGTGCAGCGACATTTTTATGTCGCTGGATAACAACCGAAGTTATCCATTGAGTAGGGTGTACTCCGTTGTTAAAAGGGTGTAAAGATGTTGAGCAAAAGCAGAAGGAGGTCACTACCACTGCTTTTTATTAAACAAGGGGTATCCCATCAGGGCCTGCACACATTGAGGAGCATAAGCGAGAGACCTGACCGGTGTTTCTCTAAAGTAAATTCCACTGTGCATAGACTTTCATTATTGTGCGGCATGATAAGTGTTGGTGTGTCTAATGATTCATTGAGCATTGATTCGACAAAATAAGCACTGATAGCTTAGCAGATATCACCTGGTGCGTCGTAGTATGTTCCATCAAGTGTGGTGATAAAATTGAAATTGTCGCTGTAACGCGAACCACGGGCACGGAATAGTTTGGTTAGCTCAGCTGTATTGCTAGGGCTGTTCAGAGCTTTGTACTCTTATAGAACGGAGTTTTGTCATTTTGATGTCGCTGTTCTTAGATGAGCATGGACTGCCGTAATAATAGCGCAAAGTCAGCTGTTAACCTGAATTTCAGCCGAATCTTATGAAGCTTTCGTGCTTCCTTCAACGTTTTGCGATCGGATTTATGTTTAGTTTGGTCGGCACATTTTAGTGATACTGCTGAATCGATGCAGAAGCCAACTCTATGGTAAAACAGGTCCGTCGCATGTTGAGGACATGAAGAGAGAAATAACTTATCCCAATTCATCGAACGAACCAAGTCCTTGAATGAGTCCCAGTTGACAGAATTAAACAGACGATAATGCTTTGTTTTCTGTACATGGGCCTTGCGTAGTCTTAGTCAGCATTTGATCACGCGATGATCGCTCCCCGGAAATTCATCAAGAACGCTAACACTGATTGCAGGTATGCCCAATGAAAAATGAGATCCAGAGTACTTTCACCTCTGGCAGGTTGGGAGAGTTGTTGCTACCAGCCATTCATTTGGATACAGGGGATAAGATTTTGGTATTTCAAAGGAGCGGTTTCTATGGGTCATGAAATCGAAGGCAGATTGAAATCACCTCCAATAATCTTATGTAGAAATGGTAAGCTAGCGGCACATTCAAATGCAAGCGTCAAAAGTTCCAGGTATTCTTGGCTGCAGTTTGGCGCTCTGTATATGCATCCCATAAGCAGCTGCTGCTGATTAACAGATATCGTAAGCCAGAGTGATTCCTGAACATTGTTCAGCACTGGGTTCTCGAAGGGTGCTGGTGCGAGCGATTTTTTCAGATAAATTACACAGCCACCACCTCGACGACCAGGCCGATTTCTCATAAACTTGTTATATCCGAAAATAGTTAACTGATTGTCAGACATGCTATCATGGCACCAAGATTCAGTTATAAATATTATATCAGGATTATTCACCAAAACAAACGAGCGTAGTGTGTGGATCTTAGAGTGAAGAGAACTAATGTTTAGCAAAAATACTGAGATAGATGTGAGATATGAGGAAGATTGTTTAGGTTGTGTTATACACACTGGGATTTCAAGTTGTGTGCCTGGACCCAGGTTAGAAATTGTTGAAAAATTGCGAATATTGCCAACGGTGGAAAATGATTTGGAGATGGCCACTGCGGAGGGGATTGAGACTGAGTATAGTCCTCTAGAAAATGGATCGAGGGAGAGTCCATACTTGTTGCAATACCGTGTGGAAGCTGGAGAGTTAGATTGTGTCCTCTGCATCATGTCACTAATAGGCTGTCGATTACGTAACGCATTGATAGGACTCAGTGGGTTGCTGTCATTTCCATCTATGGGTAAAATTCGCTTAATTGCGCTCGGTATATAAAGCTTCACTATACGCGGTGGAGGCACACATCAACATGATCCGTGTGGTTCGTTGAGGGAATCGGAAAGTCATGGTACCCAATTACACCGTTTGTAAGGCGCAAAGATGGCGGCACTTCTTCCATAACTTTATGACCAATGGATGTACGTCTATCCAAACAAAATGACTATACAGAGTAGCCCAGTGATGCTTGCGATAAATCTAGGTCAACCGTCCTTCTACTAGGGATCAATTTGACCGGATCCATCGATATTCTCGATGAGCTTGGACACTGGTCATAGCAGCCTTTAGACGGGACATGACAGTTCGAGGTTTGAGGCAGCAGTTTCGCATGTAATCGGGATTTAGCTGGCAATGCAGTTGTTATTGGCTGATCCCCGTTATTATCATTTCGCATACAAGAAAGAGCATTAGGAAACCCTATATGACTGCCAGAATTGATTATCCAAGAGGAAGCACTATACACATCACTAGTTTTGTGGATTGTAGTCGTTTTGGACTTGGTCGGCTTAGCATGCTTAGCCGTGAAACTGCGGCCTAATGGAGGTCCTCCAGTAACCAATTTTGCATCTGACCTTGATCTTAGTTCCGAAACGTGAGAATTAGGTGTTCTACCGGACACAGCATCTAATGCAATAGAATGGTCCGCATATTCATGTGATTCCTTATTAATTTCAAAACTCACTTTATCATTCACCGCTTCGCCCCTATTTGCAACAAACGGAGTATTATTCTCACATTTGTGATGGCCACTATGTGAAGCAATATCAACTGGATGCGGGACACCATATGGCTGTTGAGTATTCTGTTATACCTCAGACGTTCTACCTATCTCTCATTGTAGCGGGGTTTTGTCCTCCATAATTTTCAGACTTTTGAAAGTCCTATTAAGCACAATGAGATTGCGCCTTTGAATGAATTTGTTATAATTGAGGGAACGCCTCTGTTATGATTGCGTAGATGCCTGCTAAGATTGTCACTGGCACGGTTGGAGCACGCCTACGGTAACGGCTTGTAACGCTGGCCAATCGAACGGATTTGCGCTGACCTGACGGCGTTAGCTTAGCCCGGGGTACGCGCTGGTGAGACGGAAATTGAGCGAGAGTGAGAACGACCCTAGCCGCACGTATTCGGGTCGACGCTGAGCCCTCGGAACAGACGCACACGAGAGGGGGTTACGGTAGTCGCGCAGTAGTGACTTAGACGCGAACGCTGCCCGGCTAATGACGCACACAAAATCACGTGACCGACCGACTCCCACTAAGGCAAAGAGGAAGCAAGACAAGTGGTCCTGTAAAGGATCTTTTACGACCAACAAAGGGCGAATCACAGCTAATGCAATGGGTTATTTAGTTAGGGAAAATTGTTACCACGACGGGTGGTAGTTTATAAAGGAATATTGTCAGCAAGTGCGCAGTTGGGCCGCGTCTCGGAGTGGCTGAACACTGCTATGTTGAAGGGAGGAATTGGACCTCGCTTTCCACAGCCATTATGCCGGAGTTTCTGGTGCGTTTTTGCGGGGATATTTTACGGGCCCGAAACAGAATTGTTTAGCAATAACTTCATTTTGGAACTGGAAAAGTATGGGACACGTGTAAGGCATTACATTTTTTCCGAGTCAGATGCAGCTGGACCAACAAGATTGCATATTGCATGCAGTGAGAAGCATTTCCCGAAGTTTTTAAGGGTAAATTGTCTGGCATATTAGAAATCACCGCATTACGTTAATAGCGTACTCGATTGTGTACTTTGGTCGAAATAGAGTCTATCAGTACAGTGCACTTCATGAGGTTCATTTTATCAATGTTTGGGGGCGATTCAAATAAGAGAGCTCGACTCTGCAAAGGTTGCAATATCGATGTGAGCATGTCGACTTTTAATGCAAGTTCAGCGTATGCAGTTTCAGCTACGGATAGGCATTCTTCAGGTGTCTTTCTCAGGTCATCGCGTAGTCCAAGCGAATTTCCCACAGCGCCTACACTGCTTTGGGTATTTTCTTTATTACTGCTTCCAGCCTTTGTGCGAAGTACCTTAGTTCGTTGTCTCAGATTTTGAACTAATAGGGAAGCATCCTGGCCCATAATACTTTTTCTCCTCATCAAGCGTGTCCTAACTGTAGACATGATAATGAAACCGAAGTAAGATACACTGAAGCAAAATCAGAGGACCTAAGACAATGGGTGCTAACTTCTGACTCTTAACTGAACATTCACGTCTAGTATAATACCGGTAAAAATGTCAACTCCCGGAAACTGTGCGATTTAATTAGGAACAAAAAGAACGCACCGCAGTGAACTATTTCAATCTCCACATCCGAGTTGCCCACGTTGTTGATTTGGAAACGAGTTCTCCACCAATTCCAATGACACACCGGTTGGCACTCGGGTCAGCACAGTGGTTCCTCGTGGCAGGTCACAAGCGGTTGCAGGTGAATCCAGACAGGCCTCGGAACGAAGCACAGGTCAGAGCGCTTCTTGGTGGGGCACTAGTGGTGTGTGGCCGGTGGGTTGATTTGAAGTAGCAGCCTCAGTGACTGCGACACACTCGAAAGATTAGCGGTAGATCCTTTATATTGCTGCCCGTGTCTGCCTTACGCAGCCATCGATAAAAGCAGTCGCGTAGTTGTTAGAGCTCTTATGTTGGACTTCCATAGAAGGTCACACTTTGTGGTGTAGGATGCAAACCGGGATAAATTCCTCGTGTATACCTCCACAGAGAAAACAGAAAATGTAAAAATCGACGGGAGATAGTCGTCTGTAATGCGTGGATTCGAAATACGCTACGCATTGGAAAGAGCACGTCGAGCCGGTTCGAATGAGCGTGCAGTGACAACGCTGCGAGTAGACGGAGAGAGGATAGAGAGGAATAATCCAAATGACCAGAAAGCACGCACGTCACGCGTATATGTGGATGACTTCGGTGCTTATAAGTAGAAAAATGATATGTGACATTGTGGAATGCCATATGATATGGTGTAATAAAATATTGCGGATTTAAACTATCAGTTATTAATGGTTTGGCTTCTCCTTTCAAAACACACTAGGTGATGCGAATTATCCTGATGCTATAGCCCAGTAAAATATTGAAGATATAGGAAGGAGAGACAAAGCAAAAGATGCATTTTGTTTCTCCACCTGCTAATGGGACTTAAAGAGTGGCATTTTCGAGCAAATAGTTATGCTGGGGTGAGGTGAACCTGCATAGAAGATCAGATTTGTTTGAACCTGAGGAAATTAACATAACTGCAGGCACTTGAAAACCGAATGTTTTCATTATATTCTGCATGATGAGAAAAACAACTGTTCCTTTTAAATTTGGTTAGGTTCTCACTTGCCCGTATTTTCAATAGTAGCTTGTTCCGTACGTGTGTACATCTAACCAGGAAGAAGTTGGGGTGGATCTCTAAGTTCTCCTTTTTCCGGGTAGTGAGTAACCATTATTTCTTGTGGGATATGTTGGGGAGTTTTGCAACGGAAGATCTATTCCGGTCGTGTACACCTGGCAATGTATACTTGTAAAAAGGAACTAGATTATTTCTCAGGCGATGCTACCACCGAGTGTGTAGTTCGAGGCAGTGCAGTGGTCTTCATAGTTCAGTAGTGGAACGGCCAATAAGGAGTTTCGTGAAAAACGCTGATGTTTTTTAAAGCAATTCGATCCGTTCTAAGCAGGCGACTATGGATGATTGTGCAGTGCTCCAGCATAGGACTCACGATAAGCTTAAACATTTCCAGTAGCCCCAGTAGCATTATTTTAACTAAGTGTTGTAAATTCAAGCCACTTCCCCTTTGGTAGTTGACTACCTCGGTTTCTAACCAGTTGTAATGGCTGCTGCGCTGCAGATTAATAAGTTTGATCAAACCATCTGTTTTGCGCACAGGATTAGTCACTGTCATATACCTTTCCCAATAACATTTCTCTTATCCTAGTGGTCCAAGCAAGATATATTCAGCCTCCCGTGGATGCCGGATTCAGCGTATACGTCGAGGTAAGCCATGCATTTTACCGTTTTCTTTCAAAATCCGTCAAGTAATTGGACCACCACATGAACTGTGATATCTTTGAATAAGAAGCCGTCCATGTTTATCTTCCACGCTATGATACTCAATAATTTTTTACTATCTGAAAGATGACGGCAGAGTAAGAAGTTAACTACCGGTTATTTATACGCACATTTCCTCCAATGCTTCCCAAATATCACGACTGTGAACTCAGTGTGGTTCGGTTATAACTTGTATACCACCCATTTGGCACCACTCACCGCAAAATTTTGCACACACCCGATTGGAATGAACATACATGGTTATTAATTAGTTCACCATTAAATCCACCGTATGTTTTATATCGTTTTACGTTAAGCCTTGGTACACTGGGATTCACAGGTTGCGCCTGGTGACCCGGTCCGGAGTTTATTCTTACGTTTCGCCCTGTTACCCAGGTACGCGTCGCTTCGAGAAAGGAACCTCGTCAACCAATTCACTGCTTTCGGTCAAAATCTGTGCCAGATTCGACATCACCACTTTTCGATGAATGGTTTATATTGTAAGTTCAACTTATAGTTAGGATACAGTGACCTGTTTAATTGCCTAGTAAATTTATAAGATGGCCTTTAACTTCATGCTTTATGTCGGTACTCCGGCTCCAGAACGGAGATACCGGTTGTCTCTATGTCGAAGTTCACCGCTTTGTATTTCCTGAACGTTCTCCATTTCGCTGTTCCGCATTTCTGTTCACATGCTTCATTTCATTAGTTTACCGCTGATTCGTGGGCAGCAATATGTCTCCTAATCACCCGTATGCATTCCCTGCTAAAATGGATGCGGTACCATTCATGATGGACGCATTACTAAGTAGCACCGGTTCCACAGACTTCTACATGTACGGACGCAGAACGAGTTGTCTTTTTCTCACGTATGCGTTTATGAGTACAATAAGATTTGGGCCCTATGAGAATGACGTCCAGCCATAATAGTTATTGATGTGATCTGTGTAACAGCCTGGTGCCATATCAGACGCTTGGTGTTCGGTACGCTTTGACTAGCACAACATATATCATACGAAGAAACTACGTCCCTCACATTTGCTATGACCATGGTCAGGAAGGAAACCATTAAGATACTCCTTGGGTAGTGACGTTGTCCCTACTCAAGAAGAGTATCAACTGACGCTTGTTTGTGTGGATGGCTGCAGAGAACGATGTTGTGGTGGAGGTCATCGTTCCTTTTGAATCGTGCTCTGTTTTGTGTGCGTCATAATGAGACCATTAACACGAGATATATATTGCGGTCATCGGTCACCTGTTCCCTTACGATGTGGTCACTAGAACACAGTGGTAACTCTCTGAGGAGTGCATTTTATGCTTCGTTATTACAAATGTTAACCCTTACTGACTACATCGTACTGTTTCGTCCTGAACGGTATAATGTATTTTCTTTATTTTCGATTACCTTTAGTTCAGCTTGCTCGGCTACGTATCGCACAAGGATATACATTGAGGTATATTTGATTCAGAATGAGTAAGTTCCGCATTCAGTTTGTAACACCAATCAATAAGCAGTCAGTTCCTTAGAGCTTATTCTTATGATACTTGTAATGTTCCATTCGGTTTAATTTGTTCACCTGCTTACTAACGCCATGAGCTCTTTCGAAGTGCAGGGAGTAATGGCTTTCGAGACCATCGATAGACACACTTTTTGCCCACTGCTCAGAACACAGAGCACAAGGCTTAAGTTAGACTGCATAGTTGATCCTGGTCAAGTGAATTCAACCGTAGATCGAAAGCACTCCACCTGATTGGTGTTCAGAAATGGCAATTTTGTTAGCAATTGGTTGGTAAGAAGTACAATTCCACGTGTACTGCGCTACTGTGTGTTTTCGTGCCTGTATCCCTTTGGCCCCCATGTGCTTGCATCAGCTTTTAAACATTTTAATTCAGCAGATGAATTGGACTTAGTCAGCTGACGCTGGAGAGGACGCTGACGTCATCTACTTGGATTTATCGAAGGCATTCGATCGTTTGATCATCGGATCGACAACCCACTTCCATGCTGGATCGCCAACTTTCTCCTATAATAACCATTGATGATCAGAGTTCGGAGCTGTTTATCAGACCTCCATACAAATTGGGTGGGGTGTGCCACAAGGCTCAGTTCTGGGTCCACGGTTGCCTCTGGTATTTATTAATGACTTCGTAGAAGCAATCGTTTCGAACTTCCTATTGTTTGCCGATGACATCAAGATTTCGCGCAGGATCCAGGTGAATGCCGATCAGCATCCGCTTCAAATTGCCCTTAACACGGTAAATCGGTGGTTAACCCATACTCAGCTGCATTTCAACGTGGGCAGATGCAAGGTACTCTCCATACGAACACCAGATCAACTACTCTTGTACGCTCAAAACGCATGTACTGCAGCGAGCTTCCGACGAACGTGATTTGTGTGTGCTGGTTCAAGATCACTTAGGTTGCTCCAGGCAATCCGAAAAGGCATCGAAATCTGGTAGCCAAAATGTGAGGCTTCTGTGACGAGCGTTCGAACAAATAGGAATCTCTATTTTCTGACAGATGCTCAGCGGTTACGTCCGCAATTCAAGCCTGGCATCCATGGCTGAAACACGACCTCAATGCACTGCAGTATCCTCAACGTCGGGCATCCAAGTGCATTATTAGAACGTACAATCTCACATAAGGGCAGAGGCTGATACTTTTGACTATATTCAGCGGACAGTATCGCCGAGTATGAGGAAAGCTGATAATGGCCTACTTGATACTGCACGGCCCGTATCCAGTGTGCCGCTCCTTACTGCAACAGCAGTAATACAACACTGAGGTCACTCACTGAAACTCGCAAAAATGTATAGACCTCTGGAGTGTCACAGGAATTGCTTTTCCATTCGGCTATATCACCAGTGGAATACTCCCTCCGAATCAATCGTTTCTGCACCCACAGTAGCAATATTGGAACTCCGTTAAGACTACCCATTCGCCCATTTCACTTTGTTACTTAGTACTATATCTCCATCATACTCTTGGAATATACCTTGTATTTATTTGCTGTTACCTGTAGGTGCTATGGAACTACGCGGATTACAGGAGTGTAGCATAACAAACAATAAGTCCTTTTCATACTTAAAGTATCAATTGTCCTTTTCGATAATTTCATCAAACCAACATGACTTGTAAAGCAGTGCTTCTTAACCCGTATAAATTTATTGTTTATCGTTCATTATAAGCGCTAGAATGAAGTATACGCTTCACGACAACAGCATGAATGTCAGGAAGCCAGCGGCTTCCCGATTGGGTGATACCCGTTATGGGTTCCAGCTCGGATATGACCGAATCGTTGGCGCGTCATACTCAAAACAGTGCAGCGCTCAACTCAAACATTCAGTCGGTTTTTTCATTCCTGGCATTGACGTTCGTGATGACATACAGCCAAGTATTGATCTCCAGCATGGGGAGGGGCTTCATCAGATGTTCACCAACTAACTTTAATTTTCTTTCTGTCTGAAATCCTTTACCAACTGCAGAAACGTTTTCTGTCCTGTTGTGTAATCACTCTTTACTTTTGGCACGTCCAATGCGATATGCACAACGCGATTCGCAAGACAGCACGCTTTAACTTAACGAGTCTTAAGACATGAAGTCACGGCGGCTTACTACACGCTCGTTATCTACCAATGGCATCTATTGAATTACCGAGCATCCTGAAATTGAGCTGTGCGCTATCGATCAAACTTCGTCCTGGCTACGTTCTGTTCGGCGCGTGTGATAAATCTGTGGCTGGGTTGTGCACAGTGAGAAACTCAGTCTGAAAATTCATTTGATCTGGAACACATCGCTCAACATTTTTGACCAGCTTTCGCCCGTTAAACATGCACCGTCCTAGCCAACCAAGTCACGTTGGCTGCGTGTGTCCGTTTCGCGTTCATTGATTCCTTTTTGCAATAGACCTTCCAGTTACGTTGGTAAGATGAAACCGCTTACACCACTCTACTTTGAAATGACTTGATCACTTCTTGTGTTTACTTATTTTCAAGTACACACAACGATGTGGTATTCCTCGGTGGAATGTCTTTTGGACTGCGTCATTTGGAACGTCAAGCTAAGCTTGCGGATCAATTGCATATACCTAATACTGTGGTCGAGCACGAGGAGCATAATCTGACAGCTTGTGGCGTTGAACGGCATAGCGATCGACCAGACAAAATGGCCGATTCAGTTCTGGATTCTCGTCACAATCTACAGAACCGATCTTCGCCCAATTTGTCAAATCCACACACAGATCATGATCCTTCCGATGCACATTGGTATTACTTACTGTCTAAACCCGCAAGTTATTGTCACCATATGTCTGCACCGGAAAATCTGCAATCTTTACGACACATTCAGAATACCCGTGGGCCAAATGTGATCGAGAATCGAGGTTTGCATCAGGTTGACTGCCGAACGAAGAGCTCAAGTTCGTCTTGCGATAGTGCTTCCACAGTCTCGTCGCTGCCGGTAGATGGGAACCGGCATCTGTTAACCTCCAGGATTTCCAGAGTAAGTTAAATGTTTTCGTGCACCGATCATTGGTGGCAGAAGATGCATAAAAATGGTTCATACCATACTTGTCTACTGTATTAGGTGGGGTATTGTCGCCCGGCGGCGGCGTTCCAAGATAACTGAGAGCGGCTGGCTGCTCTGGGTTTACGATTTGTCGTTCACATATTCAACGCTGTGACCGGTGAGCAATAGCATTGTTAACAACACCACGCGTATCCTAACTAACATAGATAGTGAATTGCACGGACTGACTTAAAGTAGTTTAGGAAAGTCCCACACAAATGACCTACCGATCTTTGTTCGAGTACAAGAAAGAATTGCACTGCATGGAACTCATGGTTGATTAGCCCACAACTGGTTTAACCGTATTGTACTACAAGTAACTGTTGAGCAGCAACTTCCTCTCGCCAATGAAACCTGTACGGTTACCTCAACTAGTGGGCATCGACAAAAATGAGACGCTGCTCAGCATGTTAACTCCGATGGGTACCTAAAACGATATGGAGAATGTTACTTTGAAATATATGGCATCTGGTTATCCCACTGACACTTTTGGTGAAGCGACACTATCAATCGTCCTTGATTTCTGTGTTCATCTGGATATAAGAAGGAACGTGACAATGTTTCTTGTGAACATCATTTGAGGTTAACCTCTGCGTCTACACTTTTCGCTACAGTCGTGTCAATAAATTAGTGCCCACACTACTTTTCTTCTTCCTCAGTTAAGTTTCCTTGATAACTATTGTTCTGTTGGTTATTGGTAAATAATAGATAAAGCCTAACAATCTGGCTGACGTCAAACTTGCAGTGCGGATGAAGAAAATTGATAAACCTGACATACGTTCACACTGAATGTGGCCCAGTGGTTCGAACACACTGTACGGTGCAAATTCAAAATTACAAAAATAAGGTTGCATTGGAATGGTAGATGTGGTTTCTTCTGTGTTCGTTAGCTCGCCGGTAGTTTCATCTAACTTTGCAATAACAATTGACCCCCAACCCTCCAACAGTTCTTCGGATCATATTGCAGACTGGCCCCGTTGCATATCGCTCAAATGGAGTTTGTAAAGATGTGATACAATGATTAACGAAGTGGAAAGGAGTGCATAGAAAGGTGTGAACCTAAGATACAGTCTTGCTCATGACGATCCGTCAGGGAGAGATGGTGAGAGTATACGAAACCGGGACACTTGCGTGGTGAATAACTAGCCTAAACGCCAAATCCATCCTAAGAACAACGGTTTGTACAAGGTTTGTACGCTCGATTTAAGTCTGTACCAGTAAACAACTTGCTTCACACTTGGTGGTGAGACAGACTGAAGAAGGGAGAAGGTGATGGCGTTATATGGATTCGTGATGAGTGCCCAGTTGTCCAAAGTACAATTGTCCGTAGTTCATAGTCACATAGTGTGTCTTTCATCTAATCGAGTACGGAAAATGAAGAAATGGAGGTGGCAATGATCAAAGCTTCTTTATTCAACCAACCGATCCAGGGTTAACATGACAGATCGTTTCTCAGTCTCATGTTGCGGTCTTGGTTGCCTGGATCCCTAACGCTACTTAACTGTTGAAGAGTTCACTGATATTCATCCAGGTGGCGCATGACGAGTACAGCCCCCAGTCCACCAGTGAGTTACCGTGCTGTGGATGGAAGGGTTACCTAGTCGCCTTTCTAGCCCGTGTGTCTAGCGCTGCTAGGGAAAAAGGGGAGACGGACTATTGTGTATAATCCTCCAAAATTAAAGTCCGAACCTCGATCAAAATCTGCTATTCATAAACGGGTATTTGAATCACTTCAGCGACATACATTCTTCCGGATGCTTTTTTCGTAGCATCGGCTTGAACACTGTGCTATTTCAAAGTAATTTTGAACTTACTCTTATTGACACACGGAATCGGGGTCCATTAGAGGCTATCGACTAGAGCATGCAAAAGTCCAATCGGGTTTTCGATGCTCGTAATCGAGGTCGGGCTGGGGTCATTGCTGATCGCTCGCCCACTACCACCACAGGAACTGGAGGTAGCCAAATGGGAAGTAAACTTGTTCTGTTACCCGATTAGGTGCGTTTGCACAGGTCTAAGGCGACCCATGGATGCCACTCTTGCTCAAAAGCATCCACTAGCCATTTCCCTTATCCACTCTCTCGACGTTTCCAATTGACTCCATGTCATATCGGGTTCTCCTTGATGATTAATCAGGAGCCGCCGTGGTCTTATAATTGTTCTCTTATTGCTAGAGAACAAATGTCCTATATTCCAGCGCAGGGAAGTAAACAGAACCCTAATCCTTCAGCGTAAGATAAGAGTCGCGTTGCTTCCCAATAAGTGTCACGTGGAAAACCTAGCGAACCTAAACAATGGACCTGCGATTGTTTTTGTTACGTGAACTGCTTGCGTTTTAATATCATATGAGCGTGTACGCAATCCTGTGACTGGTTCTCATGGTGCTAATTTGGACCCAGCATATATACTGATCTGGCTAGACTACCCTGAATTACTGGATCATGGAGTATTGCGCCTATCTCATTGTACTGGACTGACATTTAGTTTGACAATTACAAATGGATATCCACTTTGTAGATAAATTGTGTAACTGTGGAGTGTACAGAGACCATGGAACAGTAGTGTGTGCGATTGAAAATGTGTGGGATCAATAAGCAATGACACTGCACGTTGATCATCTTTGCATACAACTTAGCTCTCACAGTGTACGTCAACAGCGGAAAACTTCCCAATTAAATTAGATGTATTGGACCTTTCAAAATCTTCTAAAAGTTCGGGAGTGTTCTGCAGTCCTACGGAAGTAATGAAGTGTTGTTTGTGGTAGATGCACCGAACGCATGTTGTGTGTTCCCTTTCCCCCTGCGCCGCCCCCATTGTAATGTGACATGTTGAAAGATTAATTAATTATGGCATTCAGGACGATAAGTCTCCTTGAAGCAGATTTAACAGGCTCCGAAGGGGAACAAGGGCATTGATATCGCCAATTCTATTCCCCGACACGGCCTCTGATCAAAATTAGACCTTGCCGTATGATACCGAACACGTGCTCAGTGTCACACCAGCCCGAGCGAGTGAGATTGCCACACCTAACGGAAGTAGTTAGTAGAAAAATTTTTCACGATCTGTTATAACGACTGGAATGAAACCGATGGCTTCTAAAACCATTGTTCGACGACTGGTGAGAAAATAAGTATATCTCTCCCTTCACCTTCCTCTCAGTTTACCATTCCACCCTCCGATGAAGGATATGGCTTTACCTTGCAAGAAAGACCGACCGGATGGTACTGCTCTTCGTCAGGACAAGACAGCAATAACAACAGAAATTATTTCAGCATATATATTCATCGTGTCAAACGGGGATCTCCGGCTGATCAAGTGGGACTTCCGGTCGGCGCCCGCTTGCTCGAGGTCGGCGGCAAGCTATTAGATGGGTTTGCGACACTGAAAGATGTGGTTTCGCAGTTGCGCGACGCAGCAAAGGATGATCCAACTGATGCAATTAATGTAGGAGTCCTTCAGCTCAACAAGTTAACACACGTTGGCAAGTGGTATACGGTTTTCTTCATTTTCCTAGCATCAGTCATCTCCGCTGTATCTTTAATGTTCCTCATGGTCCGTTTTAAGTTTTGAATTGTTTGCCCCTCAGTCACTCATGTGCACCATTGCCAGGGAGATGTAATGCAAATTCTCTACTATCCTTAGCCACCACTTTAACCTAGACCAATGTACCTAACTACTGCCAAAGTTAGTGTTATTTAACCTTTTTGTTTGGACGCAGGGATCAAGGTCAGTGCTTCTGATGAAAAGGCAAATTTGATCTCCTGTATCCGTCATAGACCAGTTCAACTAAGTGCTGGTCTAGTTTGGAGCCTAAGTTTACCACTTCTCTACGTGTTATTGCCTAATCGATGTTTGTACTAGGTATGTTGACGATGTTAGACTGCAGCTACAGAGTAGTCATTTCTATGACGACATCGCAGTGCATATTTAGTAATTCGATCGCCTAGGGGACACGAAGGCGGATCACCGTAAACTATGACGTGCTTTCGAATTAGACCCACCTAGACCATCTGAAGTCACATCCCTCCAAGACCTACCGACAAAGCGTCTTCTCTCTACAATGAAATCTTTCTTAGGTGGCGATTCATTCCGTTCAGATACCGTCACGTAACTAACTGCGATATAGTGACAGGCACCTCAAGCTATCGTGCGTGCTCCCAAAGTGCAGAGGCCAAGGTGAATCCCAGCCACGCAACCAACCTCTGGTCCGTCAATCATCTCGTTTTCGTAAGGTACCCTCAATACGTAATAATTTTGGAGGAGTGGTAATTGTGGAATTTCCATCATTTTGACGTCGAGGGCCCGTTGCTCTTATTCTCATCAGATTGATATAACTTCTCAAGTCGCCGATTAAAGAAATGGGGTACCCAATAATTCGCCTGTATAAGTGCTGTAGCACTAGGGTGAGTTGGACGTTTTAAACAAAAAGTGGCCAGCATTTTTGCCTGCTTATCTTTTTGCATACTCAAGCAAAGATCCATCATAGTTGCGCTTTCATTTACCTGCATGTTGTGCATCTTCAGCTGGTGCAGCTCAAGGCCTAGGGAATACCAATCTGTGCTCTTTGAATGACCAACTAACTGCGACCTGACATCAAGGCTTAGTAGAACCAAAGTGTTTTATCAACCAAACAGTAGAAGCTGAACCAAAGGTACGGAACTCTTTTGAATTTCAAGACAGGATTACCCACTGAGCGGTTAACTTGTTTTTTCTGAACTCCGTCTGAATGTACCCAAACAAGATCACAGAAACCATTAACTGATAAACCTTCATGACTTTGTTTAACCCATAGGCCCTGTGGGTCTATTGCCTGCGATAAGTCAAGGTGCACTTGTTACAGCAGCGTTCAGGTTTTTGCTCAAGGAATCACGATTACGGCATGCTCTACCATCACTGGCAACGACAACTAGTTGGTCTTTTGCTGCTTGAGAAATACTGCTGATGTGATGATGGCTTGCTGATTTGTACTTGGTAAAATGACCGCGAACTTTCAACAACCATTTCACCAAGGTGATGTCATCGCACAACGCGGATCAATCAGCGTGGATTTGATGCACTGGATTGGTGTTGAACATGCAGCGCGCACCTGATGAACCGGCTAAATCACCTACAGAAGTGAAATTTTACGGGACAGTCCATTTGGTAGCGGTTTGGTTCACTCGATCAGTTACGCGGCGCTTAATCTCTGACCCCCTACCCTCCTTACGCGAGTATTACATGTCCCTAATACTCTCCATTGTCCCCACCGTTAGAGTTACGGCCGGGGCCTTTGATCTGACTATTTGCTCCTATTGTGCACAGGAGCAACTGTCCGGTGGCGTCTGGAGAGAAGTGTTTCTTATATCTGACTGCTCGTGCTCTTCTTTACTGTTGATACATACCAGTCACCCGCACCGTCCTCATGGTGTCTCACACATGCTCTGCTTATCATGGGCTATCTGTGAAACGATTTTGGCGAACCTTTGTAACTGTATAACTGTGTCATTGATTAGAACATCTGTGGACATACTGAGATATTGTATGATGGCAGCAGCTCTGTTATTTACGCTAGAATAATCCCTAAATTGTGTTTTTCGTGTTACTGTCACCACAGGCCACCACAACTTTGTCGAGGCTTCCTGCCCGAGTGAAGGCGGCATGTATACTTGTACTTCCCCTACGGACGCATTTCTAATGGCGCCAGCTGTTCATGGGTCAGGTGTGACAGCTGATGGCCCCAATCAGACTCATACGACTCAATCGAGTTCTCCTCCTTGGTTCTCTCATGCCACTCAGTCTACACATGCACAACTAACTAGCCAAGGCAATTTACGTTTGAATACTGTGGCAAACTGGGACAAAAATGCGGCGTTTTTCCTTGCCCGCTGTGGACCGGCGGTAGTTTGCGAGGAGCGCTGTGTCGACGTGGAGCCCACAGATGAAGACAACCTGCCTAGCAGATCAGGTGATAGCTCGAGAAGGCGTCAACGTTTTTTCAAGTTGGCCCACCCCGTGCTCAATCTGAAGTGGTCGGAGCTGTCTCCAGAAGAGGCGCAGCGCCAATGGGCTATCTCTGACTTTTTGAAGAGACTGGATCGCATTTCCAACGAAATGCTGTCAGGCCTACGGACCTATCATCTAGAGCTGAGACGGGTAGTAAATTTGGACAATGAGGAGTTGTCAATGTTGTTCTGCAACATCACCGAGGTAGGTAAAACTTCATATTATCACATGAGGTCAATGTTATGTTGCTTTTTCGGGCTTTCATTACAATGCTCAGCTGACGTAAGGTGACTATGGTAACGAAGCTAGGTGAAACAAGAGAAAATCAATGGTCGAGTCAATTGAAAAGAGGTTACAATAGCAGATAGGTCATATTACTAGGGATGTCAGGTAGAAACGATGGACGAAGTACGAATGTATCAAGGAACCACAGATGGCCCTAGTCGATGTTATCTCTATCTGTGACATATACTGTCGGCTTATTTGTGGAGAAGGCGTTATTCTTCACGGGCACCTGATGTTCTTCAGACGGTTCATTACTGCCCTTAGTGACACGCATGCGTTCTTCATCCACCAGTGTACGATTGGTGAAGTTCGACACGGTGTTAGGCAATGTGTTCGTTTTTGAAGTTTCGTGTAGTGGTCAGCGCAAAATAAGTTGCTAACTCACTCCAACCGCACAGAGCGGTATTGCCCTCAAACTTCGAACCATCCCCTCTTGGGGAAGCGTGGTCTGTCTGACCAAGGTACTCGCAAGTTCGCTACATCTCTAGGTTGCCGTTGTAGTCGCTTCTCACCTACTAGGTTACACTTACAATGTGTTGCGATTTATTTTTTACTGGATCACTGAGAGTCTGGTCGGGTGCCAAGGTTCATACAAAGAGGACCATAACTATAAGCCCGCGATTTTAAGGATAGATTCCAATTCTCTGAGACGTACCCTGCTATCACGATAGGAAGGAGAAGGCATACGGATAAATGAATGGCAGACTGACTTTTAGGGTCCTGGTGTGTGGACATAGCCAAACTTGGCATTAAAAAGTATGTATGGGTAGGTGTTAGAGGGACCAATACCGTCAAACCGAAATGGCGAGAAAATCTAGAATTCATTTCTTAGAACTACGAGTTGGCAACGCTTCCTATACGGAGTGAGAGCGCCTTAACAACAACAGCTGACAGCGCAGTCGTTGAGCTAAGCCAATAGTCAAGTGCAACACAGCTTAATCATCTTTGGACTATGAATGCGTTCACTCAGTGCAGAATCCTTATCTTTCCAACGGTGGCGTCTAGAACTGCGGCAATGATGGAGTATGTACATCTGATATAAGAACCCCTCAGCGTATTCATCGTTCGATATTTGTCTAGCGAACTGGATCGTTGGCTAAAAGTATTTATGGTCCCACAAGCCACTTCATTGCGTGAGTGTTATGGTCGTTTTTCGAATTATGACTACCCAGTAATTGCACTCTGAGGTTATGGAATGGAGTTCAACTATAAGGGTTTAGTTTTAGCCCACTTTGCGATCTTATAGCTGTGTGAATCGAGGAACGTTATATGGTATCCATGGTATGCCTGACTTGTAGATCTTTAAAGAAAACTACTACCTGGTTAGGCGAAGGCACATACTCATTCGTACGCCCACAGTATATTACATGGACGTTGCTGGATCCATGCACAGCGTCATTTGAAGATCCGATAAGCTAACCGGGTCTAGTTGGTGATTGCTTTTGACGACTGAAGTGTTCTTTAGTTCATCAAGTTTAGTAAGGCATTTTCATACAATTCTACTCGTTTTCAGATCGCTTCTCAGACCTGGCGACTATCACAGAATTTGTTCGAAAGTTGTCTCCCTTACACACGTAGTGATGATATGGAAATCTCCGGTCCTTTTCACCGAAAACCGACAGGACCCCGAACGTTCGGTTCATATAATGGGCAACTAAACAGTGGTGTTGGTCGTAATGTGGAGAATGACGCGTTCAATCGGAAGCCGAGTCTACTTCAGCGCATACGTAAGAGTTTTGTCGGTAGCCTGTCGAGGAAGGAGAAGCTTCCAACCAAACCAGCAGGCTCCCATTCGATCGGAAGTACCATGGCTAACAGAGACGCGGGGATCGCAAACGAGTACGAACAGGATTCTCGGGTGCGTTTCTCTCCAGAGCATGGACATCTGGACAATCCGGGAGGCCTAGTTTTCACATCGTTACCACTGTTATTGAAAAGTTGCGCATCGTATTCTGCAAGCTACCTGACGACGTTGCGGTATGTACATGATATGAAAAAGCGGCATCCGGATCTCCGGACTTATTTGCGAGTAAGTTTCCGTGGTTTTATCGTTCTGATCAGTCAAACTTCATCCTTTTCTCGGTGTACGTGTAGCGGTCTTGTATTAATACATCTGAGCAAGGTCACTGAACGCTATGTAGATTAACCTGGAACAAAACTCGTAGGGTGCCACTTCATGCAATATGTGTAAACCGATCCATTAGTACTCTGGAACACAAAACTTTGCTCACCTCTTGTAAATATTTATTAAAACCCCCCTTCGATCCTGAGATGTGCATTTTCAAACACACTTGAGCTTCAGAATGAACTGACCCGTAGCACGATTCGTTCAATTGTAGCAGCTGCTACTACACTTAAGGTGTCACACAGTGAAACACACTGTACTCTCATTTTAAGAGACTAACCGGAGGAGTTGAATGGTATAAGCAGAAGTTCATCACATCTAGACTCAGTCGGATAGGCATCACACGCACAGAAAAGCACCGTACGGCTGTTTCATCTATTCGGGAATCATCAGCAGCGCCCATTCCATCCCATTCATGCGTGGTTGGAACCCGCAACTGGATTATTACCAGTCTGTAGTTATGACCACTGGCCTACGGAAAAATGGTAGTAGCCGACGCTACTAAGTTACTAGATGCTATGTAGCGCTGTTCACAATCCACTGACTTGCACGTTACTGCCGTGCAGAGGGCAGGTTGGCCTCCACAACAAGCGACAAACTTATCATACGTAGGCCACGGTCTGGTAACAATCGGCTTGCGGGCGCTAGCCTCACAGGTGGCAGCATTTTGTAGACCTACATTCTGTACGGCCCAGCGCCGTCATCACATTACAACACAAGTGAAGTAGTCTTTCGACCATTAACTGATGCATTGCTTTGTCACCATGACAGATTTTGGGCAAGCGGTCTGAAATAAAACGATAGGTAGGGCTGTGTCATAAGTATTACTTTAAGGTTTGCACTAGGCAGTACAGTAATTCTCCCATTTGTTTTACCTTGTCGCCATTTCTTTTATGTCCGTTGTATCAAATGTGGGCGTCAACAAGTGCTTATCGGGTTGGTAATTCCTTATGCAAGACAATGACGAAAGCAGCAGTGTTAATAGATGGGCGTTGTACACCCAAACGACCATCCATGTCCCCAACCACGTAGGCGGAGATATACAATGACGTAGCATGAAACACATGGTTGCTGAGTGTGCTTTTTCTTACATTTGATACCTTTCAGCTTCAGAGCATGAAACCCGAGGTACCAACATTGCTAAACTTTCTCTCCACGCCTCAAGAGGTGAGTTGGCCATCCTTCTATCCTGCTTAAATAACTGAATCTGATGCTTTTGCGCAATTACAACTCGGCAAATTCAGCACGTGTTAATGATCGGATTGACGTGGTCTGAATAGCAGCACCAGACCAAAACATTGTTCCATCACGAAGGACGTCTGAGTTTCTTCCTGTAATATAACATAAATTGGAACTGATTCACGCGACGAGTTTCCACCTGACGCTATTCGATGCTGGAGCCTGCGCGTGGATTTCGATCTTATGGTCACGTACGCTGGAGAATTGCTGTGTTTTGTTGTATACTGTCCGTGGGCATATTTCGTGTTTGTGGTGGTGACAGACTAGCGCACCGAAAGATTCAATGGCGGCTGATCGATCGGACCAGGAATTGGATTTATGCATGGTATAACATGTGCCTTTGTCCACAGGAAAATATTCTGCTCTCTATCTCCAACGCATCGCATTTTGGCATGTTGATAAAATAAACGAGCCAACGTCGAAACTGACCATTATTTCATCCGACTCAGTATTAATACCGAACACCTTTCGTGCTAACGCATGTTCTTTACGAACGTATTCGTTCGTCTTTTCATCCCTTCAAATAGGCTAGCCAACTATCTAGCTAGTTCATACGTCGGGGAACCTATACCATCTACAACAGGTCGGATGAGTAAAAACCTCATCTGTAGAAAGCCGGTACGCAGTGCTGATGCTTCGCTGCGGCGCAACCACTACAAGTCGCACGTGAGCTAAGGATACTGCGACGGTCACCCGGTCCCCTACGGCTGGAACACGTGCCGTCGGATTATAATGCATCGTTCTCCTTAAGACCAAGGGCGGTCGATTGGGTACCTTAGGTTTAGGTAAATACCGTAAACCATAGACCCTCATTTGAAGGGTTGATTTCGGGTATCTGTTATACCATTTACTAGGCCCTAGTCGATCCTTTATGTTCCTTGAGTATTTACCAACCACTGACTTATTCGTCACTGATGTGACATTCACATTGTAGATTGCCTTATATGGTCACCTCACTAGGTGCTCCTCCATTTTTTTCCAAATAATCTGACTTCTTTATAATCACTGTGGTCTCGCCTTCATCGGCATTTGTGATACAGTCCAACCTGCTTTGGCGACCACCTGTATATAAATAAATAAAGTTTTTATTCCCGACAAGGCCAGGCACGCGTTTACAGGCATGATCACGTTAACAACGCGTGATCAAGAATGTACAAAAATCCGATGTGTTTGCCATAACAGTGTATTTTGGTGTAGGGATGTATATACGTATGCAATTGTGGGTGTTACCCCATGCTGTAGCTGATGTTGTATTCATAATGCTTCTTCACCGTAGTTGGGCTAAACCGACTTAAACTAGGTCTTTTTAAGCTGGATAAATTTCATTCCACTTTATTTGCTTTGTTCTGCCTACCTGAATAATCTTCTATTAACTGGTACTCGTTGCTTACGCTAATTGTGGTTATTTCCGTTAACTTATTTGCGTTTTCGGTATATTTTGAATAACTTGTGGACTTTTTATACTTGTCGCGGATTCATTGCTAACCAGCTTACTTCCTTTGATAATTTACCGAGGAGTTATGTCTGCATAAGCGTCTGCTTTAACAGATATATTTCTTTGATGTCATTTCAAGTAATTGGCATCTGTTTGACATCCCCGGTGTGGCTACGCTTGATATGCATGTTGACAAGGTGCCTACCTGTCTATTACCCACTACCTCGTCCATACTGGCTCCAGGAGACAGTTGGTCGTTGCTGGAGGGGACGGGGTGCACGTTCCTTGTGGTCGTGTTAGGATCAAACAGTGACTCCATGCACTCAATTTGGAGCGGACTACGGTCCAGCCACCGCCTTGTGTGCACTTGATTCCCCAAATACAGCGTGCTTGTGTTTGCCTGTGAAGGAGTGTGGGCCGGCTCCGTTGATGAAAAGTGGCTCCCATCCACATGGCCCCCGGTCTTATTCCTTCGGGTTTACACTGGATATGGGGTGGGTGTTTAGAGTTGTGGGTGGTGCAGCGCAAGCCACCCATGGTCCCTCTGTAGGTGCAGGCGTCCTGTGTCTGGCCACAGTGACAGGCAAATCCGGAAACGGATGCCGCCAAGCAGTTTGTGCTTGTAATTTTGCTGCTCCATTCTGGAGTGTTCGATATGGTCGGCAATGTAGAAGTAGAAGATTGATGTCCGTGGGTTGGAAAGGATTATCCGGATATCCTCGGGACAGTGACTTTATTTTGTGGTGAGTCATGACCGCCACATCGCAGTGTTGCTAAGCAGACATTTGTGGCTTTTTATAGGGAGAGAGCTTGATAGGCGAAAACCCGCCACGTCCTGGAACACTGCCACTGAACTATTTTCTGGAACGGGTTAAATCCAAACCACCCTAGTGGCACGACGAGGTTGTTCGGCTAGTCACCAGTCTATGGCGACCAGTTTAAACAACCCCAACATTCTATGAGTAATGTCCCTATCCATGAACCTGTCCATAGCGACCACTTTTTGTCGGTCCCTTGAGTGGCCATTTTAGACAAGTTTGACTGTAATAATGTTCGCATCTCCTTTTAGGGCAGTTACTGAGACACGTTCCTCTGGTGCAAGGTTTGGCTCTTCCAACTACTTAAATATCATAAACTCTACAAGTTCTGCACGAATATTCTCAGACGCTGAAACGGGTAAATCGTTACACCGGCTTCAACGCTAGGTGTAAGCGACAAATTCGCTTGGGACTCGAGTCGCTTCTTCGGCGCTTTGTACTCTACCGCCTGTCGTGAAAAGTGGAGGGATTCCATGCTTCAATTTACGAAGCTTATTGACATGCCTATACAGCAGTTTGTTGTTTGCCATGAATTTTTTGGCTAGGCACTGTTGATAAGTTACTTTGTCCTCACGGACAAGTGCAGTGCAATGGTTGCGATGGGTCAGAAAATTGCCCCAAGTCTCTGAGTCGGGGTTAATCTTGTAAGCACGCCATGCTGCATCCCTTATCGCCAGACATTTTCGAGTCCTGCTCCTTAGAATTGAAGGCATTTTTGCGGGACGAAAGGGCTTGGTCTCTGATGCTCTGTTGACGATGTCGCTGAATCTATTAACGAACTCTGCCCAAACGTTGTCAAGGGGACTTTTGTTTGAGAATTCCCAAGCAGCTGCGTCGACGAGTTCTTTCAATACGTGGTAGCGTGTGATTGTATGAGTTAGTTCCGAGTGTTCAGATGGATACTCTGCATAACACACATAGTCAAAAGTTATTACTACTTGGTCACTGAGACCTAATGGACTATGCATCAATAACTTGTCAATCATGAGCTCGCCATTCGTGAACACAAGGTCCAATATGGACGGTTTGTTTGCTGTCCTGAATCTAGTGGGCATGGTGACATGATTGTACAAGGGAATATTAGCGATCAGTTCCTGCAAGTCTGCTTTGAACTGCTCACTGGGCGATGTCGAAACCTCCAGTTTGTGTAGATTGAAGTCCCCGGAGATGAGAATGTGGCTGTACCTAGTGCGTGTTACTCTGTTCAGGCCACGGATCAAGCAGGAATCCATTTCCAGAGTGGACGTTGGGGGGCGGTAAACGACAGCTACGAGACATGCGTCGTTGTGTCTTAGTCGGAGACGGCACCAGAGTGAGTCGGTAACGTGTGTTTCCAGATCATCAACTATTGTACATTGTAGATCGCTGCGGTAGTAGAGTATGACCCCACCTCCTCTGCTGGGGCGGTCGTTCCGGATGAGTGACATTCCGGCTATCTCAACCTCAGCATCAGTCACCTCTTGATGTAACCAAGTTTCGGTAATAGAAATTAGGTCCCAAGCATTCGCAACCTGACGTAGTCGAAGTTCGGTAAATTTACTGAGGAGCCCTTGGGCATTAGTGCACATACTTTAAAGTTTCTCAGATTTAAGCAATGTTTCGGAGGTTGTATAACTCATATGTGAAGTTTCGCCTACCAGTGAGTGGCCGGCGACTAATCGCTTTTTCGATGTGTACTTGGTGAAGGGTTTAACGTTTTATTCATCGTCCGTATTGTTAGTTCCGTGTCTAATCTTCGACGTACAGTGTAAGGTGTCTGGCCAATATCATCTTTTACAGATTGTATGGGCTCATTCGACACACTACTGGTGCATTGTTCTTTCATAGATCCCATCGCGTTTGGTTCTTTGAGTGACATATCATCTCTAGGATGCATATCGATGATTGTCTTCAGCCGAACCTCAGATGGTAGCCTGCAACGGAACATGTACCAGCATTTTAGCATCCGTGCTACCATATGTTTTGACTGTAGGACCACCTTCAACACTCTCGGGCCACTTCCTTTGTAGTTCGGTGAGGTACGCAGTAGTGACACGGATTTCGCTAACATATCATCCAAGCAGAGTGTTTCACGAATGTAACACCACTGTTCTTTATCATGGGTTGTTACTTCATGCTCATCACATGCTTCAGTTTCAGGAACCCTGTGAAGAAATACCGTTCTGGTTGAAGTTTCCTTCCAGTAGTCCTCTAAGGTGCGGTTAACTCGATAACGCTCGCCCCATGGGATGTCTGGAAAGATACGGATGGAGCAGCGTTCATTTCGGAGAGTACCTGTCGACAGTAGTACTGATTCCACTTCAGTGACGGAGTTCAGCACAACGCGCAGAAGTCTTGGCTCTCCGAAATGCTTAGAGTTGGGGTGTCGTGTAATACGCACTACGTGTACAGGTTTCAATACAACTCCGATTAGGTTACTAATAATATCCCACTGATTGAGGTCATCCAACTGCCTGCCTCTTATCGATGTCGACTTTGATTCTGGGATATTGGAGCACAGTACGCTCAGTACAGGTAGTTGTTTCTTTACACCTTTCGACATGTCGCGGTTAGTGATCGAAGTACTCGGAGATGTACCGCAGGTAACCGGTGGTGCTTGCACTAGGAAAACTCCGCTACGCTCCTCAGTTTCCGATCCAGTTGGGGGTGATGTTAATTTTAAATGAAGGCTCTTCTTGGAGGCAACCGTAACCCAATTTTCGCTCGTACCGGCTTGGTCTTTTTCTACCCACTCCGTCGGGAGTTTGGAAGTAGCCTTACGTGTAGTTACTCCGATCGAACCGGGAACCGCTTTAGTCAAATGTGAGCCACGTGTGGTATTGAGACAGCTGTTGATGTTCTGGACTCTAGGTGTTGTGTTGCTTACGGTGTTATTAACATTTATTCGTGGGTTAGAAACAGCAAGCAAGTGGAAGGATTGGGTTGCACAGTGCGCTATGCTTACCCCAACCATAGTGATTTTGATGGTCACCATTTCCTCAAACTTGGCTAGTAGCTGATCATAGTTCTGAGATAATAGTAGCACGTTTTTTATCGGTGGGATCGATGTGCATCCGACGCAGAACCATAGCGAGTCTGGTTTGTTTAATAAATTGGCCTGACTAGGTTTAACTCGGAGGCATCTCGCATGGAAGAACTTGCAACAGTTACGACACAAAATGCCCCCCTTAACAAGTTTGGAACATAATCCACATAGGTCTTTAGTCGGTGGCGCACTGGGCATCACGCTTGTTGAGCAAATGTTACGGACCATTTGAATGACTCACCCTCTATGGCGAAACGTCGTTCTGTTATTGACGTTGTCGGCAAGGTCACAGTGTTCACGTTGCGGTTGTGTGCTTGTAGACTGTCCTCTCTGGCGTGCCAGTCGAATGTGTCAGCTTGAACGTGGGGCAGAATACACGAAGGTGTGATTGAGAATTCTCGTGGTTTAGCCTAAGGATCGCGCCGGGTGAATTTGCTTTGAGACCTGTAGCTTCACCAAGCAATGTTGGATTTGAACGAGTGGCAGTTCGTTCGAAAGCCGTTGAAATGGTATATCGAGTGAGACGAAACAATGTCTCCGATGGTTGGAGTTAGGTAACTTTCGTCGCTTGGATATCTGCGAAACCCTGGTCGGAATTTAGAAATCAGGGTAAATGTAGGACGCAATGGAGTATACTTGGGAAACTGGTATCACAAAGTAGAGCTTGTAAAAGCACGACGAATAAGTATGGATCCAAAGGTGTGCGACAAAATGTCGCTGAACCACAGTTAAAAAACCACGAGTGCACAAGTGAGCGATTAGCACGCGACTTCTCTCAAGGTCAGTGGAAATTTGTGCGCTAATCTTTTGTTGTGATTTCTAGGAGCATTTTGCGCGAACAACCAAATTCTTTGGTTCAAAAACCTAACCTCAAGTTAGTGGGAGTTTGGTAGTGGGTTACGGGAAGTCCAGTTGTAGTATATGGAGCCACCCCTACCCTGAAGGACAATGAGATTGAAGGACCATGAGACTGAATTTGTGTACCCTCTAACCATTGGCCCATCTGGTATGAGTGGCTCCAAAGGTTCATAAAGCATCACTCAGCACGGCACAGTGGATCACTGGGGTACACAAACCATAACATCATGATAAGTTTCAGTCTCATTGAGATGGTGAGAATCTATTGAGTGAACAGATATTCTGCTACATCGATTAGTGGTGTCATCTCAATGTACGACACGGATGCCTGGAAAAAATTGCACTAGCGCGTCGATCCCCAAGAGACTTTTTGGATTGTCCCCGTCCAGATATTTGGTTCAGGCCTTGAGAACTATGTGCAGTTCTTTGGACTCCAGTGAATGCTGCACGTGTGCTTAGGTGGTCTGGGTATTCTAGTAGAATGCCATCCGAAATTTTGGTTAAAGTGATGCATACCCCAGTTTCTTGTTGACGAGGGGGGCTGTTCTAGGAGGTGGAGCATCAACATACGAAATTCATTATTTCTGTGGAAGCGGCTATCAGCAATTGTGTTTTGCCTATTTTCCTATGTTGCGTATTCTCCTCGGTGAATGTTTACACTTTTTCATTTTGTGCTCATTCCAAATTGATCTAAGTCTTTGTGTGCCCTATGCTTCAGCCACCTCTGCTCCCATCCACTGTTATGTGTGGGTGTGTGTGTGTGTGTGTGTTACAGATACATTGACGCAGTTCACAGGTTTCTTTTTGTCACTTGCGTGCACTCTGTTCGCCACAGCTCCAGCGCTGCCTGCTGTTCGAATTGCAAAAAGTGAGAAAACACACTGTTTCACAGCACAAAGACAGAACCTTTTTGGATGAGTGTATATTGCGTAAGTCTTTCTGGTCTTTTTTGTGCATTCATTCCATATTGGAAAACATCAATTTAAGGAACCAGTCCGATCGATGAGATCGTATTTGTTCTATCCAACTTGTGGTCGCTGTTTGTCTGCGCGCAGCGCTTTATGAACTCGCGAAGGATTCCGCAATATTGACTCGCTTGGTGGGGTGATTAGAACCGGGTTGCACCAACTACAGCAACGGAAACAGCATATAAATACACATGGAAGATAGGGACACCTTTTTCAGGGTTATGGTGTTGTCGACGCAATTAAATGTACCGTACAACTTAGAGCTCAAACTGGACAGCTCATTAGCTATTCGGTAGGGTTTCTTGACAGCTCTATTCAGGATTAAGTTCTGGATAGAATACTAAGACCAAATTACCACTGGGACAGAATGTTTAGGTTTTCGATAATTTTGTGCTTAAGTGATAATTTTGCGATATCGTGACTGATGGTAAAACGCGCAACCATAGGCATAGATCTTACCTTTCCTATAAGCAGAACTGCAATCGTTTGCTAGGCGCAGGGGTTTAGGTGATGCGACCCTGGCTTTTTCCCACGAACTGTGACCGTACAATTATGCTCGCCATGGGGCTCATAAGTAGTAGTTGCTAGGCGAATGGTGGATGCCATGTTCGTGCAATTGATGCGCAGAGGTTGAGATCCAAGCGGTTCACAGATCACAGATAGCTTAGATATCAGTGTCGCAATAGTAAAAGAATTTGCTGTCCCTCATCTTTGTGAGAATCACTACGATATGTGCCTAAGCGCCTAACGAAACAGCGGTTTGATCGTACTTATGTTGTACGTCGCATTTGCTTACTGCGATTAGTTGATATGGACTATCCTATTTGGACTATATTGTACAACTCATGGCAGGGTATTCGTCATGGAAAAGACAACTCCACGGGCAGCCGAGAGCAATTTCGAGCTTCTGTTCACCCAGCTATCTTTTCGTGTGTTTAATACATTTTATTTGGCGCCACAAGACAGCCTTATTACGGCTGGCGACTAACAGCAGCGATTCCCTCTCAGTAGTAGGGATCTGTGATATGGTGGGGGATACGTGACGAGCCAGGAGGATACATGGCGCAGTGGTTCAGTCGGGTTCTGGACTCGAGTTCCGGCGCCTGCATGCATTTAGTCGTCCCTGCACTATCCCCACCAGCCTACAACCGTTTACGTGGTTACCTGACAGTGTGGCATCAGCACAAGATCGTCACGTAGACTGTAAACGTTCCTAACTTCTGACTTTTATCGATGCTGTTTGACGGTTGCAGTACGTATCCATTTTTGAAAAATAGCCTTATGAACTAAACATTTATTACTTTTCTGACGACTGGGTCCACCGCAGTTTGATGCACTGACCACAGTTTCGAAGCTGAACTGAGTTGAGCTGCTTACAAGTTAGACCACTCAACATCTCGCTCATGCGAAATAATGCTTGCCCGTGTGTTCATGCTCCTATCCGTAGTGCTCAATGAGGCAATGCTTGGAGATCCGGGAGACAGGATTGCGACGCCTGAAACGTTGAGACGTCGACCAGAAGGCAGTGAAGTTCCCGATCACACAGTCGCCACCAGACAAAATGGATTCCATCGTGGGGATATGGATCATTCTCCTGAGTGGACCTCCTCCCAATCCCCTACTGGCGGTAGTCACACCGTGTGTAACACGTCACTGGGCATATGCTCACAATTCCTCTCTGGTGGTGATAAAGAACTTCATCAGCTCATTCATCTAGCTCGCCCACCTGCGTTCAATCTTGATTCACCTTCGCAACTGAGTTGCGCTCAAGAGTCCGGTTTAATCTGTGACCAATGTATCATATTTCGAGGTCCCTTGAACTGTGCGCTTGGGCAGCAGATAAATGAACAAGATAAGTCCGGTTCCCAATTCCAAGAACTGTACAGAGGTCAGGTAAGTCCCTGTAACAGGTAAAATGAGCAATTCTTTTGCACAGTGTACTTGACAGCGAAACCTAGTCTTCGGGATTGCTTCTAGCGCTTGGTGCTGGAGAACCTCCAGTTCACGTACTTGGAACATGAGTTGTATGCGCATACACTGGTGAGGCCCATACACTCCTTCGATGGTTGATCACAATGTTAAAGCGTATTTAGAAGCCTTATCTAGCGACCTTCAGATTCCTGAAGCCGATTTGGAATTCACAGCTGGATGACAGACACATCGCGTGGTCGCACACTTTTGGCAGACATTTTGACGAGCACACCGCCGCGTTTTCACTCCTTTGACTTGGATTTACCAGAGTATTCTGTGGACCCTCACTTCCAACTTTACTCATCACACTCCAGCGCTTCTTTCACTTTTGCGATTCTAAACAACTGTTACCGAGACCCACGCTCGCAATACTTTATCTTGTTGCTGATCGAAAATCTTATCTTCCATCGAAAAGCACTTCTAGAGTGATTTGCCTAGACTATAATTATAATCATACAAACATATTTCTGGTGGCTGCGTCCTTCCACCTATTGTAAGTACAAACCTCACAGCTCAGGCAATGTCTGTACGAAATGTGAGTGATGAGTGTTCGATGTGTAATGACCTTGTAGTGCCGGGTTTTGTTCTGACCGCGTAACTCCGCTTTACTCAACTCTGTCACACCCACTCCTGTGGTCAAGTTAGCAGGTTCGCAACTAGTGAAGACTGTTACTTGGGCTTACTGCTTTGAGGTGTGTGCTTTGTGTTGGTTAGCCCTGGCAATTTGAATGGCCTCCTAAACTTTCCATCAGTTATCAAATAGTTAATAGCATGTCCGGCAATTATGATAAGCGAGGACAATGGCTAGAACACTTTGACCGAAGAAGATTCTTGACTTTAAAACCTGTACCCCACGACCACAAGAAGAAGTCCAAAGACGAGCCAGAAACGACTTGTATACATGAAATCACGTTTGCTTACATAGTTTTGGAGGCAAATTGAAGGGAAACTACTAAGTTACACTTGGGCCAACCAACAGAAGGAAAACGCCAAATGCAACGGCGAATAAGCAATCGTGTGCTCAAGAGCGAATCGCATATGTCCTTAAAAATTGCATCATGGGACCCTAAGCGTAAAGCGAAAATCCAGTTACAGTGACGGGCACTGGCCAATCAGAATAAAGAAACCTAACGTTTAAACAAATGTCACGAAACAAAGGAGAATAAGGAATACAGACATAAAAATTAAAAACTAGTACAATAATCGTGTGACAACTAAATAGCCCTTTATAATAAATAACTAGAAAAGTGATGCGGAGGAAAACCAATGGAATGTGTCCTTACAAATGGCACTGCTGAAGTGAGCACGGAGAAGAGGGTCCACTAACAACGACGTCTGTGTACCAATCGGGCTAACACAGTAGAGCGTTTAAACAACAGTTGAAGTAGAAAATAGGAAGAGTAAAGAATAGCTATTATGCTCGTTCACAAAATATGAATGTCTAATAGCTGTTCCTAATAGTACGAATGGGGATTTCCCCTTGTAGTTGCAATACAGTATTGTTACCTGCAGTCCACTCAGAGGAGAAGAACTGACGGCACAACATGGCCTGCTATCCATGGGGCTGCACAGACTGTTTTCGGTTGCCACCCACGTTTGTTGCAGAAATAAGATAAACCGGTAGAGATAATTGGTAGAGCAGATGTTATAGGAGTGTAGTGAAAAGGGGATTTGCTCCTACTTTTGGAGATTCGCCACAAATACACACTCGGTCGGACAGTAGATGGTCGTTTACTCCTTTCGAGACTCATCAGTGGTACACATTACCGAAATGATCAGACCGACAAAGATTCGCTGAGAATTGAACCAAATCCCTCACTTTATTGGGCCCGAAAAAATTAAGTTTATTATTTTTCGGATGTGCAGTGGTTGGGTGTGTGTGTTTGTGTGGCGAATCCCCTTTCGAAATAACGGCTAGCTAATCTGGAAGCGGATGTGGGAAATCGACGCTTAAGTCTGAGTTTCAATTAAGAAGCAAGGTTGCTACCGAAACATAAGGTCTTTTCACCAGATTTCTGACAATCAGAAGTTCTAACTGAAACAATGATCGAGGTTTATTGAGTTTAGCGAGAGTTGTCTCGATTCCAAGAGTTACTCCCGAGCTTTCTTCTGTCTTGTACACCTCACCGTCTCACTGGGATCTAGTCAACACAGCTGGAGGCCCTGATTGTCCGCCGCCGCAGTCCACATGCATAGTGGTGTTAATGGTCCTACCTGCGGCGGCCGAAATGTGCGCACTTGTAATGCTGCCACTTTAACAGCGCGAATTTCAACCGCACCCTACACCCTCCTCTGAATTGGCGCCTACGAAATGGAATTACTGCAGTTGAATTATTGCGGTGTTTCTGAGTCTTACGTGAATTCGACAACAGACACGCTGCATCCCGTCATGAAATGGTAGATCCTCATTTTCCAGTTAACCGTAGTCCAAGCTAAACCGCCTACAATGGTATGCATTGTAGGACAGAATTTGGTTCACTACTACGAACCACGATTCCTTTCTACAGCAGTAGTTGGGAGGATAGATGAAGATCACCCTCCTATCTCCGATTCGCATCGTGCAGCACTCGGGTCTTCCCGGAAGGGGTTTTAATCCGGACGACTACATTAACCGAAGCGACATTGTCCCTTGATTTTCAGACTTCCGATGAACAAGTGGTTCAAGCTTATGACCGATGGGAGTAGAGCTACACCTGCGAGGCACTATCCCTAGAAGATGCGATCCGCATGTTGGCGTTAACGTTCTCCCTGTTAGGCGAATATAAAGGGCGGTATTCCTACTCCACTCACAGGATGTATACTGTGCCACCTAGGCGAGAGGCGGTCAATAGACTTGACTACCGGATAGCCTTTCCACTTCAGTTTTACAGCCTCACATGACCTAAGAGGACTGGTGTCTGTGTCTGTTCCATCATTAAAGGAGTTATCAGGAATTTGTCCAATCTGTAGTCCCGATGATATTCGATTTCTATCTGTGCGAATGCATGGGGTCCTTATTTAAACGGGGAGGGGAGTCGTGTTGAACCCCCGAGCTACCACACAATGTTCTCGTTCCACAACTTTGACCGCGGAATAATTCATCAGTTATTGAAGAGGTGAAATATCACTGTGCTACGTGTGCAAGACAGACACTGTGGTGGCGACTGACACAGTGAATCGAGATTTTTCGAAGGCTATTGAGTAGCAGGATCACCGTATCCTCCTTTCAAGCTTCATTGCCATAACAATCATGATCATGTCTTGGATGGCCAGGCAATCTCCTTTTTCGGATTGGCGTTCAACCCGCCCGAACTTCAACGTGGCGTGCCACAGGGATTGTTACTGGTGCCACGTCAGCGCTTTGTGTCCATTAATGAGCTTGCGAGAGTGGTAGTCCTCAAGTTCATGGTCTTTGCTGATGAATTCAAGCCAGGGGGTAGTTTCAACATAACAAATGGCCACACATCGTCACAATGTGACCTTGCAGGAGATTATCTGTGATTCATCCAGCACAGCTCCACTTTAATGGCCTAAGATGCGAACATTCGCTCATGAAATCTCGAGCATCCAAGAATCCCGAATCGGTGGACGGATAAAGCACTGCACTCCTCCCGATCTCGATGTATAGGTGCTGTAGAACCTCAGATGCTCGAGGTGTATCCGGAAACAACCAAGAAGTGCTAGTTAACACTGAATTATTAACAAGGGCGTCCGAACAGTTAGACTAGCCAACCTTCTCCCCAATCTAAAGCGCATGTGTGCGATCCCACGCTGGGCACGATACCCGGTCCTCGCCGTATCGGTAAAAGGGCTGTCACATTTCGCTTGGGCTTTCACAGCGCTTGGGAGCAAAATTATGGGAGGATTGTGCCAATGTCCGTAAGGCGAAGGACAAAAGTAAAGTAACCTTTTCAGTGGAGGGCGCCTAAGGGGTGTGCAACGGCAGCAGACCCAAATCGTACTTGTAAGCACTTATGGAGATTACGACGACACGGGTCTGAGAGGTAAGGTGGTTGCTTTGCACGCCACTATTCCCTCTGCACATTAGCTGTCTATAGAACGCTCTTCTAGCAAGAGATTAAGAAGCGAATCGATGGGTGCTTTTCACCGAGAACATTTAGTGTTTGAATTGCATTCTGAAGCGTTCGAGCATGAAAGATCTTCCTCCGCGCCGTTATCCCAAGTAGACGAATACGAAGTTTCGAGTATGCATGAACAATAAGCATTACCCCATTACACTGTTTAACCGACATCAAATCTTGGTTGCAAGCCTATCGCTGACTGACAAATTCAACCCGAACAGTCAAAAATACTTGCCAAACAGTCGGTGTCTGGCTCATGGTGAATCACTTTCCTACTGATCGCTGATGCCTGAAGCTTCGAGTAAACGTTCACTTGCAATGATAAGCTGCATCTCACACTTTCATACAAGCTACGAAGTGAAAGCACCAGTCTCAGATGGACCGGCATTGATTGTGTGCCCTCGGCGGAATCCTTACCGAAGACTTGGATCGAACGAGGATTACTACTGGTTAGAACTAAGGGCCGATGTACGTATGTCCGGTGTAGTATTACTAGTAAAACTTCAACCATTCCACATAAAAGTAAACCAGTGCTGAGTCCCACTCTGCTTTCAGTGGAGTTCAGTGTAGATGATGCACAACCGCCCTTTTCAACTGGCTGAATAGCCTCAGTTTTCAAAACTACCGCGTTTATGTACCTGTGTACCGAACCATTAAGTTTGATTACCACGGTTACAGGCTAACGACAATAATCTTTGTCGTACCTGTTCAAACTGCAGCTGCCATTCAGATGGTTCTGGAATGAATTGCAGCGCAGAGCTCAGTTATCATTATCAGTCACATTGTTTCGAAAACTATTTTTTAATGTTTATAGGCCGTTGAAGTGAATAAACAGCTGTTAGCCGTTACTATTGAGAGGTGGACAAATGCCAAATTTTATTGCTCATTTCAGGTTTTCATGTATTTGTTGACTAACACTCTGTTAGTCGTTCAATCCGCCGAGGACCTTTTGATCTCGCGAACTCCGTCACAACTTTTATGTGGCCCAGTTTCATTGAGTGAAATACGCAGCATGGAATTCAGCCTCGGTAAGTGTAGGTACGAGCTGTAACCGCGAAGTACCGATTTTTCCAGGTCCATAAACCGGAAACATTAGTTAAAACTGTTTACTTTTCATGCAGATAGAAACTGCGATATAAACCGTTGCCTTTGAAACTAGTGGGTTAAATCGACTCACGTTGCACGTCTGTTGCTGTCTGAAAATATAGGCTATATATAATAGTGCAACGTTACTGTATCGTGCGCTACTCCAGCTCCGCTTCTTTGATACACTTATCCGACAATGATGATCATTTGACAGGGATATAAATGAGAAACGAAGAAATCTGAAACGGAATGTGTAAAGCAAGATAGTCGGATCCAGTGTACATCCGAATCACGCCATAGTTTCAACTGTCAACGGTCCCGACGTTTTCGCTTTGAAGTGTCCAGTCGCAGTGATTCTGTGCACTGTCTTCTGGCACTGGCTTCCCTTGAGTGCTTTGAAGATGGCATGCCTAGAGTAAGCAGTTGTGTGTCATAGTGTACATTACCTAGCCGTCCCGTTTGACCTGGCTTGTCCTCGGTGGAATAGCACACCGGAGGTCGGGACGTACATCAGACAGTGATCATTGTGGCAGCAATGATGGATGTGATCCCCAGTGAATTAATCTGTCCAACTGTGTCGCGGCATGTATGTCCGTAAATCCGCTAGATCTTGTAATTTCATAATCGTTATGTAGGCTGAACGGGAAACTATTACAATGATCAAAGTCACGAGCACAGCGGTGACTTTGGAATCGATGGTTGTCTTAGACCCCAATGTCAGCCATTAGATACTGTACCGGCTTGCGTGTGGCAGCCAGGTCACCCGCTCTAGGGCGCTATTTCACAGTTAGCGGTGGAAAATGCACCAGTTACGCAAACCACACGGTTAGATACCGTACTACAAGGGAACTTCTTGTTGCTAGTTATTTGTTACTCGTTCCCTGAACTCAGTGCGGATTCCCTCACCCGTCCAATCGAGTGTCCAAACAGTTGACATAAGACAGCCTACACGAAGCCTGCGCGCTCAGTATGGGACCAGTTTTGTGGGGTTGCTTAGAAGCCGATAATTTTGACTTCACTGGCATATCGCTAGTGTGGTGATAGCGTTAAACTGGAATAAGTAACCTTATACACAGCGTCACAGCCCCTATGCCTCATCTTCTGACGATAAATCTAATACCAAATACTCGCTTATGGGAGGAAGTAGAAATTGGAATCTGTACAACATCGAAGTCTGGTCAAGAACGTTAAAAAACCAATTTACGACTTGTCAATACTTTGATCGTTTTGCACCTTCTCACATGATATAGTAAAAAACGTGCTACTCGCCGTAAATGTGGACTCACAAACGTGAGATGTCAGTCGATAATCGTTCTCGAAAACGAAGTTTAGAAATGCACATCCAACGGTCGTTTGTACTGTTGCATTGAGTTTGCTCCCACTATATGTTCCGGCAAACTGTTCCAGACATTTAGCACGTACTGTTCAAGGCATAGGGGATGGGGACTCGCTCCAGGTCTGGAATCACAAGCTTTTACTAGTGACCGTGTTTGCCGCAAGGTGTACGCAAGTGGACCAGTGGCCTCAGTATGGGAAGTCACCTAGATGAGGGTGCGGTAAATCATGATGAGATCGACTCGCACCCGACGATTAGCCAGGGTATACAATCTCAGCCTCTCGCATCTGTCTTCGTACGGTAAGCCCCGCAAACTGGGGATGAGCCTGAAAATGACGGGTTGGATCCGTTCGATTTTCTACAACTTATCTCAAGTGGTCGGGTAATAGACGAGCGAGCCGTACCCTAGTATTGGTCTGATGATGGAGGAGAAGAAGCAAAGGCGAGTGGACGCCTCTTCAGACTACATGCAGAAGCTGCGTTTGAGCGCCAGGAGCATGCGCAGTCCGTTTCGGTGTAGCCTGTTCGGGTTGTCCACGGGTTTCAAACGGCAACACGCGAGTACGTCTAGGTCCTTCACGGAAGGTGTGGCTTGTAGCCGTTGATCGTCTAGGGCGTAGGTTCAGCTGTCACCACTTACCGCAAACACATAAATACCGATTTGGATGGGTTGACCGGGAGGCGGAGTTCTGCAGACCATATGGAAAGGCGGCCGATGTCTTGCCGAGATGGTAATGAGTGGCCATCAAGCCACACGAATATTCAAGTCAGTCATTGTACAGAAGCGATCGAATTGATTATGTGATAATGGCATCCATATCCGATTGAAGCAATCGTCATAGCCAGACACGGGACCACTGTGCACAAACCCCAGGCCACTTTGCAGGGTCATCAGGTGTCGAATCCTTCATCAACACCTGAAGCGATAGTGGCGAACTTTGCTTTCATACTAGGCACCACTAATCTCGGGGCTAGTTGACGAATTAACCAAGGCCTTCCATAGTGTACAGAGTGCAATGTGACTCGGGAGTTCTACTGCACTTCCAAATACATATGCTTGTGCTCAACACTGGCTCAAACTCAGGAATTTGCGGCTAACTAGACGGAATGCTAGTAATTTCGAAGATAGAAGTAGCTCACACTTGGATAAAAAGTCTTGTTGCTTATTTTGCAAAGCACAACATGTGTCCCCGATTGGTTTACGACGCATGAAACCTTCGTATTTGACTCTAAACGAGAAAACCAATGAATTTCCCCTTTTCAGATATGCGCTTCGATATTGAAATGATGTCAAGTGTCCGGTTCAGTTTTTGCTGCCTGAGAGCTGAAGATCAGATTGTCTGGAAGGCCCTACTGAGACAGAGGATTCCAACTGCCCAATATACCTGCGCAGCACGCCTTTAACGTGTTTTGGGAATATTTTCATCTTAATTTTGCCCACTGGACATGTATACAGAGCTCGTGATAATCGATGCGTGGAATCAGTACGCCTATATCATCCGGTGACGGAGAGCGTTTTCGACCCCGTCGCAAAAGTGACAGATCTCCATGATTTCACAGAGACAGATCTATATTTGTGCTGATCACATTTCGTGTTTTCAAATCCAAACTCAATTATAAAAGGTCACTGTTTTACACATTTTCGTTTTGGAAGCATACACAATGGGTTGGTAATGAGGTAGCGTATTCAACGGCAAACTTGCTCACTGAACTTAACGGTGTTGGCTGGCTTCGACCAACCATTTTAACGTTCTAACTTCCAACGACGACTGTCAGTATTTCGAGTTTGTCCGCGCTAATGGGTCATTGATCAAAGCTGTAATTGCAGAAACATGAGGCCCGGGGAAACAACCCTTTGCAAGTGCTCAGTAAGTCAGCACCTATAGGATGAATGTGGTTACCGAATAAGTTTGAGCTATCACGGGTTCAACTTCTATGTGTGTTGCAACCATGCCTAACGACATTATCCACTGTCATAAGTTTACTACTGACACAACAGAGCGCCACAATGCCATGACGCTAGCAACGAATCAACAAAGCCAACAAGCTGAAGCACTCGTTGGCGCCTCCAATAGATCCAACTTGGCGATGTATTAGCGATAAAAAGTGGGCAGCCTTTCGCTGCCTGTTAACTGAACCTAATTAGTTCAAATCGACAATTCACTTCGTAATACACAGCACATAAATCTAACTTAGTTCATGCTTTACTGGTATAGTTGAGAAGTTTCAATGAGGATATTGTATTATATAGCAAGTAGAAATGAATTCTGTACAACGCTTTCGAAATATAGTGAAAAATCTTTTAAAAATTGTCAGCCGTGAATATCGTTATTGTTCTCATGTAACATGTAAACCATCTGACTCACGGTATTGCAGGACTCAGAAATGTGACATGTCATCGTAAGTGTGCAATCTTTCTCTGAATCGGATAGTGGTAAAATATAAATCTAACAACGTTTTGAACTGGTGCACAGGTGTTGCCTCCATCACATGTTCAGGCAAACTGTTCCAAATATTTACCACTCTCCCTTCGAAGCACAGTAATTGGGGAACTCGCTTCACATCCGGCACAAGTTTTTACCTGTGTCTGCGTGTTCTGCATGGCCCTTGTAAGTGTACCATAGGCCTCATCATGGGGAAGTCACCGAGATGTGGAATACGGTAGGTCATAATGAGGCCGACTCGCACCAGCGGTAGCACAAGATGTACAGTCCTAGTTTCTTGCACCTGTCTTCATACCCCAAGCCACGTAAACTCGGGATGAGCCTGGTAGCAACGTGTTGGACCCGTTCCATCTTTTGTGCCTCACCTCGGGTAATCGGAAAGTAGGCGGGCGAACCGTACTCTAGCATTGGTCTAATGATAGAAGAGAAGAGGCGAGTGGCAACCTCTTCAGACCATGTGCCGAAGCTACGATTAAGTGTCCGAATCATGCGCAGCCGTTACGATATAGCCTGTTCGTGTTGTCCACGCGAGAGTAGACCTAGGTCTTTCGCGGTGGGTGTGGGATATTGCGGTTGGCCGTCAAGAGTGTAGATTCGACCGTCAACACCTTCCCCAGGCTCATAAATACAGACTTAGTTGGGTGGACCGGGAGATGAACTTCCGCAGACCATGTGGATAGGCGGTTGAGGTTTTGATGAGGTAGGCCACAGTCGTCGGGAGCGTCAATTTCTCTCCAACTCTTCATGTCGTCCGCAAACCAGGCACACGGCGACCGGAGAAACTGAGGTAGATCATTGATGTGGATCAGAAACAGGGTGGGCCCCAGCACAACGACTTGAGGCACGCCATTTGTAGAGGGATACCAGTCAATTAGATGGTCGTCGACCTGTGCCCTCCACTTTCGTCCCACAAGGAAGTCCCGGATCCCGCGGGGCAGTGAGCCACCGACACCACACATTCTGAGTTTATGAAAGAGAACCTCATGGTTGACCTTGTCGAGCACTTTACTGAAACCGATGGATATCACGTCGACAGACTTCCCATTGCTTATTGCCTTCAACCACTCATGCCTCATCACAGGCAAGTTTGTAATGTATGAGTGGCCTTGCATAAAGCCGTGCTGTGCGGGCGTCAGGACCCCTTTTGACTGTAGCAACTGCAATAATCCATTTTTTACGACTTTCAGCAACCTTTGCCAAAATGTGTGGCAGACAAATTGGGCTGTAATTCTCTACTTTGTTAGGGTCGCCGCCTTTCGGAATAGGCTTCACCACCGACCATTTCCACCGATGTTGGTAAATGATGCGTCTGCCTAATGTGTTTTCGCCGGATCTGCTAAAAGCAACTAGATATACGTGAACCTAAACTGCGTTGCGTTCATGTCAATTTTGGTGAAGGTTGAGAGAAAGTAAAGCAGTGTTCATTCGAAAAGTTGTACAGTAGGATCTCTGAAGTTGACCACCTCTGTAACCTGATCACCCTCTAAGTTGGCTGATTCTTCATAGCTTCTTCACCGTGTAAACCTTATGGACCCATACCTCTGTATGTTGACCACCTCCCGTCACAACGAGACTGGACCTTAACGTGGTGCGACGGTTTGCGTACCTCATTGACCCATTGAGCTATAATGGGTGATGCCTCCGGGCACCTTGAGAGCTACTCCTACTAGGTTGGTCAATGGTGAGAGGTCAGACAAACTCAGTCTCGTGGTCCTCAGGTTGGAGGTTGGCAATGGGATGGCGTCCATTTCTGTAAAACTAAATCATTGCCACCTCCCCGCTGCCTTGCGGACAGGCTTTTGAGCCAAAGGCTTTGGATGAGAACCCTAATCGTCCTTCTGTCTAGGTCTGGGCGTCCTGGCAGTATCTCAGCCCACATACAACCATGACATTTTCTTCAAACATAAACTTCCTCCTGCATCGGCCGTCGCGCAGATTATCAAGGGTCGCCTTATCTGTTGCATACAGCAGGGCGGATAAGCGAAAACATGCTACTGCTGGCGCTTCCTTCTTTCTTTTCCACCTTTTTTTTTTACTCCCATCCCGGCCCCTATTACTAACCTTCCTTCTATAATTTCCAGCTTAATTGACAGCAAGCGAAATGCCACTGGAGTAGAACCATCTGCAGTCACCATTTCACAACACCTATCAGAAGCCTATAGGCAAAAGTCCCTAATAAGGCCACGCTATCCCGTTTTCATGGCGACGTTCAACGTTCGCACTCTAAGACAAACCGGTCAACAGGCTGCACTCGCACACATCTTAGACACACTGGGTATTGATGTGTGTTGCGTGTCCGAAACTAGGATCAATGACCCTAACGGGGGTTATTGAATTAACTGCACCCGGCTTATCCTCTCGTTATTGGTTGCACGCATCCGGAGACGCCGATGCAGCATTCACGGGTCAAGCTGGTGTAGGTATCATTCTAAGCTCTAAGGCTGAGCCATAGTTGATTGACTGGATTCCGGTGAACAGCCGTTTATGCACAGCCCGTTCGACGACATCAGCTAAGGTTGATTCACGAAGTAGTACAAAACGCTGTCTGTTTGTGATTTCCGCTTATGCTCCCACCGACTGCAGTTCAGATGTTCTCAAGGACATATTCTATCACGAACTGAACGCGCTACTACGCAGTGCTATTAGTTCAGATAGTATGGTACTTGCAGGGGATATGAACGCACAAATAGGGCGGCTGAGCTCTTCAGAAGCTCAGCTTGGTAGTAATTATGGGCTTAACTCTAAACGGACTGACAACGGTGAGCGTCTGCTGCAACTGTGTGTGGAGCACCAGTTGTATTTTAGTAGCACTGCTTTTAGACACAGTGGGGGCCGAAGTGCCACTTGGCGTCCTCCTGTAGCTTGCCAACAATGGACCCAAATTGACCACATAGCCATAAGTTACAGATGGCGTGGTTCCATCCTAGATTGCCGCTCATACGGGAGTACCTGTGTCCACTCTGATCATGTCTTGGTACGCTGTCGTTTCTCCATGAACTTTACTGGGAGGCGGACCAAGTGTCCCCTACGATTGGCAACGGAGAAATTGTCTCAGTCCTCGGTCAGGCAAGCCTATCAAGAGGCGCTGCGTATCGAACTTCCGCTGTCTTGTCATAATGACACTGAACTTCAGTGGAATAGGAATTCGACCGCCATGCACGACGCAGGAGCATCTGCTTGTGGTACCAACAATTGTCACCGCATCAGCCACTGGATATCCGAGAGGTCCGTGAACCTGTTGGAATCTAGAAGACACCTCCCGATTGACTCTGAACACAATGTGACCAGACGGGCTATTAGGCGTGAACTAAAGCGGAGCCTACGTGCTGACAAGGAAGCCTGGTGGACCAGTTGGGCTCAAGAAATGGAGGAGGCAGGAGCAGTAGGCAATTACCGCAAGCTTTTCCAGCTAATCCGCACCACTGGTCCCAGAAAACCAGGCGTCAGTGAGACAATCAGAGACAGCGCGGGTGCGCTGATACACAATAAGGAGCGCCGTATAGCTCGTTGGGCGGAACACTTTCAAGATCAGTTCAGCTGGCCCCCTACTCCCGGACGTCTTCCAACTCAAGTGATGCAGGACGAATCATGGACGGTTAGTTTAGAGCCTTCGTCGGAGGCCGAGGTCCGAAACGCGATCACAGCCCTTAATCGTTTCCGTGCCGCTGGCCCGGATTCTTTCCCACCTGCACTATTTAAGGATGGAGGTGAGGTCCTCTGCAAAGCACTGACCTACTTATTCGAATGTATCTGGAAGGAAGAGTGTACCGGCTAATTGGTGCGAATCGATTATAGTAGCAATATACAAGAAGGGCAGTCGCACAGACTGTTCTAACCACAGGGGTATTAGCCTAACGCCAGTTGTGACAAAATTATTGGTCTCGATTCTCGTTCGTCGCCTCACTGTGGAACGCGAATCTCGGATTAGAGAAGAGTAGACCGGTTTCCGCCAAGGACATGGCTGCATAGACCATATATTCACTTTGCGGCAGGTGCTAGAGCAGCGCCACGCGTACCGCAGGCCGACATTAGCTGTGTTCCTCGATTTCAAGAGTGCGTTCGATTCAGTCGATCGATCGATTCTATTCGAAATACTTTCACGGAAAGGTGTTCCCACGAAATATGTGAACATCCTTCGTGCTCTATACTCAAGCACTACAGGCCGCGTCAGGGTCTACGGTGTCCTATCGGATAGCTTTCCGACCACAAGTGGCGTTCGTCAGGGTTGTCCGATTTCCCCATTTTTGTTCAATTTGGTTGTTGATGCTATCACGGAGCGTTCCCTTGCGGAATCTCACAATGTAGGCGTTGAAGTGCTGCCTGGTGAAAGGATAGTTGATCTAGATTATACAGACGATGTCGTCTTGCTTTTAGACGATATTGGGGCGGCACAATCAGCCCTGAATAGCCTGTCCAGAATGGTCCCATTATTTGGTATGCACTTCGCACCTTCAAAGTGCAAAGTGTTGCTGCAGGACCACCAGACACTTGATGACCCCTTGACGCTTGATAACGAGGAACTCGATGTGATTGATCATTTCACTTATCTTGGTAGCTGCAGCAACAATGATGGGCTCATAGGAACTGACGTCAGCTCACGCATTGGAAAGGACAGAGCTGCCTTCTTGCACCTGCGGCATCTTTGGCGACAGAAGGGAGTTCCCCTCCATCTGAAAGACCGAGTACACAAGGCCACAGTGAGGGCCGCTTTGATCTATGGTTGTGAGAATTGGCCCCTTTGGTCTGAAGATCTGAGGCGCCTTCAAGTCTTTGATCATCGTTGTTTGCGAAGCATTGCTGGTGTCGGATGGCATCAGTGTGTCCGCAGCGATGATGTGTGTAGGCGAGTACTAGGTGGTGATAAGCATGCTAGCTCCCTTGAACAACAGATAGCACTGAATAAGTTGCGTTGGCTCGGGCACGTGCTACGTATGCCTGGTCACCGCTTACCTAGGAGGGCCTTATTTAGTCTGCCAGGTGTAGGGTGGCGCAAGGCTCGAGGTGGACAGTTGATTTGGCAGCGTGAAATGAAGTCACTAACTGCCAAACTCGGTGCCGTTGGTCCGTATCGTCTTCCGGGCTGGAGTCCACGTGACTCGCCTTGTGCCTGGCTCGAGACTTTACAGGACATGGCTCGCAACCGACACCAGTGGCGCGTCTGCTGCCGTCTCCTAATCGGATTGTCTGTTTAAAGTGTGTTTGGTGCTGAGTTATCTGCTGGGTAATGGCTGATTATGACGCGTGGCAGTGAAAGCCGCAAGGAAGCTGTCTCGCCGATGCCGCCTTATCATTGCACGATAGCCAGGTGTTTGTGACGGTATGTTATTAACACAAGGTGTAGGCGTCTTGACCCAGAATGTTTGCTTAGGGCATTAAGGTTTTCAGGTATATCCCTCTTCTCTCCCTCTTCTTATTCTCTATTTCACAGGTCCTCATGGTTGTAGGGCAGCGAAGCATCAGTTCAAATGGCTGATGTAGTGCTGTTGTTGTTGATGATGATGATGTTGACCACTTCTGGAAATGGTATGTTGACCACTTGGGTCATAACAGCCACTAGTAATAGAACCTCCACTAGGCGACCGTGTGAAGGTTTACTTTGCAATGGTCGCCGAACGGCCCGTAGCCTAGAGTTAACGAGCTTGCCTCGTTACCTTGCTGCCCGGGTTCGAATCCGCGTAGGGGTATGCAAAACCCTTTTGACCCACAGCCACTGCGCTGTACGACGCCGCAGATGTTTGACGATCCAGCATGTTCTCTGTTTGGGCGTGTGTATTTTTGTCTTCCCCCTCAGTGTTCACGCGCATCGGTGTACTTCTTACAGTGTGTCCCCACAGATCCGTGTCCACAAATTGACCCTAACTGTTTTTGTGTGGAATCTTTCCTTACACAAACACGCATCACGTCTAACCTGTGGAACATGTGCCCAACCATTGCACAGGTCGCAATCAGGAGTTTGAGGGCCTTTTGCTGAGCGTACGTACGTGCTCATGCTGGACTGCGCCACGGTTTTCCCCATCATTTCGCGTTGGTAGTAAGATAAGCGCTACCAATTGACTGCATTCGACAAGATCTGTCAAGTGCAATCAAAATTTTTAGGAATCGTCTGAAGAAACTATAGTGAAAAGTCATACATTTCGTCATTAAGGGAGAACGGCAACTGAGCTCATTCGCCACCCTCCTCGCCGAGCAAGCAATGGACCACGATTTTACGACTACATCGCCGCCTCGATTACACCCTACGTCTGCAACCCATCCGGAGCCTTACGCCTGCCAAACTTGCAATGCCCACTTTCTACTGCTCCAAGCCCTAGTCGATATAATGGTTTCCAAGTTACTGGTCTTCCAAGTGGGCACACATTTACATCTCTACTGTGTGATCGCTGTTTTTAATCCGCACGCGTTCTTACACATCACTGGCGCCGTATACATCAGACTACAAAGTTATGATGACCTCACAGGTAACGATCACTTCAATCCACCGATCTGCTGACGATGACTATCTACTCCTACAACAAGCCACCAATCTGAGCTCTACCACGGCATTTCTGAATCAACGTCACTCAACATTACACACCTACTTGACCATTTGTACGGCCGCAGACACCAGAAAGAGGCTCCAACACCTGAAATGGGAGGGTCCAAAACGAATCCGTCACTATCCGCGATCCGAACTACGCCCACTACTGACATCCAGCCAAACATTATCCAATCAGTGAAAAATAAACCGCCATCTGAGTCACTGCTATTTAACACAATTTACTGAGTGCCATCCGACTCGGACATTAGCAGCTAAACGGAGCAACGAACCTACTCAATGTGCACAGTCTACTGCAGTCACAACACACACCAACAATTTGCAGAACCCAGACCGAGAGATGCTAGTGCACCTAGCAACGCCTCCGTTACAACCACCATTACACTGGCTAACCCTGCCCAGAATTCGCCGAATGCCGAGCAAGCGCTTTCGGAATGTAGCTGCCTCCATACCCTGATGACAAACCATACGTTTCTCGACCGCCCCCACCCCAGCAGCGGATCGGGGCCTATAAACGGCCCGCGGCGCAGGTCTCGGCCTGTCTCCCTAAGTTTCCTGTTATGAATCGCTAGGACAGCGGACCTGCTGGTTCTGATACACAGCAAACGAACGGATAAGCTTCTGCCGTTTCCAGTTCCATGATTCTTGATTGCTCGCCCACTAACTCCCCGCCCCATAGCAACCACCATCAATCACCCCGATCTACATATGACACAGCATTACCTCTAGGACCATCCACCTCGCTTCATCATTCGCCTACTGTCCGATTGACCTTAAACTCACTGACACCGACAGACTCAGTTTCTACGTTATCAACTGCTGTCCCTGGGACGCCCTCAATGTCCGCTAATTGTGAATCACCAGAGACAGCGTAAGACTCTGTATCAGTGCAGCTTGCTTCACAGCGAATCCATAGCTATCTATGTGACCTATGTGCATGAAGTTTTTCTACTAGACGCGACCTCACACGGCACCTCTGGGCACACCAGCAAAATCCGATTAGATCTATGGCGGAAACGCTAGGCTATAACGATCACTAATGTAAATGTCGCACATGTAAGAGCACGTTTACGGCCCAACGAGATCTTACACTACATAGTAGACTTTGCCATCCCACCGAATACAATGGAGAATGCATGAGGCGTTTACCTGCCCACCCGTTTAACTAGGCGGTCCTTGAGGACGTGATCCTGCTTAATAACCCCGACGCTCTCAGGTCGAATGTCAGTTCTCGCTACGACTTAGCCAATCGTGTACAATAATACTTCTCTCCTGATCTGCGGAGAGAATTAGAGAACGCCTGAGAGTTCTAGACTGGAAGCTCAACGAGACCGGAGCTCGGCCTACAACGCAGACCATACCTAGCCCAGATGCATGTGTCTCCTTCATATGTTTTGATTTCATCGTATTTACCCCAACCATACCAAGGGACGTATGAAGCACTTGCTTTTATCGCGTGATAAATCATTGTTCAAATCATTGTGCATTGTTTATACGCGCGGGATAAGACGTCTGATCCCACGGCCATTAGAAGTCCAGACCTGTCACCCTACCGCCAATATTGTCGTTATCCTCATCTGGGAACCTAAAAACTTATTTTCGGTATGACCACAAACTTGATTTGGACGCCTCCGACACAGGCTCACCCGACCACGATTCCAGGACTGGAGCCACACCTCCCACACCTACTAGAATCGTATGAGATTCGCTCATTCACGGAGAATCTACCATGCATGCCGTGGAGGAATCAGAAATTTCCGCATCTGAACGATCCATAAAGTTTCAAACCTGCTCCGAGAGGCTCGACGCCTAGTTCCGCAATGTGCAGATTTAATCCAAGCACGGGTCACGGAGCTTCGAAATCTGTTATCCGACTCTCTCAACCACCGTGCCCGACACACGAATTCAGTACACGCTTCGACTACCTTTGTTAGACATGGACTCCAAATACTTGGAAGCGATGCAAACCACGCAACCACACCAAAAACGTTCAGAACAGTAAACGACGATGTAAACTCCAGTGCGGTCTCATCCAATGTCTACCATTTTAAGCGTCAGGACTCGGCGGCGACGATGTTCGATGGCGGACCTTCTATCTACAAGAAGAGGAACTAATCTCTGGCATCATCGAATATTGGACGAGAGTACTCTCACAGCCACCAGCGCCTGACCATCGATCCCCACGCGGGATCATCCCGCCCAACCTAAATCTTGTTGAACGCATCCGTATCTGAATTTCGCCCGATGGTTGGCTCAGCGGCTGGTGTCGATCGCATCACATCGAAAGACGTTGAACGCATGGATCCCCACTTCGTTACATCTTTACTGTACTGCGTTCTTGCTTCTAACCCATGCTTCTAATGTGGCTAGAGTTACCTTCACCCCAAAGATCCCGTCTCCCACGCTTCCCGAACAGTTCCGCTCAATATCTGTGACCTATGTTTGCACTCGCTTTTTGCACCGTATGCTGTGACTGCTGGGTCTCCTTTATATCCGACCGCATATATTTCGGTTTTCTACGGAAAGACGGATTCTGTGAAGTTCCATCCCACCTTCATTCCATGACTCGCTTCTCTCACTCCCACTGGTCCCCTCTCCTTCGCCTCTGTGGGCATTTCAAAGCCCCTTTATTCTATCTCCCACGACTCCCTAAGTAGAGCAGCATGTACTTTTGGAGCCGCTAACCTTTTTATTGATTACCTGTCTTCCTACTATTCCTCGGCGATCTCAACGTTCCGGAAGGTGAGAATTCACCCAAAACGAGGCATTAGACAAGGGGACCCACTTCCCCCTACTTTTCATAATGACGCTCACCCAAGCCCTTCAAAACCTTGCATCCTGCCGCTGGATGCATCCTGCAAGCCCGGTCGATTATTTTGTATACGCGGACGACGTGATCAATGTAGTGGAAAACAAAGATGCAGTACAAGAACGACTCCTGACTTTTAACAGCGACCTCCAGCTTCTTGGCCTTTATATAAACCAAATGCAAACTAAGACCGTACATCTCATCATCGGTAGATCCAGGAAGAAAGTGTTACTGCACGTCTCGGACCTTCAAGTAGGATATATGAACTTACAATCAGTATGACCGACGGATTTGTTTAATTTCCCGGCTTTGCCTTTCAACTGGCACGGCACGCTATTGCCCTCACTCCATGAGCTGTGCCAGCAACTCCAGGAAACCGCAAGCACTATTAAAATCACACCAGCGGATTAAAATTCTCAGGACATTCCTCATCCACAGCCACTCACTGGCAGTAATACATCGATACACGCACAAAGCGATGAACACGTTTATCAGGGCCAACGTTCGTAAATGGTTAATATTACACAAGGATACAGCCGTTGCCCTTTTCCATGCATCCATCAATGACCATGGCTTAGGCATTCCTAGTCTCTCAACCATGTCGCCATTGCTTCGGAAAGCTTGGAGCGGCACGTTTCCAACCCGAATGCCATCCTTAACTGGGTGACTTCGACGATACATCAGCTATTTAATCCGACACTCATCGTAGGTGGGGAAACTGTGACGGATAAAGCCTCAGCAAAGGAGGCATGGAAGACTCACCTACTTGTTATCTTTGCCGAATCCGATCTAAGTCAAGCTCCAACACGTCCAGTTGCTCATCAATGGCTCTGGCAAGCTACACCTGTCTTCCCGCGCCTATTTATCAGGGTAACTCAATTACGCGCATGCGTGACAGAGGCAGACCACGGCGTTCTTCATCCGATATCGATTGCCGCGGTTCATGTGGACAACACGTGCTACAGTCTTGCAGCATAACCCATGGTGCACGCTGCAAACAGCACAATGATATTGCCAACCAAGTTGCAACGATTCTATACCGTCGGAGAGCTACACTCATTACGGAACCAAGCATCCACAGGCCAACGACCTACAACAAACCAGATCTAGTCATCAACTGGGACACTAATAACTACGTGATAGATACTGTTCTCTGACGCACACTGGATGGATCAATCTTAGCAAAACAAAATTGATAAATACGGCGTCAGTTATCACGCCGCGGCCATCAGAAACTACGCACAAACTGTACTGTCGGCAACCTCCCCTAAGGTACACTATCCGCTCATCTTAGGCAATATAGGATATATCCATCCCGCGTCAGCCAAACATCTGTTGTCATTGGGTCTCTCGACCTTGGGTATTTCCGATCTATACATCATCACCCGAAGAGCCATACTTGTGTATAATGTTTAGATGCGAGGTACAGTTTACCAAAATGGTCGGTGGTATCTGGTCCTGGATTTGCCTGTCACTATGGGTTCCATAGGACAGCCACAGGACGCCTGCATCTACAGAGCCTTGTGCTGCACCACCCACAACTCCAACCTCACACCCCATATCCAGTGTAAACCCGAAGAAATATGCACAGCAGCATCATTCCTGCCTAGCTATGTAGGAAATCTAGTGTACCAAACGTATACAAAGCAGTGGCTGGACCGTAGTCCGCTCCACACTGAGTGCATGAAACCACTCTTTGAGCCTAGCACGGCCACGAGGACTGTGCACCCCGTACCGCCCAGCAACGATTCACAATCTTCTGGAGCCAGTAAGCGAGGTGGAGGGTATTAGACAGGTAGGCAGCTTGTCAACGTTCACATCAAACGCAGCCACACCGGGGATATACAAACAACCAATATATAATTTAAGGGAAAGCGAACACGCAAAATTGGCGCCGAATATGCAGCAGAATAACAGAATTGAACAAGCCAAATAAAGTGGAAACACTATTATCCAGAGTAAAAAGACCTAGTTTAAGTGGCATTTGGTTTAGCCTAACTGGGGTGAAGAAGCATCATGAATGCAACATCAACCTCAGAAACAGGCACAGCCTACCAAACACAATCATTATAACAAGATAAATATAGTCACTTACTGGGTGTACAGTCGTTGACCGAGTTCCCCGAGCTTTCGCTGAGCCATTTGTTTAGTACTATGTCGAGGCATTCGTCCCATCTTGACAAATTGCTGTACTGCTCATTTCTCGAGCCACACATGCCTTTGCGAAGATATATCTTCAGCACCCATTCACTGGCCTCTTGGATTGTGGCAACATTTACGTTTCCGTCCACCCTGGTCGTGGAGCGTCTATCCCGCGCTATTTGCTGTTTACAATGGACAGGCTCTGGGACTAGTCCGTTTCGTGATAACTGCCAGTTAATTTTGACAAGTGTTCTACTTTATGCATTAGGAATTTAAGTCTACTTACGAGTTACTTTTTAGAGGGAAGCGAGGTACCATCTGTGACTGAGCAGACTGATTTGAGGGCCACATTATCTTCGTATTTCAACTTGAATGGAAACTGGACAAACGCCACCTGGAAGGGATTCATGGGGCTTGGATGATTCCCCAGTTATTCGGAACCCTCACCTGGAATACAGTTAGCGGTAAATCTACCACGCAATTCGCGAGATTGATGACGCAATTTAACTCTGGATTCCCACCAACTATCTGTTTACTCCTTTTATGTTCCATAGTTACATGCCCTCCCGACATACTTGTTATGTAATTCCCAAGGTGAATATCACGATTTAACTCTTGACTCCTACCACCTATTCGCTCATCCATGGACTCCATGGACCATGGTTAGGTTACAAGCCAACCGACATAACTATTAGGTAATTAGCAAGACTCATGTCGGGATCTCACTCTGGAAGACCAAAGCAGACACCTGCCCCATCTGATGAACACCGGCTTACCGATTATCCTCCATGTGATCTCATATCGATGTTGCCATGGCTTCACTTCACCTCTCACTGTGGAATCCGTTCACTCGCACTGTGCAACCCGTCCAGACCACCACGCACACACACTTCAGACTTGAATCATCCTCCCACTTCAGGGGCACGCACCTCCAGATTCTTTCCATCCCCACAGAGTCACCCCAAGAGCCCAGCCCATCGCGTTCCCTTTCATTCGCTGTATAGCGTACCAATAAGTCAAGGGTTAACGGAACTAATAAAAGAAGTTCTTAGTCTGATCATCATCATCATCATCATCATCATTATACATGTCAGCTAGAGGTGGTAAAACACCTCCGCTATTGTACCGCAATACATAAAAGAAATACATACATACAATACATAAAGGAAAAATAAATACCACAGTTGCATGCCAGCTGAGCTACCAGCAACGGATAGGCATCGTTCCGGTAAGCTACCAGCCGGCTACTAGGCAAAAACAAAAAATTACTTATGTTTTACCCTACGAAATAAGATGGTAGATGGAGGGGGAGGCTAAAAGGGATGGGGAGGGACAAAGAAACTCACAGCAGGAACGCCACTGAGGTCGGCTCCTTGCCATGTCAGCAAGTGTATCCAGCCAAACGTGTTCACCGTCTTTTGGACCTCAACCAGGGAGCCGTGAAGCTCCAACCGAGGCTAGCTCCGAAGTGAGGGACTTCATTCCTCTCGACCAAGTCATCGCTTGGCCACCTCTCCTCTTCTTCCACCCACATCCCCGGTGAGCAAACAACGCACGTCGAGGGAGTCGGTGGGCTGGCATGCGCAACACGTGGCCCAGCCATCGGAGCCTGGTGCGTGAAATGATGGTGCTGAGCGGTTCAGTTCCTTTTCCTGTGCCGTAAACAAGGCGTCGAACACGCTCGTTACTCACGCGGTGTTCCCACCAGATGTGAGCCAAACTGCGAAGGCACCGATGGTCGAACGTAAGTAGCCTCTTCATGTCCGCCGATCTTAGGGGCCAGGTTTCGCAACCGTACAGTAAGGTCGAACGTACCGCTGCATTGTACACTCTACCCTTCAGGGCGAGAGTAATGTCGCGCCGTCGCCATAGGTGGCGAAGGTTAGCAAAAGCACTTCGAGCTTTCGCTATACGGTTCGTGATCTCGTCTTCGATCCCAAGGGCGCTGATACAACTTCCCAGGTAATTGAATTTCTGAACGACTTTTAGCTGATCCCCACCAAGGGTCAGCGCAGGAGGCGATCCCTGCCAATCTTGGAGGAACGCTTTGCACTTCGATGGTGCAAAGCAAAGCCCGAAGCGGCTGACAGCCAGTGCTAATCTGTCCAGCGCGGCTTGCCACGTCTGGGAGCTGTCACAGATGAGGGCAATGTCGTCTGCATACTCCAAGTCAAGAAGTCGTTCTCCTGAGAGTAGCTCCACACCTTCCAAGTCATGTCCTGTAAATGCAATCTCCATGACTTCGTCAATAGCGAAGTTGGAAAGGAAAGGTGACAGCGGGCATCCTTGTCTCACACCGCTGGAGATATTGAAGTGTGGCGACAGCTTGCCGTAAACCCTCACTCTGCCCGTGCTACGCGCATATAATGCTTGGATAATATTTACTTATTTCTCGGGCACACCTTTCCTGAGTAGACAATTCCAAAGGGCACATCGATCAACCGAATCGAAGGCACCTTTGATGTCGAGGAACACGACTACGGTGGGCCGCCAATATGTATGACGGTGCTCCAACAACTGACGTAAGGTGAAGATGTGGTCGATGCAGCCACGACCACGACGAAACCCGGCTTGCTCCTCACGAATCTGGCTTTCACGAGCGCCAGTCAGTCTGTGGAGAATTATGGACGCGAGTAATTTGGAGGCGATGGAGATCAGACTGATTCCTCTATGGTTGCCGCATTCCGAGCGCGAGCCGCCTTTGAAGATGGGAACAACAACGGAGCGGCTCCAGTCGGTTGGGACAGTCTCCTGCTCCCACAGTTTCACTAGTAATTCATGCAAAGCATCAACAAGAGCAGAGCCTCCGAATTTGAAGAGGGCTGGAGGAAGATCATCTGGTCCCGCGGCTTTGTTCAACTTCAACAGTCCGATCTCACGTTCGACTTCTGAGCGAGAGGGTGGATCCAAAGGGACAGCCCACGGAGCAGGGCGATCAGTGACCGGCGAATCGAACAATTCTAGCCGATTAAATTGCTTTTCAAAATGCTCAGCCCAAAGCTCCAAACGTTTTGACAAATTGTGGATAGGCTGTCCGCTCTCATCACAAATTGTTTCACTAACACCAGGTCTCCTGCTGCCCGTTTCCCGTATCAGACGGAATAACATACGATGGTTGCCAAGGGCAGCAGCCACTTCCAACTCTCACGCACGATGAGACCACCAAGATTCACCGTCTCTCTTCAGGCTAGCACGGAGTTTTGCCCGGAGCTCTTTGCGAGTTTCATTGTGCTCGCTTCCAGCCGGAATATGCCGGCGAGCATCGATAAGTTCCAAATACCGCGAAGAGACCCAATGTCCATGTTGTCTATTAGACATACCACATGAGGATTTGCCTGCGGCTAGTAAGGTCTGGTGAACATGTGACCAGTGACCATCAATTGTCCCCTGTGAGCGCTTGCTCAACTCCCATGTCAGCGTAATTCGATACGCATTCAGAACAGCTGGCTTTGTCAGTTGGCTGGTGTCAATGCGCTCACAGCGTCGTCGTAGGCGTCCACCAAAACGCATCCGCATGTCAGCACATACAAGTGCATGATCGGTGTCCACACATGTGCTCCAAATTGAGCGACAATTCTGGATGCAGCCTCTCCAGCGGTAACTTATCGCAATGTGATCGATCTGCGTCCAAGGCTGGTTCGAGGCTGGTGGGCGCCAAGTCACCCTCCGGCAAGTTCTGTGTCGGGAATTAGTGCTCGCAAGAAATAAGCGAGCATCTTCACACAAATGAAGTAACCGCTCACCGTTATCATTACGGGAGCCTACACCGTGTTGACCTCCCAGATGCATTTCATCAGTGGACAACTTTCCAACTTGTGCGTTCAGATCCCCAGCCAGCACAACAATGTCCGTGCTTCTTCTGTGGCGAAGGAGCTGGGTCAGTTGGCAGTAGAAGTCGTTCTTTACCGAATCATCGCTACAGTTTGTGGGCGCATAGGCAGCGATGATGAATAGACATCTATTATTCCCGCGCGACTTCGAAGCTTTAGACGAGCCAGCCAATCGGACCGCACACATCCGGCTACTGATTGGAATCCAATCAACCAGAGCAGCTTCAGCCCGGGGACTCAGGGCAATACCAACACCGGCTTGTCCGGTGCTCGAAGCTGCATCGTCACCGGATAGGCGCAATGAGAAAATACTGTTTGCGTCACCTGAAGGGGATCACAGATTGAGCACAGTGCTCGAGTCCTGCAGGCGGGTCTCTGATAAGCAGCAGATATCGATCGAGAGGGACTTTAATGTTCGGGCAAGTGCTGCCTGTTGACCGATTTGTAGCAGTGTGTGTACATCGAGGCATGCCAATCTGAAGGAGGATCTAGGGCTCCAAATGGAAGCCGATGAACTGGATTGGACCGCTTGGTTGGACATGGGCTTGTCGACAGGAGAGGAGTGATGCTCCGCGTTCATGTGTGAGTTGAAATTAGAAGGTAAATGCCTAGCAAAGCATGTGGGGGGTGGGCCAAGAATCGGGGGGTTGAAAACTGGGGGGATACAAGTGAAGTTGGAAGGGGACGGTAAGAGTGAAAAAGCGTAAGATGGAGAATAAGAAGACGGGAAGGCTTGAGCAGTAGCATCCAAACTCCTATCCACCCTACTCGATGCAGCAGATGGGGCACCGTGGTTTATCCTCTGCGGTGGCCAGAGCATCAAGGAATTGTTTGAAGTAAAATTCATAGTATTGTGTGGGCAGGATACTGTCAGGTTGCCCAGGCCTAGACAGGAGAACGATTAGGGCTCACAACCAAAGCCTTTGGTTCAACAACCTGACCTACCTATTACTGCGCCCACCACACCAACAGAAATCAGGGGGAACTACAGTGCGCTAACATTCATATGCACCGAGATTCTTGTGTCCAAGACACACTTTTTAGGGAGCAAAAGCAGTATGATCTGAACCAGTGCAATCGTATTTGTGAGCGGATCAGTGTACGAGCCAATTTGATAAACTTAATGCGATCACCAGACATCCAAACTCGAGGTACTACTGTATGCCGGCTGGTACGAGTAATATTGTGGTCTACGGACGACATCGAGACGGTGCTTTTGCCGGCATATCGCCTGCGGAGTGAAGAGTGTGAAGTATGTACATTTCCGGAGGTTTCATAGAGTGAAGGCCATCAGGACAAAAACACTTCAAACGACCGCAACGCTTATGGGGCCAGAGGTAGCAGCAACTGGCGACGAGGAAGTCCATGCTCATGATCTGGAAGAATAGCGGTACACCCATGAAACTATTAGTGATGGTGATGCCAGCCGTTGCTCGATTTCAAGGCCACCTGCGTCGCCTCACTATACAGGCAGTGGCCCGAGAATACTATAATTTGTAGTTTGGTCCCGAGAGATGACCATTACTTTACTGCGCAGGTGGCGTAAACTGCACCACACACTGCCTTCGGGACTACGTCCAAAAAGAAAATTTAGTGGACTGTAGTCACCTGACGTCCCCGAGGAAGCAACACCACCCGGGACCCAGTATAACGACAACATCGAGTATGAAAACCAAGTTCTCAGGCCGAAATCCATGGAGTATGGAGCCCAGCCATATCGAAACTTAATGTTGTTCTGTTCATCGGCAACGTACCGAAAAACGATTAAATGTTGGCCTCTCATCGGTCCGCATACGTTCACCGCATTCGTACACTCCCTGTCTAGCAGTTCTGATGTTCAGTTATCCTGTATGTACACGAATGCTCAGGGCCTACTTATCAAAATTTCCGAATCGCGATTACATCAGAGAGCAGTTTTAAGATTTCATCGCTACAAAGAAGACATGTTTACGTCCCGACATATGTGCCTTCGAGGTTGCGTTGTCAAACATATCCACAGCTCGTTACGACCTACTCAGTGAAGGGGGGTGGAGTGGTTCGTTAATTCCTCAGTGACCTCTAATGTGAGATCTTAGAGGATCCGGTTATCACGGGACAAGATTCCCTTTGGTGTCGTCTACGCTTGAGAGGCAATGACGCTTGCTTCGTGACTGTCGGTTACCGTCCTCCATCTTCTACACCCGAGATGGACTTCAATCTGGCGTCCGCAATAGGGCGGTTAATGCACAGAGGCTTAGTCACATGCTTAGCACGTGCGATTGCAAAAATAACGCTCTGGAATCCTTAACCACTCATGGAGAACAGTTTACATCAGATCTGCAAGAGCTCTTCACCAATTTCTTGATCTGTGGCTACATAAACAACCACCAGATTCAGAGAGAAAGCCGTCTCTACTAGACTGAATAATCACCAATGAAGAATGCATGATCGAGAAGGTGCTCATCGATACTCTTTTAAGCTCTAGTGATCATGCAACACTGCTCTTCATGTAGATATGCTATGTAGAATACCCAAGCGACCTGGACCACAACAAGCCATGACACATTAGTCAAGCTAGTTGAAATGAGTAACTGGAATTTCTTAGTCGAGAAGACACCGGATATTGCCTGGGCAAATGTTGTCACCAGGTTTAACATCTTGGTTGCTGATGCATCAGAAATTTAGGCTATCCGTTCGAGAAACACGCTCTTTTGTACGGAGTAGGACACGAAAGTGTATGGCGACTGGAAAATAGGCATGACATATTCACAACACTGACCCAAACTAGAACACCGGGAAAGCCTTTGTTGTCCATTTTAACCATTGTATCCAATTAGTACGTTGGGACAAAGTTGCGCATTAACAAGCTTTAACAGAGGGATCTTTTCGAACCTCAAACTACCGCATAATACCGAATATAAGCCCATCCATAGATAGACCGACAGTATAACTTTACAACATCAAATTTGCGCAACCGCTTAAGTCAATATATTAGCCGATCCCCAAATAAATTAGCAAAAGAGCAACGAAATTGTTTCTCCACAAATTTGACGGCATCCCTATTTGCTATCACTTGAGTGTCTTCAAGCAAAACCTGCTCTACTAATGGGCAGTTGTGGTGACCGTAAGGGTCAATAGGGCGTAGCGTCGTCAGAACAAAGACAATCATCACACCGGACAGTGCATAGACCAGATGTCAAGTCACATGAAACACACAAGACAGCCGACGCAAAAGGGAACAATGAGAGGGTAAATCAGACAGGCCGCGTCGCATAGTCCGAGGATATGCCGCACCAGAACCACAGTAGAGCTGAGGGTGAGAATGAAGTTCACGATTAGGGGTGCGGGGCGACGCTGTACTTTTAAAGCACCGGATCATCTGGCGTAAAAATGTATAAGCGCTTTTAATGTGTGTCGAATGTGTAACATACCGAAAATTTTGGAAACAAAAATAACGTGCCAAAACCATTTAAGAGTCAATTGAATATATAACAAAATCACACACATCCATAATAAAGTATGTTCCCGATTAGAATATTCGCCTTCCTCCATGAAGAACTCGAATTCAATGCAAGGTTGTGCGCACGCACAAATGCGTGCCCTTCGTTGTGACCCATTGCACATCAGCTTATGGCGTATTACACCAGTGCAAGAGTACTCAGACCCACATAGGAGGGTACAGCATGTTTGGTCCATGATCACGTTCGGCTTTGCGCCAACCTAAAACACAACGTGCTTGACGCGTGGTCAAAACCTTATACTCCATCAAAAACGATGTTACAGCCATGTTAACGCATTGAACCAAGCGTTTAGCGTGACACATTTTCGAAATCGCGTGCAGTGCTTTCAAGTTAGCGCGGCTAAGAACGCTGTCACTCTCATTGGTCATGGAAAGTTAGCCAACGGGATACCGGTTGGAAGCCCCGAGTATAAGCGACAGACAGTCCAAGGAAAGTTGTCGAGCACCACCTTCTGTGCTGTCCTGATGCTCATCTGAAGTAAACCTCGATGATTGGTCTCCAAACTGAAAGCATCCGATGAGCAACTTGGGATGCCTATCTAAGGAGGAGATCCTAGCTACCACATGATCCGAAGCTTAGGCCGTAGCCAATACGGACAGACCTACTAACCAACACATGAAACAGTCTATACTTATTGATCGCTAGCGGCTACCTGGTGGTGGCTTATTCAGCGGCCTAACCATTGTGGGATAGACAGGCAATTTTCCAACTGGTATTCCACACTCCCTGAGGTCTGAGGCAGTCAGGCAGGATTGCGTTTGAGATTGGTCAGTCATGCGCCGTGGCTTGGACACTGTACATCCAAACCTGAATCAGCAATGACTGCTAGGCAGCTAGACAATTTTGTGCGATTGTTATTGCGACGACCATGGGGGACATTGCTCTCATTGAAGTTGGTAGACCAATCTGAAGCTGAACAGCGAAAGTGCTATGGGTGATTACTTCTACCACAGTTGATGACTAAACACAAACTAAGAGGATTCCAAGGGTGGTCTTGGCACGACGTTAGTGAGTGTTCGTTTGTCTCCACGCCCATCGGCGTCTTTCGCCGAACCCCAAGGTAGGGCGGAGTTTGAGCACATGCTGGAAGTTGGAATAATCCGTCCTTCAGATAATCCCTGGTCCTCTCTACTCCAGATGGTACTAAAGAAACCTGGAGACTGGCGTCCTTGAGGTGAGTACCGGACACAAAATAAACTTACGGTCCTCGACAGGTACCCTATCCCAAACATGCAGGACCTTTGGAACTATGGTATAATACGGATAAAAAAGCCAGGACTTGACAAGTCCAGTGGGATGATTTGGAGGAATAACGTTAATTCAATGAAGTTACACAAAAGTGAAAAACATATCTGTGGACTCCCCATATTATCCACGTTAACACATAGGTATATCCGTCTACCCCGATTTCGTGTGGTTTGGTGTGCACAATGTTTGTCTGCGTCTTGTCGTTATTCAATGAATAGAAATCAGATTAAGTAATGTAAATGATGTAAAGCATCGTTGATTCCTTTTTTAAAATGGGTAGCGTGGGTGCTGAAATGGCAAAAGTCGAAGGAGCGTTCCACGGTTGACAAACTCGAAGGAAAAATTAATTCCGGTGGCACTCCAGCCGACTTTATTGAGTGGCAAGTTTCAATTTATGACCCCTCAATTCTGTGTTGCAGCTAAGCTTCAGGAGGCCTCGGCAAGAGTGACCGAGGTTTATAAAATCTGGAACGCCAGGATGAGGCCGCCTTGTCGACGGCGTTATCTTCCGCTGTACACTCCCAGGGTTTTCAGTCGCCTATGGTATTGCAGGTTGGACAGACCCTTCACATTTTTGTTAGCCTGTCGCTGTGCGGTCTCCAGTGCAACCAGGTGGCTTTTTAACCAGTGTTGTCAAGCCTGGATTGAGTACTCTACATGGGGTCTCACATAAGCATTGAGCATATGGGGGAAGATGGAGGGATCGAACCTCCCGAACGCCCTCCGTAATAGACCAACGTTTTGGTTCGCGGTTTTGGACGCCTTCAAAAACTGCGCCGAACAGCGGAGGTCGTCTTGGATTACCACCCCAAAGTCTCGCTCTTGTAAGGCGGTGTTCAGCATGTCTTGCAGCTTATATGCCTAGATGGGCTTGTGGCAGACATGCATGGTTTTGCACTTGTCCGTTTTAAACGGAAGTAGATTTAACTTTGACCATTCAAAAACGCAATCTAGGTCTCCTCGGAACATATCGTGATCTTTTTGACAGTTAATCACTCTCCATAACTTACTGCATGCTAAATAGAAAAGACGGTTGTTAGCACGATCGACCTTGTTCTTGCCTATTACCAGATATCTGTCGAGGAAGGTGACATACCTAAATCAGCCTTCGTCACTCCCTTCGGCTTGTTCGAATTTTTACGAATAGCTTTAGACTGTGCAGCGCCGCACAGACTTTGCAACGCTTCATCCACGACGTCACTCTTGGTCTAGACTTTGCTTACCTCTAGCCGACAATATTGTAGCCAATTAGTCCGACGAAAAGCACCCTGCTTTTCTTCGCTTACTCTTCCACCGGCTGACCCAATATGGCATCACCGTTAACCCGACTAAATGCGAAGTTGGCAAGTCCACAGTGGAATTCCTAGGCCATCTCATCCCATTGTCTGGTATCGAGGTCTTTGCGTACAAGATCCAGACTGCCCGGCTCCGACTTCAGTTAAACATAATCGTCGATTTTGTGGTCCAGTGAACTACTAGCGACAGTTCATCCCCCGCTGCGCCCAAATAATACAACTCCTAACTGATATTCTTAGAGAAAAAGATGGTAAGTTCGCTTTCCCCGATACACCACACAGGGCTTTCACAGAGCTCAAGAATACTAGCACAAACGTAGCTCTCCTCGCTCACTCCTAACTGTCTGCTCCTCTATCTCTTACGACTGGCACTTCAGACATATTGGTAGGAGCTGTTCTCCAATAACACGTTAGTGGATAGTGGGTGTTACTCGGTTTCTTCTCCAAATGCCTGCAACCAGCATAATCCCGCTGCAGCACGTTCGGTAGATAAATGCTTGCCATCTACTGAGCTGTCCGTCACTCCCGATACACAATAGAAATTCTGGCTTTCACAGTCTATACTAATCACAAGCCTCTCATTTTCGTCTTCAACTCATCTTCTGACAAATATTCACCAAGGAAAACTGGATACTTAGACATTGTCACGCAGGTCACTGCTGACATACGCCATGTCTCTGATGTTGCCAACACTGTCGCTGATGCCCTCTCACACGCTAATCTCACTTCGCTCTTTGCCTACTATCGACCTCACCGCCATGGCATAAGATCAGGCCCAAGGCGAAGACGACCGAATTCTCCTCCATAAACTTTAGCTCTATGGCGTTGGGGACCTAGTGCTGCGTTGAATAGGCAATTTCCTGCATGAACCTCGGTTGGGAGTGAGAGTACGAGAATCCCTGTCCGGCGCAATTGAGGTGGAGTGCGGCGTACCACAAGGCTTGGTGCTCGGGCCTTGTCTATGCTTGATTTTCATAAACGATCTGGCGAGGGAAATTACTTCCGATTTCTTATCCTTCGTGGATGATATCAAGTTATGGCGAGCGATCAAAGAATCGAACGACAATGAAAAGCCCCAGCGTGACCTCAACACGATTTCAATCTGGTCAGTTTTGAATAACCTACCGTTCAATGTGGAAAAATGTCACGCTGTTCAAATGCGCCATAGACATGACTACGTGTATAGGCTTGGGTCACATGTATTGCAAACAACTTCCCAAGAACGCGACCTTGGTGTGCTCATTCAAAGTGACCTTAACTGTTCAAAACAATCAGAGGCGGCTGCGAAGAGAGCAAACCAACACATCGGCTCGCTGCCGATCCATCCATCTTCCCCATGATACATAATTCTTACGTGCGCCCTCACCTTGAACACGATATCCAAGGTTGACAACCTTGGTTGAAGCGCGACTTAGAAGTACTAGAGAAACCCCAACGCAAGGCCACAATGAATGTCAATGGCCTATGAAATCTGTCCTACTATCAAAAGCTGAAGTTACTGGGAGTTTTCAGTGGCCGCTACCGAAAGCTGCGCGGCGATCTCATATTAGTCTACCAAATATTGAGTGACCCTCATCACGCATGCCATCACTTGCTGAAACTCAGCCATAACCCCAAGCTCAGAGGTAACCCTTTGAAATTGTGTGCCCAGTTTAGCTGCCTGGATGGCCGGCGAAATTATTTTTCTCTTCGGGTTTGCCAACCCTGGAACTCTCCCAAACAACGTTATTTCCTCCCCCAGCTTGGATATTTTCAAAAAAGCTTTGGATCTTGCCCTTGGCTCCCATCACTTCGTTGCCTAAACTGTGCAACTTTGGAATATATCAATTATTCCTCCAAACCGGATTAGCATGTGAAGTAAACCTGAGGATCCGGGACAGAAGTGCGTATTCTTGTTTTTACTTTTCACACGTGATACCTCAACTTTAACTGTCCCCATGTTGCCACGTCGTTCACATCCAATTTTCACTTACACTACTATTATTCACCAGCGTATCTGCCAGATAACTTCTAAAACAGATAACCCACCTATGGTTTGATAATTGTAGTTTTACCCCCACTATCATGCGGGACTTGTCAAGCAACACTTTTTTACCCGACATAAATCATTGTTCATTGTTCACTGCATGCGCAACCCGTTCGCCTCCAAATTACGGACAGAACTATCCCCTGTGACACTTCCCCTGGTTGTCCTAGACCCATCATGCCCACGTTTTTCAGACACACAGTATTCTACACCCTTCACTCACTATCTCATCATAATATTCGGGCACATTTAAAACTGGTCACCAAGCGTTTCGTTTGGTCAAGCGTAAACAAATATGTTCGCAACTGGGCTCGAGCTTGTCCTTCCTGACAGTCCTCCAAGGTCCATCGACACATCTGTAGTCCTCTCGGATCATTCCCTGTGCCGGATTCGCGGTTCTCACACGTTCACTTAGACCTGGTAGGACCCTTGACTACTTCTCGCGGATCCGTATGTATACCGCTGTGTCGACCTCTTCAGTAGACAATTCGAAGCCATCCTTGTAGCAGACTGCGCAGCCTAGTCTGTTGTCCGTGCCTTCTTAGACCGTTGCGTGTCCCACTGCATATGACCATCTACCATCAAGACCGATCATGGAACTTCTTTCGAATTTTCGCCATTCGATACGTTCTGCAAGTTCTTCGCCTGGCGTCGTATCCACAAGTCATCACTCAGTGGCGAATGGCCTAGTTGAACGCTTTCATCGACAGTTTAAGTCATCTCTGTGCCACTTCTGACCCTGACTGGAGCGAAAACAATCCATTAGTAATCATAGGTATCCGCAGCAGCATCAAAGCTGACCTGCAGTACGCACCAGCAGTTGGTCTAGGGTACAACACTTAAGTTGCCAGGAGTTCATTTCGCCCCCTCAATATAGTGTATGCCACCAACAAAGTTCGCAGCCTTCCTTTTCCAACGTTTGCGTTCAATGCGCCCGACCAACATCGTGAACAGACCAGAGATGTGCAGGTGCACAGTGGACTCTACCTGCACTCACGTTTAAGTCCGCACAGACGCAGTGCGTCACTCTATTCAAATTCCCTACACCGGCCCCTTCAGTTCCCCAACGTACTCCTAAGCAATTTACCTTACAGCAGAATGATATTCGAACAATGCCGTTCCTCGATCGTCTCAAAGTTGCATTCTTCGAATACTCGACTTCAACCTTAACTGCCACAGCTGCGCAAGTAAACTCACTCGCAGCTGCATCTTCCGTATCAAACATCTTAAACTTCCCTGTTATCCCTGACCCACCGCCAACCCCAGGAAACTGACCGACACGGCAGACAGGTCAAACGCCCTGTCCTTTCTTCCGAGTTTGATGAAGTTGGCTATATTCCTTGGTATGCGTACTTTCCCCCTTTTATTAGAATCGCGCTTTTTATTTACAAACGTTTTGCGAAAAGACAAAAACCGAAAACCAGTTTAAAAAGCCAAAAAAGGGTACACCATTTTGGTGGTTCGGTGTTACTCCTCTCAACCCTGACACCCAATTACCGGTTTCGTACTCCTTTGGACTCATCAGCTGGAGATATCCCGAACTGGGGTTGACCTCGACGCCTAGTGTTCAAAGGTTGACGCCTTGACCACTATGGCTCTAAGATCTGCAAGCAACGCTTGGCACAGAGGTAAAGAATTCCACGTGGCATTTGGTGTACCCGGATACGGTTCTTGTGATCGTAATGACCGAGGTCTACTTCAAAGAGGACCGAGGTCTGTCAAGAGATTGCGAGTCACAATCCAGCCACACAGCGGGTAAACCAGATACCACTTGGTACACCGTTATGTTTCGTATAAAGGTTGCGTTTCCCATGCGGCATCACGTCGCCTGTTTCGACTACATCCCACCTATCCCGAGTGTTACATACCAAAACTCAAGTCCTCTGAGAAGGCGCGGTACCTCCTGGCCCACCTACTCAAAGTCTCCGGCTCCATCATCCTAACTCCAAGCGACCGCCACTCCCCACTACCAGTGGCTTGCTGGACCTGTGAGCTCCGAGGGACGTTTCTCAAAACGCCGCCCGGGATTCTTCGTGGGACGACGCTTGTCACCAATATGGACTGCGGCGCGGTGGGGAGAGTGACGACTCCCAAACGCACTATCGCGGCGGAAATGTCCTGTCGACCCATCTTCTGATCTACCTAGTTTTTTGCAGTTCGACGACCCCGCCGCGATAGCCCACCGATGACGCACTCCGGTTCCCACCCAAATAATAAGTAACAAAGAAACATGGACCCACTGAACTCCACGCGCGGCCTCTCTGTCTCATCGCGTCCACTACAATTGCTACCCAACACTCCCGTTCTCATTTTGTCACCCTCGCTGACATCCCTATTGAAGACTTCTTCATTCAGCCGTCAAGGAGGAGACTTACATAGTGAATATGAATCATGCACGCATTCAGTATTTTGAGACATTGGATTTTATTCTTGTTTATATCTTCCGATCGTCCGTTTGTTTAAATGATTGTACGCACCGATCACATGCTCCTCTGGGTAGTCCCACTGCAATACATCTGTCTGCTTCTGCTTACCAGTCTTCCATCCGTTGTAGCTTTTGTCAATACACGTTGGTTCCAGACGATTTGACTGTTCTCCCTACTTCCTACTCAGAACGCCTCCTACGTGCCACCTCTTGCGATTAGCATCTGAGTAGCACATCACAAAAATACCATAGACCCAAAGGAAATGTGGAAACTGCATTCGAGGAGTTCGTAGTTACCAGAACGCCGGAAGTTTATCTATCCGAAATAAATAAAATTGTTTCCCTTTGACAAAGGTGTGTCACTTCCAATAAAGTTTAATGTTATCAAACGGTTATGTTTGAGCTAAGATATATGCATGCGAATTTTAAGATTAAGAGCCGACCTTGTAACAATTTACATAAAAGACAGTCATTCCGTCCAGTGACGCTTCTTTAAGTTTTTTCAAAATTCCTGGTGGCTATCAATGCTAACAACGTGCTCAGATTTTACGTTGACGAACGGCAACAGCAACATGGCTTCAGCCGGAATCGATCGTGCACTACTCTAATCTGGTGTACCAGCCAACTGACGAGTGGTTATCAGGATCAAATTGTTACGGATTTTTCTCCTATCCACGTAGTCACCGTACGCTCATTCTAATCGGATTTGCTAACGTGAATCACTTAGCCATTATGCATGGAATTATCTTCCGTAATTGACGATTCCAGCAACACCAGCCCTTTTGAATGGCTCTCGTGTTTAATCCTCTGAGCCTGGTGGTCAACTGTGTAATCCGGTTGGACGCAGAAATTCCGTGGCTTTCCAATCATCCCAGGCTCGCTCCAATACTGTGTTTAACAAGTCAACTGTAATGAGTAAGTAAAGCATCCACAGGATCTAGCTGGGAAATTTTGTTCAAACTCCGTTCCTTTACAGACATGTTAGTAAAACTTGTAAAGTGCAGCGAGGGATTCCTGCCCTCCACACGCCATATGGACTAGCATAATCTGTAACAGAAGAAGCTAGGACCTTACGTCAAGAATTCTCCCCAGAATTCCAAAGCACGACTTCGTTACTTTTGATGTTGACGCAATTGGTTTTATCATGAAAATGAACAATGATTTATCGCGGGTAGAAAACATGTGCTTGACAAGTCCCGTAGAACGATTGAAAATTAAAATTGAGAGGAGCAACGAATAAGTAAATCGTCATTTTAAGCGTCTACCGATTTAAATGCAATGCTACATAACGATGATTTTAAATGAGGACAGGATGTGCACACAAAATGGCATGGAGAGCAGTTATAGTTCAGTCACTGTGTGAAAAATAAAAATGAAAATGACAACGCTCGCTCGAGTGTTGCTTCATTTGACCGGTGTGATAGGTTAATCCAGTTTAGATACATCCATGCTACTCACAAGGACACTTATGCATGTATCCTCACCGCCATTTTGTGGAGAGGGCCGGTAAGCATATAGTTTGGCTCGCTATATTTCCTCCTCCGAATGAAACGGGCTATATCAAACAATGCAAGTTGGGAAGTGTGTCATCAGGACGCTTTTTGAAAAGTGTTAACGTAGGGGCAAGGATGATGTGAGTTGGGAGGGCGTTCCAAGTTTGAGACAGCCGAAGAGAGAAAAAGTTTTGTCGACCATCAAGTGTAGTGCGTTGCCAGTTTCAGCTGTTGGCCTCTCAGGTTAGTATTTTGGCTCAGCCGCAACAGATTGCGAAATGGGTGAATCGGGTTCGTCAGCATTAAGTAAACCAATGATACGGTCGCCTCGCTGAGGTCGATATTCATCACTGTACAATCTCAATGCCTACAGCCCGCGCTGGTAGAGGTGAAACAATCCTCTAACGAGTTTGGTCGCTCTACGTTAGAGAGCATCATGTGCCTCGACGTTGCGCTTGCGCCAGGGACGCCAGGCCTGGATCGCGTATTCCGCGTGGGGCCTCACGTAGGACTTTGGCATTTGCGGATTGTTGGCATGAAATTTCTGAAAGACCTCCGTAAGAGTCCAAGATGTTAACAGGTTCTTTTGATGCTTTTTCAGTCCGTCTCGAGTAGCTAAGGTAATCGTGCACGTTCATCCCGAGGTAGCTTTCCTGGAAATTTCGTTGCAACTGCTGGCCCCAATTCGATATTCAGTGGTAAGCTGATGGCGCATGCACACGATTTCACATTTCATCAATTTGAGCTGAAGTCAGTTTACGGATGAACACGTATAGGCCCCGTCGAGAACTCTATTCAGTGTCGTTCGATGGTCCACTGTCTTGATGTCATGCCAGATTTTGATATCGTCTGCAAATAGTACGAAATTCGACATGGGTACACTAGCAAGATCAACGGGAAATCTGGAACAAACATGGCCCCAGTACGGATCCTTGGGGTACGCTACAATGGACTTCAATTGGGTCAGAAATGGAGCTGTAGACTCACATTAAGCTGATGTTGAATAAAGGAGCACAGGGTCACCGATTTCATAGTTCCGAAGCTTGTGAAGCAGAATACGGTGGTCCAAGCGATCGAACGTTTTGGAGAAATATAGGTACACGACATCACCCCCTACTATAGCATCGACTGATTCTTTTTAGTTTGCTCCTGCAAGAAGCAAGTTTGGAATGCAAGACCGATTTCGGCCGAATCCGTGCTACTGTTCTCAAGATATTTCCGACAGCTTCTCCGCAGTAATACCTTCCATTAGTTTGGATAACACTGGATGGAGAGTTATTGGGCGGTAGTTCTAGGGCTCCGCACGACTACCACCCTTACAAGTAGGAGTGCCTATTCCATCTTTCCACATAGTTGGAACCTGCAACTCATCAAAGGCATCATTAAAAGAACCGAGATAAAGATTCGGCGAGGTTCATAGCGACTGTTTTCAATGCCTTTGGTCTTTTATCGTCCACGCCAGGGGAGATGTGCACGCGGATGACAATAGTCCTTTCATCACATTGGCTGCCGCGAACTATATGTGTGTTAAACCTGTTGGCGATGGGACCAGTGTCAAAAGCAGGTGAGATGATGATTCACTCTGGAAAGTGTGGATAAAATGTTGAGGGAGCGCATGAGCCGCCTCATGAGCAGTTTGCTCCAGACCACTTGTTGCACGCAGAACTTAGGTCCCACGCTGCACCTTCCGGAGCTTGTTGACGTGTCTGTACAGCAATTTAAAATAAGTCCTAAATTTCGTCGTTAAGTTCTGTTGGTGCCAGAGTTTGTCTTCGCGGATCAACTTGACACTGGTTTCGTTAAGTTGTGTAAGCATCCCAGGTCTGAGTACTCGGGCAGGCTTTGTTAACGTGCCAGGTTGAATCCCTTAAGGCCATGCATTTTCTAGTCCGGCTCCACAGGAACGAGTTCATTTTCTTCGGGCGAAAGACCTTGCTATTCGACTCATTTACCACCAGCACAGTGAACTGGGTGACAAACACTATCCAGACGACATCGAGCGGCTGTTCGGCTAGGAAAGACAAATCAATTTCTTGAACCATATCAGACAGGATATCCTAATGGGTGACGACGTAGATAACGTAGTTGTTCTCACTGAGATACTGCGCGGAGCAGACATAATGAAAGAGCAACATCTCATGATCGCTACGGCCAAGTGATGCATCTATGGTTACGGTGTTGACCATCATTTCGTCGTTGGTGAGCAAAAGATCCGAAATAGATGATGCGCCAACTGTTCCGAAGGTCATCTAACCAATACGGACGCTCAGATCCGTCGTTCTTTCCTTTCTGTGGATTATCCATCTCCAAGTTGATACACATCCTTGTGCTCACATTCATTCGACTAGGATTTATACGTTCTACAAAGTGGGCAATTCTCTTTAGATTATTCTTATGGTTTCAACATCCGATGTACGTCTGTCATTTCCAAGCACGTGAGAAACCCTTGGTTTTCAAGTACAACCGAGACTTCTTATTGCTTTCGAAAGCTCTTTCTAAAAAAGAATGAATTAACAGGGAAGCCTGCTTCTTCAATACCATTTACAGTCGTTGTCTTAGATTTTGCAATACGTTGTTGCTCGCCCAGAATTAATCGGCAGCTAGTCACGCCATACATAATGACCCAGCCAGCCAGTGCGTCTGCAAAGTCATGACACAGCATGCAGCCACGCCAACCGTTTATCTGATCTTTACAATTATAACGTTCGCCTGACTGAGGTGCGTCACTAGCAAGGCCGGTAAAGTACAGAACAGAAACCAACTCACTAGGTTAGGTACCGGCACCCCGCTGAATGACAGAAGTCAAGCAAACGTGAATCTAGGAGGGCTACAGGCGAAGGGTACCTGCGGGTTAGCGGAATGTCATCGAGTAGTAAACTTAGGCTTAATCTGCTCGCATTGTTTCAACCGGTATAATCCGAGGTGTGCAAATTTATCCCAACAACAGATGCGAGAGAGAAATAGCGTCCAACCGTATGCTTACCCCAGTCCAGAATTGCGGCCGGTTGATAGCAGAAGCCGAGCAGTGGATGAACGATAAGGCTAATTCATTGGAAGCGAATGTGCACCAAGGAAGCATAGAGGCCTTTAAGTAAAGGAACACTGCCCAATTTGCTTCTCCGAACTGCAATCAGCCAGGTCCACATCGCCGTTGTCTCCTCCAACTTCGGCAGAACCCCAGGCGAAATTGACCGCCTCTAGGAGATTCAAGCGTTAGGGTAGACCGGGGCAGATTGCAACACTTTTTACATGATCTGCTATTCCTCAGTTATTTATTGCCCCATTCAATATAATTTGGATTACAAAACAGATGGACTGTTAACCTACACAGTGAACTTTTAATATTTTCTTCAGGTGGGGTGTAGAAATGTGTGGGAACGTTTGTGTAGGGTGAATGTCTCTGGTACTTTTGTGTCTCGGGTACCGGGGCAACATGTAACACCGTATGGGGCCATTTGTAACGCAAGGTTAGTTGTGAAATGAAACTACACGAAAGTAAAAAGTTGTAATTTGAACAGGAGAGCTAATCAGAATTACAGTTGTGACAAACAAACAGAAAGTTTCGGCTACCAACACCTGTACGTTGCTCATGAGCCCAAAGTTCACAAGTTGAGCATTGGATCCAGATCTCACCAGGAGGACTGTTACTGTAGCACTACATGCACACGAGACAGAAATATTCATCTTCATCCGAACATGAATCAGAAGTTGCTCTATCTTTTTGCTTCTGTCTGTTCATGAAGTTTTCTATTTAATGTTCCCTTGCCTTTATCTCTTTTGGTCAGGTTGCTTTTCCTTCTTAAAAACATCCTTTTTACAGGGGTATCAGTCAGAACAGCACTTTTTAACTTCCTGCGACTTTCTCCACTTGTCTTGCTGTCTGCATGTGGATTTGGTAGTAGCAATTTAGGGGAAACAACGCTCCCAACTGATCTTGTTCCTTTTATTGCAAGAATAAGGTTTTTCCCTAGGCACGGTTGTTATTCCAGTTTCATCCACATTATAAATTCGGTCAGGGGAATACTTCGCACGTGCAAAAATTTTAATAAATTATCAAAGAATAAATGGACTGCAGGACGATTGAAACCAATGGCTCTTGCAAGACTAGTGTTTTCTGGTATCCTCAGAGAAATACTATGCCTCCTACAAAAGTTTTGCAGCCAATCCCCTCTTGCACATTTGTTAGCGTCCCATAAATAACTAAACAAATGGCACATTCCTCGGCGATTCGAAGTACAGTCCAACTATATGGTCTGATCAATGACTCAGGCCTTTGGATAACGAATTGCAATGTACACTGATAAGCAAGCATTCTTTCCTCCTGACATGTTAAGCAAAAATGTAAATCAGAGCTTTTTCGAATGTAGTTGGCCAATATGTTTTCCTGTTCTGTAGTGAACACTTGGGCATGTTTTCTGTAACCATATGATGGGCTCTTTACAAGGCTTCTTCATGTATCGAGACAAAGTGACGTGACACAAATGGTGAGCTTTTGCTGTTGCTCGTATTGATTTCCGTTGCTCAAGTTCAAGAGCAGCAGCATAAAACTGTTCCCGAATAGAGTTCACACTTTCAGTTTTTCTTTTGTAGTGTCTCACCATCTTTACGTCTGAAAAAATTGGCACTAGGTAATACATTGTTTTGCAATAAATACATTTATGCTACGTGTCCCGCTTTACATGTTACAATGTGCCCCACCCCTAGCTCAGTCAGAAAACAACTTAGCGTTACATGATACATGCAAACACAACACGACAGTTTGTAGATTCTTAAAGGAAAACGGATGACGATAATCACTAAAAGCTTGAACTAATTGACTGATAAGTAAAATGTCTATGAAATGAAATATAAGAATAAAAATTTTTACTTACCAAGTCTGCAAAATGAAAACTTTGTTTGCCTCTCCAGATATTATACATCCCGTCTTGCTAGTAAGGTGAAAACTTCCGGCATGCTCAGTCGCATGTTCGGCGTAGAATACAAACGGTGTATGTCGGTTAATATCCCGAAAAAGCTTTGTTTCAACTTCCCCCGCGTTACTTTCTGCCCCGGTTTAGCCTACTCATGGCAACGAAAACCAAGCACCACCCGAAACGTCTGGTAAAGCAAGTTGACTGGAGGTGACATCTGTCATTAACAAGGACGAAGCAGCCGAAAACCAGCCCACTGCGCCTGCAGCTCCAAGGGTTCTTGTGGAGCCAAAGTCCCCCACTCCCAGGAACATCAGCTACATATGCAGAGATTGATGCAGAATTCAGCCGGCAAGCCGCCCTTATGGTCTTTATTGTTGCAAGTACCGCTGACATGAATGGAGAAGCAAACCATGGACAATCACCACTTGCCGGCAGATCAGGACAAACGATTACCCTAGCTTGTAGCTCAACGAAAAAGGGATATAACAATAGTGCTCTGAATGTTGTGTGCTCAAATGTCCCCGAATCTATCGTCATCACATTGCATGGTAAGTTGTCGGACGAATAAGAATGGTGCAACACATTGTGCGTTCTGATGAGCGCCAAAGTTGAACCCATAGAACTAATAAGGATTACTCGTCACCCGAACTCTGCACACTATGGAGAACGCAGACTAATTCATAATCGACTGTCGCCCAAAGACGACTTCTCCAATTCAGGGACCTATGTCTTTTAAAAAACGCATGGATACTAAATACTCGGTTGCACCCAAAATTCCCTATCGACCAACCTACAACCACCAGAGCAAACCCCCTTCCATGTTGAATAAGACCAATAACAACTGTCTCTTGGCTACGCCTAATTATCATCCTACACTCCACAACAATCACTGAAAGTGCACAGATAGTGGAAGGACGTCGACGGGTAGAACTATGTTACCACCCGCTCTTTTCCATATTCCTACAACGTCTCAAGCGGCTTCTTCCAACAACCAATTTTTAGCGGCGACGGGAATGGACTCACACTTATTCCCATCTCAGAGACATCCGGCGGAGCTCAACACCCTGATCCCACTCTTCCTCCAGTTTGACCAGATGACAAAGCTAGTCCATTGTCAAACCAGTGGCAAGCTAAGCATGATGCCTGGGTTCCCGTCGTTCCCCCAAATGTCTAGATATCCACACATGACATGCAACCCTTATCAACAAACGTTCTATTGCCTAACTCAGACCCAGCATACTCGCACTTACATACCATGTGCATCATGCTCGAACGAAAGATTCAGACGATCACACAACTGACAGCGATCATTCCCCAATAGTTAGTACATTTTCAGTGATTCTGATTAAGGACAGATCCATAATCAATAAACTTAATTTTATAAATACACTTGCACAGTTCAATGACCCATAAGCGATCCTCGTTACTGAAAAATGGCGTTCTTCAGATACACTTTACTCTGGTGATTCCAAACTACCACCTATATAGAAAAGATCGTTGCGGCAGCAAAGGTGGAGGGTGTATTATATACCTACTCAAAATATTTACAGCTAAACCTATAGACCACTCACAACTGGAAAATATCCCTGAATCTACTTGGCTGTTAGTTGTGGGTGTCTCATCTTACACACTGCTCGCATGTATCTACAACCCACCGAATGCATCTGACGTAAATATCACCAACATCACTTCTGCATTTGACTTCGCATCAGAGTTGCCACACAGCCAGAAGATGATTGCCGGCGATTTCAACATACCGAAAATACGCTGGTCATTCCACCCAACGTCTATCTTGCACGCCTCTTTTCTTTCTTCCATCAGAGCTCAGGGCTGGACACAATGGATTACCAGTCCAACCAGGTCCGCCAACGTATTGAACTTAATATTCACATTGGGGATACCCAATCCACAGACCGAGATCTTAAACAATATCCCTGGCAGCGACCATAATATGATCCGACTCAGTTTCCAAATTAAAATGGTCACTAAACTCGCCTCTACAATACCAGTTGCAACCCATAAGATAAACTGGGAATGCTTTCAGCAGTTCATTCGTTCCTCCGACTGGGATGTATTTTTCCTCTCTACCAGTGTGTACACCGCTGTGGAGCAGTTCTATAAACAAATCCATCACGCTATAGCCTGTCATGTTCTCCGGGAAGCAAGAAGACGAAGAAATTTATTAAGATTACGAGCGAATATTTGTATAGCGTATACACTATTTACAACAGTCCGTCTCAATGGCTCATCCCTGTTATGTGCATTGTGTCGCTGGCTCCCTTTCCATTGGTTTACACCTACTCGCCACGTTCACTCTGTCTAAAATCATTTTGACTTTCTTAGTGGATGTACGACTGGCGGGATTGGGCCAGTTTGCTTCTTCCCTCGGTCCAATGCCACAAGCCTTGGCGCAAGGGTGCATGAGTATGCGCTCCTTCGCCTGCTGGCGCCTGATTAGTCACCTGCACGTTCAGTGGATGGTTGCAGGCTGGACGCGATCACAGGCCAACTATTTCCTGATTGGCCGACCAATCTGCTTCCGGCAACATGCGCATTCTTAATCGGTCTGGCCTGTGAGGTTCGATCGGCATTACAGCATTTCCAGTACCCATCACACAGCCCTCCTTGCTCCACAAGATATACCTGTATCCAAAGGTTCCGTCGAGCACTTAATCAGCAAGAAAACCAAAGGGTTGGCTGCAAGATACAGAAGGACCCATGACTTTACACTTGTCTTACAAATGCATGAATTAATCACCAGAGTCAAACACGCGCAATTAACACGACGAAGAAATAAAGAACACACAGCCTTACGGACAAGTTGCAAGGCTACGGAGCTTGTCAAAATACTGCATCCTAGAACCAGTGACCGCTCTCCTCTATTTACCGAAATTGTTGATGGTGAGGGTCACTTACTCCATGACCCAGCTGAAACCAGTGAAGCATTTAGCGACTCTTTTGCCACTACCATGAGTCGCAGAGCTGACCAGGTGCCTGTGTGCACAGAGCTCACAGAAACAAACCTCTTACATACATACATACTATACACGTCAGCTAGAAGTGAGAGACATCACAGCCACTGTGCCACAATACCTAAAAGAAAAAGGGGAATAAAATGCAACAGGTGCAAGCCAGCTGAGCTACTGGTAACGGATAGGCATCGTTCCGGTAAGCTACCTGCCGGCTACTATGCACCAGAAAAAAATTAATTTACTATGCGAAATTATAAAAGGCTAAATAATGAGATCGTGGTTGGAGGGGGAGGCTAAGAGGGATGGGGTGGGACAAAGAAACTCACAGCACGAACGCCATTGAGGTCGGCTCCTAGCCATGTCAGCAAGTGTATCCAACCAAACGTGTTCAGCGTCTTTCGGACCCAAACCAGGGATACTTGGCGCTCCAAGCGGGGCCAACTTTAAAGTGAGGGCCTTCATTCCTATTGATCAAGTCATCGCTTGGCCACCCCTCCTCTTCTTCCATCCACATCCCCGGTGAGCAGACAACGCACATCGTGGGAGTCTGGGGGCTGGCATGCGTAACACGTGGCCGAGCCATCGGAGCCTGATGCGTGAAATAACGGTGCTGAGCTCAGTTCCTTTTCCTGTGCCGCAAACAAGGCATCAAACACGCTCGTTGCTCACGTGGTGTTCCCACCACATGTGAGCAAAATTGCGAGGCACCGGTGGTCGAATGTAACTAGCCTCTTTATGTCCGCTGATCTAAGGGGCCAGGTTTCACAACCGTACAGTAGGGTCGAACGTACCGCTGCATTGTACACTCTACCCTTCATGGCGAGAGTGATGTCGCACCGCCGCCATAAGTGGAGAATGTTAGCAAAAACGCCTCGAGCTTTTGCTATACGGTTCCTGATCTCATTTTCAATCCCACGGGCGCTGATGCAACTTCCCCGGTAGCTGAATTTTTGTACGACTTCTAGCTGATCCCCACCAAGAGTGAGCGGAGGCGGTCTAGGCCATGCTTGGAGGAACGCTTTGCACTTCGATGGTGCAAAGCAAAGCCCGAAGCGGCTGACAGCTAGTGCTAATCTGTCCAGTGACGCTTGGTATGTCTGGGAGCTGTCACAGATTAGGGCAATATTGTCAGCATACTCCAAGTCAATTAGTCGTTTTCCTGGGAGCAAATCCACACCTCCTAAGTCGTGTCTTGTGAACTCGATTTCCATGACTTCGTCAACAGCGAAGTTGAAGAGGAAAGGTGACAGCGGGCATCCTTGTCTCACGCCGCTGGAGATATTAACTGGCGATGACAGCTTGCCGTAAGCCCTCACTCTGCCCGTGCTACGCGCTTAGAATGCTCGGAGAATATTTAAATATTTCTTAGGTACACCTTTCCTGAATAGACAGTCCCAAAGTGCCCGTCTCTCCCCCGAATCGAATGCAACTTTGATATCGAGGAACACGACAACGGTGGGCCGCCAATATATATGACGGCGCTCCAGCAACTGACGCAAAGTGAAGATGTGGTCAATGCAGCCACGACCTCGACGAAACCCGGCTTGCTCTTCACGAATATGGCTTTCACGAGTGCCAGTCAGTCTGTGAAGGATGACAGAGTCAAGCGATTTGGAGGCGATGGAGATCAGACTGATTCCTCTATGGTAGCCGCATTCGGACCGTGAGTCTCCCTTAAAACTTGGGACTATGACAGAGCGGCTCCAGCCGGTTGGGACAGTTTCCTGCTCCTACAGTTTCACTAGTAACTTGAGTAGATCATTCACAAGAGCAGGTCCCCCTAAATTGAAGAGGGCTGGGGGAAGACCATCTGGTTCAGTCTGATCTCACGTTCGATTTCTAAGTGAGAGGGTGGATATAAAGGGACAACCCAGGGAGCGGATCGCTCAGTGGCCGGCGAGAAATCTAACAATTCCGACCGATTAAATTGCCTTTCAAAGTGCTCAACTCTCCAAACGTTTTGACAAGTTGTGGATAGGCTATCCACTCTCGTCACGTGTAGTTTCACTAACACCTGGTCTTCTGATGCCCGTTTCCCGTATAAGCCGGAATAATTTACGATGGTTACCAAGGGCAGCGGTCACTTCCATCTCTGACGCACGATGAGACCACCAGGATTCGCAGTCTCTCTTCAACCTAGCACAGAGTCTTGCCCGGAGCTCTTAGCGAGTTTCATTGTGTTCACTTCCAGCCGGAATATGATCGCGAGCATCGATAAGTTCCAGAGACTGCGAAGAGACCCAATGTCCATGTTGGCTATTAGACTTACCACATGAGGATTCGCCTTCTGCTAGTAAGGACTGATGAATATAAGACCAGTGAGCTTCAACTGCATCCAGTGAGCGCTTACTCAACTCGCATGACAGCGTACTTTGATACGCATTCAGAACAGCTAGCTTCGTCATTTGGCTGGTGTCAATGCGCTCACAACGTCGTCTTGGGCGTCCGCCAGTACATACAAGTGCATGGTCGGTGTCCACACCTGCGCTCCAAATCGAGCGACAGTTCTGGACGCAGCCTCTCCAGGGGTAACTTATCGCAGTGTGATCGATTTGCGTCCATAGCTGGTTCGAGGCTGGTGGGCCCTCCGGCGGGTGCTGTGTCGGAAATTAGTGCTCGCAAGAAATAAGCGAGCATCCTCACACAAATGAAGTAACTGCTCACCGTTATCATTACGGGAGCCTACACCATGTTGGCCACCCAGATGCAGTTCATCAGTGGACAACTTTCCAACTTGTGCGTTCAGATCCCCAGCCAGCACAACAGTGTCCGAGCTCCTTCTGGGGCGAAGGACCTCGTTCAATTGACGATAGAAGTCATCTTTTACCGAATCATCGATACAGTTTGTGGGTGCATAGGCAGCGATTACGAACAGACACCTGTTAGTCCCGCGCGACTTCGAAGCTTTGAACGAGCCAGCCAATCGGAAAGCACACAACCGGATACTGATTGGAATCCAGTCAACCAGAGCAGCTTCAGCCCGGGGACTCAGGGCAATACCAATACCAACCTGGCCGGTGCTTGAAGGCTGCATCGTCACCGGATAGACGCAATGAGAAAGTGCTGCTGGTGTCACCTGAAAGGGATCGCAGTGAGCACAGAGCTCGAGTCTTGCAGGCGGGTCTCCGATAAGCAGCAGATATCGATCGAGAAGGTCTCTAATGTTTAGGCAAGTGCTGCCTGTTGACAGAGTTGTAGCAATGTGCGTACACTGAGGCATGTCAATCTGAAGGATGATCGAGGGCTCCAAATGGAAATGAAGTGGGCTTGTCGACAGGGCAGGAATGACGCTCAGCGTTCACATGTGAGTTGAAACTAGAAGGTAAAAGCCTAGCAAGGCAAGATGGGGGAGGACCAAGAATTGGGGGTTGAAAACAGAGGGATAACAGTGTAGCTGGAACGGGATGATAAGGGTGAAACAACGTAAGTGGGGGAATAAGAAGACAGGACGGTTTGAGTAGTAGCATCCAATCCCCTATCCACCCTGCTCGATGCAGCAGATAGGGCACCGTTGATTATCCTCTGTGGTGGCCAGAACATCAGAAATTTGGTTGAAGAGAGATTTATTGTATTGCGTGGGCGGGATACTGTCAGGTTGCCCAGCCCTAGACAGGAGAACGATTAGGGTTCCCAACCAAAGCCTTTGGTTCAAAAACCTGACCGCAAGGCAGCGGGTTTGGTGTTGAGTGCCACCCTCATTCCAACCCCCAACCTGGCGGACCAGGAGACTGAGTTTGTCTGGCCTCTAACCATTGGCTAATCTGGTATGAGTGGCTGTGAAGGTGCAAAAAAAGCACCATCCAGCATAGCTAAATGGATCACTGAGGCACACAAACCATCGCACCACGGTAAGGTCTAACCTCATTCCGACGGAACAAACCTCTTAAGCAGAGTCGATATCTCGCTCAAAGCTATCCATCAAATCAATCCGGCCATCTTCCAAGCTGGGATCTGATGGCTTTTCAACAAACAATATTAAACTAGGAGGACCTGATATACCATTGCTCCTGAGGAGCATGTTCACTCTATCGCTGGAATCTGGCCACCTTCCAGACCAATGGAAAACATCATTTATTATGCCTCGGCATAAAGAAGGTCCCAAACAAACGATTGATAAGTACCGACCAATCCGCCACACTCCCACAATCGTTCGGCTATTTGAAAAGCTGGTCAGAATGGACATAATGAACTTTGTTGATTCTATTGGCCTGATCAACAATTCGCAACATGGTTTTCTCAATAAGCGATCATGCACCACCTGTCAACTGCATTACCTTAATCACATTTCAGAATCAATCGATTCCGGCTACTCAGTAGTAATCTTGTTTCTTGACATACACCAAGCGTTCAAGCGAGTACCGCACAAGCGACTGCTACAAAAGTTGGAGAACTTTGGGATCCGGGACCCAATACTAGGTTGGCTATTGTCATACCTGAATGATCGTCATCAGGTAGTCACTTTAGGTGATTATCGCTCTTCCCCACGCTCAATCACCAGTGCAGTCATTCAAGGGAGCGTGCTCGGTCCCTTACTCTTGTTGCTTTACATCAATGACATCACCACATGTGTAAAACATGGTACATCATTTTTATTTGCTGACGATATCAAAATCGTCTATGAGCTTCGGCGTGACGAGCTTCACGGGACATTACTGCTCATTCAAGATGATTTACATTCCCTTGAGTCATGGTGCTGCACATAGGTGATGAAGCTCTCGGCTAAGAAATCAAGCATCATGTCTTACGGCTGCTGTATCCCCGAATGATCTATCACCCTAAACAATGAACGCGTCCCTACACAGTTGTCCACGCGAGATCTTGGCATTAGGTACTCGTCTACCTTCAATTTCTCCGAACAGGCCCAATACCAAGTAGTACGTGCCAGACAGTCTATATTCAATATATCAAACAAAATACACATAACTCGTGCTAGAGTTGAGCTTTTCAAGCTACTCACTTACGCTATCCTCGAATATTGCAGCATAATATACGGAAATATGGGAAAGAGTGACAGAATTGCTGTGGAGCATCTGCAGAGGTCATTTACTAAACATCTGATTGGTAAACACTCTGCTATGAGTTACCGAGAACGTTGCAATGAACTTCATTTTGAACCAATTCGGATTCGACGACTGAAGCACAACTTGGTGTTGCTTTTCAACATGTTATCCAAAAAGACCTATTCCAACCTGCCTAAACTCAATTTACAACATTGCTCAACTCGAGCGCTTCGCAACAAAGATTTTACATTGAATATACCGAAGGCTAGAAAGAACGTCCGCTCTAATTTCTTCCTGGTCAGATATAGCTATCTGTGGAATAAACTACCAATAACACTCAGGTCATGTGACAATGTGGCAACATTTAGCAGCAGACTCGCCAATTACCTTGATCTAACTACCCTAAGCTCTATATTCACATGGGAAAAATCCCTCGAGGAGCTATTCCAAGAGGGGCCCAAAACATATAAACACCAATGTTTTCATAACTAGGCTTTGGCCTCAACCATCCGTCAGAATGTTAATACATGAAACGCATAACCCGGTACTGCACCTATGCATGTCACCCATGCAAGAGCATGGATTCTTCTGTACAAATTGATGTGTGCCGCTATAGACACAGTTTCTCTCATCAAGAAAATATACCTACTATTATTATTATTATTATTAAAAGTTGAGTAACACTAAAATCCTCCACTGATATAGGAAACGTTTTACTCTGCAACTGCGCAACAACAAAGATGCTGTTGGACACACATCTATCCTGATGCCGCTTGGGACGTGCAGCGATCGGAAAGAAACATCGAAGATGGACACAGCAAGTAAGATCGCCTAAAAGCAATCTTCATCCATGGCGTAACAGAGCTTCCTTTCAAGGACCTTCAAGAGGCCGAAAAGCACCATTTAGTTCGGTGGCAGTACATTCGTGAAACACATTCCTTGGAAAATGTCGTGGCGCTATCGCTCAAAACATTACCCCTCTCCCCAAATTATAGAGTATGCGGCCCCAGAATCGTAAAACTTGTGGTTCGGTCAGGGCAAACAGCAACGGATGTTTTGCATCGATGACGTAGAAATCCGAAAGTCTTCCCTCTCAATTTCGGTTAAAGACTACAGAAGCTTTGCAAAGTCCCGATTTGAAATTAGCCGAAACAGCAAACATACCGGCGATTATACAGGAGCTTCACTTGGTTGCTCCCTTGCTCGGTTCTAAACAATGAGTGGGACGAGCCTTGGCTGAATCGAGTCACAGACGAGGTATCAGTGACTGATCAGAAAAACGAGTATTATTATTATTATTCAACACTTGACAAATGTACAATTGGTAGTACCACAACGCATAGTTAACAACAACAAAAATGGGAGAAATGGGTAATCAGTGAAAGGATTTGGAAAGTTAAGAAGGCTGTGTTGTGTGGGCAGAGATCCTCCAGGTTGCTCAGGCCGAGGAAGAGGGTTGACTTAAGGGACCCCACCCCAAGCCTTTGGTCTTAAGACTTAACCCGCAAGGCAGCGGGGCGATTAACGAAGACCGTTGACACTAGGGTGACTCCTTCGCCTTCTTTGTGTGCAGTACCAGTCCACAGAGAAGCCGGTGGCCAGCAAGGTTGTTCATCCGCTCTCCGTTATATACTCACCTCTGGATACAGAAGTGAGTGGTCAGTGACCCTGTAGCCGGTCACATTGGCTTTGACACAGCACCGTACGAGCTCTTATGGTATTTGCTGCAGAACCAGGTGACCAGCCCAGAACTGCCCACGCTTTGAGACACTGCCGCTGATAGTCTTGGACTGCTTATTCATTTCGGCTGCAAAGAAAACGAGATTTATTCGCAGTTATTTCCACAAGGATGGCATTTCCCAATCAGCAACCGGGGACGAGCCCGATAGCGTACAGCTCCGCCACACGAGAAAAACGAGTAACAGCCGACATCACATCGATCGGCATTCTCCTAAACCTGACCACTTTAATCCTCTGTGGGCTCCTGAAGATTGAGAAACTAGCTGCTTGTATACGAATGCTCAGTGTCTTTTCAAGAACCTGGCCGAACTGAAAGCTCGCCAAATTTTCGAGTCAAATGATAACATCGGTATCACTAAGGCGTGGTTGTACACTGGAATGATGGGCACTGAAGTCTGGTTACAAGGCATGTGGCTCATCCAGAAGGATAGACCCACAAAAGGAGGAGGGGTAATTCTGTATTATCGAAGGAATTCCAGTGCGACGTCACTGAGGATTCAGACTCACGGTTCCCAGATTCACTTTGGTGCCGCCTGCAATTAAAAGGCAGACACTTGTCTTATTGCCTTGGTGTACCGCCCCCTAGCTCTACAACCGAAACAAGAGTAATTATGACTCTCTTAAGTTACGCCTCTGTTTACATGATTCTCTAATAAATGTGTGCATGATGAGCATGAAACATCAACACATCATTCATTTGAGATAAGTGAACTGGGTGGTGGTTAAGGTGCGAAATCCCTTTAACCCTGCTAGTCAGTTATTTGGTTGCCTGACTTCTAAGTTCTGAATTGGCTGGGGGATTGGGACTAGCATTTATGACAGCACCCCGTATGGTGTCCGGATTATTTAAAATACCTTATCGAGATCATAGTAACACGGCCTTGGCGCCTCCACCTAGCGACCATTGGTAATGGGTGGGGTCTCCTCACCTAACTAAGAGCCAGTCCAAACTTTGGCGGACAGCGTCAGGACTACCTTCGGAGGGATTTGAGGCTTACCGCGGGGTTTCTTGGTTCGGTCCGACAGACAGGTTCCTTCGCAAGTAAGAGACCTGTCATTATCTATAACGGTAACAGGGACCGTAAAGTTGTGCAAGACAGCAGGTCGGAGCTTAGGGATTCCATAAACCCACTTACATGGGTGGAACGCCAAGCAACCTGCTCCTTATAGTTGCTTGGCACTCTGGCAGGTGGGACTCATGCTAGTGAGCTCCAAATTGGGCTGCTCACGCAGCAGTCCCTGCCAGATGGAGGTAACCCATCTGGGCTCAGTAAACACTAGTACAGACGGCGCAGATGGCTATAGTAAAATCCGTTTCTTGGGAAAGTGTGAAGAGTACGGTAGTGTGGTACACCGATCCGAACCCCGGTTCCTCTTTGGTGGGTCATTAGTATTCTGGGGAGAGTTTCCTCTCTTTGATATGAGTACAACGCCCCTGAAGTTGGAATAGTCCGTAGACAGGGGGCGTTGTATCAGTAAAACATCACCTCAAGATGGTGTCCGGAATACATATGGTGATCCCATAACTCCCGGGGTATAAGTTGGTTAACTTGCCGCTCGCTATTCGTCGCTGAACACATGACTGGTGATATGATTGCTAGCAAGATCTCCGAACGCCCTTGCGTGATCGATAACTTCGACAAGAAATTTCGGTCACGTATCCTTGACGAACTACATGATGCGCATCCAGGTGTCGCAAAGACGAAGTCGTTAGCTCGATTTTATGTGTGGTGGCCTGAATTAGACCGTGATATTTTGGCGAAGGTTGGAAGCTGCAGACCTTGCCAGGTGACCCGAAACGGCGCTCCTCATGCGCCAATGCGGCCTTGGAAGTGGCCAGAAACACCCTGGAAACGAGTCCACGTAGACTATTTCGGTCACTACGAAGGTCGGATGATTTTGATAATCACCGATGTCCATTCTAAATGGATTGATGCCCATATTCTTGTTTCAGGAAATTCAGCTGGTACTATAGAGAAACTACGCACAACGTTCGCAACATTTGACCTTCCTGAGACATTAGTATCTGACAATGGACCAGTTTTCGCCAGTGTTGAGTTTTCTACCTTCCTCAACTCGAACGGCATTAAACACATAACAACTGCACCCTATCATCCTTCTTATAATGGGTTGGCAGAGAGAGCCGTACAAACAGTGAAGAAACTGCTAATAAAACAACCAAATGCTCCGCTGCGTGTGCGTTTGGATCGTTCCTTGTTCGCATATCGAAGCATGTCAAACGAGACCACAGGCAGAAGCCCTGCTGAGTTAATGTTTGGTCGTCGACTACGTACACGATTGGATTTATTGCATGGATCTATTGAGCCACAAGTTTCGGAAAAACAACAACGAGTGAAAGAGCGTTTTGATACTTGTAGCAGAGACAAGCATGTGACAGATTCAGATCCCATCTACATCCGCTTACCTACAGGCTCGGGATGGGAGCCAGCCGTCGTTAAAACAACTAACGGACAGATAATAGAAGCAGAGACTGAGGATGGCAGGATCGTTCGACGCCATTTAGATCACGTGCGACCGAGATTGTCCGACACAGAAACAGTTGCCGAGACAGAGCAGCCGGCTCAAGCATCGAACGACATGCACGTGCGTGACGCTGAACCGGTAGTTGAGTCACAATTGCGGCGCTCTGAGCGCCGACGCCGACCGGTCGATCGTTTCCAGACTGGATAGCTCCAACTAAAGGTGGGAGAAGTGATGCAGAGGTTGAGCGCGTCAAGGTCATGTTACACTATCTAGCCTGTGGAGCCGCATTGTGCGCGCTAGTGCGTGAGTGTACATCTCCCGACAAACCAGTGAAGCTTATTGATTGGTTCAAAAAGAGTGTGCTTAGCTAAAACGCGTGGACTGCAAAAAACTAAACAGTTGATTAACAATAACCGGTATGCATAGATATAGCTAACAGTGGGTGCAACCAGACAAACTTAAGGTGCAAAACGAATGACGGAAGTTCACACCTACGTCCAAGGCAGCTTTAGGCTGACAAATAATTGTTTCTGAACACATAAGGCTGGCTTAATCCGGCTTATTGCGACAGCCTCAGCAAACCGAAGGAAGCGGGGATTAGTGTGACGTAACACGACTGTAAACGCTGAGCTCAGCTCTAATTGGTGACCCGAGTCTAATAGGTGTTTGCCTATCGAGGAAGCCGGCGGTCTGCGCGAACATGGAATCTGACGGGGGTAGGAAATCTGAGCAACTTCACGTTGAACCCATTTTGGCACATGTTCCTTTATTCGGGAAGTCAGCGTTCGATTGGTTCTGCCTATGTAACTTTTTCCGCAGTCACATACAAATTGGTATACACAGTGTGAGTTGGCTTACATGGTTGACCTTGTCGAGCACTTTACTGAAACCGATGGATATCACGTCGACAGACTTCCCATTGCTTATTGCCTTCAACCACTCATGCCTCATCACAGGCAAGTTTGTAATGTATGAGTGGCCTTGCATAAAGCCGTGCTGTGCGGGCGTCAGGACCCCTTTTGACTGTAGCAACTGCAATAATCCATTTTTTACGACTTTCAGCAACCTTTGCCAAAATGTGTGGCAGACAAATTGGGCTGTAATTCTCTACTTTGTTAGGGTCGCCGCCTTTCGGAATAGGCTTCACCACCGACCATTTCCACCGATGTTGGTAAATGATGCGTCTGCCTAATGTGTTTTCGCCGGATCTGCTAAAAGCAACTAGATATACGTGAACCTAAACTGCGTTGCGTTCATGTCAATTTTGGTGAAGGTTGAGAGAAAGTAAAGCAGTGTTCATTCGAAAAGTTGTACAGTAGGATCTCTGAAGTTGACCACCTCTGTAACCTGATCACCCTCTAAGTTGGCTGATTCTTCATAGCTTCTTCACCTTATAGACCCAGACCTTTGTATGTTGACCACCTTTGTAAATTGCATGTTGACCACTTGGGTCGTAACAGCCATTATTAATAGAACCTCCACGAGTCGACCGTGTGAAGGTTTACTTTGCAATGGTCGCCGAACGACCGTCCTTCCTCGGCCCGTAGCCTAGTTAACGAGCTTGCCTCGTAACCTTGCTGCGCGGGTTCGAATCCTCGTAGGGGTAGGCGCCCTCGCGGTACAAACCCGCGTGAGACTGATGGTGGTCGCAGGGCACCGAAGCGCCATTACGGTGTACAACATACACATTATTATTATTCTTCAAATGATAACGTGTGTGCAGCGGGATTTTGTAATGTGAAAAACCCTTTTGACCCACAACCACAGCACTATACGACGCCGCAGATGTTTGACGATCCAGCATGTTCTCTGTTTGGGAGTGTGTATTTTTGTCTCCCTCCTCAGTGTTCACGCGCCTCGGTGTACTTCGTACAATGTGTCCACACAGATCCGTGTTCACAAAATGACCTTAACTGCTTTTGTGTGGAATCTTTCCTTACACAAACACGCATCACATTAGATGTGGAACATGTGCCCAACCATAGCACAGGTCGCAATCAGGAGTTTGAGGGCCTGTCGTTGCGCGTGTCTATGTGCTCATGCTGGACTGGCCACGGCTTTCCCCATCGTTTCGCGTTTGTCGTAAGATAAGTGCAACCAATTGACTGCACTCGACAAGATCTGTCAAGTGCAATCAAAATTTTTACGAATCGCCTGAAAAAACTATAGTGAAACGTCATACATTACGGAATTCTTGAAAATGGATTTTCGTCATTATGGGAGAACGGCAACTGAGCTCATCCACCACCCTCCTCGCCGAGCAAGCAATTGACCACGATCTTACGACTACATCGCCGTCTCGATTACACCCTACGCCTGCAACCCATCCGGAGCCTTACGCCTGCCAAACTTGCAACGCCCACTTTCTACTGCTCCAAGCCCTACTCGATATAGTGGTTTCCAAGATACTGATCTTCCACATGGGCACACATTTACATCTCTACTGTGTGATCGCCGTTTTTAATCCGCACGCGTTCTTACACATCACTGGCGCCGTATACATACTTCAGACTACAAAGTTATGATGACTTCACAGGTAACGAGCACTTCAATCCACTGATCTGCTGACGATGACTATCTACTCCTACGACAAGCCACCGATCTGAGCTCTACCACGGCATTTCTGAATCAACGTCACTCAAAATTACAAACCTATTTGACTAGTTGTACGGCCGCAGACACCAAGAAGAGGCTCCAACACCTGAAATGGGAGCGTCCAAAACGCATCCGTCACCATCCGCGATCCGACCTTCGCCCACTACTGACATCCACCCCAACATTATCCAATCAGTGGAAAATAAATCGCTATCTGAATCATTACTATTTAACATTTTTTATTGACTGTCATCCGACTCGGACATTAGCTGCCAAACGGAGCAACGAACTTACTCAATGTGCAGTCTACTGCAGTCACACCGCACCCCAACCATTTGCAGAGGCCAGACCGAGAGATGACAGTCCAGCTAGCAACGCCTCCGTTACAACCACCATTACACTGGCTAACCCTGCCCAGAATTCGCCGAATGCCGAGGAAACGCTCTCGAAATGTAGCTGCCTACACACCCTGATGACAAACCATACGTTTCTCGACCGCCCCCAACCCAGCAGCGGATCGGGGCTTAGAAAAGGCCCGCGGCGCAGGTCTCGGCCTGTCCCCTAAGTTTTCTGTTATGAATCGCTAGGGCAGCGGACCTGCTGGTTCTGATACACAGCAAACGAACAGATAGGCTTCTGCCGTTTCCAGTTCCATGCTTCTTGATTGCTCGCCCACTAACTCCCCGCCCCATAGCAACCACCATCAACCCCTCACCATCTACATATGACACAGCATTACCTCCAGAACCATCCACCTCGCTTCATCATTCGCCTACTGTCCGATTGACCCTAAACTCACTGACACCGACAGACTCAGTTTCTACGTTATCAACCGCTGTCCCTGGAACGCCCACAATATCCGCTAATTGTGAATCACCAGAGAGAGTGTAGAACTCCGTATTAGCGCAGCTTGCTTCACAGCGAATCCATAGCTATCTATGTGACCTTCGTGCACGAAGTTTCTCTACTAGAAGAGACCTAACATGGCACCTCTGGGCACACCAGTGAAATTCGATTAGATTCATTGCGGAAATGCTAGGCTATAACGATCACTAATATAAATGTCGCACATGTAAGAGCACGTTTACGGCCCAACGAGACCTTACACAACATAGTAGACTGCCACCCCACCGAATACAATGGAGGATGCATGAGGCGCTTTCCTGCCCACCCGTTTAATTAGGCGGTCCTTGAGGACGTGATCCTGCTTAATAACCCCGATGCTCTCAGGTCGAGTGTCAGTTCTGTCTACGACAGAAAATCGTGTACAATAATACTTCCCACCTGGTCTGCGGAATTAGAGAACGCCTGAGGGTTCTAGACTGGAAACTCAATGAGACCGAAGCTCAGCCTACAACATAGACCATACCTAGCCCAGATCCACGTGCCTCCTTCATATATTTTGATTTCATCGTATTCACCCCAACCATCCTACGGGACGTGTCAAGCACTTGCTTTTATCCTGTGATAAATCATTGTTCAAATCATCGTACATTTTTTATAACCGCAGGACAAGACTCCCGATCCCATGGCGATTAGACGTCCAGACGTGTCACCTCATCGCCAATATTGTCGTTATGGTCATCCGAAAACCCAAAAACCTATTTCCCGCAGGGCCACAAAGTTGATTAGGACGCCTCCGACACAAGCTCACCCGACCACGATTCCAGGACGGGAGCCACAGGTCCCACGCCTACTAGAATCGTATCAAATTCGCTCACTCACGGAGAACCTACCACGCCTACCATGGATGAATCAGAAATTTGCGGATCTGAAAGATCCACAAAGCTTCAACACCTGCTCCGAGAGGTTAGTCGCCTACTTCCGCTATGTGCAGATTTAATCCAAGCACGGGCCACAGAGCTTCGAAATCTGTTAGCCGACTCTCACCCACCGTGCGCGACACGAATTCAGTACGCGCTTCGACTACCTTTGCCATACATGGTCTCCACATACTTGGAAGCCATCCAAACCGCGCAACCACACTAAAAACGTTCAGAACAATAAACGAAGATGTAGACTCCAGTTCGGTCTCATCCAACATCGCTATCATTTTAGGCGTCAGCACTCGGCGGCGACGATGCTCGATGACTTATACCGGACCTCCTATCTACAAGAAGAGGAACGGATCTCTGGCATCATCGAATAATGGACGAGGGTATTCTCACAGCCACCAGCGCCTGACCATCGATCCCCACGCGGGATCATCCCGCCCAACCTAAATCTTGTTGAACGCATCCGTATCTGAATTTCGCCCGATGGTTGGCTCAGCGGCTGGTGTCGACCGCATCACATCGAAAGACGTTGAACGCATGGATCCCCACTTCGTTACATCTTTACTGTACTGCGTTCTTGCTTCTAACCCATGTTCCTAATATGGCTAGAGTTACCTTCACCCCAAAGATCCCGTCTCCCACGCTTCCCGAACAGTTCCGCTCAATATCTGTGACCTATGTTTGCACTCGCTTTTTGCACCGTATTCAGTGAGTGCTGGGTCTCCTTTATATCCGACCGCATATATTTCGGTTTTCTACGAAAAGACGGATTCTGTGAAGTTCCATCCCACCTTCATTCCATGACTCGCTTCTCTCACTCCCACTGGTCCCCTCTCCTTCGCCTCTGTGGGCATTTCAAAGCCCCTTTATTCTATCTCCCACGACTCCCTAAGTAGAGCAGCATGTACTTTTGGAGCCGCTAACCTTTTTATTGATTACCTGTCTTCCTACTATTCCTCGGCGATCTCAACGTTCCGGAAGGTGAGAATTCACCCAAAACGAGGCATTAGACAAGGGGACCCACTTCCCCCTACTTTTCATAATGACGCTCACCCAAGCCCTTCAAAATCTTGCATCCTGTCGCTGGATGCATCCTGCAAACCCGGTCGATTATTTTGTATACGCGGACGACGTGATCAATGTAGTGGAAAACAAAGATGCAGTACAAGAACGACTCCTGACTTTTAACAGCGACCTCCAGCTTCTTGGCCTTTATATAAACCAAATGCAAACTAAGACCGTACATCTCGTCATCGGTAGATCCAGGAAGAAAGTGTTACTGCACGTCTCGGACCTTCAAGTAGGATATATGAACTTACAATCAGTATGACCGAAGGATTTGTTTAATTTCCCGGCTTTGCCTTTCAACTGGCACGGCACGCTATTGCCCTCACTCCATGAGCTGTGCCAGCAACTCCAGGAAACCGCAAGCACTATTAAAATCACACCAGCGGATTAAAATTCTCAGGACATTCCTCATCCACAGCCGCTCACTGACAGCAATACATCGATACACGCACAAAGCGATGAACACGTTTATCAGGGCCAACGTTCGTAAATGGTTAATATTATACAAGGATACAGACGTTGCCCTTTTCCATACATCCATCAATGACCATGGCTTAGACATTCCTAGTCTCTCAACCATGTTGCCATTACTTTGGAAAGCTTGGAGCGGCACGTTTTCAACCCGAATGTCAACCTTAACTGGGTGGCTTCGATGATACATCAGCTACTTAATCCGACACTCATCGTAGGTGGGGAAACTTTGACGGATAAAGCCTCAGCAAAGAAGGTATGGAAGACTCAGCTACTTACTATCTTTGCCGAATCCCATCTAAGTCAAGCTCCAACACGTCCAGTTGCTCATCAATGACTCTAGCGAGCTGCATCTGTCTTCCCGCGCCTATTTATCAGGGTAACTCAATTACGCGCAGGCGTGCCAGAGGCAGACCACGGCGTTCTTCATCCGATATCGATTGCCGCGGTTCATGTGGAAAACGTGCTACAGTCTTGCAGCGTAACCCGTGGTGCACGCAGCAAACGGTACAATGATATTGCCAACAAAGTTGCAACGATTCTACGTCGTCGGAGAGCTACACTCATTCCGGAGACATACATCCACACGCCAACGACTTAAAACAAGCCAGATCTAGTCATCAACTGGGACGCTAATAGCTACGTGATAGATGCTGCTCTCTGACGCACACCGGATGGATCAATCTTAGCAAAACAAATTGATAACTACGGCGTCAGTTATCACGTAGCGGCCATTAGAAACTACGCACAATCTGCACTCTCAGAAACCTCCCGTAAGTTACATTATCTGCTCATCTTAGACAATATAGGATATATTCATCCAGCGTCAGCCAAACATTCGTCATTGGGTCTCTCGACCTTGGGTATTTCCGATCTATACATCACCATCCGAGGAGCCATACTTGTGTATGATATTTAGATTCGAAGTGTAGTTTACCAAAATGGTTGACGGTATCTGGTCTTGGGTTTGTCTGTCACTGTGGGTCCCATAGGACAGCCACAGGAGGCCTGCATATACAGAGCCTTGCGCTGCACCACCCACAACTCCAACCTCACACCCCATATCCAGTGTAAACCCGAAAGAATAAGACCGTGAGGCACGTAGAGGAGAGCCACTTTTCCTCAACCGAGCCGGCCCACACTCCTTCAATATGCACAGCAGCAGCATTCCTGTCTAGCCATATAGGGAATCATGCGTATTACACATACACAAGACGGTGGCTGGACCGTAGTCCGCTCTACACCGCGTGCATGGAACCACTCTTTGAGCTTAGCACGGCTACAAAGACTGTGCACCCCGTACTGCCCAGCAACGACCAACTCCCTCCTGGATCTAGTAATCGAGGTGGAGGGTGTTAAACTGGTAGGCACCTTGTCAACAATCAACAATGATTTATAACGGGTAAAAAGCAGGTGCTTGACATGTCCCGTAGGGTGTTTAGGGTGAAAAAAAGATAGATCAAGGGATAATGGAGTCGTCAGTTCGGGAGATTACAGATTTAACTGCACTGCTGTAAGAAGGGAGTTTGAAATGAGAATGTACGCACACAAAGCAATAAGGGAAGTGGTTATTGATCACGTAATAGGCGAGAAAAAAGATAAAAAAGATGGCAAGGACAACGCTTACTCGTGTGCAAGTATCTTGGGTCAATAGGATACAGAAATCCGGTTTCTACAGTAGTAGTGTTTATCAAATTTTGTGCAAGGGGTTTGGAGTAACTCATTCTCCAGTAGGGTTATGGCACTATCCACTGTCGGTTGTGTATTATTGCCAGCATCTGGTGGTCATGGGCTATAGCACATAGTATAAATGTGACAGAGTATCGTCAAGGTGTTTTTGAAAAGGGATAGGGTGGGTGCATTAATTACATGTTCCGGGAGGGCGTTCCAAGGCTGTGACACTCGAAGGGAGAAATAGTTTCGCCGACATTCCAGGAGGCTGTACTGCTTGATTAACTTAAACTGGTGACCTCGTAGTGAGGTGTTTTGACCGAGTATTAGAAGAGAATGACATGGGTGGTTGGGGTTTCTCATTATCAGGTACACCATTATGAGATCACCCCTTAGACGCCGATAATGTCTACTGTATATTTTGTGGGTCTTCAGCCAGAGTGGGTAGAGGAGGCTGGTCAAACTTCTGAGGCTCTTCGTTGCCCTACGTTGTGCAGTATCGAGCGCGGTGAGATGGTGATTGAGCCACGCTCCAATAGAGCAGCCACACCGGGGATTTACATACAACCAACATAATTTAAGGGAAAGCAAACACCCAAAACTAGCACCGAATATGCAACAGAACAACAGAATTGAACAAACCAAATAAAGTGTAAGCATAGTTATCCAGAGTAAATGGAATTGGGTTTGGCCCAACTGGGGTGAAAAAGCATCATGAATGCAACATCAACCTCAGCAACAGGCGCAGCCTAAATACAATCATTATAACAAGATAAATATAGACACTTACTGGGTGTACGGTCGTTGACCGAGTTCACCGAGCTTTCGTTGAGCCATTTGTTTAGGATTATGTCGAGGCATTCGTCCCACCTTGACAAATTGCTGTACAGCTCATTTCTCGAGCCAGGCATGCCTTTGCGAAAATAAATGTTCCTGGATTAACCGATTCTAAACTAAATGTGTTTAGCACCCATTCAATGGCCTCTCGGATTGTGGCAACATTTACTTTTCCGTCCACCCTGATCGTTGCGCGTCTATTCCGCGCTATTTGCTGTTTACAATGGACAGGCTCTGGGACTAGTCCGTTTCGTGATAACTGCCAGTTAATTTTGACAAGTGTTCTACTTTACGCATTAGGAATTTAGGTCTACTTACGAGTTACTTTTTAGAGGGAAACGTGGTACCACCTGTGACTGAGCAGGCTGATTTGGGGGCCACATTACCTTCGAATTTCAAGTTGAGTGGAAACTGGACAAACGCCACCTGGAAGGGATTCATGGGGCTTGGATGATTCGCCTGTTATTCGGAATCCTCACCTGGAATACAGTTAGCGGTAAATCTACCACGCAATTCGCGAGATTGATGACGCATTTTAACTCTGGATTCCCACCAACTATCTGTTTACCACTTCTATGTTCTATAATTACATGCCCCCCCGACATAAGTGTTATGTAATTCCCAAGGTGAATATCACAATTTAACTCTTGACTCCTACCACCTATTCGCTCATCCATGGACTCCATGGGCCATGGTTACGTTACAAGCCAACCGACATACCTATTAGGTAATTAGCAAGACTCATGTCGGGATCTCACTCTGGAAGACCAAAGCAGGCACCTACCCCATCTGATGAACGCCGGCTTACCGATTATCCTCCATGTGATCTCATATCGGTGTTGCCATGGCTTCACTTCACCTCTCACTGTGGAATCCGTTCACTCGCACTGTGCAACCCGTCCAGACCACCACGCACACACACTTCAGACGTGAATCATCCTCCCACTTCAGGGGCACGCACCTCCAGATTCTTTCCATCCCCACAGTTTGACTGAGCCAAGCCACCCCAAGAGCCCAGCCCATCGCGTTCCCTTTCATTCGCTGTATAGCGTACCAATAAGCCAAGGGTTAACGGAACTAATAAAAGAAAGTTCATAGTCCGATCGTGGACTCTGAATTGTGAAACTCCTTATGTGCGGTGGCAATTACCGCTTGCATTCCTTTTAGACAATGTGAAGGCCGTTCGTTTCGAAACTGAATAGGAATTATCGAGATTCGTACCTATGGTATTTTGATTCCTATTTGAATAGTACCGTAGTTAACGTCTCAGATTGCTTTCTTGCTTGAACCGGAAGCTTTACCTGTCACTCCAGCCGCGAGCGAATTTGTCACTTACAAACACTGTGTGCAAGCTCGTCCTTCCTAATTAATTCGGGACAAAATGGCAGTGGAGCGCGTTCTGAGGGTCGGTTAAGACGCTTGCCCTATCCAGAGCGACTGCTTAGACTGGATGTTTTTTCCTCGCATTATTGACGGCGTAAGGGGAAGCTGATCATCACGTATCGCATCTTGACTGCGCAACCTGGCCCAGCTTTATCTCTTTTTTCACTCAAGGTGATGGCCAACCCACCGTGATAATCAAACGAACTTGCATAAGCCTCGATCTGACCGGGTTGGAGCTGACAGCCGGTTATCACGTAGAGGAATTTCTGTTTGGAATGTCCTGCCCAGAGATGTTTTGTTGGTACCCAACGGTAACAGAGTAAGAGCATTGACTGGATGCGTTTGGTTTGCAGCTACAAACCCTCCCCTTCATGGTCTAGGCTTGCAAGGAATTTCTCATGCCGTTGCACTCGTGATTTTCAATATTTCGATAATCTTGTCTGTTCTTTTTCTTCAGTTGCATTACCTTTTGTTTCTAATTCACGTAACCGTCACAGCGGGGACAACTAATACGAGACACGTGGGTATTGCTCGGCTGGCCGCGGTGGGATGCACGCGTGCCGATTTGATGTTAGTACATAACAAATAGCTTCGTACAAATCTATCCTGGCTCGATGACTCTCTCAAAATGGAACACTCGCGGGATTTGCCCATTGTTCCTGTTCCACTGAATACTGAATACTGAATACGGTATTATAGAGCAAGTAGAAATGGATTCTGTACAACTCTTTCGAGATATGGCGAAAAACGTTATAAAAGTTGTCAACCTTGTATATCATTGTCGTTCTCATGTAATATTTAACATATTCGACTTGTAATTTAATTTGCGAGCGCAAATGATAAACTTTGTTATCGTATGTAAATAAGCTTCTGTAAATAGCACTCTGGCTCTTGGATCTACCCGTCCTTTGAACAATTACCCGTAGCGCCGCATTATGGTTCAAATGAAAGACCTCTAAGACATTGAAGGAGATTAATCTCCTATATTTCCTGGAAAGCAGCGGCCTAAGAAGCATCGTAGAACATGTGGTATTGGGAAGACAACAGTTAGAAGCATCCAACAGCATAAGAATGGATACTCGATTAGTTACTCTGTTTCAGTGACTCAATTTAAACCCATCGTGTCTATTCTAACTTGCTTTATTGTGGTTGTATTAGCTGTAAAACGTGCGGCCCTCCGGCAGAAAGAACAACAGGTGGCGGCGACACGAAAATCTTTATTGGCGAGAATTGCTTTCTTTTTATATCAGATATGACCATTTTCTGCGCCCGTTTCTATTCGGCTACTACACTTTCATGCATTTGTCTCCATTTGCCAGTGTCCTTTGATCCTGGGCGTTTCGCCTCCAATCGTTCGGTCGTAATTCGTCCATGGCATTTGCTACAATTGGTTCCCCAAGCTGTGTCTTGACGATCAAAAACCAATCGGCCGATGGGTTTCGGTTCAGTGCCTGCTCTTTCTGGCCTATGGACGGTCGTTCGCGTACCGGATTGACGTGACGCTGATTGGTCAGGCGTCTGATGCAAGTCCTCGATCCCCTTAACGTCGCTTACTCGTTTGCGAGCCGTCTCGGGTTTTGATTGGATATTCGGACCACGCTTGTTTGCCAGACGCTTTGCCGAGCCGTTGGTCTGTTCGTCCGATCGGTAGCTTGTGTGCGCCACTGGTTGGCGGTGCCGCGAACTGATTGCGATCTCCGATTGTGTTGCCGATTGGTGGAAACCAGTTCGCGCTGTTGGCTGGCGGTTTGGCACGTAAGCTACCATCACATCCTTCCTTTTTTCGTTTTTTTGTAGTCCGATTGCGTAAGCGCTGTATCGCCTTCCACTGCGTGTAGTCTTGTGGTCGTGTGCTGCCGTATCCACCGAAATGTCCGGCTGCGTTGGCTGCTTCGCACGATGCCGTGCTTGTTCACCACGTTGTCTCCTTAACTGCACCCGGTTGCGTCGAAATAGACTATCCCCAACTCTTACGTCGTAGCTTCGTTCGCCTTTGAGACCTTCTACTCGCCCTCTCCTCCAAGACCCGTTAGCTCCCGGTGTCGGCGCGACCCAGACCTCGTCTCCGGGCAACAGGCGTGGAAGCTGCTTCGTTCCGCGATCGTAATATTTCTTTTGTCGAAGCATGCGCTCACGCAAGCGCTCATACATCAAGCTCTGCGATGGTATTTCAGGCTGCAGCAGAGTATTGGCGATCGGCAACAGGGTTCTTGTCCTACGGCCAAACAGACGTTGCGCTGGACTGCATCCAATTTCGGCAGATGGCATGTTCCTTCGTTCTAACAACATGATGTAAGGATCTTCTTTGGTCTCCTTGGCTTTGGTGAGTAACTTCTTTGCTTCCTTCACGGCTGACTCAGCTTTTCCATTTGACTGACTGTGGTAAGGGCTGGTTAAACGATGAAGGAAATCCCACTTTTCGCTGAAACTCCGAAATTCGGCGCTGTTGAATTGGGGGCCATTGTCGGACACTACCTCTTCCGGTATCCCATGTCGCGCAAACTGCGATCGTAGCTTGTTTATCACGGCCTGTGTGCTAGTAGACGTGAGAGCATCAATCTCGAAATAGTCGCTAAAGTAATCGACAGCGATCAGGTAATTCTTTCCGTCATGTGCAAAGATGTCTAGGGCGACTTTCTGCCACGGCCTTTCCGGGACCTCACGAAGCATCATAGGCTCCTTCGGCTGGCGGACATCATGTGCTCGACAGGCTAAGCAGTTTGAAACGTGATCCCGTATCTGACTAGTCATTCCAGGCCAAAACATTAGCTCTCGAGCTCTCGCCACGCAAGCATTGACTCCTGAATGACTTCCGTGTATCAGCTCCAGCATGGGTCGTTGCATTGCCTTTGGAACGAGTATACGGTTGCCTTTGAAGATTAGCCCATCCTGTGTGACAAGTTCCTCCCGAAAGTTAAAGAAGGGAGTCAACTCCTTTGGCAGCTTGTTTTTACTATCGGGCCACCCTTTCAGTATCGTTTCCTTGAGCCGATTACACAGCTCGTCTGCTTCCGTGTGGCGTAGTAGTTGCTGGAAACGCTCCTCTGTGACGGCCAATAGCTGAGTGACATGGACAATGTCTTGGTCTTCTTGCGTTGCGGTCACATCGGAAAGATATGCCCTAGACAGTGTGTCTGCAATGTACATCCTCGACCCCGGTTGGTAGACGATGTCTAGGTCGTACTTCTGGAGCCGAATGAGCATTCGTTGTAAGCGGCGTGGGACGACGTGCAGTGGTTTATTGGCTATTGATACCAGAGGCTTGTGATCGGTAAATACAGTGGTCCGGCGACCAAAAGTGTAATCGTTGAAACGCTCTACGGCATAAACCAATGCTAGCATCTCCTTTTCAATCTGTGCATAACGGCGCTCGGATTCCGTTAGTGTCCGACTGCGAAAATCGATGGGCTTCCCGTTCTGCATTAGCACGGCACCGATACCGAATTGGCTGCTGTCACACTGGATCTCAAGGGGCAGTGACGGATCGTAATACGCTAGGACAGGGGCGCACGCGATCAGTTGTTTGATGTTCTGGAAAGCCTCCTCCTGTTCTGTGTTCCACTGCCAGCTCTCGCCCTTATGTGTAAGTTTTCGGATAGGAACCATTACTTCGGCTAGTCGTGGAAGGAAGCGGCTGAGGTAATTCACCATCCCGTTTAGTCTGCTCACGGCTTTAACATCTGTCGGAGGTGGCATCTCTTTTATGGCTCTAACTTTCTCCGGATCTGGCTTTAGACCTTCTGCGCTCAAAACATGTCCGTGGAACACCAGCTCTGTTTTTCGTAACTCAATTTTCTCACGTTTCAATCTGATATTCTTGTCTTTACAGCGTTCTAGAAATCTGCTCAGGTTACGGTCGTGCTCTTCCAGAGTCGCCCCAAAAACCACTACATCGTCTGCTACACAAATAGCTCCGGGTAGATCGTCTAGGGCCTGCATTAATCGTTTCTGAAAAATTTCACTGGACACTTTCAAACCGAATGGTAAGCGCAACCACCGAAACCGTCCAAATGGCGTTCCGAACGTGGTTAAATAACTGGACTCTTCGTCAAGCTGGACGTGCCAGAAAGCGGAAGCGAGGTCGACCTTCGTGAACAATCTGGCCTTGGACAACTCGGGTAAGACGTCATCTAGCGTTGGTAGTGTAAAATACTCTCTCCTGAGTGCGGCGTTGAGCGGCTTAGGGTCGATGCACACACGCAAATCGCCTGACTTCTTGGTGATTATCGCGACTTGACTGACCCAATCGGTTGGCTCATCGACCTTGGCAATCACACCTAAACTGATCAAACGCTGCAACTCGTCTAAGAACTTCTCACGCAAAGCGATAGGTACTTTTCTCGCTGGTAGTGCTACTGGTCTAGCGGACTCGTTTAACGACAGGTGAGCTACGCCTTGGAATTTTCCCACGGTACCATCAAACACACTGGGATAGTTGTCTACGATCTCTGTACCGACTTCGCACGAGTGAACAAAACGATCATGATTAAAAGAAACAAAACCCAAACTCTGAATGGAATCAAGGCCCAGGATGGGCATTAAATCTCCTGATACCAGGAGAAAATCAAGTAAATGCTCGGAGCCATCCTTCGGGTTTATGGCCTTCATGGTAACGCAGCCCTTCGGTTGTAACTTTGATCCGTTCCACATTCTGAGCTGTGTCTGTATTTGGCGGTATTCTGCATCGGGACAGTATTTGTGAGGAAGTATGTTCACGCTTGCTCCTGACTCCAATTGGAATCGCACCGGACGCCCTTGAATAAGCAACGTTGCGAATACACAGACTGGTCTCTCACGTCCTGTCATGTTGTTAATAGCCAGTTCCTGCGGCTCTTCCTGATCGTCCTGCCCGACTGAGTCGACTTTGGTTGCCTGACAACAACGTGCAAAGTGGTTCTTCTTCGCACACTTCATACAGGTTCGGCCCCATGCTGGACAATCCTCTTTGCGCCTTGGGTGTGAGCGGCCGCAAAACTGGCATTTGGGTTGATTCGCGCTCGATGACTTCGATACAATTTCTCGGCGTCGGGATACTGCAAACAGATCCGTCGTGGACTCCATCTTGAGCTGCTGAAACTGTTGAGCCGTCCTTGATTCGCTAAAACAGATATCGATGCAATGTTCCAAAGACAGGTTTCGCTGTCGCAAAAGGCGTCTGGAAAGTTCCTCATTCTTTATGCCAATTATAATTCGATCGCGGATCAGCGAATCTCGTAAACAGGTGCAAAAATTGCAATCCCGCGCCAGAATTTTCAGCTCCGTGATGTATGCGTCGATTGATTCACCCGGCAGGCGATTTCGGCTGAAAAACAGATACCTTTGGTAAGTTTCGTTTGTGTAACCTTCGCAAAACTCGCCGAATCTGCGTATTACTTCATCCAGCTCCATCTCCTGAGTTCCATCGCTGAGATCCAACGTTTGCAGCGTCCGCCTGGCTTCGTCTCCAATGGCATGCCTGAACATCGCCAGTTGATGGGCCATTGGCTGAGAATCCAACTGAGTCAGTGTTACAAAGTCTAGCCACTTCGCCTTCCATATTCTCCAATTCTCCGGCAACGAACTCTCGGTCATTTGCAACGGAGCTGGCAGCGGAATCGTTGGTTGTCCACCAAACGCATGCGGGGTTCGGCGTGTCTTCTTGTCCTCTGTCGCCATGTAAAACGTGCGGCCCTCCGGCAGAAAGAACAACAGGTGGCGGCGACACGAAAATCTTTATTGGCGAGAATTGCTTTCTTTTTATATCAGATATGACCATTTTCTGCGCCCGTTTCTATTCGGCTACTACACTTTCATGCATTTGTCTCCATTTGCCAGTGTCCTTTGATCCTGGGCGTTTCGCCTCCAATCGTTCGGTCGTAATTCGTCCATGGCATTTGCTACAATTGGTTCCCCATGCTGTGTCTTGACGATCAAAAACCAATCGGCCGATGGGTTTCGGTTCAGTGCCTGCTCTTTCTGGCCTATGGACGGTCGTTCGCGTACCGGATTGACGTGACGCTGATTGGTCAGGCGTCTGATGCAAGTCCTCGATCCCCTTAACGTCGCTTACTCGTTTGCGAGCCGTCTCGGGTTTTGATTGGATATTCGGACCACGCTTGTTTGCCAGACGCTTTGCCGAGCCGTTGGTCTGTTCGTCCGATCGGTAGCTTGTGTGCGCCACTGGTTGGCGGTGCCGCGAACTGATTGCGATCTCCGATTGTGTTGCCGATTGGTGGAAACCAGTTCGCGCTGTTGGCTGGCGGTTTGGCACGTAAGCTACCATCACATTAGCCTGATGATGAAGCCCTGAAAACAAGCTTGTTCGCTACTTTCTGTTTCTTTGAAAATGTGTTTGACATAATGTAAGAGCTCATTTAAAATATTCGAAACATTGTGTGCTTGAAAAGAATTTTCGTACTATACTACTCCCAACGGGATAGTAAGCACAAAAGATTTTCTGTTGGAGCTCCGTATGTTGAACACTGGTCTAGTCCATGGAGTGGCCAACTTACGCAGGTTCATTGTACATAAGTAACTGAATTTGTTGCTTTTCCAACATGTGGTAAACGTCCCCAAATGAAGTGAAACATCTTGACTAGGTGCCGCTGAAAACTAAGATGAGTTATGAAAAGCCGAATTTCCTTTAGAAGCAGTGCTGTTCGGCAGCTGATTTCATTTACTACCGAGAAAAGTCGAATTGAAGTGAACGAAAGTAAACGACAGCTCTCCGATAGAGAAGAGTAACTAATGCAATAGGGTGAACTGGTCTTGCATAGTGCTGCGCATAGTCAAAACAAAGCGACAGTCGAAGTAAATGGCTGCTCCATTAGCATGTAGTGGGATGTATTAAAATGTAGCAGAACTGCTTACTTCCGCCGAGATTGATCAGTTCTTGGTAAGTAACCTGTGTCGTTGCGGTACCTATACAGGAAAAAGCTGAGGGGAACCGGTCGGCAGTATGGTAGAACTGCGTGAAGAATTCGACCGAGAGGCTTCTTCGTGCTAGCAGATGGCTAGAAGGGGGCCTCACGATCAACGATGTTATTAATTGGAGAACTTATCTAATAGCACAGCTATGAAGTCAGTAGTGTTTGTGAATTTTTCTGAAGGCAAGTCAAGGTAAGCTTGATACACCGGCGGAGGAGCTGTGATGGTAGTATCAGACCAGAAGGAGCAGATGTACCAACCGAGCGAGCCAGACGGCCAATGGGAGCCGGACGTGACGGATTCAATTAGTGGACTTGGATTGGCTGATAGTCGTATGAGTGATTCACCGTGTGTTTAACTGAAGCAAAGGAGGAAACTCGTCGACTTAGAAGCGTCTTTAGTCATGAACTTGGACCCGCAATCCATATCGAGGAGTTTAACTTGAACGAATCACGGGTAATGCTGATTTTCAACACAGCAAATATTCCCATTGTAATCAGATGAATCAAGACCAGAAACAGTTCAGTAAAATCTCATCAGACCCAAACTTTTACATGACATGATTATGTGGGGTAAGCGTCAAATCGGGTTTGATTGATTTCTAAAGTGTTTGAAAAGTCAAGATCGATGACTAAAGGTGGCTGCGGATGGTAGGAAAAGTGCATCAAAGGAAATTAATACAAGCTTCATGGCCTAAAGTAAATAGCTAAGGTCACAAAGGGTAGTTAAGTAACCGTGTCAGTCGGCCAAGGTAGTAGTATCGGCCGTATGAATCGTTTTTGTGCGCATAACTCCGGCTTCAGATGATGGATATAAATAGCCTCGGCGATAGACAAGATTTGCTTTCGGAAGCCTTGCGATAAGCGTTCAGGTAGTGAGTAGATGACTTTAAAGTCATTCTCAGATGCAGTATGGCCAATTTCGAGGAGGTGCGACATGATTAAACTGTCTGAGGCCCTCATTTCGCCTTTGTAAAACCACGCCGGGATGTGCTCGTGAATCCTCTGGGATAGACGTCTCGTTGTGCGCCCCATTATCGTGCACCACAAGAGCACGAGTACTGTAAACGAGCATTGAACGGGTCAACGATGGCAGACTATCTTTCAAGGGTTTTGCAAGCAATGGTTTCTTGTGGTAAACAATTCTTAAGCGGGCTGCAAAATAAGTTTTATCAACAGCATCTTTCAAACGTCGAGATAGGATATCAGCTGCAGTATCGCCCTTAAATGGTAAATGTATGAACAGCTCTTTCTTGGGAGCAATGCTTCTAGGTGGCTTTCGCTTGCGTGCTTTCATATGCTTCATGATAAACTTATCGGGGTAACCATTCTCACGAAGGGCGTCTCTGATTCTCTGTAGCTCTTCATTGACGGTATCCGGAGCGCAAATACTGCGCGCCCTGAAGGCAAGAGATCGGATTAAACTCCTCTTAACTTGCTAAACATACTGGAATTTTCGCTGAGCTGTCTTGACTGAATCAACGCTTGTTCCTGAAGGACTGAGTTCTGCAACATGGTGTCAGAGAAGAAAAAGACGAACCCCACCGGCGGCACGTGGCTGCTGTTTGGATCACCAGCTGTTATTCAGATGCCTGCCCCACTGAACATGAATGAACGGAACTTGGTGAGTAACTGACGTCTATGGAAGAGTAAGTGGGAGGGTTTCTGCACCTTAGTACGTTTGGACGAACAGCCGATGGCGTATCGTTTGACCATGTTTCGACCTGCAGCCGAGGATGACGCGCGCCGTATTCTAGAGACATTGCACTTCGACAAATGCGAAGATCCCAATAATTTGGAAACGGTCTTTGGAAAGTTCCGTGAATTTTGTGAGAGACAAACCAACGAGACCTACCAGCGTTATCTGTTCTTTTCGAGCAACAGAGGCCCAAACGAATAAGTCGACGCGTATATGACTAAATTCAAGACTTTGGCCCGATCCTGTAATTTCTGCAAATGCTTGGGCGACATTCTCACACGCGATCGGATCGTTCTAGGAATCAATGATGAAAGCAGGACAAAGCGGCTTTTGTGACAACGCAACTTATCGCTCCAGCAGTGCAATGATATCTGCGACATTGAGTCATCGACCACCTATTAATTCTAACAAATGAAGCTCGCAACAGATGCAGAATTGTGCACCTTTTCCGGAGGCGAAGCAGCGAAGCTTACTAACGTGAGACAGGCGATGAGAAAATTTTGCGTCACGCGACATCCGAGCACCCGCGAACAGTGTCCGGCATGGATACGGAAATGCTCCAGATGTGGAAGAAGGAACTACTTTACTCGTTTCTGCCAACCGACCGATTTGAGTGCGGTGGTTCGTGACAAGTCACCCGCAGATGCAGAACATTCAATTGGCAACGTGTTTCGGAGGCTACAGCCAAAATGTGTCTACGCAAGTCTTTTGATCGAAGGCAAAGCCGTACGATTCCAGTTAGACACAGGTGTTACTGTCAATATTCAACCAAGGAAGCACTGTCAGGGAGTGTGCATTCGATACGATCAAGATTGCCTGCGTATGTGGAATGGTTCCAGACTTCATCGGAAGAGCTCAGCTACAATCGAGATGGTTAGGCCAAGAGTCTCAAGTCGACTGTAGTTAGGGCTCGTGGAAGAGGAGCTGATGCCGTTACTCAGCATTGATTCGATCCAGTCTCCCGGTTTTGTTATCCTTAAGCATGATCGTTTGGTACACGTATGCCAGGGAGAAACCGATATTAGTAACCAGTATTCATCTGTGTTTATCCCAAGTTTGGGAAAGTTTGCGGGAAGCGCTCACTTGTCTTTAGATCCTTTGATACGACCGACAACGCTATCGGCTAGGAGAGTTCCATTTGTACTGCGTGATAGGTTATTCGCTGAATTGAGCAAATTAGTGAGAGAGGGTATGCTTGCCAAATTCAACGAGCCAACCGACTGGGTTAGTCAGGTCGCAATCATTACTAAGGAGACGGGCGAACTGCGTGTGTGAATTGACCCAAAACCGTTGAATGAGGCTTTGTGTAGAGAGTATTACGCGCTATCTATCCTAGATGACGTTTTGCCGCGTTAGGCCAAAGCTAAGTGCTTCACAAAGGTAGACCTCTCTTCGACATTCCGGCAAGTGGTACTAGATGAAGAATCCAGTTTTCTTACTACCTTTGCAACACCGTTCGGGCGTTATTGTTGGCTGCGTTTACCGTTTGGCTTGAAGGTGTCAAGTGAACTTTTTCAAAAGCGACTGGTGCAAACGGTAGAAGATTTAGATGTTGTAACCTGCGTGGAAGACGATGTTTTGATCTGTGGCTCGACAGAAGAAGAGCATGACGCTAACCTCCACCGTTTCTTACAGCGCTGTGTGCAAAAGAACCAAGTTTAAACGTGAATAAATTGGAGTTCGGAAAGACGAAGTGATTTTTCATGGGCATTTCCTAACAACACAAAGGGTCAGGCTCGATCCAGGAAGAATTAAGGCAATTCGAGAGATGCCGCCTTCTAGTGACGTGAAGGGAATTCATCGCTTAAACGATATGGTGAATTACTTAAGTCGTTTTATGCCAAGGCTCAATGATATCATCACGCCCATCAGGAAGTTAACTCACAAAGGAGCAAAGTGGAGTTGGGGAAAAGAACAGGAAACCGCATTCGAAACTAGTAAACACCGCATCAGCAACGCGCCTGCACTCGAGTATTACAATCCAATGCAGCCTTTGGAGGTACAGTGTGACAGTAGCCATGATAGAATAGGTGCTGTTCTCTTAGAGAATGGAAAATCTTTGGGTTTCCGCAGTCGAGCACTCACCGTGATCGAGTAGCGCTATGCGCAGATTGAGAAGATGCTTGTATTAGTCGATGCCTTGGTGTTTCAACAATTATACTTTCGGAAGATAGAAATCATTGTATACCAACCACAAAACGCTTGTGTCAATAGCCTGGAAACCGCTGCACGTCGTTCCTGGTCGCCTTCAGCGCATGCTTATCCGGCTTCGAATATACGACGTGGATATTGTGTACACGCCTCGTGCACAGATGTTCATCACGGATACGCTGTCAAGAGCTCATCTGCCGGTAGCCAAGCATAATCCGGAAGTGGTCGAAGCAGTAAAATTACTGCAGCACCTGGCAGTGACAGAAGATCGCATGAAGGAAATAAGGGGACACACAGAGGAAGATGCAACGCTTTCAGCTTTGCGAGAAGTTATTCTAAATGGGTGACTAGACAAAAAAGCAGCTGCTGAAGGAACTAACGTCCTACTTCAATTTTCGGGATGAAATCCCTGTCTATGTTGGTTTGCTGTTCAAGGGAAGCCGTATTCTTATTCCTTCATCGCTACGAGGAGAAATGCTGAAATACGTTCGTCGCGCTCACCTTGGTGCCAACTATACCATTAACCGAGCTAGGGAATCCATCTTTTGGCCAGGAATGACGGGTCAAATAAAAGACCATGTATCGAATCGTGAGGCCTGTCGTTTACACAAAATTGTGCATTCGAGGGAATCAGTGATGCTGCATGATGTCCCTGACCGACCGTGGCAGAAGGTGGCGGTGGATTTATTCAGTGATAGCGGGAAAGCTTAGCCACTCACGGTGGATTACTATAGTGATTGTTTTGAAATCGAGTTATTCGCAACTACGACCACAGAGGCAGTAATCAACAAGCTCAGATGTCAGTTCGTGCGGCACAGTATACTGGAGGAGCTGGTCTATGAAAATGGGCCCCAGTTTACCAGCGGTGAGTTGCAGGCGTACGCAACCAAGTGGGAATTCATGAACCAGCAAACCAGCTCAAATCCCAGTCAATTGAAAGAAAGGTGGAGTCGGCAGTTAAGCAGGCCAAGCGACTGTTATCAAAGGCTAGAGCAACTGACGAAGACCCATACCTCAAGCTACTGGAGACTCGCAACACTCCTTCAAAGAATATCGGTTTGAGCCCATTGCGGCGCCTATACAGCCGAAGGACTAGATTTATGTTACTGGCACCTGCCACACTTTGCTTCCAGTTTCGCCACAACCCGAGCTATTACAGAACAATCTGGGATTACGAATGACCACTCGGAAAAGGTACTATGATCGCGGTGCACGGGTATTACCTGAGCTAACAGTGGGGGAGGAAGTGTGGATTCAACCATTACCCGATAGTAAAAGTGGTGGAAAAAAGATATGGTGACTGCGACGGTCGGTGGTAGGTCATAGAAACAAATGTTGGATGGAAAACGTTCAGAAGAAATCGAGTGCATTTGAGACGACACCGGAGACAACAATGTGGATTGGGAGTGGAGTGGCAGATGGCATGGGGCAAGGAGAACGCGGCTGCAGAGTAGTAAGGTGTATGGAGTGGATAGCAATATGTTAGATATTGCTCTTAGCTCCCAGCACTTTGTTACCTAAACTCCTCTATTGTGGATTACGCTAAGCATATTTTGCTACAGGGTTTATGTATGAAATGGACCCAAGTGAGCGACCATATTTTACTTTTCTCACGCCTTATATCAATGACCACTGCACCCCAGTGTATTTCTGAACGTGTACGCTCGACTTTTTTAGTTTTACACTAATATTATTTATCAAAGTATTCATCTCGGCAGACGTTTGATAGATGACACATATATATTTTGAGTTCATCGTATTCACCCCAACCATCCTACGGGACGTGCCAAGCATTTGCTTTTATCCTGTGATAAATCATTGTTCATTGTTTAATATAGAGGCGCAAGCACACGAAAAATAAGGAGGTGATGGTAGCATCAGATCAGAGTGAGCAGATGGACCAACCGAGTGAGTCGGACGTGACGGATTCGATTACTGGGCTCGGAATGGCCGATAGTCGTGTGAGTGATTCATCGTTTATTTAACTGAAGCAAAGGAGGAACTCATCGACTTAGAAAGGTCGTTACTTATGAACTTGAACCCGCAATTCCTATCGAGGTGTTTGGCTTGCTAAACATGCTGTAATTTTCGCTGAGTTGTCTTTACCGAATAAACGCTTGTCCCTAAAGGACTTAGTACTGCAACAGGAGCATTTTCACTGCGGGTATACTACAACATAGCATCATTAGGGAAAAATTGTGGTCACAAGGTAGCAAAAATAGTTCACTTGCAACCAAGCAAACGATCTCGCAATTACTGTATCATTACTTCTGGGTCAACAAACAGACGATACAGATAGATCAAGATGGAGCTGCGATACGACGAGTTTCGAGAGAATAAAGCATTAACTTTCTACCGCGTGGAAGAAATAGATACCGGACTGGCTAGAACAGAGTGTGGGGGTGAGATAGGCCATATCGGATCTTGGATGAAAGTTAAAGCATGCATCAAAGTGATGCTAACCATGAAATCAACGAGGGATTCTTTGCTTAATCCAGGGCGTCGGGAAAAATTTTTAATTGAGCACGTAAGAAGAGTATAATCCATTTGAAGAAGTCCGCGAAAACAACGTGGGAACACTAAAACTGATGGAAAGAATAGATGCATTTATAAATTTTAGACCTCGAGCACGAGGTATGGAGAACATTTTGAGCCTGAGAACATACAAGGATGGTCTTTTAACTTTTAGAACTATTTCAAGTATATGTCGACCTGGATGAATTGGAAAACAAAAAGCACCATGATACTTTACGGTGCATGAAAAAAGTATTTCAGTCACTCACGACGTAAGGAGGGAAGTTACCCTAAAAGGAATGTAATCTGTCGGGGCGGATAGAAGAGCGGGTGGTATCACAACACAACGAGATTGAGGGAGTGGGAATGGGGGTTTGACCAAGTCAAAAGTTGTTCTAATCCTCTGGAGTTTCGATGCTTGTTCAGTTACACCCTAGTATTTGGTCATCAGCGTATTTACATCTGATGAACATGGTTGACATAGACAGACATCTAACCTGGGTGAAAACAGAAAAGAGGAAAAAATAGCTCATTGCAAAACACTGCTAGTGCCTGGGATTGACGAATAATATCTACCGTTACTAAGATCTGTGACTCAGTCACGCATTATATTACATACGTACTAAGGAACGTCGTTTTCAGAAAATGTTTCAGTAGTGCCAATTTATTGAGGCTCCCAAACGCATTAGTTTAATCAAGGAACAGGAGCAGCACAGTTTACAAAGCAGATACAATGGAATGCAAAAGATACGCAACGGCATCCAGCACAGAGCACCGTGGCTTGTAGTCAAAATTTTAATATAACCGATGTGATCGCTGGTGGAAATGTGGGGGAGTAGTAACGGTATTACAAGCACGTTCAACAGTACGGAGCTGCACGCTGTTGTGTGGTACTTCAGTGATTCTTTCCCTGGCATTCGCGTTATTCTGGCTGCTTCTCAGATGTCAGAGATGGTACAAGTCGCTAAATATCGGTTGAAAATTTCGAAGTTTTATATAAACACAAATCAGTTCGTGTAGGTTTTGTATCGAGGCTATGTTTCGCTCTTAAGGCAAGAACTTTCTGCGTCAAGAACGAAACGTAGCCACAATAAAAATACTTACAAAAGCCTTTGTACTCAACGCCTCTGAAATCATGAAATTTCGTGAGATAATAAATCCCATGAGAGCATGTTCCAAGACATTGAGTTGGTTGAAAATTTCTGTCAGTGAATGTAATGCATCTGCACACTCTTTCAGCGGGATCGGTTGCAGAGCATCGCTGTTTCGTTTCAATTTTGTGAGTTCTCTGTAAACATCGGTGTGGTCAGATAAGGTGGGAGGAGAGGTAATTGGTTAGGATAAGAGGATGAATGTAGAAATTTATTTCTGTTCGTATGTCACTCGTCGAACGCTCTACCCGAATCGGTCTTTTCTGCGCCCACACTTGCCATATTTAAAAGTCGGTTCTATGACGCACACAACCACTTAGATTTTGGTACTTAGCACTACTTCTCTCTCCTACTCCCGGGAAAAAAATTGGGTTTATTAGTTGTCACCTACTGGATCTACGAAACTGCGCAGAGTGCAGGGTCTTCTTTTTTAGATAAAAGTACTAACTACATGTTTTATTAGTGTGTTGGGCGGAACCTGGGATACTAGTCAGTAAGCAATTACACGTAAGACGTGCCAAATACGACAGTATAGAAGTCGGAGGAGACTGAACCCAACGTGTATTGTGCAGGCTACAAGAATAGGAAGCGAATCAGACAGAGCGAGAAACGTGCAGCGAGGTACTCACCAAAACGGTTTGTGACAACGGACGTGCAGTCAGTAAAACAAATGGACTTTTCGAAGGTTAAAACAACCATAAAATCCAATGTTACAAGATACTGAAAGAGCATGTTTTCTGTTGCACTACAAGGGCCTCCCCCTAGAAGGCTGAAGGATGGAAGCCTTCGATGGAGCTGTTAGTGGGGGAAAATGGAAGGTGAGGGGGGATGCGAATATTTGCAGAGGCTTGAGTAAGAGTTTCCAAAGTGGGTTGTGTAGCAGATTTTGCTAGGTCCAGGCTTTTGTTAGTTTTATTTATGACGATCGTGTGGACCAGAGTGCATCATCGGTGGGCCGTCGCGGCGGGCTGGTCGGACTGCAAGATAACTGGCTAGTCCAGGAAAAAGGCCGACAGGACCTTCCCTTTGCTGCAGACCCGACGGTGCGCTTAGGAGGTGGCACTCCCCCCACCGCACTTTAGTCCACGGTCCTCGTCCCACGAAGAAATCCAGGCGTCCTCGCCCCACGAAGGAATCCGGCGTCTTCGTCGGCAATGCCTGGGCGGCGTTTTGGGACCAATCCGTTCGTGGGTGTCTGCGGTCGAGGGCGACTGTCTGTTCCTTGGATGAGGAAGGGGGCTTTGGGACGGCTGGCGAGTCACTCCAGGGTTGCGTTGAGCCGGTTGTCGAGTCACTCGAGGGTTGCCTGGGCAGTTCCGGCGGTTGAGTTTCTGGAAAGTAAAACTCAGAGGGGGTTGCCAACGGTCGGGGAAGTGGCTTGACGCCGGAGAGGGAACATGGCATGTATGATAAAAGCAAATACGCTTTCTAGGTTTTCAAAATGTTTTGGATTTTTGTCGATTTTGCAAAACGTTTGTGGATGAGACGCAGGATAACCATTAAAGACGAAAAAGGCGTGTTAATGGAAATAGCAAACGCTTACAAAATCGGAAAAACGGACCGGACGTTTGACCTGTCTACCGCGTCGGTCGGTTGCCTGGGGTTGAGGCGGGATAGGTTGCGGGTCAAGGGGTACTGAGGGTTCCGGGTTATCCAGTGCTCGGGAAGTCACCACAGGTGCGGGTGCTTGTGCGAGAGCATCAGGATGGGCTGCAAGTGGATCGTCAAAGAAAGCCACTTTGAGGCGGTCGATGGACACCGTTGTTCGGTGACCATTCTGGTCTATAGTAAAATGTTCGGAGTCCGTTGCAGAACTCTGAAAGGGCCAGTGTAGGGAGGCTGGAGAGGGCGCCGCACTGCGTCGGTGCGGAGGAAGACGTGAGTGCAGGTAGAGAGTCCGCTGTGCATTTGCACATCTCTAGTCTGTTCACGGGGCGGGGTCGGGCGTAGTGAACGCATGCGTTGAGCTAGGAGGACGCAAAGTTAGGCGGAGGCATACCCGACGATGCGGGAGGTGAAACAAATTCTCCTGGTAACTTGAGCGTCGTGCCGTAAACCAGCTCTGCTGGTGCACATTGCAAGTCAGCTTTGATGCTGCTGCGAATGCCTAAGAGTACGAGCGAAATGTTTTCGCTCCAGCTAGGGTCGGAGGAGGCGCAGAGCGAGGCTTTAAGCTGTCTATGGAAACGTTCAACTAACCCGTTGGCTGCTGGGTGATACGCTGTGGTATGAATGCGGCGACAGCCTAAAAAGTTGCAGAACGTATCGAATTGTGAAGATTCGAAAGGCGTTCCTCGGTCAGTTGTGATGGTGGATGGGCATCCGTAGTGCGAGACCCATCGGTCCAAAAAGGCCCGGATAACAGTCTCAGCTGTGCAGTCTGTTACGGGAATGGCTTCTGGCCATCTGGTGAAGCGGTCGACACATGTAAGAATGTATACGAATCCGCGTGACGGAGGTAATGGACCTACCAGGTCTAAGTGTACATGCGAGAAGCGAGAGTCCGGGGCAGGAAATGAACCAAGAGGACTGCAGGTGTGACGATGTACTTTGGAGCGCTGGCATTGAAGGCAGGCGCGAGCCCAGGTACGAACATCTTTGTTTACGCGTGGCCAAACGAAACGTTCGGTGACCATTTTCAAAGATGCACGGATACCAGGATGTGATAGTGAGTGCAGTGCGTCAAAGACTGTGCGTCTGAAGGATACGGGCACTAGAGGTCTAGGACAACCTGTGGAAGTGTCACAGAGAATAGTTCCTTCCGTGGTTTGGAGAGGAACAGGTTGCACATGCAGCGAAGTGGACTGCAGTGTGCGCTGTATATCTTCGTCTTGAGCCTGAGCCGATGCCATGGCGGCAAGGTCGACGGTAGGCAAAGACTGCAGAGTGAGGTTGACGCGTGAGAGAGCGTCGGCGACGGGATTTTCGACACGTGAGACATGACGTATGTCAGCAGTGAACTGCGTGACAAAGTCTAGGTGTCTTGTTGCCCGTGGTGAGTATTTGTCGCTAGCAGAGCTGAAGACAATGATAAGAGGCTTGTGGTCAGTGTAGACCATGAAAGCGCGGCCTTCAAGTGTGTGCCGGAAGTGACGTATCGCTAGGTAAATGGCCAGCAGTTCTCTGCCAAACGTGCTGTAGCGGAATTACGCTGGCTACAGGAGCTTGGAGAAGAACCCAAGGGGTTGCCACTGCCCACCAACGTGTTGTTGGAGGACGGCTCCTACCGCGACGTCTGAGGCATCAGTCGTAATAGAAAGAGGTGCAGTCGATTCAGAATGAGCGAGGAGGTCTATGTTGGAGATAGCATCCTTGAACTCGGCGAAGGCTGCCTGTGCGGTGTCAGGGGAAGCGAACTTACGTTCATTTCCTCTGAGTAAGTCAGTCAGTGGCTGCATGAGCTGAGCGCAGCACGAAATGATGCGTCGATAGTAGTTGACAAAACCACAAAATAGATGTATGTGCTTGAAGGAAGTCGGAGCTGGGAACTCCTTAATTGTCTGGATCTTATCAGGAAGGACTTCGATACCAGACGATGAAACGAGGTGGCCTAGGAATTCTACAGTTGATGTGCCGAATTCACACTTAGTCGGGTTGACTGTGACACCGTGTTGGGTCAATCGCTGAAAGAGAGTTCGAAGATGCTCGAGGTGGTCTTGTTCCGATGAACTGGCTACTAAGATATCATCGAGGTGGGAATATGCGAAGTCTAGGCCACGAGTAACATCGTGGATGAAGAGTTGGAAGGTTTGTGCGGCGTTGCACAGTCCAAACGGCATTCTTAAAAATTCAAACAAACCGAAAGGAGTGATGACGGCTGTTTTAGGAATGTCATTGTCTTCCACAGGTATCTGGTGATAGGCGCGAACCAGATCGATCTTGCTGAAGATCATCTTACCTGTGAGGCATGCGTTAAGGTCCTGCATGTGTGGGATGGGATACCTATCTGGGACGGTTAGGCGATTGAGTGCGCGGTAATCACCGCAAGGGCGCCAGTCACCAGATTTCTTGGGCACCATCTGCAGGGGCGAGGACCAAGGGCTGTCGGAAGGGCGGATTATTCCGAGTTCAAGCATGTGCTCAAACTCCGCCCTAGCTACCTTTAGTTTCTCGGGCGATAGTCGGCGTGGACGGCATGACACAGGTGGGCCATTCGTCCGTCTGTGTTGCGTGACTTGAGCTGCCACGGGCAAAGCTGCGTTCATTGGCTGAACGAGCTTGGGATACTGAGAAAGGAGATTAGCGTAGGCTGACGAGGTCTGGGGAAATTTCCTGAGGCCGGGGATATAGATGTCACATCGGCGGTGATGCCACGTACGCTGAGTTTTGTTGCAGTGTCGACTATCATCTGGCGTTTCGCATCGACCAAGAGGTCGAAATGCCTGAGAAAGTCAATGCCGATGATGGCAAAGGGGACTGCAGCGACAGTGAATACCCAGCGGAACGTGCGCCGAAGACCTAGGTCCAGGGTAAGTGACCGATGACCATAGGTGGCTATTGGTGTGCCATTGGCGGCACTGAGGCTTGTCGACAGAGAAGTGGTAGGCTCACCTGGCATAGGGGGAATGACGCTGACTTCCGCCCCGGTATCAACTAAGAACTGGGTATCGGAGTCATAATCCCTAATGTAGATGAGACGACTTTGAGCTTTGCCGACGTTCGTGACCATTACAGGCCGGCGTGGCGGATCATGTATAGCGGAGTAGCTACACGGCTGTACGCACTTACGGGCTTTAGTACCGAAACGCGAGTGGTAAAAGCAGTAACCTGAGGCATCAGGTTTTGTGCGACGGCGCGATGATCCAGAGCGGTTGCGGTGCTTACGTTTTAAGGTGAGTTCCTCGATCTGGCGCTGAAGCGACGCTATCTGCAATGATAATGCGTCTATTGCCGACGGCGGGCTAGTCGCGCCTGTCGATGTGGTTGCGCCAGCACAAAGCTGCTTAGGTGCTTTGGTTTTAGCCTCTGGCTGGTGCCGTTCGATGACGCGGTCTGCTAGATCTGCAATTGCTGCGAGTGGCAAATCACTTGCTACCGCAAGGATAGCCTGAGTGCTTTCAGGAAGGCGTTGCATCCACAGCTCGCGGAGAACCCCGGCGTCCATGTTGGACGTGCCGATGAGCTGTTGCATTTCGCGCAACAAGGCTGAGGGCATCCTATCTCCTAGCTGCAGATCACTAAATAGTTGCTGCAGACGGACCTTGTCAGAAGGCGTGATTCGCTGAATTATAGCCTGTTTAAGAGTCTCGTATTTCATTGCTAGAGGGGGGCAAATTATGATGTCTCTCACCTGCGAGGATATACTCTGAGGAAGGCAAGATATTAGCTGATTATACATGGCGAAATCAGAAGAAATCTTACGAATATAAAATACGGATTCTAGATGCGAAAACCATAATAAAGGATCATTCTCCCTAAAAGGAGGAGGGCTTAACGCAACAGAATTGACCATGACAGGCTGAACGGCGCTAACAGCGTATGGAGATAGGTTATCCTCAGCACTATTCCTCGTGAGGAATGAATAATTATATGCGGCAAGCGAAAAAACAAAACGATAGTGAGTAATGAGTCAGAAAAGCACTGGAACGAGCTCACCAGAATGAAAATTCACAATGGCGGACGGCGTGTTCCTGACAGGGGGTCACCAATTTTTGGGATGAACCTGGGATATTGGTCGGTAAACAATGACACGTAAGACGTGCCAAATACGACAGTATAGAAGTCGGAGGGACTGAACCCAACGTGTACTGTGCAAGCTACAAGAATAGGAAGCGAATCAGACAGAGTGAGAAACGTGCAGCGAAGTACTCACCAAAACGGTTTGTGACAACGGATATGCAGTCAGTAAAACAAATGGACTTTTCGAAGGTTAAAACAACCATAAAATCCAATGTTACTAGATGCTGAAAGAGCATGTTTTCTGTTGCACTACAAGTGTATTGTGATGATCCACCAGACCACCCAACGGGGTTTGGAAAGCAGTGCTTCTTAACCCGTTTAAAGTCATTGTTCATTGTTCCTTGATGAGGAGCTGACTTCTGCGTTGAGCTTATCCTCATCCACAGTACCGAGTGAGCTATTGGAATTTGTGCCTGTGACTTACTGCAAGAGCCTTCACAAGTCACGGCAAGTGTGGCTTTCTAAGACTGCTTTAAGGTACAAGTAGACAGATATGTGACGCGGGCCGTTAGCTTATATTTGTAAATCTGTTCTCTTTTCCTACGCAGTTGTTTGAGTATTAGAGATGAAAAGCTATCAATTCGATGATAGATGGTCTCAAGTATGCAATAAAGATTGAAACAGGAATTATTATAGTCTGTGAGGTGCTCACATTGAGCTCACAGGTCTTCATCGGCGAAAATTGCGAAATCGGTTGAATAGAGTCGAGTTGAGCTTTGCAACGTGTTTTTTTGAAAAGTTTCACCACCTAAAATTTCTGGATAGCCTTTTTGTCATTACAATAAATTTTGGGGCAGAAATGCAGGACGCAATGGCCCGACTTGACAATCAGGTCGTGCTTTTTGTTTATAAAGGGATTATGTTTCTTAGGAAAAGCTAAATCCAAATATGCGTTGAGTCTGGTTGACAATTCCACTAGATTGGTTCGACCTAGCGTTTTAATTAAAACGGTGTCACTCCTATAGAAGCCAGCAGCAAGGCGTTAGATAGAACATACTAACCTCGCTGCAATTCAGATACGACGTAGTCTGTAAACATTTTCATCTCTGACAATGCTGCGCCAGGCTGTACAGCATATAGAAACCGTTAAGAAGTTTCGGTTCACATTCCAACGGATGGCAGCATATTGAAGTGGCTGAGTAACCAGACGACTGTGAACCCGATGTAAACCAGTCTGCGCTAACCTAGGTAGTCACACTTCCTCCGCGGTGCCGCGGATTTCCTGGGGGGTCGGACCTAATATCGCGTTAGTCATTGAATGTAAGGACATCATTTTCAATGTCAGAAAGCAACTAACTTTGCTGTAACAACATATTCGCTTTCGAGAATTCGTCTTTGTAAGAGGTTCTCGAGATCAACAATTTCCTCGAGAAGTACTCACACATCCCTGAACAGGAGATGAGACATCTGTATCTCGTTAGCAGGACAACGTCTGAATCTAACTTACCAGCCAACGGCAGTGTCTCGGGCACCGACGTTCGAATCAGTCTGAGTTCTGCGTTCTTTTTAGATATACTGTGTAACATGTCCTCGCACCTACGTGGATTTACACCTTTTAATCTAGGTTCAACGAGTCCAATCTACTGAAAGCACGCTCGCCAGAGAAGTTGCAGCACGGCTTTTTTATACCGGGGTTTGTGCAATTTTCTACTGCACACAGTTTTGCGCTATTGCAAACATTCACCCCGGGAGTTGGTTTCACTCCATAGAAGAGACTCTTAAGCTTCCCGACCAGCCCTAGCCAGTCTCATTCCATCACGTTTCGTAGCAGCTACAGAGAAAATTAGGTTTCCATTGTGAAATGCTCACATTCAGACTGCCGCCATCTTTCGCAGCTTTGCTATTCAGTGGACACGAGTAAGCAAACTGCACGACAGCCGCCTACATTACTGGCCTACACTAACTTTCTACACTCAATCATATGGCGGACAGACGCAGCGCGCTAGGCGTAACTCACCAGTCCTCTTATCTTGGCCTGACCAACTGCCGAGGCTTGTTTTTAAACGGTGAGTCCCCCACAACTCGCAAATCCGACAGTCTCTGTTCGATCACAATCCTCACAACAACTGTGAAGCCAGAATTATGTGTAGCGGAAACTTGCAAAAGGCAGTGAAAATAGGACAGAGGTGTGCTTACTGTGCAGGCCATTACCATCAGAACGACAGCATAGTGTCCTTAAACAGGTTGCAGAGATCATTTTGGTCCTGTCCTAAGTGTGAAATGGTTTCCATGGTTAAATGTGTATTAGAATTACCACAAACGTACGACAATCTAAGCACTGAAACTGAACTTAGTTTGAATGCTAAAATTGCTTCTCTAGAAGCGAAAATAACAGGACTTGTGCTTCATACATCTCACCCAATCACAATCACTAACATGAAACCAAAGAACTAGCCCGGCGTTCCCACGGTGTTGCAATGACGGAAAGTGCGGAAACCCCGAACCGACAAGCCATCATAAAGGATGGAAGTATGGCGGGTTCTACCGCCCCTATACCTTTGTAACTCAGTAACGTCTACACTCCCAAATGACCGATAGAATCCGAACTTCGCTAAATTTTGATCAATTTATGAAACCGTTGCTGCTGAACTTATTCAAAGTGCGACTGTAATAACTTCAGTCGCTGTAGCTGCAACATGTGTCAAGGAATAGATGCGTACTGCAGAGACCTCGCAAAATCTACCTATTACTGCACCCACCACACCACCAGAAACCAGGGGGAACTACAGTGCGCTAACATTCATATGTACCGAGATTCTTGTGTCCAAGACAAACTCCTTAGGGAGCAAAAGCAGTATGATCTGAACCAGTGAAATCGTATTTTTGAGCGGATCAGTGTACGAGCCAATTTGATTAACTTAATGCGAGCATCAGACATCCAAACTCGGTGTACTACTGTGAATGCCGGCTAGTACGAGTAATATTGTGGTCTATAGATGACGTCGGGACGGTGCTTTTGCCGGCATACCTCCTGCGGAGTGAAGAGTCTGAAGCATGTACATTTCCGGATGTTTCATAGAGCGAAGGCCAACAGGACAAAAACACTTTAAACGACCGCAACGCCTATGGGGCCAGAGGTAGCGGCAGCGGGCGACAAGAAGGTCCATGCTCATGATTTGGAAGAATAGCAGTATATCACAACTGGACTCTAACCGCAAGTACGTATTTCAACTCGTAGCGAATAAGCAAGAAGACGCGTCAGTCTGGCGCACAGTGTACTGAACACTTAACGGTTTACATGCGAACACGGAACGTTAGGGTGTGTCCTTGAGTGCGTGTGTGCGTGCTTATCTACGTGTGTGTGTGTAGGGCCAATCAGGTTCACGGTCATAGTGAGCGATCATTGGTTGAACACGTAACAGTCCTCCCTGTTTTGGCTGACGTTACAGTCATGGCTGAAAACGTTCGATCGGTTTGCGAATCCCGGTCGATCGGCGTAATTGAGTTTCCCCTGTTGTTCTGTGTTCGTCGTGCTCTGCGGCTTGCTCTGCGATCTCCGAGTGTGACTGACTCACGACAGGTGTGTCAATGCTCCTGGGGCGTACATAATCTGAGTGCCGGCGAACAACCCGGCCGTCCGGAAGCTGCAAATCGTTTTGACTTCCTGAAGAATCGAGCACAGTCGCCGGCTGCCAACATTGTTCATGCGGTAACCTGGTGTAAACAGGTTGATGGTCCTGAAATGTAACTTCCGGCTTTGATTCCTCTGAAGACACAAAGTTTTTCTGACGCTCCTGTACTTCAACACGCGGGTTCGGGAACAACAAATGAAGCCTCGTTCTCAGATTTCTGCCGAACATCAATTCCGCTGGGGATTTCCCGGTAGCCTCAGTGGGTGTAGAACGGTAGGAGAATAGGAACCGATGCAGTTTTGTTCGCAATGTTCCCGTTCGCTGCTTTAGTAAACCTTGTTTCACAGTTTGTACTGCACGCTCCGCTAATCCGTTTGATGCTGGGTGATACGGGGCTGATTTAACGTGTTGGATTCCGTTGTTGGCGACAAATTTACCAAATTCGGCACTGGTAAAAGGCGAACCATTGTCTGTACAAATGGTTTCCGGAATGCCAAACGTAGCGAAGGACGAGCGCATTTTAGTGATGGTGGATTCTGCTATCGCCTGAGTAACTGGATGTACGTCAATCCACTTAGAATGTGCATCAATAAGTAGAAGAAACATGGTCCCGTCGATCGGTCCGAAGTAGTCGGCGTGGATACGCTGCCAGGGCTTGTCGGGCCAACGCCAAGGGTGTATTGGACCTGGCGCCTTGCTCCGCTGATACGCCTGACAAATATCGCAATTCTTCAGTAAGTTCTCTATGTCTGAGTCGATGTTGGGCCACCAGCAGTACCCTCTCGCCAGTGCCTTCATACTCGCCACACCTGGATGAGCATCATGGAGCTCTTTAAGTATCTGTGAACGCGCCTTGGTGGGAGGGACTAGACGAGAGCCCCAAAAAACACAGCCGTCGAATAGACTCAGTTCGTTCTTCCGAATCATAAACGGTTGTAATTCAACTGTCCCTTCAGGAGGCCAACCCATGTTCAAAAAAAGTTTCACCATTGATAGCACGGGGTCTCGATCCGTCCATTGACGGATTGTTGAACTCCGTATCGGTGTTGTGTCTAGATGTTGCATTAGACTAACCAGTTCAAACGGAGGGTCGTGTTCATATGCAGTTTCCGTGATCGGCAGACGGCTGAGTGCATCAGCTGTGCAGTTGCTGACGCCGGTAATATAAACAATCTTGTAACTGTAAGCACTCAAGGTTATAGCCCATTTTTGCATCCTCGGTGATGACATTTGTTGTATACCTTTGGTTTCCCCAAACAAGGATATCAATGGTTTGTGGTCTGTATGAAGCTCGAAAACGTTTCCCCATAAATACTGGTGAAACCTCTTAACTCCGAAGATAACGGTTAGCGCTTCCCTGTCCAGTTGTGAGTAGTTCTTCTCCGCCGTCTGTAAGGTGCGCGATGCATATGCTATGGGACGTAAAGAACCATCGTCCATGCGGTGGCACAGGACAGCCCCGACCCCCCAAGGGGACGCGTCGCACTGAAGTATGAGTGGCTTGTTAGAGTCATAATGGACTAACATTGGTGGCTAAGCAAGAGCTTGTTTTGCTTTATTGAAGGCATTTTTTTGACGGGAACCCCAACACCACGATGTATTTTGTGTAACAGCTCATTTAATGGCGATAGAACCGTCGATGCATTAGGCAGGAAACGGCGATAGTGAGATAGCATTCCTAAGAACGAACGGAGTTCATCACAACTCTTTGGCTCTGGGCTTTCTAAAATAGGTTTAACCTTGTCATTTAAAACATGTAAACCGTGTTTATTAAGCCGGTATCCAAGGTAACAAACGGAAGGTGAAAGGAACTCACATTTAGACCTTTTCAATCTGAATCCACTTCGCTCCAAACGCTCGAGCACGACCGCGAGTGTTCGAAGATGCTCTGTATCCGAGCGTCGAGAGATAAGAATATCATCCAGATAAGCACACGCAAAAGGAATGTCCTTCACTAGGTCGTCAATAATTCTCTGAAATATTCCGGGGGCGGAATTAATGCCAAAAGGTAAACGAGTATATTGAAATAGTCCCATGTGCGTGGTGATGGTAGTAAGTTTCCTCGAAGGTTCATCGAGCTCTATCTGCGAGTATGCATGACTCAGATCGAGTTTGGTAAACTTTTCACCACCAGCTAGTGTTGCATACAAGTCATCAATACGTGGCAAGGGGTACCTGACCAGCATGGATGCTTGATTTATGGTTATCTTGTAGTCACCACAAATCCGTACGGAGCCGTCCGGTTTGGTTACTGGCACAATTGGAGTTCCCCAGTCAGAAAAGTGTACAGGAGTAATAATACCTTGAGTCTGTAGGCGGTTTAGTTCCTCTTCAACTTTAGGCCTCATAGCGTATGGTAGTGTGCGCGCCTTAATGAATTTTGGTCGAGCGTCTTCCTTTAGTTTTATCGCAGCCTGAAATTCTTTCAACTTCCCAAGCTCCTCGGAAAAAACAGCTGAATGTTGTTTAAGTAATGTTTCAAGTCCGGAGATCTCGGTGACTAATTTTACCACATTCATTGTATCCGGGAAAGCACGTATCCAGTCTCTTCCAAGCAGATTTGGACGATCCCCGGGGATCACATATACAGGAAGTGTGCGTATTTTGTCGCCATACTGTGCCTTCACGAAGCATTTACCAAGGACACGTATAGGTTCACCGGTGTATGTACGAAGAACAGAATTGCAAGCGGATAAGTTCGGGAGCGTTTTTACAGCGTTTTCCCGGATTATCGTCACGGATGCTCCTGTATCGATTTCCATCTGTACCTTTTGTCCTTCAATGTAAAGCTCTAGAGTGTATGGCGCCGGCTGCATGCTAGAAACGGAATTAAGCCAAATGGAATGTAATTCAGGGTCGCTACCATCAGACTCGTCCACAGTTTTGATGGGGTTTGCTCCTCGATAAGCCCCACCTGAACGTCGCTTGACCGATCTACACACTCGCGCCAGGTGGCCCACCTTCCCGCAGCTTCGACATACTGTCTTCTGATGCCGGCAGTCGGATGGACAACTGTGCTGCTCACCACAGCGATAGCACACAAACAAATTGACGCCAGTGGGTGGCTTTGGTTTTGGTGTAGTGTTAATCAATCGCAGCTCATCTGACGAGTCCTTCAGCGTAAATGTTGCGAGTTGTTGTGTAAGGTGTTCCCTCTGCCGGGCAATCGAGCAGGCCGTCTCCCAGGTCAGTGAACAATCATCTTGTGAAAGGAGCTTCTCCCGCGTGCTCTGGTCTGAGATTCCGGCTATCAAACATTGGAGTAACATGGTCTCTTCAAATCTCGTTGGATCGACTTCATTGTATTTACAATCAGGTGCTGCTTGTAGTACACGAGCGATGAACTCGTTCACACTCTCCTCTGGTTTCTGGCAGAGTTTCGAGAAGTAGTATCTAGCCGTAAAAACATTCTGACGAGCACCCCAAAGAGCACTGAAGGTCTCCAAAGCGCCGGTTATCGTAGAAGAGATTTGATCAATGCGAAGTGCATCGAAATACCTTTGACCCTCATCTCCAAGAAACTGTCTCAAGAGCTTCACTTTGATTTTCTCAGTAAGAGATACTGCTGGATTCAAGATTGGAAGCAATTCCAAGTAATCCGTAAAGGTTTTCCGCCATCTATGCCACGAGTCCAGGGAAGGTTTGTCGGTAGAGCACGACCAGAAGACCGGTGGAGTATTTGTCATGGACATGTTGACCTCCGTCGCCAGATATCACAGCTGGACTCTAACCGCGTC
>OX104067.1:66278853-66425043 GCA_944474145.2 Dicrocoelium dendriticum | reverse complement strand
GACTACTCAGCAGACCAGAGTTGTATTAAGGCAAAGAACGGTCATATTTATATGTCACTATCACCAGGCGGATTTGGCTCTAAGCCCACACTCTACACCTACTTTTCCGCCGCATCTGTCCGATTCACCGTGTTGCTCGGGTACTACAGTCTTCGTTCGCCTACCCGGCGCATGGCAACGCACGTGATGTCTGACGCGTGATTTCATCAGCTTCCGGTCTGGCCTTGGCAACACGCCTGGTGTCTGATCAGATTTCGACTGGGCCCTGGTAACACGCTCGTAGAGTCCTTCCCAAGCACGCTTGGTGGTAAACGCGCGAGCGTCGGCTCTCAGCTTTCTCGGCCAACTCTCATTGACCCACTTATCATTGGCACTTTCTCATGTGTAGCCGATTAATTTTGCCAACTCGTCTTGCAAAGCAGCCTACTTGTTCGCTCTGACCTTTACTGTTCTAGGATCAGTTGCGATGCATAGTTGTTCTGTCAGCTCTTGTCCTATGAATTGCAGGCAGGCGGCTCTGTTTCCGTTCACACAATTACTATAGTTTTTAATGCGATCATGAGCGACCGCAAACATCATCCGTATCATGCGTTTTACGAATCGCTTCGCAACGTCCCACGCTTGCGGATGGTTTATCTGCGACCTGTACTTTACACTTCGAGGAAGACCTCACTTCGTATGCAGTCATGGAGGAAAGTAAGTTGTTGCCGTGTTGAGGCATGCGTGCAAGCGATATCCTCCCATCGGCGAGCAGTGCCAAGCATTGAGCGCTCATAATTGTTTGCAATAAATCCGAATACCTGTAGCTCGGACTGTCTGTCAAGATTTTGGTCTGCTCTCCTAGCTGAACAATTTCGTTGGAGATGTTTCATCACCAATCGAGGTGACTTCGGTAGTGCGTAGTAGACAAACGAAAGTTGATCAGACGCGATGCTCATGACTTGTTACATTTGCTGGGATCGTGAACAGCGAAGGTGAACGCATCAAATTGGCCGTAATGATCGCTGACCATCTCAAGAGTCTTATTTTTGTGTTCAATCCGCAGTTCCATGCCAATGCCGACATTGGAAGGTGCATTCTGCACAAGCTTAAACAGGCAGCACACTTGGCGCTTCAAGAAATCACAACTGAATGCCAGCAGTTGCTAAATCTAAGACGACACAAAAACGGTTGAGATTGTTGATCACATGAGAGAACCAGAGTTATCGTACAGCTATCCGTGGTAAAGGAAAGAACCCAAATGCGTCCAGTCAGAAGTCCCCGATTGTATGTTGGAACTGTAGCGCATGACATTTTGCAAGAGACTACACCTACAAAACGCATCAACGACAGAAGTGAAATCGGTTTGGCCATAAAGAAACCAACTGTCGTTTTGCGCACAGCGCCAGAAGCTGGTTTCATCCAGGATTGCGCACAAACCCCAACTTCAGAAGGGCCAAGTTTCGCGCACCAAAGAAACACAAAATTCTCGCAACCTTCCGCACTGAATCTGAATACAAGCGAAAATAACTCAACTTGAAAATCAACTATATGTTCGTATCGTTACATCTAAATACGACATCTGTTATTACCATTCTTCCTTGATGGACACGAACAATACTTGGCAGCCCGTCATTGAATCGCACAAATCTGACGGCCCAAGATGTACCCGGGGAAGCATTGAAGTTAACTGGTGAGTTTACTTGTGGAATTAAAATCAAGGATCTGCACCTTCATGGAACTATCTACTTAGCTTCACGTGTCAGGAGTGATCTTCGTGGATTGGGTTGGATTGAAAGATTAAGCTTGCTCAATGTGCCGCACGACCACGTTTGTTCCGACTCACTAAAATCAGATGAATTATCGAGTTACTTTGATTCCCAACTCGCCAGATGAGAAGTCACCAGCTGAAGCCCTTATGGGTAGGAGAGTAAAACCACGCTAGACCTACTGACTCTCAAGCATCCAAATCCACAACTAAGAACTTCAATCATGGAGTGGCAATGAACATGCGGTATGGGGCAAGGAGAAGAAATTTCAAAATGGACGAATTCGTATTTGCGGTTTCTAATAAGGGATGGCGAATCACTTGGATGCCAGGGCGAGTCGTGCGGCTTCGAGGCATGATTAGGTACGGTGTTCAGATCAGTTCACAGTTATGGAGACGCCATGAGTATCACCTGAGGTCACGGTAAACACGAGCTGCTGTCGTTTCGAATGCCAACTGATTAGATGTCAATGAACTGGTGTACAATGGCATGCCTAGAACTTCTGAAATACGTGAAATTCAACCTATGGAATGCTCGAACAGTGAGGCGCAACATAGACCGAAACGGATCAGAAAATTTGTGGAGTCATTTCATGCGTGACCGCCAGGAAAGCTATACAAACCTCAGATAACTAATTTTTAAGAAGAGGGAAGTGTTAGGAGACACTTATTTAACATAAGTATTTTGAAAAATATCCGGAGCTGTCTATTTGTTTCCTTTCGCTATCGCCGTTACGGACATCTGTTTAAACACATCATTCCGCTAATTTCGTTGACTGTTTGTGGTCATTGTTTCTGCCGTCGGATCGCAGTTCTACTTGGCTGCTATCGCGCTCTTTTTTCGTTCGTTGTGTGCTCCATATTGGTTACTTTATTGATCAGCCTTCATTGGCTTTATTCGGCCTGCATCTTTTCAGCATCATGACTGGCTTGAATGTCTTTTAGTAGTTTCCCTTCAACCCATTCTCGAAATTATTTAAACAGGCATAATTTATTGCATGCAAGTGTTTCCCAGCATGTCTTCGGAGTTCTTTCTGCGGTAGTGGGGCGAAGTTGTCTCTGGAGACACAACACATCTGCCGCAACCACCGCGCACACATTGCTTTGTTTTAACCCTTAAGACAGAATGTTCTAGAATTCCATCCGCAGTCATTGCTCTGACAAGATGTAGATTTTTTCCATGAGTACTCGACGTCGTACATTGCGCACGGTAGGCACTTGTTGAATGCCCCCTTGTGCGAGCACAAAACAGAATGGAGTTCATTTCATCCATCCAAACAGCTTGCCAGCATTCAGCTTCCACATTCATTAGTTGCAGAGCGTTCGACCTCATTCGCTTCTTATTCTCCAGCGTATTTATGGACTCTGATATTGCATGAAGCCTTTTCATGGTTATGGGGCGACCATCTAAATATGGAGTAGCAGTACAGACGTACATCTACACGTCGAACTCCACCTTCAACCTGAAACGAAGAATTTCTAAAGTAACCGTAAGTTGCGATTCCACACATTCCACCAGACAATCTACGTGACTTTCAGTCTTTGACTTCGGCGTACCCGGCCATGTTTTCCTCTTGTTTTGTGCGATCCTAATCTTCAGATTCAACTTCAGCAGGTCTTCAGATTTACATCTAAAGTAGATGCAACGTGCTTCTAATAGTCCTCTTCTTCATAAGCATTTAGCGTCCTGGCCTTTACTTCTGTCCGAAAACACATGGGCCAACCTTCTTTTACCATTACGCATAGAGTGAAGTAAACGTTGACATGTTACACCATATGATAAACTAACTGCGGTATCCGCACTCTAAAGTGGTCCATAAAAGTCACAGGGAAACACGGAAAATGGTCTTAACGGAGACGTAGTAGCAAGCCAACCTAGTGTGCATCAAACGTAGTCAGGACATTTTATACAGAGGGGCGTGGATTAGCCAATCAAAGTGGATGACTGACGCAACAGGACCATGGATGTGCCGCAGTGAACGCGTAGGTAGCCTTGCTTGCGAGGCCAGGATATTAAACGACGCAATTGCTGGGCAAGGGGTATCGGAGTTCGTAGACAAGGGATGCGGGTTGACAAACGGCTAGAACACTCCACCTGGCACGTCGCCTAAAGGTAATCAGTTCACCAGGTAAGATCCCGTGTCAACTGCTATGTAGCCGTAATGATCGCAGTATCAGCGGACCACGATTTAACAGGTCGTTTAATGACGAATTGAGTGTTATCGATGTCGCGGAAATATGGAACAAGCAGGTATGATAAAGCAACTGCTTTTGGTGTCACGTGTCAGGAGTTAGATGCCTGGTTACGGAAGGGGTCTGGTGAAAGCTAGGCGAGCGATTTGCTAAAGCATTGCTTCAATATCGTGCATGGAAACGTAACAAGTAACCTTCCGGGGCTCGTAGTCAGTGTTAACGACAACTGGTTTAACGCAGGCATTGTTTACTGACATGACACAACGTTACACACTCAGCAAAGTGTTTGTCATCAGCATCATCATGCACATCAATACCAACTTCGTGATCCGGGTCAGGCGTAAGCGGTTTGGTTTTGAGTTCACTCGGGTTAGGTTTATGGGTGCGACTATTCATCAAACAGCTAGGATTTCGCTCACATGAAACGTGTCTTCTCAGGGGCTGTTCACATTTGAAGCAATGTCGGCTGTTTTGATACTACTCCGCTTCCAACGACTGGGTGACTGTGGCTTGTGTGAAGCTGTTTTCCTCAAGATGGTGTTTTGAATGACAACTTATTAATACAATGGGGATTCTTGGCAGCCATATTTACTTCGGTTGCAACTACGCTGTTAAACTAAACCGAGGTAAATGGCACTCGCAATTTTCGATCAGTAAGAAGAGGGATATCAACATGTTCCCCAGAATTTCCTTTTCGTGGTTTTGGATGTAACAAGCATCATGTGCACGTGTTCAACTGGATCTACGCGTGGAGTCACCCATAGGTAAGAACGATCATTGCGTTCTGACCTTTTCTCTGAACACACCGAAGCTTTCAGAGAATCATTGATTGAGGAGGAAGTTCAATCGCATTGATTTTACGAAATTGCGCTATCGGGATCTTCAAATCAATCACCTGGATCCCTGATCAGTATCAGGCCTCTTTGGGACAGACGTGATATTTGATTCAAAGCAGGCTCGTGCAGTTACTGAAGGAATTTGCTCCCGTTCGCTCTAGGAGACATCTTAGAGATCCCCGATGGTGGAAGAAAAGATTGACAGGGCGAGAAGAAGGCGTAATACTGAGTGAAGAAAATTCGAAGCAAGTCAGGTCTTTAAACGTTGGCTGCAATACAAAATATATCGAAATATGGCTATTAAGTTGCGACATCAAGTGAAGTACTCATATGAGCTTAGGTTGACAAGTATGTGAAAACAGATCCCGCCTTCTTATCATTATGTCTAATCGAAGGCTTCTCTAAGAGTGCCGGTCGGCTATCTAACTATGGAAGATGGCAGCCACGCTGTCGATGACGTCAATAAAGTAGTTGTGTTGCTACGTGTCTTCCAAAATATGTATTGGAATGATAGTGGGTCCACTTTGTCGGTCGGTGACCGAGTGGTTTGCGCGCCTAGTTTGCAACCGTAAGGTCACTGGTTCGAATTCGCGTAGGGGTGTGCGTCCACGCGGCATACGCAGCCCGCGTGCTACTGGCGGTGGTTGAGCGGCAGCGAAAGACTATTACGGCGTGCAGCTGACACATCACTTTTGTTTTTACCATCACGACTGCGCTGCTCAAGTTGCCATATTATGCAGGAAATGATTATCACTGCGTCAGAGATCTTTACAGTGTTGGATAACTTGAACCCTTGTAAACCAGCTGGTCCTGACGGTGTACATCCCACCGTAGTTAGGCCACTGGCTGATATCCTTTAGTACTCTGTCGCTTCATGAAGGCAAGCTACCACTTGATTGAAAGGCGACCATTGTTGCCATCCACAAGGGGGGTTCTAAGTCGGACCTCAACTATAGACCTGCTAGTTTGCACAGCATCTTGCTGAATTGCTTGGAAAAACTTGTGTGAAACAGGACCTGTGAGCACTCAACTGTGCACAATCGAATGAGAGCAGAATAGCACGGCTTTCTCAAAAAGATGTCATTCCTTACTAATTTATTATGTTTTTTAGATGAAATTACCCGAGGTCCTGATAGTGGAACGTCAATAGAGGTGTGCTATTTGAACTTCAGTTAGGCCTTTGACTCAGTGGGTCATCGATTTCTACTTGAGAACCTATAGTTTAGATTGCATCCTCAACTACTACTTTGGCTTTCGGAATTCTTATGTGGAAGAAAATGCAGAGAAAATATATATTATTATTAATATTAATATTATTGTTATTAGCGGGAGCCTTACCAACAGCGGGGTCCCCCAACGTTCGGTACTGGGTCCATTGTTGTTTCTTATGTTTATAAATGATCTGGCTCCTCTTCTTGAGGATCCCTGCTATATCTTCGCGGATGACTTAAAGCTAGTCAGTAGGGGAAAGCAAGCGACATTGGCTAAGGACATAATCACTGCGGTGAATTGGTCGAGGCAATGGGATCTACCTCTGAATGCCAATAAATATCAACTATTGACCATTAGTGGTAGCGGAATCGCAGCGCAGTCTCCTGCGGGATCTCCATCATTGCAGTGTACTGATAAAGCCCGCGATCTAGGTGTCATCATAGTGAACAGTTTTAAGCCTTCGGCACAGTATCGCCATGCTGCCAATAAAGCGGAACAAGAGTTGTTTCGTCCTAGGAGGGCGCTAAGTAACACTAAATCGGAAGTATTCTTGCCGTTATCTAAAGCAGTGGTTAGGCCAAAACTGGAGTTCTGTGTGCAGACTTGGGCACCGTATCTTCGTAGTGACGCTATTGGTATAGAAAAGATTCAGAAACTTGCGACCAAGATGCTCGAAGAGCAACGAGGGAAGTCGTACGATGATCTTCTAAGTAGCTTACGATTATTTTCTTTGGAACGGCGCAGATTTAGAGGAGATTTCATAGAGACGTTTAAGATCATTAAGGGCCTCGGTGGTATCAGTCCTACCCATCTGTTTGAGTTAGCCACGTCGGACCACCTGCGCAGGCATCGCCTGAAGCACAAACAACATAGGGCTCGTTTAGACATCAGGCAAAACATTTTACAAACCGAGTAGTTAATATCTGAAGTAAACTTCCTTCTTATTTAGTGGGATGTGTGACTGTATAAGTCTTCAAAGAGAGCTTCGATATTTGTTGACCGCACCTTTTCCAGTGATAGTGTAATTATACAGGAATATGTTGTGTATTATGATGCTGACACATAACGTGCAAAAACTGTACTTCTTCTTGCTTCATTCTTTTGTAGAAGCAAGTGGAGTCAATCCAACGTCAAAGTGCCGGGGGCTCTTTTCACTTACCGGCACAAGAAAGAGGACCCCCGTTAAGCGAAAGCCTCTAGCGTCCGTGGTAAATGACCTGACCTGTCGCCATGGTACGCGGCCGCTATGATACGTAAGGACAGGCGCTCAGGGCTTGTTGCTAGTGTCTAGTCAAGCGTACATGTGGCCACTAGTCCTTTTCACTACTTGGCCCCTGTCGTGTTCAAATACTTTGCTTTGTTTTGCTCTCAATTCTCTTAACATACTCACACTTCTCTCTAGCACTCGTTGGCCTATCATGTGCTCTCGCATTTGATTGGCTGCAATGAGAACCTCTATCAATTTAATTGTACTGTGCGTGTGCGCGGACAGGTTCCTCCATCCATACGCGTGTTACCGATGTCTTTGCATGCTACTGCCCCTTCACCGTTCTGGACTGACTCTGCGGTTATCCCAAAAGTAGAATATTGGGAAGACTGAAAAATAAGTTTTTTCAGATTATATTTCTGTGCTGCCAGTTCTCAATCCATCCGTGACGCTGAAAACGGAGGATACTTTCAAGCTTTTGCGCTTGCATCTCGGCTCAGAGGCTTGACGTATATTTGATGCTCTAAACTTACGGGAGAGGGTGGCCTTATCGGCCCTCGATAAATATGGGGGTGTTGGAGTGAACACCTATACTTCTCGATACAATTTTTCTCAGCTGAAACAACAATGCGGTGAATCAGTTGATGCATTCATTTGCCGTCTTGTTTGTTCTGTTCGTAAGTGTGACTACAATAGTATTCCCAAGAAAAAAGTGGAAGCAGCCATGTTAATACAACAATTGACTTCTGGTCTCATGAATTCTCGGATCAGAGAGAGTCTTTTAATGGAGAACGCAGAAAAGCTTACATGGGATAGGGCATGTGACGTGGCTCGCACGAAGGTCGCAGTCACGGAACAAAACAAAATTTTCTTCTCTAACACAGGAGCTACTGAAATTGACCGTTTGGATTCTACACGCTCTCTGACGCGATCCTCAGTTATAAATAAGTGTTACCGTTGTGGAAATGCTGAACATCGTGCAAATGATAAGTCATGTTCTGCAAAGAGTGAAATTTGCCGGAATTGCGGTAAGACCGGTCATTTTGCTCGGGTTTGTCGTTCCCGCGCTATTTCTTAATTTGATTCTGCAGATGACTCCAGAGCTTCTCCGGTCGCCGTTGACGTCAAGATATGGCAAGCGATTAGTAACAATGAAGTTTACGATCTACTCCAACATGACCTAGATTGCATTTACGAAGGGTCAAAGAGGAACACGCTTCAATTGAACATGATCAAATGCAACGTGCTACATCTGCGTCACCAGGAAGATCTCGGGTGTTCAAAACAAGCACAAAAGTCGACGAGAACCGGAAATCAACACTTCAGCCTACTTTGCAGAGCTTTCGGTCGGTTTGAACCCTCAATCCTTCCCCAAATGCTTAACACCTACGTGCGAGCGTAAGTGGAATATGCTATTCAGGCGTGGCAGCCCTGGCAGAAACAAGATCTTGTTGCTCTCGAAACTCCTCAAGGAAAGGCAACCAAGAACATCAGGGGCCTCTTTCATCTTCCCTATCAGCTTAGACTGATATCTCTAAGAATGTACAGCAGTCGATATCGGCTTTGGCGGGGGATCTCATAATGGTTTACCAGATTCTGAAGAACCCGAACCACATATGCCGTTCCCTGCTGGAACTGAACCACAACACTAACCTAAGAGGTCACCCCCTGAAACTGACAATTCAGTACAGCCGTCTTGAATGCCGTAGAAATGTTTTCCGTTCTCCTGTGCCAGCCTTGGAACGACCTCCCTAATTTTGTCGTCTCTGTTCCCAGTCTGGCGATATTTAAAAAACGTGTTGACGGTGCATTACTTATATTTCATTTCATGACTTGTTAGCCAGGGGCTACAAATCGCAATCAAACGGTGTCTTGCCAAACGCCTAGAAAATATATTTATGGATTTATACGTTTAATGCGCCAGCATCTCCGCTATTCTACATAAATCTATGGTGGGTCCACCACAACGCTTTTCACTTCATCGTGCAAATCACTAATCCCAGTAATTTCCATCCCACTGGACTTGTTAAGCAATGCCTGTTATCCGTAATAAAACATTGTTCATTGAACAATCTATATATGTTGTTAATGAATGCGAACATCTAATTTCATCTCCAACTCAAGAACCCAAACTGACTTCGCCAGATATTCGTCGTGTGTTTTTTGAAGTTAGCAACAAAACCATTTGTCTAGACATGGAACTAGATTCCGAGTCACCAATCACAGTTGTGCCATATTGTTTTTACAAACAGCATTTCGGTCAGCTAACTGTACATCCTTCCGCTTACATTTTTAACAGCTACTCCAATGGTGATTTCCACCTAATTGGTTTCGTTACGGTTTCATTTTTCCTTATAAACACCAGGAAGAATGTAGTTGAAGTTTACGTCTCTAAAACTGATAGTAAGCCTCTATTGGGACATAATGCCATGGTCTTATTGAACGTACCAACATGCGTCAGCCGGATGACCACTTCCAGTGTCAAGCTGCATTCGTTACGTTCTGGTTACCCAAATTTCTTTCTTTCGGATATTGGTAGAGTCCCAGAAGCAATGCACCGCATTCGGTTGAGTGCGGATTACAAACCTTTCAGCATTTCTCAACCCAGGCCTATACCTTTGGCCAAGCGAGAAGGGTTGTCGCCAGCTTTGAAAAATATGGTCACGGAAGACTTGATAGAACACATACAGCGTTCTGAATGGGTTCATTCACTAGTTGCCGTTCAAAAGAAAGGTAGCTCTATTCGTGTACGCACCGACCTTCGAGTGCTTAATCGGCATATACTTGTGGACAAGTTCCTTCTGCCTTTTATCTACGAGTTGATGGTTAAGCTATCAAACGCCAAACTTTCCTCAAAGCTGGATATTCGCAGTGCATACTACCACATGCCACTGACACCAGATTGCCGACATTTGACTGCTTTCCTCACGCAAGACGGTTTGTATCAATACAAAGTGCTACCAATGGGGCTTAGTAGTGCCCCAGCAACTTGGCGGAAATTTATTACTCTATCGTTAGCGAATTTCAAAGGTTGTGCTGTGTATATGGATGATATTTGTGTCTTTGGTAGTAGCCCCACCGAACATCAGGAAAACCTTCATAATGTGCTGCATAGACTGAATGAACTAAATTTCTGTCTGAATACCAACAAATGTCGATTCGCCGTAACGGAGGTCGAGTTTATTGGACATGTTATTTTTACCTCGGGTATTAAGCTTAATGTACAGAACACCATAGCCATTCTCGATTGTCCAAAACCATGCAATGTTACACAGATGAAACATTTCCTTGGTTTGTGCTCTTATTGCCTTCGACATTTACCGAATTTTGCGACTATTGCCGAGCCGTTACGGAGGTTGAAGCGCCAAAACCAGGAGTTTCCTTGAGCTACTGAACAGGACAATGCGTACATGAGCATACGAGCGATTATTAAATCCACTCCCAGGGTAGCGTTCCTCAATGAGTGCTGTCCAACGTTTGTTTCAACGGATGCTTCAGATGCTGGCTTGGGTGCAGTTCTTTCCCAGCTGCGCGATGGCGAGGAGAAAATAATTGCGTACGCATCACGTACATTGTCTGATACTGAAGGAAATTATTCCACCGGCTAGAGGGAAGCCTCGCATGTGTCTGGGCATGTGAGAAATAGCAATTTTACTTATTCGGACGTCGATTCACTTTGCGCACCGATCATTCTGCTCTTACAACTTTACTAAGTCGCGGTAACAAAGGCCAAAAGCCGGTACGCTTGAGTCGCTGGTACTCACGTTTATTGAACTATGATTATGAAATAAAATACGTGCCAGGGTGCTTTAACCAACTTGCAGATGCCTTGTTGAGACTCCCACTGTCCAACGAAGGGGAAAACGAGGACTTAGAGGAGGTAAAAATGATATCACAGCTCTCAGACTGAACACCTACAATAACATTTGACCTGATACGAGAGCACACTGACAAAGACCCTGTCCTAGCGAAGCTTCGGGAGTACATCTCCACTTCATGGCCCAGTCGTACCAAGATCCAACCTGAGTTACTTCCATACTATACCCTACGGAACGAGCTTTCTACTGTGAGCAACTGCATTATTAGAGGCGAGCAGTTTGTGGTCCCTGCAACCCTTATTCCTATGGCGGTTGCATGAGTGTCTGAAGCTCCTCCAGGGATTATGCGAACCAAAGCTCGTAGACGACAATACTATTGTTGGCCGAAGTTGAATTCCAGCGTCGAGGTGGTTATTCGGGAATGTTACGTCTGCCAACAAGAGTGCGGACAAGAGTGCGAGGCCCCTGAATGCTTCAGTCCAACCTATCGTGTACCCAATGAAGCCATGGGCAAAAATTGTCATCGATAATATGGGCCCGTTTGCCAATACACCTCCGCAGAAGCGAAACGTGCTAGTGGCGACATGTTTCTACAGCAAATGGAAAGAGGCTATTCTATGCGGGGACGTAACTACAGCCGTCATCATAAAGTGGTTTCGTTGTTTGTTTGCAAGATTTGCTTTGCCAGAGGAAATAGTCACTGATAACAGCCCACAGTTTCGAAGTAATGACCATGCTGAATTTCCAAGACGTAATGGTTTCAGACACTCGAGGACTGTACCTTATAATCCTGCACCGAATGGACACATCGAAAGACTTAATCGTACTTTGGAAGAATGTCTACAAATCCTTCGGTTTTCTGCAGGATCCTGGCATGACGCGTTGATATCTGCGTTGGAAGTATACAGAACCACTCCACATACTGCAACGGAGACGACCCCTTCGGAGCTAATGCTGAGGGGAACAATTCGAATTGGATTAAATGCAGCCTTTACATCCGAAGAAACCACCGATGACAGAGAATACGAAAGACAAGCTGTTTACCGGGCTAAGTATAGACGTGCTGGGAGAACGTATCCTCCAGGGACATTGGTTCGTGTGAGACTACCCATTTCTCGGAAAGGAGGTAATGTATTCGGACCACCGACCCGTGTGGAATCTGTGTGCACGCCAGGAACTTATAAGTTGGCTGATGGGACAAAGGTGAATGCCAGACGGCTGCATACAGCGCTTTCCCAACGTGCTATGGAACAAAAGAACACACCTACAAAACAGCCCTCGGTACAAACTAACATCTACTTACGACCTTCCGGTCGGTTACGCCGCCTTGTCTACCGATACGCTTTAACGGATAACACCCCATGACAATTCTTCGGGGTACTGTCATTAAATTAGATCGTTCATGGACATGTAGTGCTTATATTTTTACGAACAAAGGAGGGGACAATGTCGCGTTCAAATACTTTGCTTGGTTTTGCCCTCAATTCTTTTAACCTACTCACACTTCTATTTAGCACTCGTTGGCCTATCATGTGCTCTTGCATTTGATTGGTTGCAATTCGAACCTCTATTGATTTAATTGTACTGCGCGTGTGTGCTGACAGGTTCCTCCATACATACGTTCCTGTGCTACTCTGGTCTGCTGCTTTTTCGTGATACAACAGCTCCTGGATCAGTAGAGCGCTTGATCAGGTGTCTGTCCCCATGGTTACACTGCAGTCCACCGCTGTTGACTCTAAGGAGGCTCAACGCATTGGTAGATTCACATACTCAGCATACGTTCGTCTTGGGTATGCGGACTACGGGGCTTGCATGCATGGCCTGCCGGCCCGTTTGATCAACTCGCCACATCTACGATAGCTGCACTCCGTTCAGTCTGTTCACATAGCTACTGGCTTCGGCGATATACACTGCAACACTGTGTCCCCTTTACCCACTTGCTCAACACAGACAGAAGACAAAAGTCGTGATATGTTAACAGTTCGACTGCTCTCCTCAGTCGCATGCAAAATACATTTGAGTAATAAATTACCGTGGGTACATTTGGAACGAACTTACATGGGTAAATTAAACTTGGGCGACAAAGGTCAGGGCAACCTGCTAAACTCCTTCAGTGGCATTTGCGCACACAATACCGACCAATTCATCACAACCAGTAATGCCTCAGTCATAGTCAAAAGTTTCGAGTTAAGGTTGCTCAATAGCACTTACAAAGCCTTCGATGGACCATATAACGACCAGTCGTCACGAGTAGCATTGCAACGGACGAGGTGTGGTTCCGGTTCTCTAGTTGATCCTTCCATCCATGTTGTACCATGAATTGTCTCGAGCACGTTGAGAAGTGTTCAGCCACCCTTAGGGCCGGGAGACCCTACTTGTATGGACGCCACGGCAGCTGCAGGAGAGTGACGCAACTCTGCTTAAGTAAATCAAGTTAACGAAAGAATAGTAGCCCACCAGATTGGGGCGGGTAGAAGCGAAAACATGGCGTGAAAGGTGAAGGGTTATGCGCTGGCGTAGGCGCGTGGATGTGTCGCAGTCAGATCCAGGAAAAGGCGGTGCGCCGTGGGAGGGAAACAGGATCTATATCTGCGTGTCTTCGTGAGTGGGCTAATTGCTTGTTGTCGTACCAATAAAGATTGTACTTCACTGTCCCATCGTACTGTTACATGGGCACTTATGCATACGAGTACTATGCCATAAGTTTGATAAGGCCTTCATCCCAGTAGTTCACAACCTACATAGCACAGCCTAGACCGGAAAAGCACCAGACGCGTTTCGCCCTATTGGGGCTCGTCAGTGGTGCGCATTCCCTCGGTCCCCTGCTGGGGATCGAACCCATGACGGCTAGAGGCAGATGCCAACTAGCCAGAAACTTAAGCCACTGAGCCATGAGGGACATCGGCTGGGCTACATGATTTGCAAAGTAACTGGGATATAGCACCACCTATCTGCCACTGTCACTGACAGTGGTTAGCCTGCGAGTTGGTGACGTCCTCTCACTAGACGCTATATCCATAGCATTTAAACCTAGGAGAAGCAATTAGGTTAGATTACTCGTAAGTAGCAGGATTTTAATTGTAATTTTGCCACGAGCTGATTCGCAATTAGTCACCGCGAACAGCGCGCATTTGTGCATGCGCTCCACCTTGCATTTAACTTGGATCCCTTATGAACTAAGTGGAATAATCTTATGGAGTAACAGGAGTTGAACAATAAAAAATGAAATATTACAGGTAAAAAGCGATTGCTCTACAAGTCCCGCAGGATGGTGGAAGAAAAAGTAAACATAAGTGTAAATCGTCAATTTAAGCGTCTAGCGATTCAGGTGCCCCTTATTCATATAAACATTTTAGAATATGTATTGAATTGTTACTGTAGAGCACTATGGGGAAGTAATATGGGGAAGGTATAACTTAAGTACAAAAGAAACGAAAACGCTTACTCGTGCGCCACTTTCTTGGACTGAAGTAATTGATTGATGCAGTTGTACTATATCCGAAACTATATTCCACAACAGCAGTGTGTAAATAGTGAAGCATAAAAGCTGGGAATGAGCACCGTCTGTTCGCGTTTGGTTGACGTAAGCATCTCTGATTATATAGAGTAGTATAAGTAGATAAGCGAATCATCCGGACGTCTTTTGAATACCGTTAGCGTGGGGGAAGAAATAACGTATGTGAGAAGAGCGTTCCAGTGTTTACACACACAAAGGGAAAAGAAATTCCGGCGGCATTCCAACCGGCTGTATTGTGTGTCCAGCTTTAGATGGTGTCCTCTGACTATGGTATTGCTATTCAGCTTTAGCAGGTGACGACAAGAATGGTTTGGATTCCTCAGGATCATATAAGTCATTATCAAGTCGCCACGCAGACGTCGATATTGTCCACTGTAGACCCCGAGGGTTTTCACTCTCAGTCGGTAAGGGAGATGAAACAGGCCCTTTACCTTCTTGATCGCCCTTCGTTGTGGCAGTTCAAGAGCGGTAAGGTCTTGCTTTTGCCATGGCTGCTAGGCGTGGATGGCGTACTCAGAATGAGGCCGAATGTAGGTGTTGAGCATCTGAGAAAAGATGGAAGGATCGAAGCGCCCGAATGCACTCCGCAAAATGCCAAGGTGTTGGTTAGCTATTCTGGAGGCTTTCTCGACCTGTCGGGAACAGCCCAGATCTTCCTGCACTATCACGCCTAGATCGCATTCCGTTGAAGTGCGCTGCAATATTTGATCCCTAGTCTATATTCGCACGTAGTTTTATGGCATATGCTCAACACCTTGCACTTTGTAGCGTTGAATTGAAGCACGTTCTGAGTCGACCATTCGTAGACCCTGTCAAGATCATCCTGAAGTGCTGCATTGTCGCTGGTTGTTCTAATGGCTCGATATATCTTGAGATCATCAACGAAGGGAAAGGAGTTGGAGGCGATTACTGTCGCGAGATCGTTTATGTAAATCAGGAATAGTCGTGGACCAAGTACTGAGCCATGGGGCACTCCGCACTTAACGTCGATTGGGTCAGAGATGACGTCGCGAACTCTTACATTCAAATGTCGTTGAAGTAAGAAGTTACCTATCCAACCGAGAATTGGGTGACCAATACCACAACACTGCAGCTTGTGAAGGAGGATACGGTGGTTCAGACAGTCAAAGGCCTTTAAGAAGTCCAGATATACTACATCAACACCTCCGCCGCTGTCGACGGTCTCAGTTCAACTGGATCTAGCAAACAGAAATTTTGAAGTGCAAGATCGGTTTTTGCGAAATGCATGTTGTTCTTGTGCTGTGATATTGCGTTCTTCCAAGCAGTTCATAAACGCTTCGGCAACGATCGCTTCCATGGTTTTGCAAAGCACCGGAAGTGGTGTTATCGGGCGATAGTTGGCCGGATCTGTACGACTTCCCCCCTCATGGATGGGAGTGACGATGCCTTGCTTCCACATTGTTGGCACCCACATCTCATCGAGGCATGGTAGGAATAAATTGGAGAGTGGGTCCGCAAAGTTTACTGCAGCCAATTTCAACGTTTTTGGACGAATATTATCAACTCGGGGAAAGGTATGTCCGCGCAGGGCAATTAGCCTTTTCATAACATCCACGCTCGTACACGTGATGTGGCTAAGTCCTGGTGGTAGTACAACCATCGGGAACAGTGTATGCGGCGATGTCGTGCTCTGGACGTTCGGGGCGAATTGTTGACCTAGGGCGTTGGCCGCCTCGGTTGCGGTTTGTGCGAGTCCACATAACGTGTGTAAGGCAGGAATTCCTCGCTGCAATTTGCGGAGCTTGTTTGTGTGTCTGCACAGGAGCTTGGGGTTAGAAAGGGATTTCTCTGCAAGATTCTGTTGGTGCTGTATTTTCGAGTACCAAGTTTATGCAGCGATTCTTTTGGATAGTGTAGGCTTCCCATGTTGCAGCACTCAATGACTCCTTGTATCTACGCCGGAGTAAGTTCCTCGTAACGATACACGCGTGTCCTGCTGCGGATGAATGATATTACTGTCTTCGCTCGCGAAGGTCTTTTCCTAGAAGCACTAGTTACTAACGTGTTGAACTCGTGAGCAAATTCAGACCAGGCATCATCGGGGGATTGTTCTGCTATAAATGCCCAGTTTGTAGCATTTATAAGTTTGAGTAGAGCGCCGTAATCCGTAATGAGGTGACACTCCTCTGTGTTTTATGAGAAATACCCTGCGTAACAAATGAACTTGAACATGAGGGTTGCATGGTTGCTACGACCTAAAGTACTCTGTATCGATACCGTTTGTTACGTGTTCAACCAATGATCGCTCACTACGACCGTGGACCTGATCGGCCCTACACACACACGTAGATAAGCACGCACACATGCACTCAAGGACATACCCTAACTTTCCGTGTTCACATGTAAATCGTTAAGTGTTCAGTATACTATGTGCCAGACCGACGCGTCTTCTTGCTTATTCGCTACTAGTTGAAATACGTACTTGCGGTTGGAGTCCAGCCGTGATATCTGGCGACGGAGGTCAACATGTCCATGACAAATACTCCACCGGTCTTCTGGCCGTGCTCTACCGACAAACCTTCCCTGGACTCGTGGCATAGATGGCGGGAAACCTTTACGGATTACTTGGAATTGCTTCCAATCTTGAATCCAGCAGTATCTCTTACTGAGAAAACCAAAGTGAAGCTCTTGAGACAGTTTCTTGGAGATGAGGGTCAAAGGTATTTCAATGCACTTCGCATTGATCAAATCTCTTCTACGATAACCGGCGCTTTGGAGACCTTCAGTGCTCTTTGGGGTGCTCGTCAGAATGTTTTTACGGCTAGATACTACTTCTCGAAACTCTGCCAGAAACCAGATGAGAGTGTGAACGAGTTCATCGCTCGTTTACTACAAGCAGCACCTGATTGTAAATACAATGAAGTCGATCCAACGAGATTTGAAGAGACCATGTTACTCCAATGTTTGATAGCCGGAATCTCAGACCAGAGCACGCGGGAGAAGCTCCTTTCACAAGATGATTGTTCACTGACCTGGGAGACGGCCTGCTCGATTGCCCGGCAGAGGGAACACCTTACACAACAACTCGCAACATTTACGCTGAAGGACTCGTCAGATGAGCTGCGATTGATTAACACTACACCAAAACCAAAGCCACCCACTGGCGTCAATTTGTTTGTGTGCTATCGCTGTGGTGAGCAGCACAGTTGTCCATCCGACTGCCGGCATCAGAAGACAGTATGTCGAAGCTGCGGGAAGGTGGGCCACCTGGCGCGAGTGTGTAGATCGGTCAAGCGACGTTCAGGTGGGGCTTATCGAGGAGCAAACCCCATCAAAACTGTGGACGAGTCTGATGGTAGCAACCCTGAACAACACTACTGCGTCGAGAACCATAACATCTGGTACCTACCGAAGAGATCAGGACCTTGCCGTAAGATCCCGAGGCAGAACCACCGAAAAGCTACGCTTACTCGTTCTGCGCAAACCCGTGAAACCCGTGAAACCCGTGAAATTCCGTTTCTAGCATGCAGCCGGCGCCATACACTCTAGACCTTTACATTTAAGGACAAAAGGTACAGATGGAAATCGATACAGGAGCATCCGTGACGATAATCCGGGAAAGCGCTGTAAAAACGCTCCCGAACTTATCCGCTTGCAATTCTGTTCTTCGTACATACACCGGTGAACCTATACGTGTCCTTGGTAAATGCTTCGTGAAGGCACAGTATGGCGACAAAATACGCACACTTCCTGTATATATGATCCCCGGGAATCGTCCAAATCTGCTTGGAAGGGACTGGATACGTGCTTTCCCGGATACAATGAATGTGGTAAAATTAGTCACCGAGATCTCCGGACTTGAAACATTACTTAAACAACATTCAGCTGTTTTTTCCGAGGAGCTTGGGAAGTTGAAAGAATTTCAGGCTGCGATAAAACTAAAGGAAGACGCTCGACCAAAATTCATTAAGGCGCGCACATTACCATACGCTATGAGGCTTAAATTTGAAGAGGAACTAAACCGCCTACAGACGCAAGGTATTATTACTCCTGTACACTTTTCCGACTGGGGAACTCCAATTGTGCCAGTAACCAAACCGGACGGCTCCGTACGGATTTGTGGTGACTACAAGATAACCATAAATCAAGCATCCATGCTGGTCAGGTACCCCTTGCCACGTATTGATGACTTGTATGCAACACTAGATGGTGGTGAAAAGTTTACCAAACTCGATCTGAGTCATGCATACTTGCAGATAGAGCTCGATGAACCTTCGAGGAAACTTACTACCATCACCACGCACATGGGACTATTTCAATATACTCGTTTACCTTTTGGCATTAATTCCGCCCCCGGAATATTTCAGAGAATTATTGACGACCTAGTGAAGGACATTCCTTTTGCGTGTGCTTATCTGGATGATATTCTTATCTCTGGACGCTCGGATACAGAGCATCTTCGAACACTCGCGGTCGTGCTCGAGCGTTTGGAGCGAAGTGGATTCAGATTGAAAAGGTCTAAATGTGAGTTCCATTCACCTTCCGTTTGTTACCTTGGATACCGGCTTAATAAACACGGTTTACATGTTTTAAATGACAAGGTTAAACCTGTTTTAGAAAGCCCAGAGCCAAAGAGTTCGTTCTTAGGAATGCTATCTCACTATCGCCGTTTCCTGCCTAATGCATCGACGGTTCTATCGCCATTAAATGAGCTGTTACACAAAAATGCATCGTGGTGTTGGGGTTCCCGTCAAAAAATGCCTTCAATAAAGCAAAAGAAGCTCTTGCTTCGCCACCAACGTTAGTCCATTATGACTCTAACAAGCCGCTCATACTTCAGTGCGACGCGTCCCCTTGGGGAGTCGGGGCTGTCCTGTGCCACCGCATGGACGATGGTTCTTTACGTCCCAAAGCATTTGCATCGCGCACCTTACAGACGGCGTAGAAGAACTACTCACAACTGGACAGGGAAGCGCTAGCCGTTATCTTCGGAGTTAAGAGGTTTCACCAGTATTTATGGGGAAACGTTTTCGAGCTTCATACAGACCACAAACCATTGATATCCTTGTTTGGGGAAAATAAATGTATACAACAAATGGCACCACCGAGGATGCAAAGATGGGCTATAACCTTGAGTGCTTACAGTTACAAGATTGTTTATATTACCGGCGTCAGCAACTGCACAGTTAATGCACTCAGCCGTCTGCCGATCACGGAAACTGCACATGAACACGACCCTCCGTTTGAACTGGTTAATCTAATGCAATATCTAGACACAACACCGATACGGACTTCAACAATCCGTCAATGGACGGATCGAGACCCCGTGCTATCAATGGTGAAACGCTTTTTGAACATGGGTTGGCCTCCTGAAGGGACAGTTGCATTACAATCGTTTATGATTCGGAAGACCGAACTGAGTCTATTCGACGGCTGTGTTTTTGGGGCTCTCATCTAGTCCTTCCCACCAAGACGCGTTCACAGATACTTAAAGAGCTCCATGATGCTCATCCAGGTGTGGCGAGAATGAAGGCACTAGCGAGAGCGTACTGCTGGTGGCCCAACATCGACTCAGACATAGAGAACTTACTGAAGAATTGCGATATTTGTCAGGCGTATCAGCGGAGCAAGGCGCCAGGTCCAATACACCCTTGGCGTTGGCCCGACAAGCCCTGGCAGCGTATCCACGCCGACTACTTCAGACCGATCGACGGGACCATGTTTCTTCTACTTATTGATGCACATTCTAAGTGGATTGACGTACATCCAGTTACTCAGGCGACAGCCGAATCCACCATCACTAAAATGCGCTCGTCCTTCGCTACGTTTGGCGTTCCGGAAACCATTTGTACAGACAATGGTTCGCCTTTTACCAGTGCCGAATTTGATAAATTTGTCGCCAACAACGGAATCCAACACGTTAAGTCAGCCCCGTATCACCCAGCATCAAACGGATTAGCGGAGTTTGCAGTACAAACTGTGAAACAAGGCTTACTAAAGCAGCGAACGGGAACATTGTGAACAAAACTGGATCGGTTCCTATTCTCCTACCGTTCTACACCCACTGAGGCTACCGGGAAATCCCCGGCGGAATTGATGTTCGGCAGAAATCTGAGAACGAGGCTTCATTTGTTGCTCCCGAACCCGTGTGTTGAAGTACAGGAGCGTTAGAAAAAGTTTGTGTCTTCAGAGGAATCAAAGCCGGAAGTTACATTTCAGGACCATCAACCTGTTTACACCAGGTTACCGCATGAACAATGTTGGCAGCCGGCGACTGTGCTCGATTCTTCAGGAAGTCAAAACGATTTGCAGCTTCCGGACGGCCGGGTTGTTCGCCGGCACTCAGATCATGTACGCCCCAGGAGCACTGACACACCTGCCGTGAGTCAGTCACACTCGGAGATCGCAGAGCAAGCTGCAGAGCACGACGAACCCAGAACAACAGGGGAAACTCAATTACACCGATCGACCCGGATTCGCAAACCGCTCGAACGTTTTCAGCCATGACTGTAACGTCAGCCAAAACAGGGAGGACTGTTACGTGTACAACCAATGATCGCTCACTACGACCGTGGACCTGATTGGCCCTACACACACACGTAGATAAGCACGCACACATGCACTCAAGGACACACCCTAACTTTCCGTGTTCACATGTAAATCGTTAAGTGTTCAGTATACTATGTGCCAGACTGACGCGTCTTCTTGCTTATTCGCTACTAGTTGAAATACGTACTTGCGGTTGGAGTCCAGCCGTGATACCCTTTCGATCATAAGCTCTTCTTTGGTGAATATGAGATCCAGGACACCCGGTTTGTTTCCCGTCCTGCATCTTGTGGAAGATGTGATGTGATTGTAGAGTGGTAGTCCACTAATTATCTCCGGTACTTCCATTTTGAAGTGTTCGTTGATATAGGCTGGGGTTTCTATGGTATGAATTTTGAAGTCACCAACCAGGAGAATGTGGCTGTACGACTGTGAGAGAGTGGTCTTCATTGTGGAGGCTAGGCGGTTGTCCATTTCCAAAGTAGCCGACGGAGGGCGACACACCACACCCAACAAAATGCGTCCCCACGGCTTAGGTGAAGACGACACCAAAGCGCATCGACAATCTGAACCTCTGGGTTATCGGTGAGATCAATGTGTAGTTCGCTGCGATACTAAAGTACTACTCCACCTCCTCTACTTGGTCGATCGTTGCGTAGGATTGACATCCCTGGTAGTGCGATTTCTGCATCAGTGATGGCTTCATTCAACCAAGTCTCGGTTGTCAGAACGAGGTCGCTTGACATCGTGGCCTGACACAAGCGAAGCTCCGTCAGTTTGCTTAAAAGACCTTATGCGTTGGTATAAAAACAGGAGTGATTCATAGGTTAGAAGGTTGTTTGTGGATGTAGACAACAGGTTTGAGACTTTGTCGCGTCTCTTGAGGACGGCTGCTACTAGTTTTTTTGAATTGTCTTAGGCTCGCGAGTATGACTTGGAATAAGTCTCTGCACCATGTGATCAGGTTCATGATGATCCTGATGGTCCCTCACCTCCTGCAATGTCTCACCGGATGTTATGACGGCAGTCAGATCAGTCGCTGTGGTGGACTCTGCAACGACAGTTATTCCCACTGCGTTGGTTCTCTCCATGGAGTAACCAGTAGACTCTGGTCGTAAACCTGCTGCTTTTAGTGGAATTTCTGTTGGTAGCATTTTCCGGAAATTACCTCAGTTCTCTAGAACTGTCTGTAAAGTTACTTCGGGAATCCTGGTCAGCGAGTTAGCAATGACATATTCTAAAGACAGGGCCTCACGAATGTATCGCCATTGCTCCAGATCATGTGTCTGAACTTATTCAGGAGATGAGGCTTGAGACTCAGGGACGCCATGAATAATGACGGTTTTCAGTGCGTGTTTTCTACTTCCCAGTTGATTGTTCATATCCTTTGAATGTTCTTTCCACGGAATATCCAGTAAGATACATACTCCGCTCGATGCTCTGTGGTGTCGAGTTGCAGAGAGCAGAATGTAGTGTTACTCGAAGTAGTCGAGGCTCACCATAGCGTAAGGAGTTTGGGTGTCGTGCTACGCGGCTCAACGTAGTGGGTTTAGCGCGCATGCTGATGGCACTACAGAAGAAAACCCACTGAATACGATCGTCTATCAATTTGCCCCTTATTTTGTTGGATTTGGATTCAGGAACGTTAGTGCACACAAGACTTAAGGCACCATGATTCCGCCTTGTGGTTAGCTGCTTATGAGCAATAGGTTCTTTTGTCTTTTGTGGATTTGTGAACCGCACTGGCGATAGCGATCCATGTTGAGGCGAGGCTTTGACATCTCCGGTAAGTGGAGTCACAAGTATCTTTGACGGCGTTTTCCTAGAAGCAACCACTGCGTAGGATGTCCAGTTATTCTTTACCGTGGGCTTGCTGGAGTTTTGTGTGTCGAGTATGTCAATTGAATTACTAGTTATTACACCCTTGGAGAAAGTAGAAGCAAGTGGGTTATAAACGACTTTTTCACTTAGTAGAGTCATGGGGTTAGGGGCTGTTGGAGACTGAGATGGAATGGTGAGGTTGGGACGTCTGGTCATCTTCTTCGGCCTAAACGGGGAGTTTGTAGGTGTCCTTTCAGCTTCAAGTATAGCATAGTTTACTTCCTCAGATGCGTTGCTAGCGTGCACCAGTTGCTCAACTGTTTCCACCAACTTTTCATACTTTTTCATCAGGAAAATTACACAACTAACAACTGGGATGGATTTGCACACCTGACAGGACCAAAATGCTTCGGTTTTGCTGCTGTATTGTCTAGTTTCGAGTGCGCTCATCCCTAAACACTTCGAATGGTACGCTTTTTGGCAGTTAAAGCAAACTCGACCAGACTTAACGGTTTTTACACGTAGGTCACAATTGACTCTCGTATGGGCCATATCCACTTGAAACGTGCACTTTATTATTGTGACTTGCACCAATTCCAAAAGGGATTAGATAGAAAAGGAGAGTTCATAATCTATGTTGTAGACCTATCACTAACCACTAGCTTAGAATGGAATAATTCTACTGATTTATGTAGTCACTGTCATTACTGGGGTAGCGAATTAGGAATGACCGCAGATGGTGGTGATATGGTGTAACGATTCCCCACTAACAAGATGGAATGGAGTAACTGGATATGTGTAGCTAGAGGACAGAGATACTGACGCGCCGTGTATGACTTCGCTTCAAAGTTCGTTGCGTGGCGATCGGCGCTGGTTTGAGGTCAGGGGAGTCAGAAGTGTCGCGTCCAGATGAGTCACACGTTCCTTGGGGTAGATAGGCGACGTGCCTGCTATTGATCCAGCCGGTAAGCGGATAGGCAGCGATGCAGCGTAGGATTGTGACAAAGCAGGATGACTTGGAAAATACTGTTTAATGACGACAGAGGCCGTACCAAAGGAGGAGTTGGATTCCGTTATGGATTCAATGGACTTGGAAAGTTATAGACACATAAGCACCGGGGCTGCTGATTGCGTGAGCAAAATATTTTTCACTGTCTGCACAGCTGTCTGCAAAGCAGAAAATCTGTCGCAACAAGGCCGGACCTTCACGTAGTGCGACGGTCTGCGTATCTAGCCGACCCTATGAGCTGTACTGGGTGGTGCCCCCCAGGCCCCTTGAGAGCTACTCCTACCGGCTTGATCATTGGTTAGAGGTCAGTCGAGCTCAGTCTTCTGATCCTTGAGATTGAGGGTGTGGAAACAGGATGGCGTCCAGTTCTGTAAAACTGAACCATCGCCAACTCACACTGCATTGTAGACAGGCTTATAATCAAAAAATTAGGTTGAGCACCCTAATCGCTCTCCTGTCTAGGTATTGGTGCACTGGTAGCACCTCAGTCCACATCAAACCATGATGATTGTTTCACACTTCAATCACATCCTGCCTCAGCCGTCGCGTATATTATCAATGGTCGCCTTATCCGTTGCATACAACAGGGGGATAAGCGAAAACATACTACTTCGTTCGTCACCCTTCTTTATTTCCACCTGTTTCTCTTACTGCTCTCTCAATCCCCATTACTACCCTTCCTTCTATACTTCTAGCATAATTGACAGCAGCCGTAATGCCACCGGAATCGAACCATCTGTACCTGCCTTCCCGCACAACCCAATGGACGCCTATCGACAGCAGCCCCTCATAAGGCCACGCTGTCCCGTTTCACTGGTGGCGTTCCTCGTTCGCACTCTGAGACAAATAGGTCAACAGGCTGCACTCGCACCCACCTTGGGTACCTTGGGTATTGACAGGCGTTGTGTGACCGAAACTAAGATCAATGACCCAACTGAAAAGATTCGGTTAACTGCGCCAGGCATGTCCTCTCGCTATTGATTAAGGAGAACGTTGAGAAAGGCTATTTCGCAACTGTTTGAGTTAAAGTCCAACTACTTAGACTACCATATGGTATAATATAATGTCAAGGTGCGGACGTTATTTCAGAGTTTCGGAACAGTGCTGATGCAGCACTCACGAGTCAAGTATCGTTCTCAGCTCCAAAGCTGAGCCATCGTTGATGGCTTGCATTCCGGTGAACAGCCGTTTCTGTGTAACCCGTAAAATGACATTAACTAAGGTTGACTCACGAAGTACTACAAGCTGATATTCGTTTGTGGTATCCGCTTATACTCCCGCGAACTGGAGTTCTGATGCTGCCAAGGACACATTCTATCACGAACTGAACACACTCCTGCGGAGTGCTACCAGTTCAGATATCATAGCATTTTAAGGGGACATGAACGCACAAGAGCTCTTCAGAAGCTCAGCTGGGTGGTAATTACGGGCGTAACTCCGAACGAACTGAGAACGGCGAACGACTGATGCAACAGTGCGCGAAGCACCAGTTGTTTCTTAGTAACCCTGCTTACACACACAGTGGGCACCGAAGTGCCATCTGGTGTCCTCCTGTAGCTGTCCAGCGATGGACCCATATTGCTCACATTGCCATAAGTTACAGGTGGCGCGTTTCCATCTTGGATTGTCACTCGTCCTGGAATAACTGCGTCGACTCTGATCACGCCTTAGTACATGTCGTCTTGCTACGCGCATTTTCGGAAGTCGCACCAAGCGTCCCCCTCGCTTGGCAAATGAGGAATTATTCCAGCCCTCGATCAGACAAGCGTACCAGAATGCACTACGTACCAAACCTTCATCTCTTTGTCCTAATGACACTGAGCTTAAGTGGAATAGGATCTCAGCCGCCGTGCTCGATGGAGAAGCACATGCATGTGGTGCTATCAACCGTTACCGCACCAGTCACTGAATATTCAAGTGGACGTTAATCCTATTGGAATCCAGAAGAAACGTCCCGGCTGTCTCTGAGCACAATGTGACCAGACGGGCTATTAGGCGCGAACTAAGGCGTAGCCTACGTGCTGACAATGAAACCTGGTGGACCAGTAGGGCCCAAGAAATGAAGGAGGAAGGACTAGTAGGCAATACCTAACATTCTTCCAGCTGATCCGTACCATTGGTCACAGGATACCAGGAGTCAGTGAGACAAAGAGAGTGCAGATGCACTGCAACACAATAAGGAGCGTCGTATGGTCCTTTGCGTAGAACACATTCAAGATCAGTTCAGCCGGCCCCCAGGTTCCGGTCCTCTTCCTACTCAGGTGATGCAGGACGGGTTGTGATAGGAGTATACACTCGAACGAACGTGCGGTGCCAGCCCAGCAAGGAAGCCGTTAGGCTGCCGCAAGGAAAGGCGGCAGTCGATTGGACGTTCACACGTTTCTCGCATGCACGCTGATTGGCCAACAGTGGACGCATTGGAGTGAGTTTGTTTGACTGAATCAAAGGAAAAATGTCATGCATTCACAAAGGTCGTTAATTATGGATCCAACTAGCTGGATATACCGATATGTTTCACTCGCCCTCTGTCTGCGTTTTTGCCTGGTCCTGTTGTTTGCTGAATATACGTTTTGTCCCTGAAGGACCGACTTTTTACATGGTGTCAGAGAAGGAGAAGAACATTATTACCACCCAGACGATGACTGGAGCTGCACCGGCTATTCAAATGCCTTCCCCGCTGAACATGGATGAACGCAGTTTGGCAAGCAACTGGCGTTTGTGGAAGAGTAAATGGATGGATTTCTTCACTTTATCGCGTTTGGACAAACAACCGATGGCGTACCACTTGGCCATGTTTCGACACGCAGCAGGAGATGATGCGCGCCGCATGCTAGAGACATTGTGTTACGACAAGAGCAAAGATGCTAACAATCTGGAGACAGTTTTTGAGAAGTTCAGTGAATACTGCGAAGGCCAAACAAATGAGACATTTCAACGCTACCTCTTCTTTTTGCGGAACAGGCGGCCAGGTGAATCCGTTGACACGTACGTCACTGAGCTAAAAATTTTGGCCCGATCATGCAGTTTCTGTAAATGCATGGCGGACAGTCTCATACGGGACCGCATTGTTCTTGGGATCAATGACGAAGGTTTGACGAAGCGACTATTACGAAAGCGCAACCTATCTCTGCAGCAATGTATCGACATCTGTAACAGTGAGTCCTCCACTGCCTATCAGTTCTAGCAGATGACAATCGCAGGTGATTCAGAGTTGTGCGCCGTTTCCAGGAGCAAAACTACGAGGGCCACGACTGCGCGACAGGAGCCCTGCAACTTCTGTGCAACACGACATCCGAGGAACCGCGAACAGTGTCCGCCGTGGGGCCGCATTTGTGTCAAATGTGGGAAGCGCAATCACTTCGCCCTCTGCTGTCAGTCCACAGATGTCAGTGCACTCGTTCCAGACAAATCAACAGAAGACACCGAACAATCGATTGGTAAGGTGTCTCGGAAAGCGTCGCAGAAGTGTGTCTACGCAAGTCTTCTGATCTAGGGACGGTCTGTGCGATTCCAATTAGACACAGGCGCGACGATCAATATTTTGCCCATAAAGCACTGCCGCGGTGTGCAAATTCAATGGGATCAAGATTATTTGCGCATATGGAATGGTTCCAGACTCAAGCCAAAGGGCTCAGCGACAATTGAATTGGTCAATCCGAGAGACGGTGTTTCGCATCGTCTGCAGTTCGTGATCGTGGATGAGGATCTCACGCCGATTCTCGGCATTGATTCGATTTTATCTCTTGGCTTTGTCATTTTTAACCATGATCGTCTTGTGTACGCTTGTCAGAGTGAAGCCGATGTTAGTGACCTGTATCCGTCTGTGTTTAGCCCGGGTTTAGGGGAATTTGAGGGTACCGCTCACCTGTCGTTAGATCCTTTGGTACGCCCGATTGCGTTACCTGCTAGGAGAGTCCCATTTGCGCTACGTGACCGATTTCCCGCGGAATTGAACAAGCTGGTTATGCAGGGTGTGATTGCAAAGGTTGATGAGCCAACAGACTGGGTTAGCCAGGTCGCAATCATTACGAAGAAAAATGGCGAACTACGCGTATGTATAGACCCGAATCCACTGAATGAGGCCCTGCGTAGAGTACATTATGCACTACCGATGTTTTTCGTTGACAAACGCTAAGTTTTTCACGAAAGTAGACCTTTCTTCCGCATTCTGGCACGTTGTTCTAGACGACGAATCCAGTTTCCTCACCACATTTGCTACACCGTTCGGATGTTATCGTTGGCTGCGATTACCGTTTGGCCTGAAGGTGTCTAGCGAAATTTTCCAAAAGCGTTTGGTGCAAGCAATAGATGATTTAGATGGCGTAACCTGTGTGGCAGATGACGTTCTGATTTACGGTTCTACCGAAGAAGAGCATGACACTAAGCTACACCGGTTCCTGAGGCGTTGCGTGCAAAAGAACATCAGGCTAAAACGCGAGAAAGTAGAGCTGCGGAAAGAGGAGGTGATTTTCCATGGGCATGTGTTAACCTCCGACGGAATCAGGGTTGACCCAGGGAAGATTAAGGCGACACAAGTGATGCCGTCCCCTAACGATGTGAAGGCAGTCCATCGCCTAAACGGTATGGTGAATTATTTAAGCCGGTTCCTACCAGGACTCGCTGATGTCATGACTCCGATTAGGCAGTTAACTCACAAAGGAGTAAATTGGAGCTGGGGGAAGGAACAGGATTTGGCTTTCGCAACCATTAGGAACCTTATCAGTAATGCGCCCGTACTCGGATATTACGATCCAGCACAACCATTGGAGGTACAGTGTGATAGTATCCAGAGTGGAATAGGTGCTGTTCTGTTGCAGAACGGAAGACCTTTGGATTTCCGCAGTCGAGCACTCACAGAGGCCAAGAAGCGGTACGCACAGATCGAGAAAGAGATGCTGGCAGTGGTCTATGCCATGGAGCGTTTCAATGATTATACTTTTGGAAGAAAGACAACCGTGCACACTGATCATAAGCCGCTGGTGTCGATAGCCACTAAACCACTGAATAACGTTCCTCGCCGTCTGCAGCGTATGCTTATCCGGCTCCAGAAGTATGACATTGACATTGTGTACACACCTGGCACACAGATGTTCATCGCGGACACCCTGTCGAGAGCACATCCGCCAGTGGCCGAACATCAGCTAGAAGAGATCGAGACAGTTAGCATGGTGCAGCATCTGACAGTGACAGAAAACCGTTTGAAAGACATAAGGCGTTTCACGGAGGAAGACCAAACTTTTGCAGCTTTGCGAGACGTTATCCTCAATGGGTGGCCAGAAACAAAGAAGCAGCTCCCGAAGGAATTAACACCCTACTTCAATTTTCGGGACGAACTCACTGTCCGTGACGGTCTGTTGTTCAAGGGAAGTCGAATCCTAATCCCTTCTTCTCTCCGAAAGGAGATGCTGGAGCATGTCCATCGCGCTCACCTGGGTGCAAATTACACCATTAATCGAGCAAGAGAACTGATGTTCTGGCCAGGAATGACAGGTCAGATCAAGGATCATGTGTCTAACTGTGAGGCGTGCCGTTCACACGACATTCGGCAAACGAAGGAACCGATGATGCTGCGTGATGTTCCGGACCGACCGTGGCAAAAGGTAGCAGTGGATCTATTCTGGGACAACGGAAAGGATTATTTACTCACGGTGGACTACTATAGTGATTACTTTGAAATCGATTTACTCACCTCCACGACTACGGAGGCAGTAATCAACAAACTCAGATGTCAATTCGCACGGCACGGGATACCGGAGGAGCTAGTCTCGGACAACGGTCTCCAGTTCAGCAGCAGGGCATTCCAGGCTTTCGCAACCAAATGGGAATTCGCACACCGGCAAACCAGTCCTTATCACAGTCAATCAAATGGGAAGGCAGAGTCGGCAGTGAAGCAAGCCAAGCGACTATTAGCGAAGGCTAGAGATACTCGGGAGGACCCATACCTCATGCTACTGGAGAGTCGCAACACTCCTTCAACGGATATCGGCCTGGGCCCAGTGCAGCGCCTATACAGTCGAAGGACCAGAACTGTGATGCCTGCATCCGCGACACTTCTGCGCCCTGTCACGCAACAACTTGAGAAAGTACAGAACAGTTTAAAAAGGCGAATGTCTACTCAGAAACGGTACTACGACAACGGCGCACGGGAATTATCTGAGCTGAAAGTGGGGGAAGAAGTATGGGTTGAACCAATTCCCGATGGACAGGAGCGGTGGAGAAAAGGAGTCGTGGCTACGAAAGTCGGTGAAAGGTCATACGAAGCAAATGTTGGAGGGAAGAAGCTGAGAAGAAACCGAGTGCAGCTGAGGAGATGTCCGAGGCGACAGCATGAATCAGGGAGAGAGCGTTATACTGCGTGCGGCAATGAGGCGACATCGGCAGATCCCACAAAGAGGGCGCGGAGTGGTAAAGTGTATGGACTATATAGCAAAGTACAGCAGCAAGAACATGAAAAAAGGGAGTATGTGATGTGAGTATACACTCGAACGAACGTGTGGTGCCAGCCCAGCAAGGAAGCCGTTAGACTGCCGCAAGGAAAGGCGGCAGTCGATTGGACGTTCACACGTTTCTCGCATGCACGCTGTTTGGCCAACAGTGGACGCATTGGAGTGAGTTTGTTTGACTGAATCAAAGGAAAAATGTCATGCATTCACAAAGGTCGTTAATTATGGATCCAACTAGCTGGATATACCGATATGTTTCACTCGCCCTCTGTCTGCGTTTTTGCCTGGTCCTGTTGTTCGCTGAATATACGTTTTGTCCCTGAAGGACCGACTTTTTACATGGGTCATAGACGGTTAGTTCAGAACTTCCGTCGAAGGCCGGGGTCCGAAACGTGATCACAGTCCTCAGTCGCTTTCGTGCAGCTAGCCCGGATTCCCTCCCACCTGTACTATTTAAGGATGGAGGTGAGGTTCGCTGCAAAGTGCTAATCTCCCTATTCGAACGTATCTGGAAGGAAGAGGGTGTCCCGGCTAATTGGAGCAAATCGATTATAGTGGTAATATACAAGAAGGGCAGTCGTACAGATTGTTCTAACCACAGGGATGTTAGCCTAACGCCAGTTGTGACAAAGTTATAGATATCGATTTTCGTTCGTCAGTTCACTGCGGAACAGGAATCTCGGATTAGAGAAGAGCAGGCCGGTTTTCGCCCAGGACGTGGCTGTATAGACCATATATTTACTTTGCGGCAGGTGCTAGAGCAGTGCCACGCATACCGCAGACCGACAATAGCTGTGTTCTTCGATTTCAAGAGTGCGTTCGATTCAATCGATCGATCGATTCTGTTCGAATTACTTGCGCGAAAATGTGTTCCCACGAAATATGTGAACATCCTACTTGCTCTATACTCGAACACTACAGGCGGCGTCAGGATCTACGGTGTCCTATCGGATAGCTTTTCGACCACAATTGACGTTCGTCATGGTTGTCCGATTTCCCCATTTTTGTTCAATTTCGTCGTGAATCCCATCAGGGAGTATTCCCTTACGGGATCTCATGATGTAGATGTTGAGGTGCTGCCTGGTGAAAGACTTGCTGGTCTTGATTATGCAGACGATATCCTCTTGCTGTTTAACGATATTGGGGTGGCGCAAGCATCGCTGAGTAACCTATCTAGAGCGGTCCCATCATTTGATATGCGCTTCACACTTAAATGCCAAAGTGTCACTGCAGGACCACCGCTACTTTATGAGTCGTTGACCCTTGATAAAGAAGAATTCGAAGTAGTTACTCAATTCATTTACCTTGTCAGCTGCATCAGTAATGATGAGCGCATAGCAACGGAAGTATGTTCAAGTATTGCAAAAGCCAGAACTGCCTCCTTGAATCTGTGACATCCTTCGTGACAGAAGAGAGGTTCTCTCCATCTGAGAGGCCAAGTATACAGGGCCACAGTGAGGGCCGTCCTATGCTATGGGAGTGAGACTTGGCCTCTTCATTTAGAAGATCTGAGACGCCTTCAAGTTTTTGATCATCTTGGGCTGCGGAGCACTGCTGTTGTCGGGTAATGCCAGCATGTCCACATCAGTGATACGCTAGGCGAGTACTAGGCAGTAATAACAAAGCTAGTTCCTTAGAACAACAGATAGTACTGAATAAGGCGTTGGCTCGGGCATGTAATAGGTATGCCCGGTCACCGCTTACCTAGGAGGGCCTTGTTTACTCTGCCAGGTTTAGGGTGGCGCAAGATGCGAGGTGGACGAACGTTGACTTGGCAGAGTGAAGTAAAGTCACTGACGACTTAACTGGGTGCCGTTGGTCTGTCTCGTCGTCCGGGCTGGAGCCCAGGTGACTGGCCTTGTGCTTGGCTCGAAACTTTATAAGACATGGCTCGCAACCCGCACCAGTGGCGCTTCTGCTGCCGTCTCCTAGTTTGACTACCTGTTTAAAGTGTGTTTGATGCTGGGTTATCTGCGGAGTAATGGCTGAGTACGATGCCGGACAATGAAAGCCATAAGGAAGCTGTCTCGTTGATTCCGCATTCTGTTTGCACGACAGCCAGCTTTTTGTGACGGTATGTTGTTGACAAGGTGTAGGCGTCTTGACTCTGAATGTTTGCTTAGGATATTAAGGTTTTCCGGTAATCTTCCCTTCTCTCTCTTATTATTCTTCATTCCCTAGGTCATCATGGCTTATGGCGGAGAAGCATCAGTTCCAATGACTGATGTACTGCTGTTGTTGTTTAATAATGGTGAGTGCAGTCATAAACTCATTCGAGTCGGATTAACTCCCCGTGTTCAGTGAGCATATTTTTGCGGAATTGTTTCCTACGGAAAGTGATTTGTGTAACCGAGTAGTTTTCGCGCGCTTCGTACTTATATGCAGACGCGCCACCCTGTTGTTACTTTAGCATTTGCACTGCTTCAACACTGTGATCGATCAAGGATTCTCCGCGCTATCTTGTGTTCCTAAAATTACTTCCCTAGGACAAGAAAGAGGTGCTACAACAAAGGAAGAGGAAAGGCAGTCGAATTGAAAGCATGCGTGCACATACTGGCAAAGTGGCTGTGGTGAAGCTGAACGTCGATGTTCATGGCTAGTAAGGGAGCCGGTGCCCCACATGCGCAGAAAACAATGGCAAAAAAGGAAATATGTACAGGAAGATCTAGAAAGGTTGGCTCCAGCTGGGTGGTTCTGGTGAGCCCCTTTCAGGGAAATAGCTCGGCGGCAGTGTTCCAGGACGTGGTGGGCTTTCGCTTGGAAAATATTCCCCCTAGAAAAAGCCACAAATATCCGTTAAATAACACTGTGACGTGGCGGCTGTGACTCGCCACTAAAGAAAGTCACTGCCCTTTGCTTCATGATGGTGAAGCATTGTATACCAGCAACGTAATATTCATCCGTACAATCATAGCAAATCCACGGACGTCAAACATCCCTTTACCATTAGTGACACTTCCAGACACAAGCAAAACCTTCACAAAGCCAAGCAACACAGCTAAACGCGCCTACACGCACAAATAAATACATCCATTATTCAACATACTTGACAATCCTATTGAACACTCCTTGGTCACCTATTGCACTCTTACCATGATCTGGATTGTGCAGGCGTGCCTCCCTTAGCCGAGAAAAAAAGTTTATTTATTTATTTCTAACGAAGCTTGTTAGGTGGCGCCTGGGATACTAGTCGGTAACCAGTGACACGTAAGAGATGTGTCAAATAGGGAACAGTGTAGTAGTTGGAGGCGACTGAACCCAACGTGTGTTGTGCAGGCTACAAAAATAGGAAGCGAATCAACCAGAGTGAGAAATGGTGCAGCAAGGTACTCACCAAAACAAGTTGTGTCAAGGGAAGTGCCGTCAGTAAAACAAGTGGAGATTTTGAAGGTTAAAAAAGGTAAAATCCAATGTTGCAAAATAATGAAAGAGCGTGTTTTCCGGTACACTACAAGCTACGACTCAATCAGTGTTTTCCATTGCATTTGCCCATCGCGGTATTTGTCGCTAGCATCAACCCACTACAAGCCAATGCAAACGGCATTGCGCTGGAGGAACCAGTGTGGATTAATAAGCTAGCTAAATTTCGTGTACGTGTGTCCCCGTTGTGACACACTCACCTACGGTAACTGACGTCGAGCATGCGACTGGGACAAAGAACGCTAGTATCACTCGCCCTCTACCTCACGGGACCAAACAAGGGCAGCTGTCGTGTGCAACAATTGTTTTCAATAAAATGGACTCCATCTACCCACAAATGTGGTGAACCGCAAGGTGCACGAGAAGTCAGACGGCAGTAAGTTTACAAATTGAGCTCATGCGTTTCACCATCGCCGTGTCGGTTTAAGTCAACTAGAATTTAAGAGACAAATTAACCTGTGTGATGTGCTCTGATTTTTTTTTAACATGAAGAGCAATCCCAGTAATCAGTTGCATAATAGCGCTCGTGAAAAGTTGTGGAAATCTGGCTGAAACAGTCCAGCAGATAGCAAGCTTCAGGACTTTGCTATTAGAATCTAAAAAAAAACAATCTTCTGCAGCAAAACTTTCAGAGCTGGGTCCCTAAGTCGAAGAATAAAGTCAGTCTTGCTAACCACCCAACGGCATCTGTGCTACCTACTCCGACAATTACCAACCCTTTAATTGGGAAGGCCACATCCGGGGTGCCTGCTATTAACTCATCCCTAGATGCCACACCCGACAAGTTGGTCACAAAACCGGAAGCCCAGAGTCGGTTAACATCCGCAACGATCGTCTCGATAAAAAGGAGCAGACACGCGTAGTTCCATTTTCTGGGCCAAGCACGTGGTGGGTTTTCGCCTGGCAAGCGTTCTCCCTATAGAAAACCAAAAATATCCGTTTATCAACACTGTGACGAGGCGAATGTGACTCGCCACAAACTAAAGTCACAGCCCGGTGGATATCTGGATAATTACATCCAATCCACGGACATCAAGCGTCTATTCTTACATAGCCGACGCTGTCAAACAGTTACAAATGCAACGGCACAATTACAAACACAAGCTACAACGCTATACCTAGGCACACTTACACACACATCCATGCACACATTCACTGATATGACAAGCAGTTGTATGTTTGTACATTTTTGTTTACAGTATGCTGTCGTAATATGATCATGCCTGTAAAGGAGTACTTCGCGTTTCCGAGAATAAGAAGTTAAATTTACATTATATGCGACGCTGTTTTCACGACATTCTTTGGTGCCCGCTAGATAATCCAAGTTGCTAGCCAAAAAACCTAATTCGGCATTCGCTAAACAGAACCACAGTGCGTTAGATATAGTGTGAACTAACTTTCCTGAGTCCATGTATGGCACAATAAGAGGCAAGTTGGTAGATGATCGCTAAGCTAAGACGCATAGCGCGTCAGCAACTTCAGTGCATTACGGTGAACCTTGATTTCTTCGTGTAAGATTGAACTCAACAGAGGAGACAGAGACCGTCCTACTCTCAGCAGTTCGTCTGCGCAATTCATCGAAGGAGATACGCATACTACCAGATAAATCTTGGAAAAGGCGATCAAAGGGAAAAAAAGCCATGACGACTCTTTCACGAGGGAAAGCAAGAAATCAGTATTTGTTCATGATGTTCCCCAAGTACAGGATTTGCCTGATCACGAAGAGCAAACAAATTACCGAGAGCAGTGGTGCAACATCCGCAAAACACTCTCTCTGGACGACGTTATCGCAAAAGCATTGACGAGAATTCCTTCAACTCCAAACTACACGGGCTGCGATCCAAAATATTGAAAGTGGTACTACACTCCGAAGGAATGACAGAAAGCCTATCGGATAGCTGGTTGAAGTATCGCTATAAGTTACCAACCGAGATTAGGCCAAAGATAGCAGGCGCACTGCTACGAGTGGACAGCACTTCGTTGGAAAATGCAACACCAGTAAAAAGTTTACTTCCACAGTGTTGCACTGTGATAGACACAGTAACACTCGACACCTCACAAGACAGAGACGCAGGAGAGAATATCGTGGGCAGAAACGTTCTGCGCTACCATGCAACCTAACCGAAAGTCAAGAACCAGTGACCCACGCAAAAAACGAGTAGCGGCCGACCGACAAACGGTCGGCTTAAAACTAAACACAAATTTTTCGTCCACCAGCTCATTCCTAACCTATAAAACACGCTTGTTTTTATACTAACGCACAAGCCCTTCTCAGCAAACTGATAGAGCTTCGGTTAGGTCATGCTACGATGTTGTGGGACCTCATAATGGTAACCGAGACATGGTTCAGTGAAGAGATCGCGAACATAGAAATCGTACTATCCGGAATGTCCTTGCTGCGCACCGATCGGCAGAATAGCGGAGGCGGTGTACTACTCTGTTATCGTAGTGAGCTACATCTTGATCTAATTGATGAACAAGATGTCCAGATTGTCGACGCGCTTTGGTGTCTTCTTCGCCTAAGACGTAGTGACACATGGTTAGTGGGCATCGTGCACTGCACTCTGTCGTCCACTGCAGGAAATGGAAATTCGCCTGGCTCTCATTATGGAAACTATTCTCGCATAGGCGCACAGTCACATCCTCCTGGTTAGCGACTTCAATCTTCAGGTCCAAGAAACCCAAGCCATTCTCGATGAGAGATTTAAAATGGAATCGCAGGAGCTAATCATTGGATTGCCACTACACAACCACGTTGCCTCCCACACAATATTCAGGACGGGGAACAAACCGAATATCCGCCATCTCGTGTTCAGCAACGAGGAGTTTATGATGGAAACGGTATTTATAGCTAGTCTTTTGGGCCGCAACGATCATGTAATACTCTTGTTCAACTACATCCGTTATGCAGTATTCCGCCGACAATATCGATGACTCAAATTATTACTGTTTACGCGATTCAGAACATGCTCATTAATGCAATGGACCGGTCCTTTCCAGCTGAACTAGCCCCCGAGGTCACTTGGTGGGGTTTGGTTCATCAATTCAACATGTTAGTAGCCAGTGCTTCGAGAAACATGCCCCCGCGCGCGATGAGAATAAAGCCATTCCTACGCAGCAGGACGCGGAAGTGCATGATCACAAGAGATTCACTCTGGCGAAAATACAAGGAGTCACGGGGTGCAGAAATATGGGAAGCCTACATTACCCAGTGAAATCACTGCGTGAACATCATACGTGAGGATAAGCTAAAACATCAACAGGATCTAGCCGAGAGGTCCTACTTAAACCTCAAGCTCCTTTACAGACGTTAACAAGCATCATAAAGTGCAGCGAGGTATTCCTGCCCTCCGCACGCCAAGTGGACAAGCACAAACGCCCTACGTCATCAATTATCCCCAAACTTCCAGAACACGGTTTCGTCGCCAATGCTGTTCACGCAAGTTATACCACCATCAGGACTTGGTCATATCAGGTTTGCGGCTACAGATGTTATGAAGAGGTCAAATTCCCTGCGCGAGCATACCTCTCCTGGTGCTAATAATATCCGACCAAAGGCGCTGAAGTTAGCTGTCTTGAATTTGGCGGACCCAGTCTCTAGGTTTTTCAAACGATGTCTCGACGAGGTGTGTTCTCACAATGTGGAAGCACGGTATCGTCACTCCCATTCACAAAGGAAATCGTTCAGATCCAGCCAACTATCCATCGATAACTCATCTGTCGGTGCTATCTAAAGTCACGGAGTCTATTGTTGCTGAGACACTCATGACTTACATGGAAGGAAGCAAAATCATAGCACCCGAAGAGCATGGATTCCGCCAGCACCGGTATTGCACCACAAAGCTGCTACTTGCTCGCTCCATTTGGACTTAAATCGTCGACAGCGGCGTGGGAGTTGACGCAATTTATCTGGACTCCTCAAAAGTGTTCGACCGTCTGAACCACCGTACCTTAATTCACAAGCTTCAGAGCTGTGGCAGTGGTAACCCAATTCTCGGGTGGACAAGTAACTTTCTGATTCAATGACATATGAATGTGGGAGTTCGCATCGACATCTCTGACTTTATCGATGTTCAGTGCGGAGTGCCACAGGGCTCAGTACTTGGTCCAGGCTTATTCTTGCTTTGCATAAACGATCTTGCAAGAGTGATCACTTCCCATTTCTTACTCTTCGCTGATAATCTCAAGATATCGTGGGCTATCAAACCAACAAGTGGCAATGTAGCCCTTCAGGATGAGCTTGATAGGGTATGCGAATGGGCCACACAGAACCTGCTTCATTTCAACGCCACCAAGTATAAGTATATAAAGCATAGGCCATCAATCCACTTGCGAGTACAGGTTGGGGGATCAAGTTTTGCAGCGCGCTTCTACTGAATGCGACCTAGGATGTGGCCGTTAAGGACAGGCCGAGAAGGCATCCAAAAAAGCCACCAACACTTTGGTCTTTTGCGGAGAGCGTTCGGACCCTTCAATCTCCTCTCAGATGCTCAGTGCCAACATCAAACCACATTCCGTATAGGCTGTTCACGCCTGGCACATGCACTGCCACAACGAATGGCGGCCAGGAACGTAAAAGGTCTGTTTCATCTAACTTACCAATTGAGGTTGAGAACCGTTGGCGTCTACAGCTGACAATACCGACGCCTGCGTGGCGACTTGATAATGACATATTCGATCCTAAAGGAATCCAAACCACGCTTGTAGTCATCTACTGAAGCTGAATCAACACCACCCTGAGAGATCACCAGCTAAATCTGAACACACAGTATAGCCTTTGAATTGTCGTCACTTAAGTTGTTTCTTCCTCCACACTGAGGGTATTCAAAAACGTATCGACGATGTACTCATACATTTACGTTACGATATAGAATCCGCTATCTCCGGCGTCAACCTTGCACTATAAATCAACGTACACATTTTTACCTTCAGCATTAATTTGCTAAACGCTACTACTGAATTTACGTATCCTGTCGATCCTGGAAAGCTGCACACCAGTCAGCGTTGTCATTTCCCTTATTTATTCTTTTCTCACGTATTACATGATAAAGAACCACTCCCCATATTGCTTTGTGTGCGCACATGCAATTCTCATTGCAAACTTCCGTTATACAGCATTGCAGTCCCTTAAACCGACGTACTACTTATCCCTTGATTTATTTTTTCTCGCTATAACGACCCTACATGACTTGTCCAACACCTGCTATTTGATCCGTGATAAATCATTGTTTATTACTTGTTCGTCTTCTGGATCTACAAACAGTCGTCGAGCTTGATTCAAATGAGGTAGAAGTATTCTCCCATCCTCTAGGTCCGCTTCCAGTTCACTATTCTGTTTTGTCTTTGTAACTCCTCAGATCCAAGTTGTATCCGTTAGCCTGAACAATGCGAACCTATGTTCATACATCGCAGCGTTGCTTCATCGAGGACTGATGTTAAACGAGTGTTCTAGGCAGGTCGGGTTCGATCAGATAAAAATGAGTGCACAACCGTCCCCCACCAAAAGTTTGCAAGGTACATGATCCGTAGTAGCGTGTGATGTAATATGCTATTACAATAGAAATTTGTACCAGAGGGTTTGTAAAGTGCCAGACTGTTGGTTGTCTACACTCCGTTAGTCTGTCGCAACAGCTCCCTTGGGCAGGCCATTTGACGATGAGTTGTATGATGCCGCAAGAACGTGCTCGATTTCATTTTGGCGCCAGAATTGTCCAAACTCGCCACTGACACATGCCGAACCATTATCTGAGATCACTGTACAAAGTACACCAAGCGTAGCGAAGATGCTCTTTAAGATGTGCACAGTGGATATGGTTGTTCTAGCTTTGATCCATTTGGAAGGTGCAGCCACCGAAAAGCACCATAGAGTCGTCGATGGGTCCACAGAAGTCGATATGCATTCCGTTCCAAGAGCGAGAAGACCATTGTCATGGATACCTTGACACAGACGGTGGGAATAATTTATCCTATTGGTAGCTAGCGCACAGTTGTAGGATTTGTTCCATCTCGCGATCGACTCCGGGCCACCCGACATAGTTGCCTGCCAGTGCACTAGTAACTCATATGGAGTCCACGTAGGATGGACGACAACTCGAGAGATCGTAAGTGTTCAGTCATCATACAGGCTCTGTTCAGCTGCGTAGATCGTAAAATGTGATTAGGCTTTCGTCAACCGTATCCTGTCAGGCAGTCGGAATATTGTAATGGTTTTGTGCAGACCTATTCGCGTCAGCTTAGCCGAAAGTTACGCGTAACCTGAGCACGGTTCCTAATCACGCATGTATTCGGGTAACGTGCAGAGATCTCGAAAACGGACAAGGATGTGCACACGACCGGATACTAGACGAGAGAGTCTTAGACGCTCACGCAGCAACCGGCTAAGACGGCGCACAAGTCATGTGACCACGGGAATCCCAACCTGCCCACAAGAGGGAGAAGACAGGAGGAAGCGGACCTCTGAGAGTTCTTTTATGACCCACAAAAGCTGAATCACAGTTGGCACAATAGTACATTTTGTGGGTGAAAAGAATCACCTCGTAAGGCGCGTGGTTTAGTATAGAACATTGTTCATGTTAGTCCAGTTGCGCCCCGATTCGGACTGGCTGGATCCTGCTACGTTGTGGGCAGGAAATAAACTCTGCGTGGTGCAGCCAACGCACTGGAGTTACAGGCGCATTTTGCGGGGTTACTTGACGTTCCTGCAACAGCTTCCTTTGGAGACAATGTGTACCACTTCTGACGAGAATTGAGCTAGAGGGATTTCGGTGATTTCCAGTTTCTTCTGTTCGTCGGTAAGGTGGGTTCTCAGAATGTTGTGGCGATTGGGCGGCTTTGACCGGCGTCCTCCGCTCTGTTGCAATTCCGAGGGTATCCAATAAGAGGTGCGGCGGCAAGTGCACAGGAAGATTGCCTGGCATGGAGAGTTCTCGGTGTCGCGGTCGAAGTTTATTGCGACGGCGGACCCACGTGTCATCACCCACGGAGACATCATGCAGCACATCAACTCGACGGGCCGTCATTTTTGCGTTGATCCAGCGTGGATGACCTGTCCGATAGTCGTAAGCGTATACCGGGGCTCCAACGACGAATTCATTGTGTTTGTTACAGGCAGTAGATTGACTTGGTGGCTTTTCCGTCGGGATGAACGCGTCGTTAGTGGTGCGTAGCTTGCGGCCCATCCATGTTTCAGCTGGATTTTGTTTGGACTGTCAAGTGAGCAGCAGTGCTTGTAGGCATTCATCCACGATCCTCTCTCCACGAGATTTCCAGAGTGCCATCTTGTAGGTGTCGACAAACCTCTGCGTTTGACTATTGAACTGCGGAGGGTAGAGCGGTGAGCGTAGGCGTTAGATGAAATGCCGGTGACAAAAGTCTTCGAACATGGAAGACGTAAACTGGGAGCCATTTTCGGACACCAAGACCTCGGGGAGTCCATGTTGACTGAAGATTCGAAGTGTTATGTGGACTCAACTTCCCCATAAGTCCCCAGACTTGAAGCTACGTAAGTGGCTGAGAAACGCAATAGACGAGTGCACATGTTTGATCAGGTTTTGCGCCTGTTTCCGGCCAAACTGCACGACATGAAACATTGTCTTTGTGCCTAAAAAGAGTTTCTTGTTTCCAGCCAAGCTTCTGCGACATGAACATTTCAGCTTTATCAAAGAAACATTTATTTCCCCTTCAGTCACCGCATCTACCAACATTTACTTTGGATACATTCCTTTGGCATATTTACATAGTGCCAATTCACTTGTTTAAGCCTTACTTACAGGGTCTGTTTACGCAAACCATTCTAGGTGAAAATTCAGATATTTCACAATCGCGCTATATAAGCAAAACTGGACTGCGCTGAAATCGTCTTGGCCTGTCTAGTAAAAGTGCCTGGGGCGGAAGGTCTGTCCTTGCTATTACGCTTTTCTGGATTGGGTAGTCGTGTGTGAAGTTTACGTTCGATTAGGAACCCGTTCAACGTGCGGGTAGAAAAGTGTTGCGTCTAGGTCTCATCGGCTATGTGAATCCGAATTCTACCGACCATCTTATCCGTGAGGTGTACCATTCTGTCCAAAGTCCGTTCATTCAACCAGCAGTCGCGCCAGTCCGTTATGCGCGTGGTGTACAATTCTGTCCCGAGTCCGTTCATTCAACTAGGTCGTACCAGTCCGTTATACACGTGGCGCGTCTAAGAAGCAGTCATAACAACAACCCAACGTGGTGAATGCGGTTGGTGAGTTGATGGTGACCACCTCAGACCATTTGGAGTAAACGTCGACCACGATCAGGTAATAGATGCCATCCATCGCCTCAGCATAGTCAATATGTACTCGAGACCGCGGTTTTGCTGTCGGTTGCCAAATAATTAGTGATTGGTGTGGTAGCATCTTAGATGCCTGTTGACATCCTGAGCAACAGCGAATCAAATCTTTGATGTCGTTGTCAATACGAGGCCAGTACACATAACTGCGGTCGAGTGCCTTCATTCAGTTCATACCGGAGTGAGCAGAATGGAGCTGGCAGAATACAGCTTAAAGGAGGTACGAAGGAACGACAACTCGATCTGCAGTCATGAGGAAGGAATCGACCACGGAAAAGGAGTCGCAGTGTTGATATAGTTGTTTTATCTCATCAGAAAAGGTATGGTTTGGCCAGTGCACCTGGACGTAAGTGACAGCTTTCTGCAGGACAGGGTCTCGTACCGTTGCGGAACGTATGTCAGCGGCAGTAATAGGGAGACTTCGGAGAGCGTTTGAAAGTTGATTACGAACGTAGTCTAAGGCGGTAATAGCGTGTCTTCTTCGGTAATATGTTTGGAAACAGGGTGGGAGAGCGCATCGGCTTGACCGAAAACTTGAGTACGGCAGCAGTGGATTTCGAAGTGGTAACCAAGAAGGATGACATCCCAACGCTGAAGTCGGCTAGCCGAGTAGGTGGAACTGCCCTTCTTTGAACCAAAAATTGAAAGTAGTGGCTTGTGATCGGTTAACAACGTGAATCGCCAGCCATATGGCATATTGTGGAACTTGGTGACGACAAACACAATGGCCAAGGCTTCCTTCTCAATCTGACCATATTTCTTCTCCGCGTGCTTCAGGGGGAGATGTGCATAACCGCTTTCTCGGAACCATTTGGGAAGCGATGTGAGAGAAATGCTCTGATCCCGTAGGCAGAGGCGCCAGCAGCGACCAAAAGCGGCAAGGTTGGGTCGTAATGGTTTAGCAGTGGGTCAGAATTCTGTATGGATTTCAGATGAACGAATGTCTTCTCGCATGCGGGGGACCAGTGCCAAGGAAGGTCCTTCTGTAACAACCGATTGAACCGGGCTCAAACATCGTATAGCGATGGCAGGAAGGCGCTGAAGTAGCTGATGGGACCCAGAAAGGACCGAAGTTGTGACATCTACTGGAGCTAGCATCTACTGGATGGCTCTGACGTTATCATAATCAGGATGATGGCCAATCGTATCGAAAACGAACCCAAGATATTTGATCGACGGAAGAAAGAATTGATATTTCTCGATTTCCAGCGGAAACCATACTCCTGGACACGCTGGAGGACCGTAACCAGTTGCTCTCGAACCTCTTCTGAGGTGCAACCAACAATGAGTAAATCGTCCAGGTACGCGACCGTACCCGGAATGTCAGATGATATGGGGTCCATCGTCTGTCGGAAATTGGCCGCAGCGGTTTTGACACCAAACGAGAGACTGGTGTAGTGAAGAACACCACGATGTGTGTTGATCGCCAACAGGGCATGTGACTCGGAGGCGACTTCGATCTGCAGGTAGGCGTCTGCCAGGTCGATTTTGGTGAAAAACGTACCACCGTTGAGTGTTGTAAAAACGTCTGTAGGATAGGTAGTGGATAGCAATTTGGATTTAGTGCGGCGTTAAAAGCGGTGGAGAAATCGGCACAGATGCGAAAGGATCAATTCGGCTTCTTGACCACGACGATCAGCGCTGCCCAGAAGGAATAGGACAAAGGCACCAGGACGCCCGTGTCTTCCCAGCGTTTGAGTTTGGCATCGACTAAGGGTAGGGCTGCGCATAGAATGGGCCTTTTGGGACGGAATACCGGTTGAGCCCCAAGTACGAGCTGTAACATGGCGCGCGTGCGTGCACAGCGGCCAAGACCAAGCAGGAACACCGAGGCGGTCGGTCGCTTGGTACTGACGGAGAATGTACCGCGCTGCAGATGGCTCGAAAAGGCAGATCGGCCAAGCCAAGGGTTTTAAGCCAGTCGAGATTAAGTAGGTTGAGTTTCACCTTCGTGATGTAGCAGATCTCGTTGAATATGACGTTTCAGAAGGAGACGGAGCAGTGTAGCTGCCGTTGGCTGCACGCGACCACCACAGGCGCTGGTGCCTGTTTGGGAGGTCGGTCCGAATATAGGCTTACCAAGGGATCGCCAGAGATCCTCGGAGATGATCGTGATGTCCGACGCAGTGACCAATTGCAATCGGACGGACTGACTGTTGACCAAGACGTCGAGGAATTTTATACGATCCGCAGCGTTGACTTGGAACGTGGCCAGCAGGCTAAGGGAGCTGCCAACCGGAGCAAGTTGGGGTCGGGACCTCTTCTTTGGATCGCGGACGGGGGCCAGCCCAATGTTGGCCCTCTTGGGATTTATAGGATGGTAGTATCCATCCTGGTTCCCCACCCTGCCACAATGTGGGCATCGGTGCTGGCGGAAATTGCAGTCCCGGTGGAAATGTCAAGCCCCCACAGAATCAGCATGCGTAGAGTGTGGACTTCGCTCGGCCGGACTGGGTTGGGCGAAAGGACGACGGCGCCCTAGGTGCTGTGACTGCCTAGGTGTGGTGGCGTTCTGGATCATGGCAGAGTCGTGCTTCAGGTGAAGTTAGGTTTATGAGTTTGATAGTGGTATCCTGCTGTAGCTTGAACAGGAGGCGCGTCCGGATATCGGCATCGTGTGTAGACTGGAGACCAGAGAAGAAAACTAAGAAATTGAATTGGTGCTCTGTGAGTGGACAAAGTTGAAAACACTCGCATTCACGGTTGACTGTGCCAACGTACGTGATGAAGTCGTCGGCATCACACTTGGCCAGCTACAGGTGCTGATAGCGGGCAATGAACAGGGAGAACTGCTCTCCAAAAAGCTGGGATAAGATTCGGACCGTCTCGTTGAAAGTAACGTCTCGTGGGTTCTTCGGCGAGGTGAGATTGGTATAGCGTTGGTATTCCAGCGTAGCCAGTTTGCGCAGAAGCAGCCGGACCTTCCACGCGTCATCCTGGCAAGCCAAGTTAACAGTGAACAGGTCCTTGTGCGGCTTATACGAAGAATCGAACGTTACTCCAGCCTTAGCGTCGTACAGAAATTCAGTGATGCCGCTAACGACATTATCCACTGAGTGATGATTGCCAATCGGACCTGCGGGAAGGGTTGAACTAGAAAGTTTGTCGGTTAGTACGGGGATCAATTTGTTGCTGCTGCAGCATAAGTATCAAGGCGGCGCACTCGTCCGTCATGGTTCGAAAGCTATACCGTTGCCACTGTTATGGATTTGCTCAGAGCTGGTCGCGTTAGCATACCCGAAGTTACGCCTGACCTGAACACGGTCCCTATCAATGTAGACGCAAGTCCTAGACGCGCACGCAGCAACCGGCTAAGACGACGCACACGAGCACTTGACCACACGAATCGGAATCAGCCCACGAGAGTAAGAAGACAAAACGAAGCGGACCTCTTTCTTTTACGACCTACAAAAGCCGAATCACAGTTAGCATAATGGTTCATTTTGTGGGTGAGATGAAACATCACGTAAGGTGCGTGGTTTAGGAAAGAACAATGTTCACCGTAGATGTCCGGGAGAAGATAAGTAATACCCGGAAAATCTATTATTTTAGCGATTAATCGATTACAATCGACTTCGCATCGATCTGGAAAGTTCTGGAGTATTCCAGTGCCGGCACGTGATTAGCAACCTCCTGAAGATCGGCCAAAACTATGGGGAACAACTAACCCTAGTGGTTGACCTTCATATTCCAGAAGTCGAAGGTCAGTAAGAGACTTATAAATAGAAACAAGGCCCGCTGCATTTGCAGTGTATTGCTCACGCCGGTTAACACGTTATTTGTCAAGGTCATTGGTGTGTTGCTTTTTCCTTCAGTTGGGTTAGAAGTTTTGTGGAACAGTAGAGTGCCTATTTCGGAATCGCGTCTAGCGAGAAGATTAGAACAGTGGCTCATTTGCACCCCAACTCGGACTGGCTGGATCCTGCTACGTTGTGGGCCGGAATTGAACGCTGCGTGGCGCAGTTCAGGCACTGGAGTTTGAGGCGCATTTTTCGGGATTACTTGAAGTTCCCCCAACAGATATACTCATGAATCTTTGACAGTTCAAAATCACCGTGTTTCCGACTTTATCTCCGTTTCTGACACTGGTAAACCATCCAAATACGATATAACTTGTACCGGCTCTCCCAAGACCGTCATGTGGGTTGGAAATTATCGTAATGGAAGTTGACTGAGAGCGTCAACGCATTGATTGTTGAATGGGACTGGTGGGCAGCGAGTAGTAGAGACCAAGGAAGCATGTGTGGCTCTCATTTGGGGTATAGGACTTGATTCATCTATGATTCCCAGAAGTTGCTTTTCGTCGGTGTGTATTTCAAACGTATGCCCGAAGAGATACTTATGAAGACAGACAACCCCAAATACGACCGCCAAAGCATCCTTGTCAATTTGCTATAATTTCGCAGGCTTAGGACAGTGTCCGAGAAGTAACCACAAACGGTCTGCTTACTCTTCGCGCGCGTGGTTGTAACTGGGCGGCTCAGATTGCTTTGGGTGGCACATCACAGGCCAACGTTATGTAGGGGAGAATTTTGGGTCTGCTTTCTCAGTGCACTGCACAGAGAGAGGAGCTCTGAAACTCTTCATTTCAGATGCGCTCTTAGGGGTCGAAATGAAAGAGGTTTGCTTCAAAACAAAGTATGGCCTCAACTGAGATTGCGTGTCGCAATCCGGATACACGACAGGTACTCCGAGACTCAACAATCAACGTCATGTACTTTTCGACGTCAAAGCGGGCCAGGACTGGCCAATGCGCTTTTGACCAGCCGAAAAACCAATTCCCCCGTCTCAGACAAACAAAGAATGAGGGCCCGTGCATAACACACGATGCAGTAGCTGGTCGTGGAACTACTTATGAGTAGTGATTGCACAACTCCAGGTTTCCTGTTTGTGGTGCCACAATAACAGGTCGACTTCTCTCATCGATTGTCTTCAGCCCACCTGTACTGATAGAAAACCTAAATATTAACTTGGATCTCCAAGAATACGCATTTTTCAAGTTTCCGATTCAAGCCACGTACAACTCATAGTTTGTGGATGTTCGTCAATTGTTACCTCGGTATCCAGGACACGATCAAAGTACACGAATATTTTATGTGGGAAGTCTTATGACATCCACAATAAATAGACAATTTTTCCCTGACAGTGCGAAACACCACTACTTTGGCATGGTCACGGAACATGGCCGGAGCTGAATGTTTGTCTGATATAACTGAACAATCCCCGATGAGTATCCGTTAGAATCAGTGTTCTTGCAAAGTTCGAATGTGAAATGACGTGTCTAAGCTACTTCTTGAGCACCGACAGAAATGTCAAAGTATGCTTTATAGGTTCCGCAGATTTTTCAACGGAGTGCATTATTGCGTTAATCTTAATAATAGATGCAGATGTAAGAAAATGCAGCTACTGGGAGCACAGAACCTCTGGATGACATTGCTATTCACTACACCAGTATACGGTAGACAGAGAATGAAATGCAACTTTTGTCAGTTGTTTTATCTATTCATTGTTATTACTAGGCTGTTCCTGAGATATTTAGAAAACTCTACAGGATCCCATACACTGTTAAGGAATTCTGGACAACTGGAAAGTGCCGCAAGGTTCTTACATCTACAGAATTTTTCACTGAGCAGTGAATGCACATTGAGTGTGAAGTATACTAAAAAGAACCTAAATTGTGAAATATTATCCTGACCACAGAAGCAAAGATTTTGTGAACAAAAGCGATTTTCTATTTAGCTGGAGCACAAAGAAATATGAAACACACTTTGAACCCAAGAAAAGAAAAAGTTGCAATTTATTTTAGTGTTATCATGATGGTGTTAGCGCTCGCGTGAAGTTCGAGCTGCTCATAGGTATGTGCGAAATCTAGGGTGAAAAATCATCTGTTGGCACCGACCTGAACGTAAACATCCTCATTTTCCGCGATGGGATACTTTTCACCTGGAATGCTGGAACTGACAGCAATTTCGTAGTCATCACAGATGTGAATCGACTAATTGGGCTTGAGCCTTAGAACAATGGGTATAGCTAAATCCGAAGACTGTACTAGGTAAATGACACAGCTCATATGCAGGCGATCAATTTGTTCCCTAACATTTGGTTTTGTCATATATGCCAGCGACTGAGCTTTGATGAAAGGTGGTGGCGTGTCGGGTAGATGCAAACCATAACTTGCTCACCAGTGAACTTTCCTTCACCTGGTGTCTCAATCACGGGTGCGTGTTGCTAGAACAGCGTTTGTATATTCGATGATAAAGAAAATTGGTTTATCCACACAACCGGAAGCTGAGTGATCCAGTAGCGGCCCAGTAAGTTTGGACCATGCGCCTGTGCGATATGACTCATCAGGTTGTCGACTTTCCATGTGATACTCAACATCCTGCATCCCCATCAGTTCCACTTCATCATCCGTGTATGCAGGGGCGCGACACAGCTTCATGTGGCTCGTCGGGGCCAAATTTCGCCAGCAAATTCGTTGCATGTTACTGCATTGCTCGTGTCAATTTCGAAATATGCAGGAATCTGGCTAACACAGAGCCATATATAAAACGGTGGTTATACGCCTAGGGTAGTTGTGTGTAGTATATATTCTTGTTGTTCAACGCAACAACTTTATTGTCTACAACCGGTTGACATTGGACCGGCACAGGCGGGCCAAAAACCCACATTTTGGAAACTTATTACCTGTCTAAGCATGGTAACACTCCGTAGGATGACTGTGTCCTAAGCCGCAGTGACAAGCTACTGAACGAGTGCCTGGTATTTTTATGGATTTTGTTGACTTCGGCGGTGCCTGCAACACATGGCTTTGAATTCAGCAGCAAAATCTGCAAAAGTTAGTAGTTGACAATGGTTCTACCTATCATGTAGGAAAACTATTAAGCATAGCAGGTCTAAAAACCCACAAAAGGCCAAAAATCATGCATCTTTCATAAACAGTGGTAAGATAAACGATTGCATGTGATAACTAGGCCGCGCCGCAATCCGCTCATAAAAAAGGCACATTACTTTTCAACTAGTACAAAAGATTCGCATTACTTCTAGAAGCCGCAATGCCTCCGCAATATCATAGGCACTCTATGTTAGGCCCGGCGGTCCGGTGCCTAAAAGTACAGTCGTCGCGCCCATTATGGTAAATGGAGCTGCAGCAACAATGAATATGCAGCGGAAGGTTCGCCGAAAACCTACGTTCTGTGTTAACGACCGCAGACCCTAGGTCAGAGTTTCCCAACCTGGGGGTAATTACCCCCAAGGGGGTAAAATGGCATTTTCCGAGGTGTAAATACCGATAATTGGATTTGGTCACAAATCAGCCGCGAAATAAGCAATAATAACGAAACCACACATCGCTACTAGCTCAGCATTTTTAGTTAGCCATCAGTCAATGCAGCTACTACGGCATGGCGTCTGTGTCGGCTGCCACAACTGCTGCCGTGTTTTCGAATAAGCCAGTCGTTCACCGGGTCGAATAACGGGGTGGATAGCAAACTATCGTTTCAACACTGGTCAAAGTACCACTTATGTTCACAGGTGAATGTTTGACAGTAGGAAAGGCGAGAAAACGTGATTAGTGTTCACAAGGTATAGATACAGAATGGCGTCGGGAAAATGTCGAGGAATAACGTGGAACGGAGGAATGAAACACATGTTCGTGTTTGATTAGGAATCAGACACGATGGGGTCAAGAGAGGGCCTGAATCGGGATAACGGTAGGCGTTTGAAAGGGCAGAGAAACGATACAATTGGGGTCACAACCAACATAGAATCAGCGGGTTGGACGCTAGTGACCATTAGGTGTTATATTGATCACTTTCATGAGCAGCTGTTTTTGACGAGAAGTCATGGCAGGTGAGCATTTCCATTCAGTGGCTTTGATGCCGACAAAAATATATTTGTCTGCGAACGTTTGCGATAATGTCACCTGCATGGAATAACGAGATTAATTTCTATAAATGATATATATCTATAACATCTACCTACCTAATTGTTCGCAGGGAATACGTCTTCCAGAAAAAAGCGGTCATACAAAGAAGCATTTCTGCAGTGGGGCTTCACTAACTTTGGTGATAAAAACGTTGAGAAACTGCAATGCGTTTTGTGCAGCAAAGTGCTCACGGCGGAGAGTATGAAACCTAGTAAATTGAAAGAGCACTTCGAACGAAGCCATGCCCATTTGATAGGAGAAGATATTACATTCTTTAGAAGGAAAGAAGCTGCGCTAAAACTTTCGCGCCTGGATACACCGAGCTCCTTTTCTCAGGCAAATGAGGCTGGCCTTGAAGCTTCGTATCGCATTGCGCTTCGAATCGCCAAAAACAAGAAGCCGCATACCACAGGAGAGGACCTCATCAAACCTTGCATAATGGATGCGGTTAAGCTCGTTCTTGGAGAACATCATGTGGAGAAGATTAATATGATATCACTTTCGAACAACACCATCAAAAGTCGTATCGAGGACATGAGCAAACAAATTTTGAACACGGTGCTCAATGAAATAAGATCAAGTCCCTTCTTTGCAATCCAGTTAGATGAGTCGACCGACGTAGCGTCCTGTTCCCAACTACTTGTGTATGTTCGGTACCTAAAAAGTGATAGCTTCAAAGAAGAGTACTTGTTCTCAGAATTCTTAAGCACGACTACGCGTGGCGAAAGTGTCTTCCGAATAGTAAAGAAGTTCCTCGAGGAAAACATGCTACTGTGGTCGAAGTTAGTGGGTGTCTGTACAGACGGAGCACCAGCCATGTTGGGCGTCCGTTCCGGATTCCAAACATTGGTCAAAAATGTTGCTCCGCGCGCTACCTTTAGTCACTGCATCATACATCGTTATGTTTTAGCAGTGAGCACTCTTCCACCTGCTTTACTTGACGTGTTAACCAAAGTAGTAAAGATAGTAAATGTCATCCGCGGTAGTGCGACCCACACAAGAATCTTCAAACAGTTGTGCAATGAATTTGGAGGCAAATTCGACGTGCTACTATTGCACACATAAGTGCGTTGGTTGTCACGAGGCAGGGTGTTGCACCGAGTGCTTCAGCTTCGAGAGGAAACTGCAATCTTTCTTCGAAGAAAAGAGATGCATAAGGGTAAGGGAAACGAGTTACACGTTATTATAACGGACAGCGTGTTTATTTCGAAACTTGCTTATCTTGCTGATTTCTTTGGAGAAATCAATGCGCTTAACCTCAGCTTGCAAGGGAATATGATGAACATTTTAGTCGCTCAGGATAGAGTAGCCGGTTTCCTTCGCAAACTGCAGCTTTACCAGCGCTCGGTTGATGTTGACGACGTGGCGATATTTCCAGAACTAACGACGGTGCTCGTGGAAAGAAATGAAAAATGCGCATTCACGAATGAAATATCTTGCCATTTGTCCTCAGTGATGAATTCCATCAGCAAATATTTTCCTGATTTGGAAACTCGCCAATTAAGTGCCTGGGTGCTAAGACCGTTTACAGTAGCTAAAGGAATATTTCCAGATACTGAATTCGAAATCAAGGTAAAATTGCTAGGAATGCGCGAGGACAGCGGATTGAAGGTAGATTTTCAAAGCACGCAACTAGTAACATTTTGGGCAAAGATAGGTGAAGAGTATCCATCACTGTCGGAAAGCGCATTGAGAATATTGATCCCATTTGCAACAACTTATAAATGTGAAAGTGCATTTTCGACAATGATGGTAATGAGAACAAAAGCAAGGAATCGAATGAACTTGGAGCACGACTTGCGATGTGCATTGGCCGAAACTGCACCAAATATACCAGAAATTGTTACCATCAAACAATACCAACCGTCTCATTGATGTAAATCGCCTCTTGTTTGCATAGAACTTTGAATTAAAAGTACTGTTTTCTTTCGTTTATTTGTCGAGGGAGATTCCGGATACCGATCACTTCTCGTACTTAAGTCGGATAATTATGTAGAGAGAAGGGGTGTTTCCTTCAATTGCATGAGCACGTGAAACTACATATGACATTTGTTTTTGAACTTTAGAGCGAAATGTACAATAGTTATTACGTAGTAGTCTTTCGAAAGTTTGGGGGTAAAAGTCTGGTGGGCAACCCCCTTTGTGGGTAACGGCGTCTAAAAGGTTAGGAATCACTGCCCTAGGTGGTCATTAGTGTACAATTTGAGGCGAAAGTTGGTCACTGATTGGGGATAGAGGTGATAACACTGACTTCCGCCCCGGTATCCACTAGGAATCGGGTCCCCCATGTATATGAGGTACCTTCGAGCTTAGTCGAAGTCGTTAGTCGCCATTATAGGCCTAGTAGTTGCCCTGCTTTGTGGCGGAGAAACTGCATGGTTGTTCGCACTTATGGGCTATATTACCGAAACGCAGGTGGTAAAAGAAGTAACCTGGGAAACTAGGTTTCCGGCGATGATCTGGAGTGACTGCGGTGCTTACGGTCTAGGGTGAGATTATCAACTTGATGCGGTCAATGGTCGTGCCAAATTCATCCACTGCTATTCAGCCGGAAATGCTGCTGCGTAGGTGCGCGTGTTTGTGTGCCAACCAATCAGTGTCCGCTATTGATTTGCTTCCAATTGGAAATCGTTCTCGCGTTCATGTGACTCTCGTAGCAGACAGTTTTGACGTGCTCACATGTGCTGAGCGGAGTGTACCGCTTTACGATTGCTACTAAAGTTCTCCTACTACCATATCGCTGTTCTGATTTTATTTGGATGTAAAAATACTGAAGCCGGTCTATTTACGATGATAAGGCGTCCAATGCCGACGGCTCGCTAGTCGCACGTGTCGCTGGGCTTGTGACGGCGCTACGTCGGGCAAGTGCTCTGCAATCAACTTCGACTTATTGATCGATGCGAAACGCCAGGAATTAGTGGATCCTGCAACGAAACAGTCAGCGTGGCATCAGCGCCGACATCGCATCTATCACCCTGGTCTATGCCTTATCCAGGACCACACCAGGTCACGTCAACCTTTTCTCTCAGTACTCAAAGCTGGTTCAGCCAATGAACGCAGCTCTGCAAGTGGCATCCCACGTCACGCACCACATTCGGACGAATGGCCCGCCCGTTTCATATCATGAACGTCTACTTTAAGCAGGAACATTTAAGGTGGCTAGGGCGGAGTTTGAGCATATGCTCGAAATCTGGATAATCCGCCCTTCAGATAGCCCTTGGTCCTCTAAACTGCAGATGGTTCTTAAGAAAATTGGCAACTACCGCGCACCCAATAAAACGACCGGTGCATCTAGGTACCCCATCCCACGCACGCAAGATCTCACCGCATACCTCACATGAACGACATGCTTCCGAAAGTTTGATCTTGTTCGGGCATATCATGGGGTAGCAGTAGAAGAAAAAGATATTCCTAAAACAGCCGTCTTCACTAACTTCGGCTTGTTCGAATTTTTATGAATACCTTCCGGTTGTGCAACATCGCACAAAACGCCTGACGCTTCATTCACGATGTCACTCGTGGTCTAGATTTTGCCTAGTCCTACCTCGATGACACTCTAGTGGGCAGTTTGCCGGAAGAAGATCACCTCTACCACTTCCGTCCTTTCTTCCAGCGGTTGACCCAACACAGTGTCACAGTCAACCCGCCCAAGTGTGCACTCGGCAAGTAGACGGTAGAATCCATAGGCCACCTCGTCTCATCGTCTGGTACCGAGGTTCTTTCTGATAAACTTCCCAGCTCCGATAATTCACGGAGGTACGCAGACCATCGCAACACATTAAAGTCCAGTCTTGTTGAGATGGATATGCTGCAGATACGTTGACAAAGCCAAATTGCGAAGGCTTGATCAGAAAGTGAAGGGATTCCTATTTGAAAACGACAAGACATATTATTCCTGTCAATATTATTAGCATATCCTTCCTTTTTGGAAACTTTGAGACCAGATAGCAATCCTTCTTAAGCAAGTGGATTCTTTCACTATCGCTCCCAACTTTTGTCGTTCCCAAGCATATATTTGAGGACTAAAAAGAGCGCCATTCAGAAGCTGTACACTCGAATCACTGGGCATTCAGCAAGGAAATCAAGGACATAGCTTCGAACTGTCGAATCTATAACATTCAGCGGAACGACCCAAATCGTCTCTAGAAGATAAAGTTCATTAACTGACACATAGACCTACTTCCGCATTGGCTGAAATATGTCTAAACAACTTTTTGGTAGCCGACGTAGGAATTTATGAGATAGGTGCTAGTACTGGACAATAAATATGCCTCGGTTTTCAGATGAATTGTACCGCCCAGACGACTGACTTTTTGACGTACCACTGCGTCGAGGCTGATTGCTAAGAGGCTTGTAGGAAACGAGAACACTTCAAATGGAATCGCATGGAAACAAAAAAATATGACGTACGGGTTTCGCGATTAACTTATTTATAGCAACTTACTCGAGTGAGTGGGGTTAGCACATTGAATCCGATCGGTGAGAATCGTAACAAGCTTGAGACGAATGGAATGTAGCAAGAAACAAAACCGGTATCAAAATCAATAACTTGTTAACGCATTAACTGGCAATTGATGTGCGAATATGTCAGGCGCTCCTTGATCCATTTTTCTCCCATTCCTGCTTTGGAGTGTTCGTTTGCTCCACTTCGGTGGCAGTCGAACTGATCGTTGAGCGTAGCAATTTCGATGCAGACGTTTCGTCAACCGGTGCAGAATCATACCATATAACAAATAAAGTAGCGTGTTGAATATTGGGTGTAATCCGCCTCGAAAACACTGCACTCCGCGATCGGTTTCAAAGTTATGTGTTCTCATAAGGTGGAGACAGTAAGCATCGATCTCGGGACCATTGAGATGGTATTTGGGACCAGGAGCCATTGGGTACCGAGTCACAAAGTGCAACGCTTGTCACAACGATTAATGACTAATTGGAGGGGTCATTTTGATGCATTCGTTGTGTGGAAGGCGTGCAATGTTTACGAGACGGGCAAAACAAATATCCAGCTGCTTCAGCTAAGGTCCCAGTGTTCGAATTGGCCAATGAGAATAACGGTCCACATTGAGATTACGTGTCACAACCCAATAAAAAATGGGTGCTTTAAAATAACCCTTGCAAAAAGCAAGGTGTTGTTTATCAGGTTTGTGGGTCACTTATCCAGAGTGACCAAGACGATAGAAGCGATAGAAAATGCGATTCAACCGTATATTTCAAGTCGAATGGAATTTGCGCGAATACTAATGGGAAAGTTCACTGTCGTTTATCGCAGCTGACTTGTCTTAACACTAGAACGCCCGGAGCGGTCATTTCGACCGATCAGCGTTTGTAAATGTGCATATTTTCTACATTTATGGACATTTTTCAAAGATATTTCGTGACTTTTAATATTTTGGGACGTTCTTCATTACTGTGAATTTTCGTTTTCATATCTGTTATAGTTTTCGAGAAGAGGTAGCTGTGTTCATACTAGCTAGAAAGCCCGTTAGCGGTCAAAATGACCGCTTCTCTCTAATCCAGTTCCTCTTTTTATTTTTAGCCACCACTATCATTTCTGACAGTTATATACTATAGCAGTCAAAACAGGAGTGAAAACTAGCCGAATCACGATTTTACTGTGATATTGTGCGTTCAGTCAGATAAATTCCAGTGACATTTTTGTACACAATGGCACTTCTGGGGAAAACAGCCTTTGCGGTTTTACGAGAACTTACAACCATCGATGACAACGAGTCTGGAGACGAGAACGATTATAATGTTGATGAGGACTCCATCTTTCACGAGTCAGCAGAAGATCACAGCATGTCTGATAGTCAAACGTCTGATGATTACACTCCATATGAGGACCCTAGAGAGAGTGTATCAACCGATTCGGTATCTCCCGGTGAGCTTCACGTATCGAAAGATGGTAGCACGTGGATCGCAGTGGAGTTCGAAACATCTACTGTTGGTAGGATTCCATCACAGAATGTGTTTAAGCCTAGACACGGAGCAACTCCCTATGCTAAGAAATGTGTGAAATATGGTGAGCTGTCGAGCACTTTTGACATCATAATCACGCCCCAGATGCTGAAACATATTCAAGTATGTACTGAAGCTGAGGCCAAGAGAGTTTTAGGTGTCAGTTGTCAGTGGAGCGTAAGTCTTCCAGAGCTGCGTGCCTTTATTGGTCTACTTTACATCAGAGGCTTCATGGGTCTGAAGAACATGCCGTTGAATATGATGTGGTGCGATGGATTTGGACTGCCTATTTTCAGGGAGACAACTGGCAAGAACAGCTTCAAAGAAATAATGAGGCTCCTCCGTTTTGACATGCAAACTACCCGATGTGAAAGACTGCTAACTGATAAGTTTGCTTTGGTATCTGAATTGTGAAATGCATTCATTCGCAACTCTCAACAATGCTATGTGCCTGCGCAGAATCTCACAGTTGATGAGCAATTGTTTCCCTCCAAAACCCGTCGTCGTTTTCTCCAGTACATGCCCAACAAACCAGATAAATTCGGTATCAAGTTTTGGATGCTGGCAGAAGTAGACAGCAAGTATCTCGTTAATGGATTTCCATATCTCGGGAAGGACGCAACTCGATCAAGAGGAGAAAGTCTTGCAGAGAGCGTGGTATTGCGCTTGGTGTCACCATTATTTGGAAAAGGGTACAACGTCACATGTGACAACTTCTTTACGTCGGTAGCATTAGGAGAAATGCTGGCCAAGAAAAACACAAGTATGGTGGGAACACTTTGAGCTAATAGAAAGGAAGTACCATCGATTTTGAAGCAAAGAAATAGAGAGCTGTTCAGTTCACTTATGATGAGGAATGAAAATAAGCACACATTAACATCCTACCAGTGTAGAAGGAATAAGAGTGTTTTGGTTTTCAGTTCCCTGCATAGTAACTCTTCCGTTCAACTCTGGAAAGAAGAAACCCGAGACTGTGTTGTTTTACAACTCCACAAAGTATGGTGTGGATGTACTCGACCAAATGACAAGAGCACTCACTGTGAAGTCATCATCTCGAAGATGGCCAGTCCAAGTCTTTTTCAACGCACTGGATTTGGCTGGCATAAATTCCTGGATACTTTATAACAGTGTTTGCGGAACTAAAATATCTCGCCGGTCGTATCTGGTGGGTCTTTCGGAAGAACTGCTTACATGTAAACATCACACAAGGTACGTGACAACGGGAATTACGACGAACAACTCAGCGGAGTCGGGAAGTCGTGTGAACATTAAACGTCGGCAGTGTCAGATTGGTAACTGTAAAGGTAACAAATCACAAAACAAGTGCTCTGTTTGTGAAAAAATAGTTTGCGGCTCATGTGGACAGATTGAGCGAGTTATCACTTGCTTCAAGTGCAAATTGGAGTAGGTATACGGAATTGTTTACAATTTTTGAAAAAAATTAAACCTTAATACAATCATTTTTCTGTTACAGGTATGTTCTATACATTAGTTTTTAAGAAATGCCGTGAAAAAATTCTTAACTGAAAGTTGGGATAAAAAAATATAGCAGTGCGGTCATTTTGACCGGTGCCGGGTGTTCTAGGTATAACGGCGGAGCGGTTTTTCTAGTGTTAAGGATGGCTCAGCGTTGCAGTCCATCGATTGACTATGAAATCCCGCTTGATCCACTTCAATAAGTCTGTATGGATGGTAAAAATGTATTTGATTGGGTACAAATCTGACAAAAATACATGTGGAAACAAACGTCACGATAAGACTGCGTTGACGAAATGCGACCGGTTGCTCTCCATAAAATGCGAAAGACACGCTGTGATTGGGGGAGAAAAAAAAACAAAAATTGAAATGACACTGTCCGGTAACAAATGGAGGAAGCGAAGTAGGTTGCTCGATAGAGGACAAAACCTAGCCCCATAGGTAACAAAACAGAGTAGCCGGATTAGCAAATCAAACAACAGTTGTCTGGAAAGCTTTCAAATGAACGAGTTTGCGCGTATAAAACTAATAATGAGACAGCAATCTTAGTCATCATTGCAGCATGCCAGTGCGGGCCACCGTGAGGAAAGCAGAGATTCGTAGAACCAACCGATCAGAAGGCCCTTTCGAAGTCAGGTGTAGGATGAGAGTGAACAGTCCCCTTACGTAAGTGAAATCAAATTTCAACTGAACATGGTGTAATATGGTAAGTTAAAAAAGCAGACACACAAACTGATGGGTTGGGTTGGTAAAAACAAGAATTACAAGCAACTACACAATGGGAAAAATAACTGAATCGAAAAACAATGAATCCACTAGATCAGTCCACTCACTGGCAGCAAGGATTCCATGTGCGCCGACCCAGAGGAAACAGAGTGGAACGGAGCGTATACAGATCTGTTTCATAGTAAGTCCGGATGTATGCACTAGGTGCATTCAAGCTTTCATGACGTGATCAACAGAGTGCGAAAAGCGTTGCAGAAACGAGGTCAAGTCGCTGTTCTTCACACTTCTCAACGGCAATGGCTCTCAGTCACATGTGCTGAAAGCCGACGCTGAATGACACCAATTGAGTGTACTAAATTAGGTCCCCTTCCGGTGCCTCCAAAAATGATGGAAGTCACTGTAATTGACGGGTTAATGCCAGACTTAGATGCTTTTGGTTATAGTGCTCAAGAACAATATGGTTTCAGTTGGAATCGGTCTACTGATCACACGAACCGACTGGACAGAGGCGATGGATAATGGGGCAAGAACTGATGAAGATTTCCATAACTTTCCGGCGGCACTCGATCGGTTGTACCATCATATTCTCTTTACAGAGCAACTGCATTGCTAATCCTCCCTGGCGACTTCCGCCTTCACAGGCGTCTGCGGAGAAAAGTATGCGCATGTATGGCAGATTCCATTCAAGTTTACTGTGGGGTACTATAAGACTTGACCCTAGCCCACGTCTGTTTTTGATGTTTGTTAACCATCAGGTAAGGTTTATTGTTTCGAACTGTTCACTTTATGTCAATGAGGTCAAAGTGGGACCAGTTATTGAGTTGCCATACCATACCATACCATTGAGATTCTATACTGCTTCCAGTCAGTATCAATAAGGTCCATAAAGGATCAGTCTGGAATCTACTTTATCTCAATTTAGTGAATGTGTTTCAATTACGACACAAAAAGGATCCTTCCATAGAGGCCCGGAGCTCAGCGTCTGCAGAATGCCAGTGAGAGGAATCGCGACTTGCCGATTCAGGAAAATCATGGCTGTTCGGAACAGCCGAAAACTACGAAGGAAGGGCAGCCAACATGTAGACCGCTTGCAGAGGTTGATTGGATGTTTCCAATAATTTTCTTCCTTAACGCATACGCCCTCGCGTACGAGGTATATATATATATATATATATATATATATATATATATATATATATATATATATATATATATATATATATATATATATAGATCACAATGCGTAGTACAGATATTGTGCCATCGGAATCATGGCAGAATAGGGAAAGTGGATGGCAATAAGAAGGGAAAACAGGAAATTTTTCCTTTTGTCCAGTGTTACACTCAAGGTTTTTGAGTTTTCTCTAATAGCTTGTTAGTAAGGAGGGGAAAGGGAATGACCGCAAAGAGCAGACATACGTCCACTACGGACATTAATCTTCAGCCATGTTTTACAGGATCTTCAACTAGCGACACCCTGTATCCTTGAAATCGCAACTAAAGAGGCGAGAAAAACCGACTGAGGCAAACTGTTGCTTCAGCTTTTCGTGCCTCTCCTCCAAGTCATAGGTTGTCCATCGCGCCGCCCGCTCTAGCCGTGTCCAGAACTGTGAACAACGCCCGATGCGGAAAACGATGATCGGGCATGCGCAATATGTGACCAAGCCACCGAAGCTGACGCAGCGGAACGATATCCTCAATCGAGTAGCTGTCTCCATCCAACACACGCTATCTAACTTCCACACTGGTTACATGGTGCAGTCATCACGCAGGGGCAACGGGCGGCAAACAACGGTGCTTGAAGAGACAGTCCGCGTAGGTCACAGATAGGAACACGCAAGGTCTTGCAGTCGCAGTATAGGCCCATCCACTGATGAATACGTTAAGGCGAAGTCATAAGTGCCACAGACTGAAGAAAGCGAGACGAACTCTTGAGAGAAGCATCGAAATCTCGTCTACAACAGCTCCATCGGCAGTGATGCAGTTTTCCATGTAGACAAAACTCTCTATAACCTCCAGTGTCTCACCACCAACAATAAGTGCAGATACAGGAATCTGCCAGTCTTTAAAAAGAGCCTTGCACATGGATGAGGAAAAGTTCATGCCTTAGTGGCCAAGCGGCTAACAGCAGGTCGGACGGCCTGTGGGTCGTTACCCAGCAAGACGATACCATCACGGTAGTCCAAATCAACTACAGATAATCTGGGAGGAGCTCAACAACAGCATTCTTAAGGATATCGATAATGGCAAATTGAAGAGGATTGGAGAGAAAGTGCGTCCTGTTGAATCACTATGGTGACAATAAAGGGAGGTGAAATTTTGCCATAAGCAGTAGTAGTATTGGTAGTAGTATTAGTATTGGTCGTCGTAGTAGTAGTAGTAGGTAGTACACGTTAGCTGCAGGTGGAAAACATCTTAGCTATTGTGCCGCAATACAAAAGACAAGAAAAAGAAAACAAACAGTGGCACGCTGGCTGAGTCCCCAGTAACGGATGGACATTGTTCCGGAGAGCCAACAGCTGGCTACCGTGCCGTAAAAAGTCATATAATGCCTAGGAGTAAGTTGTAGTAGTATAGACCGCAGTCTGTCAATAGACATGGAGCCAAACATAAACATGGAAATCAATAATAGAAGTTAGGTTGAACATCGTATCAGCATCATGGCACATTAACTGAAGAGGAGCAACGCAGTTCAGATATTGTACCGCAGTATAAAACAACGGAGCATTTTTGGTTAGGTTGCACACGCCATTTTTAATTTTTTGTCGTTTTTAATCGTTAAGCATTAAGCATCCGAATCTAAGCAGTTATATTCACAGATCCTCCACTGGTTTCGAGTAAGAGACATATCCTGAATCGTTTCCAGCCATCGGCACTCCTCGTCCTTTAGTCCCCAACCAGATAGACGAGTGGATCCAGTGGTGGCAAGACGTGAAGTCAACGGTTTTATTTGCTGTCGCCAGGTGGATGGTGGACCACCACGTGATCCGTTCCGGTTGAGTCCTGCACGAGCAAACAGAGCGCGATAGGACAGACGCTCAGCTGACATACGCAGGACGTGACCGAGCCATCTTAACTCGTGCGACAAAACCAACCTGCTGAAGGGAATACTTGCATTCCCTAAAACACGACGTCTGTTGTTGCCACCACACACGAGCAGTATCCCTCAAGCACTTGTTGTTGAATGCTGAGGGCCGGCGCGTATCGTCTACGCGAACTGGCCATGACTCGCTTCCGCATAACAACACCGCCCGAACATTGGCATTGTAAACACGACACTTTACCAAGAGGGAGATATCCCAGCGACGCCCCAAGCGCTGCAAGTCAACAAACGCCGATTGAGTTTTGGCGATGCGAAGAGAAACTTCCCTTCTAATGGTACCACTAGCAGACACACAGTTGCCAGGGTAGACAAAGTTATCCATTTGTTCAAGCTGTGTACCTTCAATATTGATCACGGGAACAGTTGAGTACCAATCCTGAAGCAGCATTTTACAATTTGACGGGGCAAAGCAAATTCCGTACCTAGATGCCTCAATCGTCAGGCGGTCTCGATTGGTTTGCATGCTCTGTGAGTCCTCACCAAGTAAGGCGATATAATCGGCATGATCTAAGTCGGTTGCTTGTTTGCCCGATAATAGCTGGATACCAAAATGTTGGCAACCGTCTAGAGCTCTAGACAGGATTTCTTTAATCGCAAAATTGAAGAGGAACGGGGACATAGAACAGCCTTGTCGTACACCACTAATGATAAGAAAGGACGACGAAAGCCTGCCATACACCTTCACTCTGTCAGAGATGTGGAATTACAGTGCGCGTAAGATAGCAGTATACGTTCCTGACACACCGTTGCTTGGCGAACAACGACATAGTGCAGGTCGATCAACCGAGTAGAATGCGGCAAGGAGGTACAGGAATGCAACGATGGTAGGCCACTTGAAAAGGTGGCGGTGACGGAGTGTGAATATCTGATCCACACACCTGCGCAGAGTTCGGAAGCCACCTTGTTCTTCCCGGTACTGCGAATTGCGAATGGAAGATGGTCTATGGAGTAGAATGGATGCCAATAGCTTAGAGGTAACCGAAATGAGACAAATCCCCGGTGATTGGTACACAAAGTGCAAGCACCCTTATCAAAAACCGGGACAATAACTGACTCGGCCCAGGACGAAGACTCCTTTTCTGCATGCCAGATTTTGGAAAACAATGAGGTTAGCTGGCTAATGATGACTAACCCACCATATTTGAACAGTTCCGGAGGAAGTACGTCTGAGCCCGCAGCCCTGAATCGTCTTAGGTGTCGAATCGCAAGACAAACTTCCGCTTCGTTGAGTGGATCAAGTGTGACGACTCAGGGCTGGCAGCTGGGTTCCCAGGGGATATGAGTGGACGGTGAGGGCAATTGAACTGGGAATGAAAATGTTCGGCTCATCAGTCCAAGCGCCTCTGTAAGTTGGCAATCGGAAAACCATTCGCTTCGCATATAGTCTCACTGACACCAGACTTTCTGTGGCCAGTGGATCGAAGGAACTGGAAGACTTTGTCAGTATTGCTAGAAACGGCAGCAGCCTACATTGCCGAAGCACGCTGGGAACACGAGGCTTCACGGTCACTGCGTAGGCTTCGTTTGAGCTGCCGACTGACAGAACGGCGCAGTTAATCACGATCAGACTCCGCTGAGAGATTCCTGCGGCGATCAAATAAATCCAAAGAGCGCGTGGAGATCCAGACCCTATAGGGTGATGAGCAAGACAACAGACGCTGTCCCGAAGAGATCATGGTCCTCTGCATGCACGTGCACTGCTTCTCAATATCTTGCGGTGGGTCGCAAACAATTGTACAAACCAAGGAAGCTTGATAACTGCTGAAGCGAAACAGTAGATGGTTTGTTTCTGTCTATCTTTATTTTCAGGGACCCTCCGAAACTCTTGCAGATGTTCGCACTGACAAGAGCACAGTCTGAGTCAAGAAAACTAGACCAGATGGATTTGCAATCCTTTACACTACCCCTCCAACTAAAACTGATTACAAAATGATTTATCTGAGACCATGCTTAAGACGCAGAAGGGGGTCGCAAAGTAACGCAACATCTCCTCGAATGCCGAAACCTGGTGCTAGAGAGAAACAGATGATTATCTTCGCATAGTGTGAAAAGTCGCTCCATTATCTGAGCAGCTCTCATCGAGCGCATAGTGACCACCGAGGTGACTTTCGCATGTCAGCAGACAACCGACCAGTGCGTGGAGATATGTAGCAAGGATAACAATGTCAGATTTGCAGGCTTTGTCAAAGAGCTGATGAAGTTCACGGTAGAAATCGTCCTTGACGGAGTCGGAACTGCAGTCAGTTCAAGCGTAAGCTGAGATCACAAGCAAGTTACGCCTCACCTCACGATATCGGTTTATCTTGCATGATGCCCGAAGCCGAACTGCGCACAGTCGGCTAGTAATCGGGAACCAGTCCAACAGTGCTGCCTCGGCTTTGCTACTTAGCGCTACACCAACGCCAGCCAAGCCTGCTGCAGCGGCTTCTGCGTCACCAGATAGACGTAGGTGAAATATGGCTCCGTGGTCTGTGGGAGATCTCAACTCAATCACAGTACTTGGATCTTGTAAGCGCGTTCCGGAAAGACAGCAAACATCGATGGCGAGGGATCCCAGGGTGTGCGCAAGGCCAGCTTGCTGCTCGATTTGCATGAGTGTATGTACATTGAAGCATACCAGACGGAACGAAGAGTGATGCTAAAGGAGCGCGACTGGGCGAGCTCTCTGGGTGTCCACGAAACCATCCGGAGTAGAATCGTGGAAACAAGAATCCTTTGGTAACGGATAACAGTGATTGGTAACAAAGGAACAGGTGGCGTGTGAAGGTGAGGGACTAGCACGAGCAAAAGCAGCTGAGATCGATATTGCAGTTGAATAGTCTATGGTTTTGTCAGTGGGCTTAATACTACCCGATTGCCCAAGCCGAAGTAGGGAGTTGTCTTAGGGGACTCCACCCGGAACCTCTGGCAAAATAGCCTGCCGCATAGCAGCAGGACGGTTGGGAGACTGTCAGTCTGATCCCTAACCATTGACCTGTTTGGTATGAGTGGCACTGAAGGGACTTGAAAATAACCACCCAGCGTAGCTCATGGGTCACAGGGGTACATAAACCATCGCACGACGTAAAGGTCCAGTCTTGTTGCGATGGGTCCAGTCGGACTGTACATAGCACGAAGTAAGGAAACGAACATCCCGGAAGGTAACTTTTCAATAGACAGTGCCATTAAAGCAGTCAGGTCGACAGAATCGAAGACAGCACGGATAACCAGCGACACAATAGTCGTTGGCTTTTGGTACACATTACGAAGCTCGAGGATCTGGAGGTGCGAAAATTTGATCGATACAGTCATTCACTGTAGTGATTCACGAGTTAGGGATAGGCTGCAAAGAATGATGGACATCAGAAGCTTGCAAAAGAAGGAGAATCATGTTGAGACTACTGTAGTTGGAGCACATTGTGCGCAAGCTCTACTTGAAGATGGGGACGACAAGCAACTCACTCTAAGACGGTGGAACCTCCTCTTTTGATCAAACTGCTGAAAAGAAAGCAGTGAGTTCTCAAACCAGAAAATAGCCACTATCCTTAAATAGGGCGGATAAACCATCTGGGCCGGGTGGTTTAAAATGCCGCAAGAGGCGGAGTTCATGCTAGATTTTCTGGTGGGATGAAGGGCCTGTGGGGATAGACAACCCGGCACGTGCGTGCCTTAGAGGAAACAGATGTAGCTGACAGCCAGCAAAACTGCGAGCCAAAATGTTCACCACATCGTTCCAATCGTCGGTGAAGATTAGTGGGTCATCTTCGCAAATGTTTTCGCTTATACTAAATGGAAAAGATTCGGCGACTTGGAGATAGAAAAATTTTCCGGTATTACCAAAGAGACTAGCAAGTTCCATCTCTGTAGCACAATCACATCATCAGTTCTCAGGGTGCTTTTGTAAACTTCCGCGCAATTCTCGATCATGGAATCAGCGTTCTTCACTACAGCTGGCATCGGTCGGGATCGAGCGCCCTTTATCAAGGGGGCAGTGGTGATCCAGCACTTTGGAGAGTGAAGGGCAACTCCATAATTGTCAATGCTGGCAAGAACTAAGGCATTTTTGGTGCGCATGTAGTGTGAACTCAGAGCAAGCCTTATAGCCATATCAGAAGCAAGGGCTTATCGTTTTAGGGACACCGAGTAACCGAAAACCTAAAGTTTGTAGTTATCCCGAGAAAAGAGATTGAGAAAGAGGTGTGAGTTCAGTGGATGGTGTTGGCGTCTGTGCGATGATCTTATTATGATTTACCAGATTGCAAACGACCCTAACCAGACAGGGAAGCATGATGAACAGGTCCCTGAGTTCAATAACACTAGGAGAGCCGGTGAGCGACCCTAATACTGCGATTCCCCAGGGATGCACTGACTGAAATGAACTTGAAAGACTGCTCAAGCCGATGCTCCTGGAGTGGAGTGCCTACTAGGTAATCACTGAGTAAACGTAGTGTATGCGGATGACAAAGCCTGAAAAGGGTAAAAGCAGATCCATATGTAAGCACTACTAAACGGACCAATGCAGACCTCAGCACCGTTAGTTAAGTATACGACATTTAAAAATGAATGCGCATGATGCAGGACTGACCGATAACGGCTCCAGTGACCAAAAACCAATCGCCTAAAGTGGTCCTTCAATTTGTATCACTAGATTGTCGGATTTGCCAAGGCCTGCGCGAACTGGTCAGACCCGAAGGCTTTGCAAAGCAAGTGAGACTTAAAGGAACGACATAACAGCGTGTCAAGTAAAGGCAACGATTGAAACGCTGTAGCGTAGCGCCTTTCACTCGCGTAACGTTCACCCGGCAGTGGCCAGCGTTAGAGCCGACAAGAAATGCGTAGTTGCATGGCACTGCTTTTCGATGGAGATCACGCACAAGTCGCGAATGCACTTGAGCAGATCAGTGCGTGCTCCAAATGGTTGCTGGAAAAACGCGACAAAGGGAGCTGTTCGTCCTCGCGTTTGTGTGCACATGCACACATATACACACCGAACGGTCAACATAGAATCTCAAAAATTGTCTACTAGGGGAGTTCGTCCCCATTTCAAGGAATACCAGCTGTCATTGAGACAGTACGGTATTGCAAGCCTTTATCAAAAATGGAAATATTCTGTTGATCTGTGAGTCTACCGTCCCGCACAGCTTCGGGAACACTCGTAGCACACCTTACACACATACACGCACACACAAAAGAATGCCGGTGATCGCTTGGCAGCGAAGCGTTGATACAGCGTACCGGTGCACTGTTGACCTCTTTTGCCCTCAACCACTAATCCCAGTGATTTGAAGAGGTCCCCCAAAATACAGGGAGGGAGACACGGTCCCTCTAACGGACAACGTGTCTTTGATCGTGAGTGCTTCCGATGCAATGCTGGTAAACTCGACAGTGGACGTCGCACGTCAGAGGTTAGCCAAAGGATTCGGGTTCTCATTGGACCGTTGTTGAACTTGTACAATCTACGCTGAATAGATCACACTAAGTGCTTTTTTTCCTACCCTATATTTCAGCGTAGACTGTGTGCCATTGTTTTATCCAACTGGGTGAAGCTCAGAGGCAATCAGTCGATGGGATCATACTACCTTTCATTTTACACACTAGCTAGGAGTGAAAAACTCCTCAGCTAGTATCCCGCACCATCGATGGAAAAGATAAGGGTTACGAGGAAGTTGGCAGTAAGGATTGTACAATATGGTGTATGCTGGCTTTTTGAAAGGGAACACAAGGATCAGTTGCAAAAGTCCCACGAAGATGACCAAGTTAAAGGGTCCGCGATACTATTGAAATCAGTAGCCTACTTAATGATGACAATTTTTACCTCACGATTAGAACTGGTTTGCTTCATGCCCCGTTCTCCCCTGTTTACATCATGCTAGTTCGTGCATGCTTTCCCCATTGTTAATCTTCCTTATGGGTTTATTGTGACGCCAGTCGCGAAAACTAGTTCTACAGTGGATTAAAATTGGCTGACGGAGGTAAACTAATCTGCAACAACGTTCTCAATGCTAAGCTGGACGCAGCCACAAGTGGTGCCGAACAATAACTAGTTCAGGAGTACAGGTAACCAACGCGAACTTGAATATTCCATTGAAGGAGACGACTGACATAATTGCAGAGATTGACGCATGAGACGCTATTCATGAGCAATGTCCCCGATACTCCAAACCGGACGGAAAGACGCATCCGCGCAATTATTGTTTGCTCTCAAGTTGCACAGTTCGTGCAGCCAACGTCGGACAACCCGATGAAACAGAGCAAACAGTCCTCAAACACACGGTCTAGGAGCGAAGTAGTGCTGAGTTACGCGGCAATTAAGCAGTGAACAGGGATACCTGATGTTATCTTGACGGCAATTAGAATCCCAAGCCGATATTTGACTGATAGGGGGATAACATGTTATTCAAAATAAGTCCGTTGCAAAGCTCTCGAGTACAAAGATAATATGTCGACCTTCTGGTTCGATTGCCTGCCTAACTCAAGTTTGAGACACTGTCGACCTATCAAGCTAAGGTTCGGCATGCTTATTATCATCATACAACCCGCTCGCCATGAATAACCTACATCGCGCTTACTAGTCACAAACGACGCTTCCGACATAGCATTGCAAGATACTTGTCGAAATATTTCCCGTTGGTCAGTCTAAGGAAATGTGTACCAAGGCTTTCCGTAAACTAGACCGATGTTGCTGTACGTTTTGTACACATGAACCATTGTCACATCATACCTTTAAGTTCACGGTGTTTTTCTAAATCCCCTGTGCAATCCTCGGCTTACAATTCATTTATATTCATTACATTCTATTTCTTTACGGTCTTCTGGACTGCAATTCCTTCGACGTGATGAGGACATCGTTATCACCAAAGAAATATCCGGTATATATATGGGAACAAATGGAAAGGATATTTTTCGTTACTGATGAACAACCAATTTGCACTAATATCTCTGAGTGGAATCTGTACATAAGGATCGGATCAAGTTCATTAAACCGTATCTAGCGTTTCCGAGAAATGTATAGTTATCACTGTTCTATCACATAGACAGACACAATGTCCCCTAAAGAATCACAACTGGACACTTCGAGATAACAGACATTTTATCTGAAACAAGTTATAAAGGTAGTGTCGGAATAGACACGTCCACAAAATCCCTAAAACACTAGAAGCCTGCTGTGTCATGCTAGACAGGGCTCGAACAAGCTATCCAAGGTATTGTGCTTACAGCTCTACCAAGTTGGTAAGTAAAGTACATGGTTTAAAAGCACAGCCAACAGAACAGCGATAAACACCTAATTGAACATGTTAAGAGAAGTAAACAGAAAGAAGAGAATAAACACACATGACCTTAAAGAAATGTACACCATGTTGGACTTTCGGAGTGCGATGTGCTTCTTTAGATGGCTGGCCGCATCCCGTGCCAGATGTGCCTGTCACTGCGGTCTCCAGGAGACAACCACAGGACGTCTGCGCCTACAGAGAAACCATGAGTGGCTTGAGTTGCACCACACACAGCTTCATCCACGCATCCCATATAAAGTACAAACATGAAGGAACAAGACCGGAAGGCATGTAGACGGGAGTCATATTTCATCAACCGAGCACGCGGACACCAGTTCATCATACACTGCAGCAGCACTCCTGCCTATCAATGTGTGGAACCATGCGTACCAGATGGGCCCAAAGCGGTGGTTGGGCTGTAGCATGTTCCCCATTGGATGGAACCACTGTTTGAGCCTAGTACCATCGGGAAAACGGTGCACCTCATCCCCTAAGCAACGAATCACAGTATCCTAGAACCAGTATAATCAAGGTGACGGTTTTCGACAGGAAGCACCTTGTCAGCATTCACATCAAGCGCAAACACACCGGGGATATCAATAATAAGCCAAAACCTTAAATGCAAGAAAATCAATACACATACACACTTACAGTCCAAATGCAAGTATGCGCAGCACATGTACCACATCGACAGCCTTATTGGTCTGGGTTAGTAAATGCAATGGAATCGAAAGCAGCCTACGTACCGTACGCCGCGCTAATGAGGATAACATTTCATTCGCTTGTATTCTCTTAGATGTTGGCTCCACATGGCCCTGCTGGTGCCTCACCAGGCTATCTCGACCGCATGCGCCACAGCACTGCGCTCGACATGGATAGGGTGGAATCCATCGGCGCATGTCGTTTATTCAAACGATGTTTTTCCTCCGCATGCAGCAGTGATTGTTCCTACACATGAGCAAGCGCAACTCATGAGTAGCACACGCCATTCGCGTCCATCCCCTGCCTTTGATTTCCAAGACCTAAAATCTACATCTGTTAGTGTTAGACTAACCTTGATCACGCCCTCGTAACGTAGGTTAATCATCATCAGCAGCAGCAGCAACAACAACATCAACATCATTACCAACATCATACAAGTTTGCTGCAGTTGGGAAACACCTCAGCTACTGTGCCGCAATACATACGAAAAAATATGCAACAGAGGCACCTTGGGATGAGTTCCCAGTAACGGATGGACGCCGTTCCGAAGAGCTAACGCCCGGCTAAGGTGCCACAAAAACGAGTTATGTTATGCCTAGTGAATGAGATCGTGATTGGAGGGCAAGGCTAACCGGGATGGGGAGGAACAAAAAAACTTGCAACACAATCGCCATTGAGATCGGGTCCTAGCTATCTCAACAAGTGCATCCAGCCAAGCGTGTTCCTAGTCTTTCGGACTCCACAACCACGGAGCATAGAGGCTCTAACCCAGACCAACTCCGAAATAAGGGCCTTCATTCCTCTTCACCAAGTCATCGTCTGGTCTCCCCTCCTCTTCTTCCATCCACAACCCCGGCGCGCAAACAACGCACGTCGCGGGAGTTGATGGGCTGGCATGCGCAACACGTAGCTGAGCCATCGCATCCTGGTGCATGAAATAACGGTGTTGAGCGGTTCGCTTCTTCTATCTGCGCCATAAACAAGGCGTCGAACACGCTCATTGCTCCCATGGCGTTGCCACCAGATATGAGCCAAACTACGAAGGCACCGGTAGTCGAACGTAACTAGCCTCCTTATGTCTGCTGATCTAATGGGTCAGGTTTCACATTCGTACAGTAGGGTCGTACGTATGGCTGCATTGCATACTCTACCCTTCAGGGAGATGGTGATGTCGCGCCGTCGCCATAGGTGGCGAAGGTAAGCAAAAGCGCCTTGTACTTTAGCTATACGGTTTGTCATGTCCTCTTTAATTCCAACGGCGCAGATGCAACTAACTAGGTGGTTGAACTTTTGAACGACTTCCAGCTGATCCCCACCAAGGATCAGCGCAGGATCCGGTCCCTGCCAATCCTGGAGGAACGCTTTGGACTTGTGGGTACAAAGCATAGCCCGAAACGGATGATAGCCAGTGCTAATCTGTCCTGTGCCGCTTGGCACGCCTGGGAGCTATCACAGATGAGGGCAATATTGTCAGCATACACCAAGTCAAGAAGTCGTTCACATTGGAGCAGCTCAACACCTCCTAAGTCGTGTGCTGTGAACGCGCTCTTCATAACTTCGTCAATAGTGAAGTTGAAAAGGTGACAGCGGGCGTCCTTACCAACAATTGTTTCAATAACACTAGTTCTCCACCTGCCTGTTCACCGTATCAGACGAAATAACTTCCGATGTTTAACAAGGGCAGCGGCCACTTCCATCTCTGACGCACTATGAGACCACCAGGATTCACGGCCTCTTCAAAAATAGCAGGGAGTTTTGCCCTCAAGTCTTTGCGAGTCTCGTTGTCTTCGCTTCCAGCCGGAATGTGCCGGCGAGCATCGATAAGTTCCACAGACTGCGAAGAGACCCAATGTCTATTTTGGCTAGTGGATTTGCCACATGATGATTTACCTGCTGCTAGTAAGGTCTGGTGAACATGCGACCAGTGACCTTCAATTGTCTCCAGTGAGCGCTTACTCAACTCGCATGTCAGTGTACTTTGATAGGCATTCAGAACAACTAGCTTTGTCAGTTGGCTGGTGTCAATACGCTCACAGCGTCGTCGTGGGCGTCCGCCAAATGGCATCCGCATATTAGCACATACAAGTGCATGGTCAGTGTCCACACATGTGCTCCCAATCGAGCGACAGTTCTGGATGCAGCCCCTCCAGCGGTAACTGATTGCAAGGTGCTCGATTTGCGTCCAAGGCTGGTGGGCGCCAAGTCACCCTCCGGCGACCGATGTGTCGGAAGTTAGTGCTCGTAAGAAATAAGCGGGCATCTTCACTCAAATGAAGTAACCGCTCACCGTTATCATTACGGGAGCCTACACCGTGGTGACCGTCCAGATGCATTTCATCGGTGGACTTGTGCGTTCAGATCCCTCGCCAGCACAGCAGTGCCCGAGCTTCTTCTGTGGCGAAGGAGCTGGGTCAGTTGGCGGTAGAAGTCGTTCTTTACCGACTCATCGCTACAGTTTGTGGGCGCGTAGACAGCGATGATGAATAAACACCTATTAGTCCCGCGCGACTTCGAAGACTTGAACGAGCCAGCCAATCGGATTGCACACATCCGGCTACTGATTGGAATCCAATCAAGCAGCGCAGCTTCAGCCCGGGGATTCAGAGCAATACTAACACCAGCTTGGCTGGTGCTCGAAGCTGCATCGCCACTGGATAGGCGCAATGAGAAAATACTGCTGGTGTCACCTGAAGGGGATCGCAGAGTGAGCATAGAGCTCGAGTCTTGTAGGCGGGTCTCCGATAAGCAGCAGATATCGATCTCTAATGTTCGGGCAAGTGCTGTCTGTTGACCGATCTGTAGCAATGTGCGTACATTGAGGCATGTCAATCTGAATGAGGATCGAGGGCTTCAAATGGAAGCCGATGAACTGCAGTAGAACGCTTGGTTGGACATGGGCTTGTCGACAGGAGAGGAGTCACGCTCCGCGTTAGCATGTGAGTTTAAATAAGAAGATAAATGCCTAGCAAAGCACGTTGAGGGAGGGCCAAGAATCTGGGGGTTGAAAACTGGGGGGATAAAAATGAAGTTGGAACGGGAGCATAAGCGAGAAAAAGCGTAAGTGGGGGAATAAGAAGACGGGAAGACTTGAGCAGTAGCACTTAAACCCTATCCACCCTGTTCGATGCAGCAGATAGGGCACCGCTGATTATCCTGTGCGGTGGCCAGGTCTTAAGGAATTTGTTTGAAGAGAGATTCATTGTATTGCGTGGGCTGGATATTGTCAGGTTGCCCAGGCCTAGACAGCAGAACGATTAGGGTTCTCAACCAAAGCCTTTGGTTCAAAAACCTGACCGCAAGGCAGCGGGTTTGGCGTTGGGCTACAAGGAGTCCGTCTTAAGGTATAAGGAGCCACCCTCACTCCAACCCCCAAGCTCCAGGATCAGGCTGCGCTTGTCAGGCCTCAAACCATTGACCAATCTGGTATGAGTGGCTCTGAAGGTGCAAAAGCACCACCCAGCATAGCTCAATGGATCAATGAGGCACACAAACCATCGCAGTAGGTTAAGGTCCAGTCTCGTTGCGATGGGCATAGAGATACGGTGACATAACTCTTCGCTATATTAGCATATGAAGTAAGTTGGTTAGCAACGAATCCGCGATAAGTGCAAAACATCAAGAAGTTGTTTGAACATTACAAATGCAACAAAGTTAACGAAGATAAGCGCAACTGGCGTAAGCAACGTGGCCAGTTAATAAAAGATTATTCAGGTAGGCAGAACAAACCCATTAAAGTGGTAGGAAATTTATCCAGCTTAAAAAGACCTATTATATATATATATATATATATATATATATATATATATATATATATATCAAGTATGTCTCGTGCTGTTGAAGTTGCATTTATGATGCTTCTTCATCGCAGTTGGTCTAAACCAACTAACAGTTAATCTAGGTCATTTTAATCTGGATAAAATTCACTGCACTGTATCTGGTTTGTTTAGTTCTGTTATTCTGCTGCATATTTATCAAGCCTGCGTGTTTACTCCCCTTAAATTCGATGTCGGTTGTTTGATATCCCCGGTGTGGCTGCGCTGGATGTGAATGTTGACAAGGTGGTTACCCGCCTAACACCTCCAACTCTATTAGTTGCTCCAGGAGACTGTGAATCGTTGCTTGGGGGACGGGGTGCACGGTGATCATGGTCGTTCTAGGCTCAAAGAGTGGTTCCATCCAGTGTGAAACGGACTACCGCTCAGCCACTGCCTTTTGTATGTCCGGTGCGCATGATTCCCAACATAGATATACAGGAATGCTGTTGCTGTGCACGTAGAAGGAGTGGGGGCCGGTTCCGTTGATATGGAGTGTGCGGATAGAGATGTGGTGGTTCAGCGCAAGCCCCCATGGTTCCTCTGTAGTCACAGGCGTCCTGTGGTTGTACCCATGGAGGTCGCAGTAACAAGCAAATCCGTCACTGGATGCCGCCAACCATGTCCATTTCACACGCTCGTTATCACAGAGTTGAGAGGATAATATAATGGGAAAAGGAAGACTTATCAGGTGTTTGTCAGAATATAGGGATCTCAAAATGCAGCATAGTTACCAAGTACAGCGGCGTGACAGACTAAGCTACTGTGAAGATTTAGTTTGGAAAACAAAGGAGTAGAGCAATACGAAGGATCAAAAAACCTGACTGTGCTTAATCTAGGTCGCTAAAAGGGAGTGAAGGAAGTGGGAACAGATGTGACCATTTTCATTTGATGTACGGGTAAGAACAGCAGAAGATTAGGGACTGTGGAGAAAATACAAAAGGAGAAGTGGTATGTACACTAGTAAGCTACTCACTTGCATGAGTAGTTCACTTATTCGTTGACGTCGAGATGAAAATTCACTGTGCTAGTTAGTGTCAGCTCAACTTCTTTGTCCTCGACGGCCAAATTCCTAGTCGACAAATTCAGTTTGGCGTTAACTTCATCCACTAACTGGTCTGCGCTGGGACGTTTTTCTGTGTTTGGACTATTCGCTGTCCCACCTTCCTGTAATTGAGAGGAAGAAGAGTATGTGCTCAGTTCACCCAGCAGCATAGTGGGGCTCAAGCGGAACGGTCGTTGCAAGTGCTGCTCGAGTTTACCACAAGCCGCAAGGACAAGGCCAACAAAGAAGGGGGAAGGATGAGCCGGTCGACTCGTGTATTCCGGATGAAATTGAGTTGCGACGAAAAAGGGATGTCGAACGGGACTCTGCTTTGGCATTTGAATGTCCAATTTTGCAGGCGGTGGGAAACAATTTTCCAACTGACTAACGGTAGTTCCGTGAGGCAATGGGCGAAAGAGTTCGATGACCTCCATCCGATTGCCCACATCAGAGTCACGTCCCACAACCGCCAATCCGGCGGTTTCCAGTGTGTTGACAAACTCCGGATTCACTTCATACCGATGTCGATGCCGTGCATCAAAAAACGGTGCGTTGATCAAACGGTGTACGACGCTGTCAGTACGAAGCGGTCCTGGTCCGTCACCACATCCGGAGACTGGAATGTCTGCACAACTATAATTCCTATTCAAGTAGTCGACCGCGGTATCCGTCAAGTAAAACGAGGTTCGACGGCGCCCAAGCCGCATTGTGCCACCCATATGTCCTGGATTAAATTCAGGCATTTCGATTACAACGGGAAACTTGCAGTGAGCATCAAATTCGGTGGAATTGGCATCCTGAGTAGAAGAGAACAAGGTTGATGAGGAAAAGTTTCGGAACACGGTGAAAACGAAGACAACAGAGTGGGATGAAGCAAAACAGAATAGTCAGTGGGTGTGATGCGAAATGGTACAGTGATTTCGCGTTCACGTGCGACGGTAACAGCGCATGCGCATAGTTGAGTACCTTCACCAGTAACATTTAAGATTAGGAAGGCTAGAAGACGGCAATCAAGGTCATCAGAAAACGGCCGCCTGCTACACTAGACCGCTCAGGGGCTCAATGGAAATAAGCGACGATGTTTCCTGCATTGTTACAAGAATCCGCAGTAGCAGATGATCAAAACATGCTGTCAGCGCCAGATGATCACTATGTTAGATCGAGTAGAGGAGTTTACCACAAGAAAAGTCCGTCAGGTCTGTGGACGAGCGGAAGAGGCCGATATCACTCGGGACTAGCAGTAAACCAAATTCCAACAAAGCATGGTGATGAGACGCTGGAATTCTATGGAATCACGACAAGCTGGATTGGTCAGGCGAAAATATTAAGCGCACGAAACAACGAGGACAAGGACTTGTCGACCGTGTTATGCGAAATACCAGAAACACAAAATGATAGAAGGTAAAGGCTTGCAGAAGTGAGGCAACAAGAAAAGTAACCTCCCAAGATGACGTTTCAAAAGTGCACCAATCATTGCCCGTAGTCGCCACCGGCAGCATTCGAAGCAAATATTGAACAATATTCCCAGTCGGAAGGGGATTACGAAAATGAGTAAGAATGCCGCCGAATTATGAAAAGTTATAAACTCATCGATCAAGTGATCCTGCATAATAACTTCCAAAGTATGATAGGGGAAAAGCAAGTAGGGGCAAGTGAATGTCCCAAAATCCAAAACTGCAGGACCTGAAACCGTCAAAAAGCAACGCACCGAGATACGTATCAACTGCCTAAGATGGCTAAACATTGGATCCTCTTCAGCCACTTGATAAAAGCAGAAAGGAGACATAGATTGCCATATGTCAACATTTCGATTGTTCTCCTCAGTTGCATACACAATATAAGCAGAAACGCATACACAAACATATACATGGGAAAAATTGGCACACCAATCAAAACGTTAAAATCAAGACCAAGGCAATCTGGTAGCTTGCCTCAAGAGGTTCTGTGCACATCGCACAGATTGATAGGCCCTAATTAGTGACGCTTCACTGATTGCCAACATTATCAGATTCCGGTTACGTAATAGCACTTTAAACGCAGTCTTCGTGGCCACGTTGTGACCAGTTGTCACGAATTGCTTGGTGATAGATTATGACGGAATCCGGAGGGGGGCGGCAGACATGCAGATCGACGGAGTCGTCAAGGGCAGCCCTCTGGGACCCGTCTTTGCAGGCATCTTTCACGGCTTGATCGAAAAACAAGTCTCAGCCAGTATTGGTGAAGCAAGGTTATACAAAAGGTATGTAGATGACATTCTGGTGTTCACCAACAGCGAACATTTTACTCGCCTGTTAACCACTCTAAATTCAATTCACCCCAACTTACCGGTCTCCCACAAGATGGAACAACACGGCTGACTGGCATTTTTGGATATCCTCATTAAGAGACAGGACGGAGGTAGATTGCAGCGCACTGTTTACCACAAGGCAACCTGGAGTGGGCAGTACCTTCACTTTTAAAGTTTTGTCCCGGTTGCATACAAACGCGGCCTAGTGAAAACGCTGTTCTACAGAGTCAGAAGAATTTGTAGTCCGGATACGCTGGAAGCCGAAGAGAAGTTTCTGCATAGGAGTTTGGTGTCAAATGGTTATCCTGAAAAGTTCATCTAAATGCACAGCACAGGCCCCAAAAAGAAACCGCCGGTGCTAACGGTAGAGAAAAAAGCTGTGTATCTGTTTCTGCCCTTCAAAGGAGACCATGTGGCAAATGACATCGGACAGAAGCTTAGGTCCGCCCTAACGCGCACGTACACGACTGCCCAGTTGAGCCTCATGCACACAACTCGGAAACTTATTCTTCATGACCGTCAGGGCTACTCTTTGGCTAGTTCGCCCTTTCATGTGGTTTATCAGTTCAGTTGCAGTTGCAGTGACGTTTACATGGGCAGGACTACCGTCAATTGGCTCAAAGAGTGGCTGAACACTTGCCAAAGTGGGAGGAACAAATGATGCCGCAACAAACTGGAGCGACCCCCAGAATGAACCGGATTCCGTCATTATCTATCACCAAGCAACTCGTGACAACTGGTCACAACGTGGCCACGATGACTGCGTTTAAAGTGCTATTACGTAACCGGAATCCGATAATGTTGGCAATCAGTGAAGCGTCGCTAATTAGGGCCTATCAATCTGTGCGATGTGCACAGAAACTCTTGAGGCAATCTACCAGATTGTCTTGGTCTTGATTTTGACGTTTTTAATGGTGTGCCAATTTTTCCCATGTATATGTTTGTGTATACGATTCTGCTTGTATGGTGTATGCGACTGAGGAGAACAATCGAAATGTTGACATATGGCAATCTATGTCTTCTTTTTGCTTTGATTAAGTGCTTAAGATGGACAAGTATTGAGACATAAATATGTTAGGGAGATGATTTGAACCGTTCCAAGTAACTACAGCTACGGAGACTACGCATAGTCAAATAAAAGTGGTCTGTGCAAATATACTGTGCATCATGTCACTGAGCAAAACTGATGTGTTAATCGTTCACAATGGAAGGGTTAAGTGAATAAATAGACATATTTGCTGGGCACAAAGAGGCAGCTTCTCAGTAAGGACCGCAGGCGTAAACAGTGAGGAGTTTCGCGCTGCATACACAACGGGTCCATGGTATATAAAAGTTCGAGATTAGACAGGTGCTGTCTAAGTAGTACAGAATGTTTAAGAAATAACGGTTATCAGTGGGACCGGATGCCAGAAACACCAGTATACGAGGAGTGTATCGATACTCATGACGGGAGACGGGAGTTGAGTGAACGCCATCTGTGGGTTTTTGTGTACAAAAAGTATCTCAGGTTATGTACAGGATTGATAGCGAAAGAAAAATGGCAGCAGCTGTATGCCGGTACGCACAGTACCGACGCTTCGCTGCCGCGCAATCACCAACAGACGTGGTGCATGGGCTAAGGACACTGCGGGGATCGTCCGGTCCCCTACGCAGACTCGAACCAGTGACGCCTGCGTCGCAAGGCAGACAGCTTGTCCATTCGGCCACCGGCCGGAAAAAGTAGTAGGCATGCGTTTGCGTATAAACTTCTAACGTAGAGTTTACACCATAAATCTAAAGACTGCAGTTCATAAGTTACTTTGTCCATCTTCCCGGAATTCATCAGTGGGTGGTACAATTTTCGTCATACAAATTACGTTCTATTAACTTGTAATGAAAATTCCGTGAGCGAACCAGACGCCCTTTTGGTCTCAAAGAAATGGATATAGGTTATCCGCGCCATTCCCACGAGCATTTCGTGATGTCCATTCCATATAGTATAGTGAGCTATCGGATCTGACCCAACTGCAAAGCCAGAGTTGTGGACATACTGATAAATGATATCAGAGAGGAGAAAAACTCAGCTCCATATTAAGTGATCGGAGTGGTTCGACTCTAGTTCTGAAACAGTTCAGAACTCCACAGCACCACAAGCGCATACTCAGGTCGAACCATGAAGTTAAGTGTGTTGGATTACGTTCGACTACCGGTGTCTTCGCAGTTTGGCTCGCATCTGGTGGGAACACCGCATGGGGAACAAGCGTGTTCAAGGTCCTGTTTGTAGCATAGGAAAAGAAAGTGAACCGCTCAGCACCGTTATTAAACGCAACAGGCTCTGATGGTTCGGCCAGCCCACCGACTCCCGTGACGTGCGTCGTTGGCGCACCGGGGGTGTGGTTGGAAGAAGAGGAGGGGAGACCAGACGATGACTTGGTCAAGAGGAATGAAGGCCCTTATTTCGGAGTTGGCCTCGGTTAGAGCCTCTCGGCTCCGTGGTTGTGGTCCGAAGGACAATAGGCACGTGTAGCTGGATACAATCGATGATATCGCTAGGAGCCGTCATCAATGGCATTCGCGTTGTGAGCTTCTTTGTCCTTCCCTATCCATCTTAGCCGCCCCCCCCCCATCAAGCGCGATCTCTTAGCATAATATAAATTTTGCTACTTAATTTTTTGGCTGCATAGTAGCCGGCTGGTAGCTTTCCGGAACGATACCCACCCGTTACTGGTAGCTTACATGGCATGCAACTGTTGCATATTTTTTCCTTTTAGGTATGCGGCACAGTAACTGAGGTTTTTTCCACTTCTAGCTATCGCGTATAATGATGAATGATGAAGAGTGTTGGATCAGCGCAGTTCCAGATCCAGGACTTGGAGACAACTTAGAACACGAGTGCAACAAATAAGGAACGAATTGAAATGTGAATAGAGAGATCGTTTTCATTTAGCGGAGGGCAGATTCACATATCGTATTAAGACCCAGACAAACTAAAGTTTGCTGAAGCAGCGTACGATGTATTTTTGGAGGGCGCAGTCTCGATGCTATCGGTAAGCACGTAAGGTTGAAGTGAGAGCAAACGCGGGAGTTACGTGCAGCAAGACGGGCAGCGAACCTGGCACAGTGCGTTCAGCATGGTTGTTCAGTTTGATCTCGTATACGAACTGATTGCGTTTCGCTGAAAAGCGTGAGCCTGTCTAGGAAAGCAGTAGACTGATGGTCCCAAATAAAGTGACCATTTCAACCATCGATCATTTGGTACGTGATCTTTTGCATATCAGGTATGTTAGCCAATTGATAATGAGTATTGATTGAGCTAGTAGTAGGTTTAAGAAGCTAATTTAACAGGTATCTCAAAAAGTAGGTTGCAAAAATCGGCACTGAGACTGGATGATAAGTTAATGAAATGAGGAAGGATAAATTACAGGCACCCAAATGATGCCTGAGGGTGATGAACCGGGGATTTCGGGTACCTAATATGGAACCGCCTATCGAGTGGTATGAGCATAGCGAAACCTCAGGGACGAAACTGGTTGAAAATGCCCAGTAACGCAACAGAGATGCCGTGTACACCTAAATTGGGCAAGAAAGATGGCATATTGCCCGAGTCAAGAAGAAAGGAGTCTCGAAGATCTGAGCAGTTGTTGACGTGCATCTAAGCACAGCCTGCTTATGAACAGCACGCCATTTATGAGGATGGGAAGATTTACTGCCAACTAATCGTCGGTAATACTAGAGAGAAGAGCAAAAAGGAGTTATGAAAGCATTTCAGACGGACCACTAGAAGTAAAGCCTCGGGAGAGGGCAAATGGCATGGCGACCTCAGGTGGTAATCGCTCGGGCACCTAAGCATGCTTTTCGTGATAGCTAGCGCTCACCATCGAGGTGATTAAAAGAACGAACCAAATCCGATATCGTTATTGGATCGCATGATGTAGCTATGAACCCTGAGTTATATGTCCATTGGAAAATTGATCCAGGTTGAGTGGTGCACTTAATAATTTGCGTGTTTCGGAACGGCAGATTCCAACACAGTTCTGCTGATATGGCGGGTCAAAACATGAACAACACTGAGGTTCTTGATGAGCAGTTTTCCGTCAATGCGATGGGATTTACTGTCACCGATTAAGTCGTCTGCTTCGAAAGCCAATTGACTGTGTACTCCAATGCTTAAAAATTGTCTGAAAGTGTACAGACGGAGCAAGTCAAGGGAATAAACGACTGGAAAGCAGAGGAGCACAAACAAAAGTCATAGGCAAGAAATGGGCGAATGGATGTGGTCTTCCAAAGCAGGGTCAGATGGCTTCAAGATAGTGATAAACAAAACTGCTATCGCAAGTAAACGAAATAGTGATGCTTTCGCATTCTTTCGTTCTCTCTTAGATGAATATCGTTCATTTTAGCAAATGGCATGCTTGTTAACTCCAACAACATCTTGCACTTCTGGTGACATGGAGTACAACGCTGGAGCTCCATAGACATCAGTGGCCAGTCCAAGGGCGGAAAGGATCAAGGGGTAATGGCTTGACGGCCAGGTACAAAAGTGGCTAACTCACGGGGGCGGAGACTTTCAGACGAAATCGATGAAGAAAGTCACACTTGGACAGAAGATGGAGATGACGTTCTATGAGCAAGCTATCAACGCTTCGGCTTGTATGCAAACTGGATGGGTAGTGGCTGGATCCTCGAAATACATTGATTATCAATCATAATGATGTGAGAAATCCAGTGGTGCAGACGAATGGAATTCACTACAATTAGACCCAGTCAGGCAGCTGTCAAGCACCCGATACTGCAGAGCTACTGAGCAGCCCAGATGGCTGTCAAGACTTCACCTGACCCATAAAGTGATACTTAATCACGAGCAGAGGTAGATAATCGCACAGAAGCGACAAACCGCAGGGTCGATAGACAGGATAAGGGATAAGTAATCAAGACCAAACCAAAAGTCTTCACAAGTAACAAACTGATAACACGGGAGATTTTAGCCCTGAAATATTGCGGAACCGCAACCGATAGATCACATCAAATACAGTGACTTCGTCAACGGAAACGGCCGGAGACATTCTACTCCACTTGCTCTTTCGTCATGGACTAAAAAACGATTTGTAATACGATCCACCGCGAATTTCTCCGCACATTCCCTAGATACATCATTTACTCTGTGGTGAGAAACCGTGTTGGCAAATATATCCCTGATAATACTTGGTTTCTGCGATTCCTAGGGAGTTGGGACAATCACTGACAAATCAACGATATCAAGGGATTTGTAACGCGTTGATCCCTCAACTCTGACAGCTTTTCGTTCGCAATCGGACCTGTCGCATCAGACCCAAACTGTTCCGCGCCGAGATGCTTTGTGCCATCACTTTCAGGAACAAGAGCAAATCTGAAGGATGCAACTGGGGTTACCCGAAAAAGCGGCATCGGCTCGGGAGAATCAGTGCAGCTTGATGACCCTTATTTGAGGTAGTAAGTGCATCATATGCAGTGCACCCTAAACGAGACTCATCAGGGCGTTTTCCGATCACGTGCATGGTACTTGATTGAGGTAACACTGTTTGACTGGGTATCAACGGCCGGTTCGGTGGTATCTTGACTCGGCGGCCGAGTTGCACATGAACGGTCTACGGACCTACAGTTAAAGATTAGAGGAACCGCGTACGTTAATCAGTAGGAAAGTGCTAAGCAACAATTACTACGAAATGCAACCGTGCATTTTGTTTCAAAAACCTTTCTGAAGTTCGCGCGAGATGAGCACGCAGGAACGTTTGCATCCCCAACACCTAGAACTACTTAGGTCCAGACACCACACCAACCATCTTCAATACTGTCATAACATCCGCGGTACAACTAACCGCCTTTTTCTTAGACCGCCTGCTGTTTCAACGTACTTTTAACGACAGCCACGATGATGAAACAGAGTTTAAAATACAGATATCCTCGTAAAAGAAAGGGGATAATCTGTTCTCACACTCTATCGAGTACTGATATGAATCAGAATCCCCTGCCACCAAAATCCGGCGGAGAAACGCATCGTAGATGCGAGCATTACAAAGCCACGGAAGTCGGAGGGGAACGGGTTGTTCACGACCTAATTCCCAGAAACGAGAGCGGACGAGCATAACGTGATTAAGCCAAGTGAATGGTACCATGAAGAGGTCGAAAGCGGAAACAAATGGACAATCTCATCGACCTGACTAGACGACGCAGAGCAAAGGAAACCCCAACCATTATTCATAATGAAAACAGAACCGGTAAATGTAGGCTGAATTTGAGTAATCATGCAGCGCATATAGTTGATAAGAAGAATTCGAAGCTGAAAGCTACTAAGATGCTGAAATTAGTCGAGATAAATGTTAGACGACAAAAAACAGCGGAACACCCTACACTTAAAAGAAAGTAATGCATGAAGCAATTTAACATACAGTAATCAAACGTTTTGCGTTAACTGTGAACTGAGCAATCTGCGCAAAGGATGAAACGGTGAGTGAGCACGGAACTTACTGTCAACCCAAGGACGTTTCGGGAAAACTCTATCACTGCGCACTGCAGGCCAAGACAAAGACCGAGAAAGGGAACACCACGCTCGCGACAGAAACGGATTGCCTCCAACTTCCCTTCAAGGCCCCGAGGTCCAAAACCGCCAGCTACCACAACAGCATCGCAACTGCTCACAGTGAGCCAGGCTTGATGGTACTGGTCTGGACTTAATAAACGAACCTGATTTTCGAGGTTCTCGCAACACACCAACCGGATGTTCACACGACAATCTGCGTAGATGGCCGCGTGGCGCAAAGCCTACCGATCAGAGGGAGAGAGATAAAATAATGCGGTTTAGTGGCGTGGTGGGATAAAAACCGATCCGTAATGAGTTAAAAGGGTAACATAAACACAAAGTGAAAAGAGGTGTAAAAGCAATTTTAGTTTCACGAGATATGCGTAGGGTAGATTATCAGGAATGCATTTACACATGCGGCAAGCAGCGGAGTAACTTCAGTAAACATAAGTGGCTCGATTCGACAATTGGGTAGTGATGACGGTGGTGCACAGAAGCGAGGTTTGTGGACACTTGTTTGCTGACCGTGATCATTCACATATTCAAAAGGATCAGAAAGACGTGGGGAGCCACCGAGGCAATAGTCCGAAGTCACTTAATGATTCTCTAGCTCCCCAGAAGCCCTGGAAGAAGTAATGAAGGTGGCTTTACTTTTTGATGGTCGCGCAAGTATTTACCCACAGAAATGAGACAGATCACTCTCTGATGATTAACGGACTGACATTAATTCAACCGACTACCCTAATATGCGGCGTAGTCCAACATTCAGGAAATTCCGTTCCTGCAGAAACATTTGTGTACAGGTCCAGAGGTAGAGGAAACCACGGGATTTATTCTCTGAGCGTCTCACGGGTAGCAACGCTTTTGTTAGACTATGATCGGAGGTAATCATAAATGCTTCTATTCGAAAGCCTTCATTTGAAGTGAAAGTTTGACTGGTTGATGGAGTATGTCAACCAGACTTTCCTCATACAATTGGTGTCAATAGAATTGACGGAGAGAAAGCGTCAACCATGCTCTTTCGTTGGCAAACCATTATCAATTGCTACTCCATTAATCGATTATCCTATCTTCTGTAATTATGATCCCTTTTTATGTCACAATATAGTGACCATAAGAGATGTAGAAAAGCGTTGCACCAAACTCCGGTGGTTGACCGTCTGGGATGAATTAAAGCAACTCTCAATCGTCGACGGGCGGTGCTGCTGGCGCAGAGTACAACGAACACCGCCGGTCTATTACGCAACAGCTGAAAGCAAGCCTTCGCTCGGATCGTGAATATTGGTGGTAAAAATAAGCTGATGAGATGGAAGCCGCTGCATCAGCTGGCAACTTCCGCCGTCCATTTTGCATCAATAAGGCCACCGGTTGCAATTCCTACACTATCAGCCAGACGATTTGCGAATCAGAAGACACGAAAATCACCAACCTTCACAGGCGATTAGGTCGTTGGGCAGAACATTTCGCTCTTCGATTCAATCACCCAACACATCCCCCTGTGACACACCCAGCCCCAATGGATGATGCTTGGCCTGTCTCCACAGCCCCCCCCCCCAAATGAAGCAGAGATCCGAAATGCAATTCAATCTGTGAAACGGCACAATGTTTAGGGTCCCGACAACCTACCACCGGCTCTATTCAAAGATGGCGGGAGTGTACTTGTCAACGAAATCCTATCGCTGTTCACGAAAGTTTGGACTGAGAAGGTTCCGAACTCATGGGGAGAATCGCTCATTGTTCCGATTCACAAGAAGAGCCCCCGCGACGATTGTTGCAACTACCGCGGAATCTCGTTAATCTCTGTCGCATCCAAAATCTTCGTGTCGGTCCTACTTCGCAGGATTTCAACGACTAGAGAAGAGTTTTCCCGAGAAGAACAAGCCGGATTTCGTCCAGGCCGCGGCTGTATCGACCAAATCTTCACGCTTCGGCAGGTTCTCGAACTTCGTCACATCCATCGGCGGCCAACAATTGTAGTGTTTTTGGACATCCGAGCGGCATTTGACTCAGTAGATAGATCTGCGTTGTGGAACTGTTTACTGAAAAAGGTGTGCCCGACAAGTTTGTAACCATCCTGAAAGAACTTGACAACCCCAGGTCGGGCAAAATCAGGGCTTACGGCACGCTCTCTTCTTCATTTGCTGTGACCAGCGGTGCTCGCCAAGGTTGCCCTATTTCACCTTTCCTCTTCAATTTCGCCATCGGTGCTGTCCAAAGAGCACTGAAAGGTGTCCAGGACTGCGGGGTTGAGCTCCTCCCTGGAGACAGAGTCACGGATTTGGACTACGCCGATGATATCGCCTTGCTGGGGGACGAACCACAAACCGTGCAGAGCGCTTTGGACCGCTTAGCGATGGAGGCGTCTAAGTACGGCTTATGTTTCACTCCGGAAAAATGTAAAACGCTGCTCTAGGACTGTTAGGTGCCCGAACCCACGCTCATCAGTGGTGGATATGTTCTGGAACCAGTCCCTTGCTTTACTTATCTAGGGAGTTGCATCACGGCTGGTGGCGGTGTTGGAGATGAAGTTTCACAACGAACTGCAAAGGCCTGCCTTACATTCATCAAACCAAGACACCTATGGCGTTGTCGTGATGTTAGTCTCAAGCTCAATGCTTCCGTCCGTGCAGTACTCTTGTACGGCTGTGAGACGGACTATTCGCTCGGAAGACATGAAGCGGCTGTCAGTCTTCGACAATCGCTGTCTAGGAAGAATTGCTCGGGTGTGGTGGCAACATCACGTAAGCAACGCAGAGGTGCGAGACCGCGTGCTTGGAGCGAATAGTGACAGTCTTCAGGACGGTATTCTTCAAGATCGCATGCTCGGGCACGTTTTGCGCATGCCAGCCCATCGCCTTCCACATTGAGCACTATTTGCATCCTGACAGATGGGGGAGGAAGCTGATTGCCAACGCGCACCTGTTCGCCACAAATAGTGCTTGGGAAAGACCCTGCGAGCGTGTTGCCAGGGCCCAGCCGAAAGCTGATGAAATCGCGCATCAGACAGCAGGCGTGTTGCCAAGGCCTGACCGGAAGCTGATGAAATCGCGCGTCAGACATCACGTGCGTTGCCATGCACCGGGTAGGCGGACGAAGACTGGAGTGCCCGAGCAAGACGGTGAACTGGACAGACGGAGCGGACAAGCATGTGTGGAGCGTGGGCTTACAGCCAAATCCGCCTGGTGATGTTTGGAGGGTTGGTGAGACCGACATATAAATATGAGCGTTCTCTGTCCTAATACAACTCTGGTCTGCTGAGTCTTCTTCTGTCTTCCTTCCTGTCGGGTTTGTCAAGGCGTCAAACAGAGCAGGCGTAAGGGCGCAGATTTACCAGCTGGCGTGAATCAACCGGTCGATTGCGGGCGCAGCGTTATAACACACTCCCAGGGAGCGATTGGAAAAAGTGCCGCGGTGGACAGCCAATGACGTGGAGAAGGAGCATGAAGAAGGCAACCTCAAGTTTGGCAGCAGTCGGACTAGTCCGTCTTCCAGGTTGGGGACCACGAGATGCTGAATCGCAGTGGTTGGAAACATTGGACGTCATGGCCCGCAACAGACATCAGTGGCGTCAATGTTGTTCTGCCATTATATCCCCCCTTTTAATACACACAAAAAAACGCAAAAACAAAAATTCGAAATGGCGTGTGTAAAACCAAAAACAATCGTTTCCCATTTTTAATCGCAGTTCGTGTTCCTATCTTTCCACTTTTTTCTCCTGCCATGGTTATGAAGGCACAATGTCTGTTAACAGACTGTGAATAAATATATAAATATGAATATAACTCTCAATCGAACTATGCATCACCGACTTACGGCTCTTAACCTTGGAATTGACTAAGATGAGATAGAACGCATGCGGACCGATGAAATAGTCTACTAAGGAGGTAGAACAGCAAAACAAGCAAAGGTGATAGGTACCAACTCGAACTTGGATCTTGTAGATCATCGCACGGACCGAATGAACGCTTAGAGTTCTAGGAGCCATGTGATCACAGCTGAGAAAGCACAGAGATTGGAAAACAAGAGCAAATATTGACTAACCTTGATTAGTGATAAGTAAGCGTCATCTAGCTTGGTGTATTTTCCGACTATCGCCACGCTTATGTTCTGGCTGGCTTGTTTGAGGCGTCGAGTCAATGCCTTCCACTTTGCCAACACAGGCACCTCAATCACAGGCTTCGGGGTCAGACAAAAGTGCTTGAGGAGGAGATCGCAAATACCTTGCTTGTCTAATAGGATGGGAACCTCATACAAGTCGTCGCAGTCGACCACTTGAATTACCTAGAAAATGGAAGTGCAACAGTGGGTTAGCACAGGGACAGAGAGCAATCACAGCACAACAGTGACGTAATTGAAGGTGATTAATAAGCTCCAAAGGCATAAAAACCTGATGAGGCGATTCGACTGATACACTAATCGCACACAACCCCTTTAGCCATTTCGTTGCAAGTACAACTTCTGGAGAACGTCCCTTCTTATTCATTTCGGAAGAACAAGAGAATGAACCATGCCTCTTACTAAGTACCAGATGGTGCGTACGACATCCTCATGAGATCAATAAAGTGGGCGCGCGGGCCTGATGCAAGAAACAGTAAATAATTGACTGAGAATGCTCAACTAACAGTGCCAAGGACAATAAGGAATCAATAAAAAGTAGGCCGATTAGTCACCCCAATCGGCCTGAGGTTATTTTTTATATCTTCAATGGTCCCGTCGTGACATCAGTACGATAGTATTAGTTCACACTTGCCTGTGTTTAGAACGGCCAGGCGCCTAGTCGAAATAGCCCCAACCAACTCTGAATTGTGTCATCCAACGCAGGTGGGTATCATCAAGCGGTTGGCTTATCGAACGAGCTCGATTCGCCTTCTGTCCGCTGGGACGTCACTGTCCTGTTAGTCCTCACCACAACGTTCATACACTGGCTACATAACCGTAGCAGTTCATGGTGGACATGAACGAGAGTTGCCTCAACCTAGCTGGCTGACACAAGATCCAAACATAAAAATCAGAAGATGTAGATTATGAGATGATGCCGACATTTCGTGCATCCTTATCCATAATAAAAACATGCATCAATGGAACATAAACGATGAGCACAGATAGCAAAGTGTATGGACTACCACGGTAGGCTCAGAGCCACTGTCAGCTGCATTTGAATGCACAGTGAAGGTCGTTCGCGATCGACAACGATAGCCTCCAATGGCCTAAGGATTTGGGGCCGCTGATCGCGAATTAGGAATGTGAACGACTCATCAGGATTGACTCGGTGACCAGTAGTCAGCAGATGCCTGTTGACTGCTGAGGTAGCTCGGTTTCCCGAGTCAAAAGCAGCTGACAGTGGCTCTGAGCCTACCATGGTAGTCCATGCATTTTGCTAGCTGTGATCACTGTTAATGTTCCAAGGTTGCATGTTTTTATGATTGATAGGAATGCACGAAATAACGGTGTCATCGTACAATCCATGTCTACTGATTTGTATGCTTGGAATCATAAAGGGAAATGCTTGTTTCATAATACAAGATCGGCGGGTGACGAGGTTGTCACTTTTAGCTCAAGGCTGATGCGAGTGCGTGAGGTGCGAGCACTGCCTATGGATCAATATCTAAGGTCATTTAATTCCGATTCGTTTTCCCTTCATGGGTCAGAAATAAAGTGAGCACCTATCTGCTGCTTGCAGCAACGAGGCAGATAAAAAGTACCCACTTAAAGTAAACGTTAATAGATTTGTAATCCGAGTCCTTAAATCTATATCAGTTGCATCTGAGTGACGTATGGTGCTGGAATGACCGAAGGAAGCTATCTGGTCTAAAGTTTCGTATAAACAGCAATGTCGCCGTAGATGGTGTTTAAACCAGAAGATCGTGAGAACGAACTCAATGAATACCTGAGAAGGATAACAAGATGTAGAACAGTGAAAGGTAACAAGGGATGTCACTGGTATTCAAAAAATAATAAGTGAAATAGGCGTCCTCCTTGGACAGTTTATAAACGAACAAGCTATAAGAGAAACCTTCCGGAATTCTAAAGAGTTCCTAAAGAAAGCATCACTATCACCCATCAAACTAGTTAGCTGGGCGTAAGAAATAACAGCTACTCTGGAGAATACTACTTGCCGATGGCGTGCCGGTTAAACTCGTTAACTAGATGAGATCATACTGCCGTTGCACGAAAGCCCGGATTCGGGTCTATGGAAAAGAAACACAAGAATTCGACATCAATACTGGAGTCCGACAGGGTTGCCGACTTTCAGTGCTGATTAACTTCGCAGTCGACTGGGGTTTGCATCATGCCCTTGAAGGCTATCGTGATATTCAAGTTAGCCCTGACTTCTGGCTGTCAGATGTAGAACCTGTTGACGTTATCGCTATCCTTGTGGAAGATGCTATATCACTACAGTCACTGCTAAATCTGGTCCACCAATCAGCCTCTTTGATCGGCCACGAAATTAACATCAGCAAGACGAAATAATTATCATCGTTAGCCACCCATTCCGCCCCGTCGCCCGCCTTACATGGACAACTCATCGAATCTGTTTCTGAGTTCAAGTATCTTGGATCCACTATACTCCCCAATGATCAGGCTACATCCGAAATCCGGAATCGCATTGACAGCGCTAGAAGAGTCTTCTTACAACTGAGAAACACATTGTGGCAAAGGACGGAAATTAGTCTGAGAACGAAGATCCGAGTATTCTTAGCAACCATTGGTGTCATTTTACTCTATGATTGCGAAACATCGACGCTGCGATCCGAAGACACCCGGAAGCTGGAATTCTTCGACGATTGGTGTCTAAGGATTATCTTGAAAGCGTAGTGGCATGAGCGTATCACCAATGACGAAAGCCGAAAGTGCTGTTACGGTCTTCCGAAGCACACAACGCTCATCCAACGCCGCAGACTTCAGTGGTTCGGTCACGTCCTCCGCAGACCAGACACTGACTACACTAGGGCCGTGGTTTCACCCTCGCTTTGCCAAGGTTGGTATCACGCTGTGGTGGACAATTGAAAACGTGGCTCACTGCAGTGAAATCGGATGTCGATCTTCTGGGACTCCATATTGTGCATGGTGCTCGTCACTGGAGGAATCACTGGATCAGTATCTGCGTGGAGCTTGCCGCCGATTGCGCTGCAATTCGCGACATTTATGAAGCCGGATCATCCTGTCGCAGGAGCTAGCCGCAGTAAAATACATAAGTACCCTCCGAAACTCATGCAGATGTTCGCACAGACAAGAGCATAGTCTGAGTCGAGGAAAGTGGACCAGATGGATTTGCAATCCTTTACACTACCCCTCCAACTAAAACGGATTACAAAATGATCTATCTGAGACCATGCTTGAGACGCAGAAGGGCGTCGCCAAGTAACGGAACGTCTCCTCGAATGCCGAAAGCTGGTGCTCGAGAGAAACAGATGATTATCTTCGCATAGTGTGAAAAGTCTCTCCATTATCTGAGCGGCTCTCATCGAGCGCATAGTGACCACCGAGGTGACTTTCGCATGTCAACAGACAACCGACCAATGCGTTAAGATACCCAGCAAGGAAAACAATGTCGGATTTGCAGGCTCTGTCCAAGAGCTGATGAAGTTCACGGTAGAAATCGTCCTTGACGGAGTCGGAACTGCAGTCAGTTCAAGCGTAAGCTGAGATCACAAACAAGTTACGCCTCACCTCACGATATCGGTTTATCTTGCATGATGCCCGAAGCCGAACTGCGCACAGTCGGCTAGTAATCGGGAACCAGTCCAACAGTGCTGCCTCGGCTTTGCTACTTAGCGCTACACCAACGCCAGCCAAGCCTGCTGCAGCGGCTTCTGCGTCACCAGATAGACGTAGGTGAAATATGGCTCCGTGGTCTGTGGGAGATCTCAACTCAATCACAGTACTTGGATCTTGTAAGCGCGTTCCGGAAAGACAGCAAACATCGATGGCGGGGGATCCCAGGGTGTGCGCAAGACCAGCTTGCTGCCCGATCTACATAAGTGTACGTACATTGAAGCATACCAGACGGAACGAAGAGCGAGGCCAAAGGAGCGCGACTGGGCGAGCTCTCTGGGTGTCAACGAAACCATCCGGAGTAGAATCGTGGAAACAAGAATCATTTGGTAACGGATAAGTGATTGGTAACACATGAACAGGTGGCGTGTGAAGGTGAGTGACAGCACGAGCAAAAGCAGCTGATATCGATATTGCAGTTGAACAGTACATGGTTTTGAATGTTATGGGTAGTGGGTGGTGCTATATCGAATCTTGTGGCATAGTCATAGCAGTCGTTACCGTCCCCCTAGCACGGTGATCTCAAACACAGACTGGCAACAGTCAAACTGCGGGTTCGAGCAATGCTGTAGATTTCCGAAAGGATGAAACGGCCGGTGGCCAATTGTGGTCTGCACACCTGGCTTGCAACCATAATGTCACCGGTTCGATTCCGCGTAGGGTCGGGCGACCTCGCGTTATACTTAGCCCACGCGCGACTGGTGGTGGTCGCGCAGCAGCGAAACGCCGTTACGGCGTACAACTGATGATTTATTTCTTTATTTACGGAACTTCTTCGGGCGTGTGATAGCTGTCTGCCTGACTGGGATGAATTCTCACCTATTTAATCTAGAATACTCGACAAAGCACTGCTTGAATACCGTAATTTACCGAAGCCACAATTTGTGTAAACAGAAAGAGTTATTGTTAGCATTGCCGTGTCTTGATGTGGTTGGTGACCACATCCCGATTAGCAGATACGGAAAGGCATCAAAGGTCCGCATATGCAGCAGTGTGTTTGAAAGTGGAGCAGTGACCTTAGCATGGAGAAGTAAGCTAGAGGTAAAGTACGGAACGTCAGGAAGAGGTCGACGAACACCCGAAGATAAGACAAGGTGTAAAGTTTCAGTCTCTCGCACCTGTCATCGTACGATAAACCCAGCAAAGTGAGGATGGGCATGGTAGCGACATTCTGAGCGCGTTCGATCTGAGCATCGCCTTGGCCGATCGAAAAGTAGGCGAGCGAACTGTACTCTAGCATTGGTCCAATAGTTGAAGATAGGAGGCGAGTGACAATCTCTTCTTACAGAGTGCAGAAATTGCATTTGATAGCCCGAAGCTTGCGCAGTCTGTTTCTTTGTAGTCTATTCGTGTTGTCCACTGGCTTCAAATCACAGCTTAAGAGTATACCTAAGTTCTTCACGGAAGGTGTGGGATGTGTCAGTTGACAGGCCGGAGTGTACGTACACTAATCCATACCCTTCCTCAAGCTAATAAACAACGATTTGATTGGCTTGACCGGCAGACAGACAACTTCAGTCGACATGGAGGCAGTCGAGCTCATGCTGAAGTACGTCGCAGTTGTCGAGTACACTGGTCACCATCCAACTCTTCAGGTCGTCCGCAAACAAGGTATACAGTGCTCCATTGAGCTATGCTTGGTGGTGCTTTCTGCACCTTCAAAGCCACTCATACCAGATTGGTCCATGGTTAGAGGCCAGACAAAATCAGTGTACTGGCCCTGCAGGTGTGGGGTTGGAGTGTGGGTGGCTCCTTACTCCATAAAACGGGCTCTCTGTAGTCCAGTGCCAAAACCCTGGTGCCTTGCGGTAAGGTTTTTGAACCAAGGGCTTTGGTTGAGAATCTTAATCGTTCTTCTGTTTAGGCCTGAACAACTTGACAGCATTCTTCCTACACAATACAATGAACCTTTCTCCTGACAATTTCTTGATGCACTGCCCGTCGCAGAGGATAATCAACGGCGCAATATCTGATGCAGCGAGCAGGGTGGATAAAGGTTTGGATGCTAATGCTCAGGCCTTCCTGTCTTCTTTGTCCCTTCTTGCGCTTATTCATCCTTATCGTCCCGCTCCAACTTTACCTTTAGCCCCCCATTTTCAATCCCCCAATTCTTGGCCCTCCCCCACTTTGCTACAATAATCCATTGTCTTGTAGTTGCAAATCACACACAGTCGCAGGGAATCGCTCCAATACAGTTGACAAGTCTATGTTTAACCAAGCGGACAACGTCGGTTCATCCGTTTCCCTTTGGAATTCTCGACCCTCGCTAAGAGTGGCATGCCTCAACGTGCACACTTTGCTACAGATTGGCCAACAGTCAGCACTTGCCCGCACACTAGAGACCCTATCGATCGATATTTGCTGTCTATCAAAAACAAGCCTTCAAGATTCGAGCTCCGTGCTTGGTCTGCCATCCGCCACATGCGACACTGGCGGCACATTCTCATTGCGCCTGTCTGGCGATGATGCAGATTCAAATGCCGGTCAAGCTGGTGTCGGCATTGTTTTGAGTCCCCGGGCTGAAGCTGCCCTGATCGATGCAATCCCAGTCAACAGTCGGATGTGCGCCGTTAGAGTAACTGTTTCGTTTCATGCTACAAAGTCGCGCGGGAACAAACGGTGTCTGTTTGTCATTGCGGCCTACGCCCCTACAAACTGCAGCACTGATTCGGTGAAAGATGATTTCTATTACCAAGTTAACGATCTCCTTCGTTACTGAAGAAACACAGATACTGTGGTGTTGGCTGGCGATCTAAACGCCCAAGTCGGAAAATTGTCTTCTGATGAGCTTCATCTGGGCGGCCAACATGGTGTAGACTCCTGTAATGATAACGGTGAGCGATTGCTACAGCTGTGTGAAGGTGCTCGTCTCTTTGTCGCGAGAACAAAGTTTCGACACAGCACCCGCAGAAGTGTGACTTGGCACCAACCAGCTTCGCACCAGCCATGGTAGAAAAACGATCACATTGTGATCAGTTACCACTGGAGAGGTTGTGGCCAAAACTGTCGCTCGATTTGGAGCACGAGCGTGGATTATGATCACGCACTTGGCTGCGCCAACCTCCGGGTGCATTTCGGTGGACGTCCGAAACGTCGATGTCAACGGATTGACACCAGCCAGCTGGCGAAGCCAGAGGTTCTGAGTGTGTATCAAAGTGGGCTGACATCCGGGCTGAGTAAGCGTCCACTGAACAACGTCGAAGATCACTGGATGCATATTCGTCAAACGTTAGTATCAGCAAGCATGTCTTCATGTGGCAAAGCAAATTACCAAATCGGACATTGGGTCACTACACAATCTCTGGAACTTATGGGTGCTCCGGTCGGAAGCCAATACAATGAGACTCACAAAAATCTTAGGGCAAAACTGTGTGCTAGCCTGAAGAAAGACCGCGAAGCCTGGTGATCTCATCGTGCATCGGAAATGGAAACAGCCGCCGCCATTGGTAATCATCGTAAGTTATTCCGTCTGATACGGGAAATAAGCGGCAGAAGATCTGGTGTTATCGAGCCCATACGCGACGAGAGTGGGCAGCCGATCCCCATCCTGTCAAAACGCTTAGAGAGTTAGGCTGTACAATTTGAAAGGTAGTTTAACCAACCTGAGTTGTCGCTTTCTTCTCCGGGCATTGAGTGCTCTTCTCTGTGGACCGTCTCTTTGAACCCGTGCTCAAGCGAGGAGTCGAATGTGACATTAGACAAGTGAAAGCGAATAAGGCTGCGGGGTCAGATATAATTCCCCCAGCCCTCTTCAAATTCGGGGATCTGCTATTTTTGGTGATTGAAACGAGATGCTAATGGAACTCTGGGAGCAAGAAACTGTCCCGACAGACTGTAGCCGCTCCGTTATTGTCCCACTTATCAAGGGAGGCTCCCGTTCGGAATGCGGCAATCAGATGGATCAGTCTGATCACAATTATCTCTAAGTTGATTGCGTCTGTAGTTCTCCACAGACTGATTGGCACTCGTGAAAGCCAGATTCGCGAAGAACAAGCCGAGTTTCGTTGAGATCAGGGGTGCATCGACCACATCTTCACCTTGTGTCAAGTGTTGGAGCACCACCATGTTTATTGTTGGTCCATCGTTGTTGTGTTTCTCGACATGAAAGGCGCCTTCGATTCAGTGGATCGATGTGCGCTCTGGAAGTGTCTGCTAAGGAAAAGTGTGTCCGATAAATACGTAAACAGTATCAAAGCGCTGCACGCGTACAATTGAAGCAGTGTGAGGGTTTACGGCCAACTGTCGCCGCCTTTCAATACCTCCAGCGGTGTGAGACAAGGTTGCCCGCTGTCACCTTTCCTCTTCAACTTCGCAACTGATGAAGTCATGGAAACAGCGTTCGCTGAACACGAACTACAAGGTGTGGAGCTTCTTCCTGGTGAGCGACGTCTTGACCTGGAGTATGAGGAAGAAATTGCTCTCATCTGTGACAGCTCCTAAACGTAACAAGCATCACTGGACCGGTTAGCACTGACTGTCTATCGTTTTGGGCTATGCTTCGCTCCATCGAAGTCCTTCTCCAAATTTAGCAGGAACCCACCCCTGTGCTAACGCTTAGTGATGATCTGCTAGAAGTCGTTCAGGAATTCAAGTACCTGAGCAGCTTATATTAGCGCCCGTGGGATCGAAGATGAGGTTACGAACAGTATAGCAAAAGCTCAGGGTGCTTTTGCCAATCTCCGCCAACTATGTCTCCGACGCGACATCACTCTAACCGTGAAGGGTAGAGCTTATAATACAACCGTCCGCTCAACTCGCTTATACAGTTGTGAAACCTTGGTCATCTAGACGACAGACAGAGGCTAGTCACGTTCGAGCATCGCTGCCTTCGCAGCTTAGCTCATGTCTGGTGGAAGCACCGCGTGAGCAATGAGCGTGTTCGGCGTCGCGTATTTGGTGCAGGAAAAGCGGGTGAAGCACTCAGCACCAGGCTCCGATGGCTGGGCCACGCATTGCGCATGCCAGCACACCGACTAGTGACGTGCGTTATTTACTCGCAGGCGGTGTGGATAGAAGAAGAGGAGGGGTGGCCAAGAGATGACTTGATCAAGAGGAACAATGGAACAATGGTATATGACGGGTAAAAAAGCATACACTTAACGAGTCCCGCAGGTTGGCAATAGAAATACTAACAAATTGGCAAACCACATAAGTGGTTGAAGTAAGGAGTGTCAGTGAGATAAAAGGTAGAAGTATAACAGTTTTAGGGGGATAAAGTGGTACGACGCAAAACTGGCTAAGAAATTGTTATCGTGGAAGGAAGGACCTTACTTCGAAGTTGGCTTCAGTTGGAGCCACTCGGCTCCCTGGTTGGGGACCGATGGACGATGACCACGTTCGGCTGGATACAATTGTTGACAGTGCTAGGAATCGACCTCAATGGCGTTCGTGTTGTGAGTTGCTTCGTCTATCCCCTTTAGATTTCCCCTCCAAGTAAGATCTAACACGGAATGCATAACATAGTGTCTAACGTTAGATTACGATTTTTGAATTTTTTGTAAAATAATTTTTCAGTATATTATCTTTTTATATTGCGGCACATTAACCGAGGTGTGTTTCTCAGCTTCAGCTAACGTGTGTTTATGGTACTGATGATGTTTCGGCGATTGCAACCATTCGTACCGCGTCCTTAACAGGTTTGCAATGCATGAGTGGTTTTTCATGAAACCGTGCTGTGCCGGCGTCTGGCTTTTCGACCAAAACGGCTGTAGCACTCTTCTTTACCATCTTCTCGGCCACCTTGGCGAAAATAGGTGGCAAATAAATTGGACTGCAATTGTCCACTATGCTATGGCCACCGCCTTTCGGAATCTACTTTAACACCGAGCATTTCCAATCAAAAGTCAATGTTAGCGAACATATGTTTTCGGTAATTCTTCATCAGGCTAGGCCTGATCACCGAAGCCTCAGCAGACTGAAGTAGACGGGCTGCGCTCTGTTATCATCTCACCTGCTGTGACTGACTTGTTTAACAGTTCGCTGGCAAGAGGTCCGTTGCCGATTGATTGGAAATGATTTAAAGAAGCCCATAAAGATAATCAAAGGTCAATGTTAGTGAACACATGTTTTCGATAATTCTTGATCAGGCTAGTACAATTCTATATCGTGTACATCGATTAGACAGACTACTAAGTCGTTAAAACGGGGTAAAATCAATTTACAAGTGGTCAACTATCGCCAATAATCAAGGATAGTAGACCTGTCCACGACAATTCTATGTGCATCTATTGTTTTATCTGTTCCTGTGGTTCAGGATACATTGGTCGTACGACTAGGTGTCTATCCGAGAGAATGAAAGAACACCGTCCGGCATGGCTAGCGACCGGATGCAGAAGGGTAACTCAGCCATAGCTGCCCACCTTGCCGACACAGGCCACAACCCTAGGCCAGCCGAAGCATTCCAAATGATCTACAAGGCCCCGGAAAATCGATCGAAGTATATCCGCAGACGGATAGTAGAAGCCGGTGAAGCTACAGCAATCCGGTTGTACGAACCAAAGTCGTGCACTCAAAAGCGATTTGTTCAAACCTTACAACTGCCCTGGCCCGATCGAGTAGTGATTTTTACTCAGTTGGATCGTGTGAAGACTCCGACATTGACCTGATTATTGGCGATAGTTGACCACTTGTAAACTGATTTTACCCCGTTTTAACGACTTAGTAGTCTGTCTAATCGATGTACACGATATAGAATTGTACTAGTCTAATGAAGAATTATCGAAAACATATGTTCACTAACACTGATTTTTGGTTATCTTTATGGGCTTCTTTAAATCATTTCCAATCAATCGGCAACGGACCTCTTGACAGCGAACTGTTAAACAAGTCAGTCACAGCAGGTGAGATGATAACAGAGCGCAGCCCGTCTACTTCAGTTTGCTGAGGCTTCGGTGATCAGGCGTCTGAAACCCAATTTGTGTAAACAGACCGAGTTTGTCGCCAGCCTTGTCCTGCCTTCGTTAGGCTGGTGGACACATTCGTCTAAGTGGAATGCTGCCCAGCACCAGGTGAACGCTGACCGTTTTCGATTCATCAATGACGTTACACCTTGAAGGTCTCTGCATGCAGCCTAACTATTCCACTAATTGTGTGCAAACGGTTGACGAGAATACGCGAAATAGTTGGATTCAGAGTAGCCCGTCGAAATGTTGTCCCCTCTTGTCATTCTGAGAGATGATAACCGATAGGGACTTGACAATCTGTGGACGAAGTTCGTCAGGCCCAGCAGGCTTAATAGCTTCAAGGTTGGCGAGTAGCTGATGTACCTCCTCAATATCACAATACAGACTGTCGTGTTCCGTAGCGCCGGTACACGTTGAACTTGAGACAGACACCTGTTCATATGCAAATAAAGAAGATAGGTGTGCTGCCAACGCGGCGGTGAGATTCGGTGCTCAGTGCTGGTGATTAGAGGCTGTTGGTCCAAACTATCCATCACTGGTAGGTCATTTGCCAGCTTCAAGCACCGCTTCACGTAAGGAAAGATTCTTTACGAGGCGGTTTTTGCGGCGGTTGTGGGTTGCTTCCAAAATATCTGATCTTGCTCATTTTCGCACGACTGCAAATATTTCGCTGTTTTTGATACGCCTTTCAGTGATCGACCGATCCAAAGAAAAGGAATTTGTCTTGCAGTCTGCGCCACAGTCGATCCAGTTTATCACACTCCTTGCCGAACCGGTGCAGCCTGACCGGTCCGACTTTCCGACATTTAAGAGGCACAAACCGGTTACACAATGAGTTTACTCTATCCCTTACATAATTGAAGGCGCAAAACCAGCTATAAAAGATTGACAACCGGTGCTAATCTTTCCAGCGTTGTCCGGTACGTTTGCGGGCCGTCACAAATGAAACCTAACATATTTGGCGTAATCCAAATCGAGGAATTGATCATTAGGAAGTTATTCAACACCTTCTGAGTCGAGTCCACTGGGCACAGTCCCATAATATCGACAACTGCGAAGTTCAAGAAGGAAGGTGACAGCAGGCGTCTGTCTCACCGCTGGATATTGAGGAGCGGCGACAGTCATGAACCTCCATTTTGCCTGGATTACACGAGGAAAGCTCTATGGTGATATTTCTGAATTTCTCGAGCATAGCTTTCCTAATCAGGCGGCGCGAAAGAGCAGATCGATCCATCGAATCAAAGGCATCTTAGATGTATGGGAACACGACTATGGTGGGTTGCCAGCATAAGTAGTGTGTTCGATTCCGCCTTGTTTCTCACAGATTTAAGGGTTGAAGAAAGTTCACCTGGACCTGCAGCCTTATTTCATTTCCGATCACACTTTCGACTTCTGCGTGCGAAGGTGAATCCAAAGGAACGGCCATGGAGTAGTAATTCAACTTGAACGATGATAACCTTTGGCACAGCTATTGAGCAGTTCGTCATCTTTCAAATTCAAGCGGTCACTCCAAAACAGGTCTTAATGAAGTGATGGCGGCAGAAGACAGAAAAGGAAAACACCAATTTTGCATGAAGAGTAAGAAATTTCGGGAAACAGGTCTGGGAACAAGAGACGATGAACAACTGAAAGACCAGCGTTAAAGATTGTGACAAAAGATACCTCAGAGAGAACCAATGTACAAGGTGCACACGTGGAAAACGCTGCCAAAACCAATCGTATGAAAAGTGAGGTAGCCGGCGTAAAGGTAGAAAAAAGAGGCAACTTCCAGAGTTCTGGGAGCAAGTGCAAGAACTAAAATATGAAGCATTGGGTGCAGAATATTCAGAGCCTCGGATTTTGGCTAAATACATGATGCGTGCAGTTAACGAGTTAGTCGGTGGCTGTTACAACACAAAGAACGTGGTACATATTTTACAGAGAAGAATGAATTTAGAAGGGATTAGAATGCTAAAATGCTACCTAACAAAAGTTTTTCTAAACAGTATGCAAAACGAACAAAAATAGGTAGCACATTCGCAGAATGTTTCAAATGTACGAAGGTAATTGTGATAAAACTCGGACTTACATGAGTGGAGGGGACCTGACTGAACAAGCTGACCTTATCAATGACACTTTGAGATAGCACAGAAGTGCAGCGACACATGATTAAATCAGGATGCAGGCCGCAAGCACGAAGTTCCCGCACCGATGCCTGGAAGGGATATGCACAGGTGGTGGAGCGAAATCAAAATGATGACAAACAAGCTGACAAAATAAAAGACATTTGAAGAAAAGGATCGCTTGGACAACCCACATTTTGACAATATATGATAGACAGGAGAAATTCAACGTCCCTAAAAGTGCGGGTGCTATTAGTTCCCCATGGTGACCTATGAGGACAAAAACGCTCCTTAAGCCAAGCAATCTGCTGAAGTGGAAAGCTGAAAAGAACAGCAAGATTGTAAGGTAAACAGCTGACGATACGCTGACGAAAAACTAGACCACACATTATCCCATCAGGTAGAATACCTTTGAGAGCAGAGGAATAAGTGACTACGTGTCCAGCTCACAGGTGAAACCATGAGACTTTCGTTGTACACCGCTTCATTAGGTAATCAAAGCCTGAAACTTGACCCCTTCATTTGTAGTATGCTATGTTTGCCGCGTCAACCAAATGCCACTCTTCTTTTACTTACATCATCATCATCATCAATAGCAGTACATCAGCCATTTGAACTGATGCTTCGCTGCCATACAACCAGGAGGAGCTATGAACTAAAGAATAAAAAGAGGGAGAGATGGGGGACTTACCTGAAAACCTTAATGCCCTAAGCAAACATTTAGGGTCAAGGCGCCTACACCTTGTGTACACAACATAACGTCACAAAAAGATGGCTATCGTGCAAAGATAAAGCGGCATCGGCGAGACAGCTTCCTTGCGGCTTTCACTGCCACGCGTCATAATAAGCCATTACCCAGCAGATAACTCAGCACCGAACACACTTTAAACATGCAATCCGATTAGGGGACGGCAGCAGACGCGCCACTGGTGTCGATTGCGAGTCATGTCCTGCAAAGTCTCGAGCCAAGTACAAGGCGAATCACGCGGACTGCAGCCCGGAAGGCGAGACGGACCAACGGCACCCAGTTTGGTCGTCAGTGACTTCATTTCCCGCTGCCAAGTCAACTTCTGTCCACCTCGAGCCTTGTGCCACCCTACACCTGGTAGACTGAACAAGGCCCTCCTAGGTAAGCGGTGACCAGGCATACGTAGCACGTGCCCAAACCAACGCAACTTATTCAGTGCTATCTGTTGTCCTAGGGTGCTAGCATGATTATCACCACCTAATACTCGCCTACGCACATCATTGTTGCAGACACGCTGGTGCCATCCGACTCCAGTAATGCTTCGCAGACAACGACGATCAAAGACTTGAAGGCGCCTCAGGTCTTCAGACCAAAGGGGCCAAGTCTCACTACCATAGAGTAAAACGGCTCTCACTGTGGCCTTGTATACACGGGCCTTTCAGACAGAGGGAAATTCAATTCTGTCGCCAAAGATGCCGCAGGTTCAAAAAGGCAGCTCTGGACTGGGCAATGCATGAAATGACTTCAGTTGCCATGCGCCCATCTTTGCTGATGCATCTTCCAAGACAAGTGAATTGACCAACCACTTTGAGCTCCTACTTAGCAAGGGTCAAGGGGTCATAAAATGTCTGGTGGTCCTGCAGCAACACATTGCAGTTTGAAGGTGCTAAGTGCACACCAAATAATGGGACCACTCTGGACAGGCTATTCAGGGTTGGCTATGCCGCCCCAACATCATCGAAAAGCAAGACGATGTCGTCCGCATAATCTAGGTCAACTAATCTTTCACCAGGTAGCACTTCAACGCTTACATGGTGAGATTCCGCAAGGAAACACCCCATGATAGAATCCACAACGAAATTGAACGAAAATGATGAAATCGGACAACCCTAACGAACGCAAGTTGTGGTCGGAAAGCTATCCGATAGGACACCATAGACCCTGACGCGGCCTGTAGTGTTCGAGTAAAGAGCACGAAAGATGTTCACATATTTCGTGGCAACACTTTTGTGCTTATGTATTTCGTACAGAATGGATCGATCGAATGAATCGAACGCACTCTTGAAATCGAGGAACACAGCTATTGTCGGTCTGCGGTATGCGTGGCGCTGCTCTAGCACCTGCCGTAAAGTGAATATATGGTCTATACAGCCACATCCTGGGCGGAAACCGGCCTGCTCTTCCCTAATCCGAGATTCCCGTTCCACAGTGGGGCGACGAATGAGAATCCAGGTCACTAATTTTGTCACAACTGGCGTTAGGGTAATATACCCGTGGTTAGAACAGTCTGTGCGATCGCCCTTCTGTATAGCACCACTATAATCGATTCGCACCAATTACCCGGGACACTTCCTTCCAGACACGTTCGAATAGGGAGGTCAGTACTTTGCAGAGGACCTCACCTCCATCATTAAATAGTGCAGGTGGGAGGGAATCCGGGCCAGTAGCAAGAAAACAACTGAGGGCTGTGATCGCGTTTCGGACCTCGGCCTCCGACGGAGGTTCTAAACTAACCGTCTATGACTCGCTCTGCATCACCCGAGTAGGAAGAAGTTCGAAAGCGGGGGGCCAGCTGAACTGATCTTGAAAGTGTTATGCCCAAAGAGCCATAAGGCGCCCTTATTGTATATCAGTGCAGCTGCACTGTCTTTGATTGTCTCACTGACGCCTGGCTTGCTGTGAGCAGTGGCGCGGATCAGCTGGAAGAGTTTGCGGTAATTGACAAACGCTCCCGCCTTCTTCATTTCTTGGACCCGGCTGGTGCACAAAGCTTCCTTGTCAGCATGTAGGCTCCGCTTTAGTTCGCTCCCAATAGTCAGTTTGGTCAAATTATGCTCAGAGTCAACCGGGAGATTTCTTCTGGATTCCAACAGGTTCATCGACCTCTCGGATATCCATTGACTGGTGCGGTGACGATTGGTAGTGCCACAAGTAGGCTCCTGCGTCATGCACAGCTGCCGAGATCTTATTCCACTGAAGCACAGTGGTATTAAGACAAGACAGCGAAAGTTCTGTAATTCATCATGATAGGCTTGCCTGACCGAGGCCTGAGACAATTTCTCAGCTACCAATCGGAGGAGACGCTTGGTGTGTCTCCCGGTAAAGTTCAAGGAGAAACGATAGCATACCTAGGCATGATCAGAGTCGACACAGGTACTCCAGGGTGAGCGGAAATCCAGGATAGAACCACGCCATCTGTAACTTTTGGCTATGTGATCAATTTGGGTCCATCGCTGGCCAGCTACAGGAGGACGCCAAGTGGCCCTTCGGCGCCCACTGTGTCTAAAAGCAGTGCTACTAGGAAACAACGTGCTCCGCACACAGTTGTAGCAGACGCTTGCCGTTGTCAGTCCGTTCGGAGTTAAGCCCATGATTTCCACCTACCTGAGCTTCTGAAGAGCTCAGAGGCCCTACTTGTGCGTTCATATCCCCTGCAAGTACTGAAGTATCTGAACCAGTAGCACTGCGTGGTAGCGCGTTCAGTTCGTGATAGAATGTGTCCTTGACAACATTAGAACTGCAGTCGGTGGGAGCATAAACGGAAATCACAAATAAACTGCGTTTTGCACCATTTCGTGAATCAACCTTAGTTGATGTCGTCAAACAGACTGCACACAAACGGCTGTTCACCCGAGTCCAATCAAGGAACGATAGCTCAACCTCGGAGCTTAGAATGATACCTACACCAGCTTGACGCGTGAGTGCTGCATCGGCATCTCCGGACGCGTGCAACCAATAACGAGAGGTTAAGTAGGGCGCAGTTAATTTAACAACCCCATTAGGGTCATTGATCGTAAGTTCGGACGCACAACACACATCATTACCCAGTGTTTCCAATGTGCGTGCGAGTGCAACCAGTTTAATGCCGCCATGGAAATGTGACAGCGTGGCCTCATAAGGGACTGTTGCCAATAGGCGTCCGATAGGTGCTGTGGGATGGTGGCTGCAGATGGTTCTATTCCAGTGGCACCTCGGTTGCTGTCAGTTAAGCTGGGAAGTATATAACGAAGGCTAGTAATCGGGGTCAGGATGGGAGTAACAAGAACAGGTGGAAAAGTAAGAAGGGAGGCGCCAGCAGTAGCATGTTTCCGCTTATCCGCCCTGCTGTATGCAGCAGATAAGGCGACCCTTGATAATCTGCGCGACGGCCGATGCAGGATATAGTTAGAGTTTGGAGAAATTGTCATGGTTGTATGTGGGCTGAGATACTGCTAGGGCGCCCAGACCTAGACAGGAGGACGATTAGGGTCCTCAACTAAAGCCTTTGGCTCAAAAGCCTGTCCGCAAGGCAGCGGGAATGTGGCAAGGATTTAGTTTTACAGAAATGGACGCCATCCCATTTCAAACCCCCAACCTGGAGGACCAGGAGATTGAGTTTGTCTGACCTCTCACCATTGAACAACAGGTAGAAGTAGCTCTGAAAGGTGCCTGGAGGCATCACCCAGTATAGCTCAATGGGTCAATGAGGTACGCAAACCGCCGAAGCAGGTTAAGGTCCAATCTCGTTGCGACGGTCTTTTACTTACATGGCGTACCTGGTAAAGGTGACTGGATGCACCATGTTCCGATTGGGTCACAATTGATAAAGCGAGCTGAAGTGAACTCTCCAGAATTATTAAACTAGTAAGCTACGAAAAACTGCTCTGCAGGCTTGAGATACTGACAAACTGATAATAATAGGGCTTGCTCAAGCGTAGCTTGTGCGACCTTGTGGTGTATGAGCAGAGGTGAACTGAGCTCGACACAGTAACACAAACAGGAAGTCCATTAAGTTCTATTCGGTTCAGCGAAATGAACAAGATCAGAGGATCGAAATTCAATTAAACTGGTTGCCTTGACCCGTGATATAAATCAGCAAAGGTGAACAAAAATCAAAAGGGAAACAAAAGCAGAGGAAGTAGGCCACAGCGTCATGAAGCGTTATTTGTCCTCGGACATTTTCAATCTGCGGGTCAGAATTTACTTGTGTAAGCGATGTTCGAAGAAGATAACAAAACTGTCTGTGTTGGACTATCAGATCTGCTTAACCCGCGTTGCGGAAGAAACATCGGATAATCCGAGGGCTGAGCATGTAGACCTTACTTAACGAAAGCACCTGCGGCGGCCGCATCAATGACAAGCACCAGTTTAAAACACATGGTGCAAGGGTCGGGAATATCAGATCCTCTCAAGCAGCTCATCGATCGATAAGAATCCAAGGGTGAGCAGGCGGTGAGATTGGGCCCGGTATATTGATGTATAACCAGAGTTTTATTCCACCTGTCTTCCGCAGCAGTGCCAAGCAGGTTAGCAAATGATCATGACCATGTCAGTTAGTTCAAGGGTGACAGTTGATTGTCCTGAGGTCGGTTAGTGTCATCCGAAGGACACATAACTATTCTAAATGTCCCGCTCATAAGTAATCAAGTTCGTCAAAGTTTTGCGACCATAAGCGGTAGTCACATGAGGCACAGGATCGTGCTCTTTTATTATAAACCACTTAAAGCATCTCAAATGTAAAACGATCCGTAGTGCAGGTGTCAAGAAAGAGGTTAAGAGATAAGTAAGCGAAATAAACTAAGCGGATGACTTGAACCCGTAAATAGACACAGGAAGGGAGCCACAATTCGACCTAGTTTAAAAATATGAAGCACCTTAGACTGACGTGGTGCACCATGCATCCTCAATGTGCAAGCTCAGTGTTTCTCTAGGTTTACTGGCCAATGAGGCTGGAACCATCGCAAAGACGCTAGACCTTACCGTGGTGCGATGGTTTGTGTGCCTCAGTGATCCACTGAGCTATGCTGGGTGGTGCATTTTTTGCACCTTCAGAGCAACTCATACCACATCAGTCCATGTTTAGAGGCCAGACAAACTCAGTCTACTGGCCCTCAGGTGGGGGTTTGGAGTAAGGGTTGCTCCTTATTCCTTAAAACGGACCCCTTGTAGCCTAACGCCAAACTTGCAACCTAGTGGTAAGGCTTTTGAACCCAAGACTTTGGTTGAGAACCCTAATCTTCTCCTGTCTAGGCCTGGGCAACCTGACAGTACCCGGCCCAGGCAATACTAGGAACCCTTTCTCTAACAAGTTCCTGATGCCCTGACCACCGCAGAGGATAATCAACGGTGCCCTATCTGCTGAATCGAGCAGGGTGGATAGGGGTTTGGATGTTACTACTCAAGACTCCCCGTTTCCTTATTTCCCTCCTTGAACTTTTTCACCCTTGTCGTCCCGTTCCAAGTTCACTTGTATCAACCATGTTTTCAACCCCCAATTCGTGGCCCTTCCACACTATGCTTTAATAGGCGTTTATCCTCTAGTTTCAACTCATATGTAAACGCGAAGCGTCACTTTTGCTTTATCGATAAGCGTCACGCCTGTTCTGTCGACAAGCCCATGAATAAACACCGTCGAAGACCACTGGTCGCATATTCGTCAAACGTTACTGTCCGCAGGCATGTCTTCATGTGGCAAAGCAAATTGGCAAATCGAACATTGGGTCTCTACGCAATCTCTGGAACTTATGGATGCTCGCCGACGTATTCCGCCTGGAAACGAATACAATGAGGCTCGCAAAAATGTCAGGGCAAAACTACGTGCTAACCTGAAGAAGGACCGCGAAACCTGGTGGTCTCATCGTGCATCGGAAATGGAAACAGCCGATGCCGTTGGTAATCATCGTAAGTTATTCCGTCTGATACGGGAAACAGGCAGCAGGAGACCTGGTGTTAGCGAGAGCATGTGCGACGAGAGTGGGCAGCCGATCCACAGCCTGTCAAAACGCTTGGAGCATTGGGCTGAACACTTTGCAACGCAATTTAACCCACCTGAGTTATCGCTTTTTTCTTCGGGTATTGAGCGCTTTTCTCCCTGGGCCGTCTCCTTGGATCCGCCATCATGCGCAGAAGTCGAACGTGAGATCAGGCTGTTGAAATTGCATAAAGCCGCAGGAACAGATAGAATGCCCCCCAGCCCTCTTCAAATTCGGGGGACCTGCTCTAGTATATGATTTACACGAGTTGCTAGTAAAACTTTGGGAGCAGGAAACAGTCCCGACAGACTGGAACCGCTCCGTCATTGTCCCAATTCTCAAGGGAGGCTCTTGTTTGGAATGCGGCAATCATAGAGGGATCAGTCTGATTTCGATTGCCTCTAAATTGCTTGCCTCTCTCATTCTCCACAGACTGACTGGCACTTGTGAAAGCCAGATTCGTGAAGAGCAAGCCGGATTTCGTCGAGATCAGGGCTGCATCGACCACATCTTCACATTGCGTCAAGTGTTGGAGCACCGCCATGTTTATTGGCAACCCACTGTTGTCGTGTTTCTTGACATAAAAGGTGCCTTCGACTCAGTCGATCAATGTGCGCTTTGGGACTGTCTGCTGAGGAAAGGTGTGCCTGATAAATATGTAAACATTATCAAAGCGCTGTACGTGCATAGTTCGGGCAGGGTGAGGGTTTACGGCAAATTGTCGCCACCCTTCAGTATCACCAGCGGTGTGAGACAAGGATGCCCGCTGTCATCTTTCCTCTTCAACTTCGCTATTGATAAAGACATGGAAACAGCGTTCGCTGGACACGACCTAAAAGGTGTAGAGCTACTTCCTGGTGAGCGACTTCTTGACTTGGAGTATGCCGACGATATTGCCCTGATCTGTGACAGCTCCCAAATAGCAATGCTTTGCTCCATCGAAATGCAAAGTACTTCTCCAAGATTGGCAGGGACCCAACCCTGCGCTAACGCTTGGTGGCGATCTGCTAGAAGTCGTTCAGGAATTCAAGTACCTTGGATCTATATTAGCACCAGTAGGATTGAAGATGAGGTTACGAACCGTATAGCAAAAGCTCGAGGTGATTTTGCCAATCTCCGCCACCTGTGGCGCAGACGCGACATTACTCTCGCCCTGAAGGGCAGAGTTTACAACGCAGCCGCCCTTTCGCCTCTCCTATATGGCTGTGAAACCTGGCCCATCAAGTCGACAGACATAAAGAGGCTCGTCATATTCGATCATCGCCGCCTTCGCAGCTTAGCTCATCTCTGGCGGGAACACCGCGTGAGCAATGAGCGTGTTCGATGTCGCGTATTTGGTGCAGGAAGAGCGAGTGAACCGCTCAGCACCATTGTATCACGCACCAGACTCCGATGGCTGGGCCACGTGTTGCGCATGCCAGCACACCGACTCCCGCGACGTGCATTGTTTTCGCGTTGCGGGTGCGGTTGGAAGAGGAGGAGAGGAGGCCAAGTGATGACTTGGTCGAGAGAAATGAAAACCCTCACTTCGAAGTTGGCGTCGGTTGGTGCATCCCGACTGCCTGGCTGGGATCCTAAGGACGGTGAACACGTTTGGTTGGACACACTTGCTGATAAGACTAGGAACCGACCTCAGTGGCGTCTGCGTTGTCAGTTGCTTTGTCTATCCCCCTCCTGCTTAGCATCCCCCTCCAATCACGATGTCACTTGTAAGGCATAATATGACTCTTTTACGGCAGCCAGCTGTTAGCTCTAAGGAACGATATCCATCCGTTACTGGAGACTTAGCGGGCGTGCTACTGTTTGTTTTCCTTTTCTTGTCTTTTGTATTGCGGCACAACAGCTGAGGTTTTCAACCTCCAGCTAACGTGTAATCATGATGATGATGAAGCGGTGTACTCCAGTCCAGCGGCTTTTATTTGAAGCCCTCGATCCTCATTCAGATTGGCATGCCTCAACGTACGCACATTACCACAGCTAAGTCAACAGACAGCACTTGCCCGAACATTAGAGACCTTCTCCATCGATATCTGCTGCTTATCGGAGACCCGCCTGCAAGACGCGAGCTCTGTGCTCACTCTGCGATCCCCTTCAGGTGACACTAGCAGCACTTTCTCATTGCGCCTATCCGGTGGCGATGCAGCTTCGAGCACCGGCCAAGCGAGTGTTGACATTGCCGTGAATCCCCGGGCTGAAGCTGCGCTAGTTGATTGGATTCCAATCAGTAGCCGGATGTGTGCGGTCCGATTGCCTAGCTCGTTCAAAGCTTCGAAATCGTGTGGGACTAACAGGTGTCTATTCCTTATCGCTGCCTATGCACCGACAAACTGTAGCGATGATTCTGTAAAAAACGGCTTCTACCGCCAACTGACCCAACTCCTTCGCCACAGAAGAAGCTCGGGCACTGCTGTGCTGGCAAGGGATCTGAACGCACAAGTCGGAAGGTTGTCCACTGATGAAATGCATCTGGACGGTCAGCACGGTGTAGGCTCCCGTAATGATAACGGTGAGCGGTTACTTCATTGGAGTGAAGATGCCCGCTTATTTCTTACGAGCACTAACTTCCGACACAGCACTCGCCGGAGGGTGACTTGGCGCCCACCAGCCTTGGGCGCAAATTGAGCACATTGCAACCAATTACCGCTGGAGAGGCTGCATCCAGAACTGTCGCTCGATTTGGAACACATGTGTGGACACTGACCATGCACTTGTATGTACTGATATGCGGATGCCATTTGGCGGACGCCCACGAAGACGCTGTGAACGCATTGACACCAGCTAACTGACAAAGCCAGCTGTTCTGAATGCCTATCAAAGTACGCTGTCATGCGAGTTGGATAAACGCTCACTGGATGCAATTGATGCTCACTGGTCTCATACTCAACAGACCTTACTAGCAGCAGGTAAATCGTCATGTGGTAAATCCACTATCTAAAATAGACATTGGGTCTCTTCGCAGTCTCTGGAACTTATCGATGCTCGCCGGCACATTCCGGCTGGAAGCGAACACAACGAGACTCGCAAAGACCTGAGGGCAAAACTCCGTGCTAGCCTGAAGAGAGACCGTGAATCCTGGTGGTCTCATCGTGCGTCAGAGATGGAAGTGGCCGCTGCCCTTGGTAACCATCGGAAGTTATTTCGTCTGATACGGTGAACAGGCAGGTGGAGAACTAGTGTTATTGAAACAATTGCTGGTAAGGACGCCCGCTGTCACTTTTTCAACTTCGCTATTGACGAAGTTATGAAGAGCGCGTTCACAGCACACGACTTAGGAGGTGTTGAGCTGCTCCAATGTGAACGACTTCTTGACTTGGTGTATGCTGACAATATTGCCCTCATCTGTGACAGCTCCCAGGCGTGCCAAGCGGCACAGGACAGATTAGCACTGGCTGTCTTCCGTTTGGGGCTATGCTTTGTACCCCCAAGCCCAAAGCGTTCCTCCAGGATTGGCAGGGACCGGCTCCTGCGCTGATCCTTGGTGGGGATCAGATGGGAGTGGTTTAAAAGTTCAACCACCTAGGTAATTGCATCTGCGCCGTTGGAATTGAAGAGGAGATCACAAACCGTACAGCTAAAGTACCAGGCGATTTTGCTTACCTTCGCCACCTATGGCGACGGCGCGACATCACCATCTCCCTGAAGGGTAGAGTATGCAATGCAGCCATACGTACAACCCTACTGTACGAATGTGAAACCTGACATAAGGAGGCTAGTTACGTTCGACTACCGGTGCCTTCGTAGTTTGGCCCATATCTGGTGGCAACGCCATGGGAGCGATGAGCGTGTTCGATGCCTTGTTTATGGCGCAGAAAGAGGAGGCGAACCGCTCAACACCGTTATTTCATGCACCAGGCTCCGATGGCTCAGCTACGTGTTGCGCATGCCAGCCCCTCAACTTCTGCGACGTGCGTTGTTTGCGCGCTGGGGTTGTGGATGGAAGAAGAGGAGGGGAGACTAGACGATGACTTGGTCAAGAGGAATGAAGGCCCTTATTTCGGAGTTGGTCTGGGTTAGAGCCTCTATGCTCCGTGGTTGTGGAGTCCGAAAGACTAGAAACACGCTTGGCTGGATACACTTGTTGAGATAGCTAGGAGCCGACCTCAATGGCGTTTGTGTTGTGAGTTTCTCTGTGCCTCCCCATCCCGGTTAGCTTTACCCTCCAATCACGATCTCAATTATTATGGATCATATGACTACTTTGTGGCACCTTAGCCGGATGTTAGCTTTCTGGAACGATGTTCATCCGTTACTAGTGACTTAGCCGACGTGCCTCTGTTTCATGTCTTTTCCTTTTGTATTTCGGCACAACATCTGAGGTGTTTTCCACCTGCAGCTGACATTTACAATGATGATGACTGGAAAATTTTTTCGAAATTGCCTATGTGCATAAAGGTCTGCGTAGTCTGGACAGTTTCCTGTCCGGTTATCTATGGGTAGGATTGAGTGCAGTTAGATAGAGGAAACAGAAGAATGTTGAGGGATGTCCACCTACGGTTGCGTGATGATCAGCTGTTTGTGACTGAATGTTTCTTTCGATGCTTATGCACCAGTATAAAACCCTCTCCAATTCTCGTGTTTAGTGTGCATTAGGGTAGGACTATTTACACAGCAACGACAGTGGTACTCATGAATCATTACACAGGCAGATGCAATAGTGAAGTAAGATAGAAATTCGGTTTCGCGAAGCACGCAGTTATCCTTAATCACTGAGATCGCTGTGTGAAGAAATGTCACATACGTATAAAAATATAGGACCGAAAGAAACTGTCCAAGACACTGACAAAGAAACCGTCACAAGCAGATTAGAAACGAGACCTGCTGAATTTCCGAAGGAAAAAAGCGCGGACTAATGCCAGCCGTTACTCGACGGGTTGGTTCATCATCTTCATCAACATCATTAATACAAGTTAGCCGAGGGTGAGAAACACAGCTCGGCTAATGTGCTGCAACACAAAAAAGACGAAATACGAAATATCAGACCATGGGAAAGTTCAAAAAGCGAGAAATATAATGTTAAATATCAAGTTTTGCAATTGTCTTAAGGTCGTAACTGGAGGGGGAATCTCAAGGACAGGGTAGATGAACAAAGAAACTCGCGACACAAACGTCATTGGGGCCGGCTCCAAGCCATATCAGCAAGTGTATCCAACCAAAAGGGTTCATCATCGTCGGGATCCTAGCCCGAAGTCGGGATGCACCAACCGACTCTAACTTCGAAATGAAGGGTTTCATTCCTTTCGACCAAGTCATCGCTTGGTCTCCCCTCCTCTTCTTCCACCCAGACCCCAGACGCGCAAATAACGCATATATATATATATATATATATATATATATATATATATATATATATATATATGTCTGATTTTAGTCTCTCATCCAAATTGGAGTGTTTCATGTAAATTGCACTGGACGACCTATGTGCTCGCAAATGTGAGCAACTGCAGCATTCCAGGTTTGATTGTAATGGGCCTTGGTAGTACTTTCATTTTTCATTCAGATGGCACAGCTGTTGTCTCATAAACTGCGTTGGCCTAATGTCATGAGCTCTACGATTTGCACTACAGGGACCCACACTAGACAGCCTCATGATTAAGGTTGATGGAAAACGGCACTTTCGCATCCAGTCCATTGCTTGTAGCTGTTAACTTACCCGTATGATGACTGGGACTTTTTCTACCTCCATTTTAATTATTCGTTTGTAGTTTGCTCCTTGTTTTCTCCCACTATTTTTCGTTGCTGTTATCCTGACGACGCGGCTCACTGCAGCTCTAAGGCGTCAAACTTTGGGACTCTGATCATATTTGGCTTAATTGATTGAAATTAAGGTGATTATATTAACCGGACAAAGAAGCGTTTTACTCCGAGTGATATGATAACTTGTCGTCAGTTACTCGGCAGTCACAACTGTTCAAATACACTAGATTTGCCAGTCCGATAGTAGTATGGTCTTCTATAACACTTCTAAAGAATCTTATAATAGATGAACCCGATTCTGACCACGCCACCATATTCGATCACCTTTGTGTGTGACACATTTGTTGCTCTCACAGTCACGAATAAGTAGCTTTTCCGAAGTCGAACGAAGCAGAACAGATGCTTCGGCTTCGGAAAAGCCAGCATCCTGACTCCCGCGACGTGCGTTATTTGCGCGTCTGGGGTCTGGGTGGAAGAAGAGGAGAGGAGACCAAGCGATGACTTGGTCGAAAGGAATGAAACCCTTCATTTCGAAGTTAGAGTCGGTTGGTGCATCCCGACTTCGGGCTAGGATGCCGACGATGATGAACCCTTTTGGTTGGATACACTTGCTGATATGGCTTGGAGCCGGCCCCAATGACGTTTGTGTCGCGAGTTTCTTTGTTCATCTACCCTGTCCTTGAGATTCCCCCTCCAGTTACGACCTTAAGACAATTGCAAAACTTGATATTTAACATTATATTTCTCGCTTTTTGAACTTTCCCATGGTCTTTCCCATATATATATATATATATATATATATATATATATATATACATATATATGGCTTCCCCTTACTAACTGATCCTCGAGGCTACGGAATGACAGACTTGTCTTTCGTTTGTTTTTATCTTGGCTTCTTCTTTATCGATATCAGAACCTTTCTCTCACACATCTGACCATGACGCGGGGGTTCAATTCCTAAACTGTGTGATGGACGCCATATGTTAACTAGATTACTGATGTTCCAAAAGCATGGCAGTTAGTTACTGTGGGCTGTAGATAAGCGCATAATGGCTTCCTCATCTCACTCCACACCAGTAGTGAGGTACAAGACAACGATACCGTGCTGCGGTTACAGTTACTGTGGATGTCAGAGCCCGAATCTTTTATACGATTTTCTGGTATATATGGTTGGCGGTATCCGGTTTCGGATTTGCCTGTCACTGTGGCAAGCCACAGGACGCCCGCGCCTACAGAGGGACCATGGATGGCTTGCGCTGCACCACCCACAGCTCCAACCACACACCCCATATCCAGTGTAAACCCGAAGGAATAAGACCGGGAGGCATGCGGATGGGAACCACGTTTCATCAACGGAGCCGGCCCACACTCCTTCACAGGCAAATACAAGCACACTGTATTTGGGAAGCAAGCGCACACAAGGCGGTGGCTGGACCGTTGTCCGCTCCACACTGACTGCATGGAACCACTCTTCGAGCCTAACACGGCCACAAGGACCGTGCACCCTGTCCCCTCCAGCAACGACCAACTGTCTCCTGGAGCCAGTATGGAAGAGGTAGTGGGTAATAGACAGGTAGGCACCTTGTCAACATGCACATCAAGCGCAGACACACCGGGGATATCAAACAACAGCCAAACACTTGAGAGAGAGAGAGAAAGAAAAAGAGAAAAACTCGATTAATGCAAAGGGAAACGGTGATATAAACCTTAATTAAATAGCATATGTAATAAGTGTTTACAAACAGATCCTAGCTAAGTGCATGAGGTCAGGAAGTATAGTTCACGGAATGCCACGAACACAAAAATGTTATGGAAATCGAATACAATTGGCTGAAGCGATGTGTGCAAGTTAATGGAATAGAGTAAAGGGAGATATTTATATGAGAAAGAAAAACATTAAGGTAAAAACTGTAAACCCACCACCTGAAATAAAGAGACTTAGCATGCAAGCACGCGGTTAGTGAATCGAATTCAGTGTGCTTCCAAACGCTGTGCCGGCTCGCCGTAATTCTCTGCAGGACCCGTCGTCGCTTCTGTAGTGGCCCCAAATGGCACAGCTCATGGCCCACTAGACATTTATATGAGAAAGAAAGACATTAGGACAGAACCGAAAACCCACCACCTGAAATAAAGAGACTTAGCATGCAAGCATGCGGTTAGTAAATCGAATGCAGCGTGCCTACCAACGCTGCGCCGGTGCTGCCTACGTTCGCTGCGGGACCCGTCGTCGCTTCGGCAGTGGTCCCGAGTGATCTCTCTCATGGCTCACTAGGCCTGCCTGACTAAGGCACTCGCGACCGCATGTTCTACAGCACAATGCGCTCGATGTCGATGGAGTACAATTCATTGGTGCTTGCCGCTTCTTCTCTTTCTGTGCATGCATGAGGGGCTTTCTCCCGCACTTCAGCAACTGCCTTCGTGATTAGATCGCGCCATGCACGCCGATCAACCGCTTCGATTCCCGTGATCTGCAATCAAGATTAGAACGTGTGAGGCTCACTTTAATCATGTCCTGGTAACGTAACTTTGGTTTCCCAGCATGCCGCTTCCCTATACTCAGCTGACCGTATAAAAGTTGTTTCGGTATTCGCGTCGAATCCATACGGCTCACATGACCGAGCCATCTCAGGTGTCGCAGTAAAAGTATGCCGTCCACTGCATACATCCCACTTCGGCGCAACACTTCCGTGTCTGCAAATCTGGCGCCCCAGCCGATCCGCAAAAATTCGTCGCAGACACTGCTGATGGAACCGCTCGAGATATCGCACATCCCGACGGTACATCGTCCACGTTTCACTGCCGTTTGGAAGAACGGACAGTACCATGGATTTGTACACCATCAGCTTAGTGCCAATGCTAAGCTGATGGTTGTTCCACACTCGGTACTCAAGCTTACCGAATGCCGCTGCCGCTTTCGACACGCGATTACGCATCGCAATACTTACCGGTAAAATCGGATCCGACTTATCTAGGCCTTTCCAATCGTCTCGGCTTCCATCGCTCCGGGGTCACTCGATGAAGCTACACAAACCTCGATCGGATGGAGTTCGTGCGGACTTTCGTTTATCACGCCGAGTGGTGCATTCCTGGAATGCACTACTCGAGAACGTAGTATTGGCACCAACGGTTAATGAGTTCGAACACCGACTCGACGCTCTTGGTCTTCAATTCTTAACATTCCCCTTCACCTCCTAGCTTATTCGCCTTATTGAATTATTAAATCTATTATGTTTTGCTTCTTGATGCTCTTATTACTTTCGTACTTCTGTTCCTCATTTCACGTGACCATTGCGGCGAAAGACTGCCAATGCAGGTCGCGTGGCTATTAATGTGGTTGACCGTGGTGTGATTTGCGCGCGCTGATCTGACTCTTCTGTATTCCAGTTATCGCGGACGAATAATATCCTGGATCGACGACGCGCCACGGAAGGAACATTCACTGGGATTTATTCTACTGTTCGTCCCACTTAAACTTGTTCGGTTGCTCGTAGCTATCGGCCACTTCTCGATGTATACCAAGAGACTCTTAGTACGTTGTTCGTCGATATTCGTTTCTACTAGGTGGTTATCCAGCCGCCTGCCTTTTCTCTTTGAATTCCATTGCAGGTCTTCCTGCCTATTGCGACCTCCATCTGGTGACGATAACGGTGGAACCTACCAGCCTGAGTAGGACCGATATTACACGTCAGTTACGTACTGCGTGTGTGGACATGCGAAACGGGAACTTCTCGGGTGCCGGATCCACGGGCGTCATAGGCAGGGTAGGTGGGGCAGTTGCCAACCTTTCTAGAGTGCTAGTCATGAAAGCCAAAACTAGCCACATTCGTAGATTCGCCCTCACCAATTTTCCGTTCGTTTTGTTTGTCACTGTCGGCATCCTGGAAGCGTCGCCACATTGTAGTATCCAAGCTTGAGAGAACTCCAAAGATTGAAACCGAAGGTTTATTACGCAACAGGTAGCAACTACAATAGCTGAAAGAACGTTATTGAAAGAAAATAAACTTTACAATCGTTCTGATTGCACTTCTTCCTCCTTAAGAGCGCGCTACCGGGTTTCTGCAAAATAAATCCGAGTGCAGAGTAAACACCAGTACAAAATCAAGTAGCGCGCCGACTCGGTTTCCGTTCTTCACTACAAATATGTAAAACTGTCATTGGTAGAAGCAAGGTCATGACCATGAGACAAGCGAACCATCTACGAGCCGGAATAATGTACTCTCTATCCGATCAATTTTGTTAGGGTTTGCATCCGCTAACAAGCTCCCTTCTGTAACCAAAGACGCCGCAGTTTTAAGAAACTGCTCTGTTCTTTGCAATGCGTGAATGGACTTCAGTTTCCATGCGCCCATCTTTGCTGATGCAGCTGCCAAGATAAGTGATTTGACCAACCACCTCGAGCTCATACTTAGGGGTCATAAAATGGCTGGTGGTCCGGAACAATGTTACTGCAGGCCTGCAACAACAAATTGCACTTTGAAGGTGCTAAGTGCATACCAAATAATGGGACCACTCTGGACAGGCTATTCAGGGTTGGCTATGCCGCCCCAACATAATCAAAAAGCAATACGATATCGTCCGCATAATCCAGGTCAACTAACCTTTCACCAGGTAGCATTACAACACCTACGTGGTAAGATTTCGCAAGGAAACAGTCCACGATAGAATCCACGACGAAATTGAACGAAAATGGGGAAATCAGACAACCCTGACGAACGCAAGTTGTGGTCGGAAAGCTATCCGATCGGACACCATAGACCCTGACGCGGCCTATGGTGTTCGAGTATAGAGCACGAAGGATGCTCACATATTTCGCGGGAACACATTTCTGCTTAAGTATTTCGAACAGAATGGATCGATCGAACGAATCGAACGCACTCTTGAAATCGAGGAACACAGCTATTGTCGGTCTGCGGTATGCGTGGCGCTGCTCTAGCACCTGCCACAGAGTGAATATATGGTCTATACAGCCACGTCCTGGACGAAAACTTGCCTGCTCTTCCCTAATCCGAGATTCCCGTTCCACAGTGATGCGACGAACGATAATTGAGGCCAATAATTTTGTCAAAACTGGCGTTAGGCTAATACCCCTGTGATTAGCACAGTCTGTGCGACTGCCCTTCTTGTATATTGCCACTTTAATCGATTCACTCCAGTTAGCCGGGACACTTCCTTCCAGATACGTTCGGATAGGGAGGTCAGTACTTTGCAGAGGACCTCCCCTCCATGATTAAATAGTGTAGATGGGAGGGAATCCTGGCGAGCGGCACGAAAACCATGGATGGCTGTGATCGCGTTTCGGATCTCACCCTCCGACGGAGGCTGTAAACTAATCGTCCATGGCTCGTCGTGCATCACCTGATTAAGGAGAGTTCTGGGAGCACGTGGTCAACTGCACCGATCTTGAGAGTGTTTTGTTTAGGGATCTTACTGGGTATCAGTGCACCCGGCGCTGTTTCTGATAGTCTCACTGACCCCTGGTTTTATGGCGCCGGTGGTGCGGATCAGCTGAAAGAGCTTGCGGTTATTGCCTATTGCTCCTGCCTCCTTCAATTCTTGAGCCCGACTGGTGCACACAGCTTTCTTGTCAACACGTAGGTTCTGTTTTAGTTCACGCCTAATAGCCCGTCTGGTCACATTGTGTTCAGAGCCAGCCGGGAAGTGTCATCTACATTCCAACAGGTTCACCGACCTCTCGGATATCTAGTGACTGGTGCGGTGACGATTGATAGTGCCACAAGCAGAGGCTCTTGCGTCGAGCATGGCGGCCGAGATCCTTTTCCACTGAAGCTCAGTGGTACTAAGACAAGACAGCAAAAGTTCGGTACGCAGTGCATCTTGATAGGCTTACCTGACCGAGGTCTGAGACAATTTCTCAGCTTTTAATTGAAGGAGACGCTTGGTTTCCTCCCGGTATAGTTCATGGACGAAAGAGCGTACCAAGGCATGGTCAGAGTCGACTCAGGTACCCCAGTATGAGCGGAAATCCATGATAGAACCGCGCCATCTGTAATTTATGGCTATGTGGTCAATTTGGGTCCATCGTTGGCCAGCTACAGGAGGACGCCAAGTGGCAATTCGGCGCCCACTGTGTCTAAAAGCACACTGTTGCAGCAGAGGCTCCCTGTTGTCAGTCCGTTCGGAGTTAAGTCCATAATTACCACCCAACTGAGCTTCTAAAGAGCTCAGACGCCCTACTTGTGCGTTCATATCCTCTGCAACTACCAAAATATCTGAACTAGTAGCACTGCATGGTAACGCGTTTAGTTCGTGATAGAATGTGTCCTTGACAGCATTAGAACTGCAGCCGATGAGAGCAGAAACGGAAATCACAAGCAAACGGCGTTGTACTACTTCGTGAATTCACCTTAGCTGATGTCATCAAACGCGCTGCACATAAACGGCTATTCACCGGAATCCAATCAACCAACTTCGGCTCAGCCATGGAGCTTATACTGATACCTACACCAGCTTGACCAGTGAGTGCTGCATCGGCGTCTCAGGATGAGTGCAACTAATAACGTGAGGATAAGCCGGGTACAGTTCATTCAGTAATCCCGTTAGGGTCATTGCTCCTAGTTTCGGACACACAACACACATCAATACCCAGTGTGTCCAAGGTGCGTGCGAGTGCAACCTTTTGACCTGTTTGTCTTAGAGTGCGAATGTTGAATGTCGCCATGGAAACGGGATAGCGTGGCCTTATAAGGGACTTTTGCCGATAGGCGTCCGTTAGGTACTGTGGGATGTTGGCTGCAGATGGTTCTACTCCAGTGGCACTTCGGTTGCTGTCAGTTAAGCTGGGAAGTATATAACGAAGGCTATAAATGGGGGTCAGGATGGGAGTAACAAAAACAGGTGGAAAAGAAAGAACGGCGGCGCCAGCAGTAGCAAGTTATCTGTTATCCGCTCTGCTGTATGCACAGATAAGGCGACCCTTGATAATCTGCGGGATGGCCGATGCAGGATATAGTTAGAGTTTGGATAAATTGTTATGGTTGTATGTGGGCTGAGATACTGCTAGGGTGCCAAGACCTAGACAGGAGGACGATTATTATCCTCAACCCAAGCCTTTGGTTCAAAATCCTGTCCGCAAGGTAGCGGGGAGATGGTAATGATTTAGTTTTACGGAAATGGACGCTATCCCATTCCAAACCCTCAACCTGAGGTCCAGGAGACTGAGTTTATCTGACTTCTCACCATTGACTAACCTGGTGGTAGCTCTCAAGGGGCCTGGAGGCACCACCCAGTATAGCTCAGTGAATCAGAGGTACGCAAACCGTTGCACCACGTTGAGGTCCAGTCTCATTGCGCCTACATCGTTCGGATAGGGTTCACGTATGTATCTGGCACACCTTTCCTTTGCCGGCTGTTCCAGAACGCACATCGATCCATTAAATCGAAGGCACCTTTCATGTCGAGAAACACGACAACGGGGTATCGCCAATAAGGCGTTACACCAAAAATTGATGCAAGGAGATGTGGTCGATGCAGTCCTGGCCTCGACGAAACTCAGCTTACTGCTCACAAATTAGGCTGCCACGACCATCATTCAGTCTGTGGAAAAGGACAGACGCAATCAACTTAGAGGTAGTGATCAGACTGATCCATCTGATTGTCGCCTTCCGAATGGGAAATTGGGACTATGACGTAGCGGCTCCAGCCTGTCGGGACAGTTTCTTGCTCTCAAGGTTTCACTAGCAACCCATGTAAATCATCTACAAGAGCATGTCCCCGAATTTGAAAAGAGCTTGGAAAATTCTATTTGCCCCTGCGGCATCATGCAATTTCGACTGTTTGATCTTATGTTCGATTTCTGCGCTTGAGGACAGATCGAAGGAGACGGCCTTGGAGATGGGCGCTCAATTTCCGAAATGGAAATTGATAACTCAGTTAGGGTAAACTGCCTTGCAAAGTGTTCGGCCCAACTCTGCAAACATTTTGATAAGTTGTGTATCAGCTGTCCACACTTGCCGCCTATGGTATCCCCAACAGCAGGTCTCCTGCTTCATGTTTTCTCTACCAGACGGGCGGATCCAAGGATACGGTCCACGGAGAAGGGCAGTCAATGCCCAAAGAAGAAAGCGACAACTCAGGTTGGTTAAACTGCCTTGCAAACTGTTCAGCCTAACGCTCTAAGCGTTATGCCGTATGCCAGCCTACTTTAATACGCATTCCGAAGTCCTGGCTTCGCCAGTTGGCTTGTGTCTATGTGGTCGCAGCGACTTTGCGTACTTCCCCCGAAAAGCACACAAGGTCGGCACACAAGAGCGTGCTCACAATGCACGCTCGTGTTCCAAATCGAGCGACAGTTTTGGACAGCCTCTCCACCGATAACTGGTCGCGAGGTGGTCGATTTGCGTCCATGGCTGGTGGGGGCCGTCACTCTTCTGCGAGTGCTGTGTCGGAAGTTAGTGGTTTCGAGGAAGTGACAAGCATCTTCGCACATCCTTATCATCATCAGCACCATTAGACACCCTAGCTAGAGGTGGAAAATAGCTCAACTACTGTGCCGCAACAGGTGTACACCAGCTGATCTACGAGTACTTTGCTCCACCAAAATGCAAAATACTTCTTTAAGCTTGGTAGGAACCCAACCCTGCGCTAACACTTGGTGGTGATCTGCTAGAAGTCGTTCAGGAATTCAAGTACCTGGGCAGCTATATTAGCACCCGTAGGATCGAAGATGAGGTTACGAACCGTATAGCAAAAGCTCGAGATGCTTTTGCCAATCTCCGCCACCTGTGGCGCAGACGCGACACTACTCTCGCCCTCAAGGGCAGAGTTTATAACGCAGCCGTCCGTTCAACTCTCCTATACGGCTGTGAAACCTGGCCCATCAGGTCGACAGACATAAACAGGCTCGCCATATTCGATCATCGCTGCCTTCCCATGTCTGGTGGGAACACCGCATGAGCAATGAGCGTGTTCGACGTCGTGTATTTGGTGCAGGAAGAGCGAGTGAACCGCTCAGCATCATTATATCACGCACCAAACTCCGATGGCTGGGCCACGTGTTGCGCATGCCAGCACACCGACTCCCGCGACGTGCATTGTTTGCGCGTTGTGGGTGCGGTTGGAAGAGGAGGAGGGGAGGGCAAGTGATGACTTGGTCGAGAGAAATGAAAACCCTCACTTCGAAGTTGGCGTCGGTTGGTGCATCCCGACTGCCTGGCTGAGGTCCTAAGGACGGTGAACACGTTTGGTTGGACACACTTGCTGATATGGCTCGGAGTTGGCATCATTGGCGTTTGTGTTGTGATTTTCTTTGTCCATCCCCCTCCGGTTTAGCATCCCCCTCCAATCACGATCTCACTTGTTAGGCATAACGTGACTCTCTTTTACGGCAGCCAGCTGTTAGCTCTCCGGTACGATGTCCATCCGTTACTGGGGACTCAGCGGGCGTGCCACTGTTTTCCTTTTGTCTTTTGTATTGCGGCACAATAGCTGAGGTGTTTTCCACCTCCAGCTAACGTGTAATGATGATGATGATGATGATGATCTACGAGTACCGAATCGGTATCTTTCCGGAAAGCTGCAAGCCGGCCACTATGCAGTAAAAGATTTTTACTATGTAAAATACATCTTATGCTAAGAAACGAGATCGCGGTTGCAGTGAGTGGCTGAGGGATGGAGAGAAATTAAGAAACTGAACACAAATGCCACTGAGGTCGGCTAGTGGCGAAGTAAGCAGGTGTATCCAGCCAAACGTGATCATCATCCTTCAGTCCCCAACCAGAGAGCCGAGACGCACCAACCAAAGCCAACATCGAAATACGGGTCTTCATTGCTCTCTATCGTTATCGCTTGGCCACCTCTCCTCTTTTTCTGTCCACACCCTGGGTGCGCAAACAACGCACCTCGTGGGATTCGAAGGGCTGACATGAGAAACACGTGACCCAGTCATCGGAGTCTGGAACGTGAAATGACGGTGCTGAGCGGTTCATCTCCTCTTCCTGTACCATAAGCAAGACGTCGAGCACGCTCGTTCCTCACGCGGTGTTCCTACCGTTATGAGAAGCGCCTTTTAACAAATGGATCAGTGAACCCAAACTATATGCATGGCTAGACGCTAAACGCGTGCGTCCGTCTGCCGTAATTCTTGATTGCTAATTTGGATTCTGTATTCATGTAACTTCGAGGACCTAGCACATCCATTTGCGGCATTTTTTGAGACTGACGGTTACGTAAATGACCGTCTCATTACACAACTCCGCTTTTCTGTTTTCGTCTGGCGTAACACATACCATATGTAAGCCGAACTATGAAGGCACCGGTGGTCGAGATAAATTGACCTGATTATGTCTGCAGATGGAATGGACCAGGTTTCACAGCAGCAAGGGTGAGTTGTACTGACGGCTGTATTGAATATCCTAACCTTCAGGGAGTGCTGTTGCGCCGGCGCCGTAGGTGGCGAAGGTAAGCAGAAGCGCCTCGAGTTTGGCTATACGGTTGGTGATCACGTCTTCGATCCCATTGGCGCTGATACAACTTCCCGAGTATTGGAAATTTCGAAAGATTTCTAGCTGATCCGCTGTCATTCTTTGAGAAATGATTTCCACTTGGAGGGTGCAAAGCATATGCCGAAGCGGCTGACAGCCAGTGATAGTCTGTCCAGTGCCGCTTGACACGTTTGGGAGCTGTCACAGCTGAGGGCAATATCGTCGGCATACTCCAAGTCAAGAAGTCATTCCCCTGGAATCTGCTCCACACCTAAGTTATATGCTGTAAACTCGATCTCCATGACTACGTCACTGGCGTAGTTGAAGAGAAAAGGTGACAGCGGGCATCCTTGTTTCACACCACTGAAGATATTGAAGAGCGGCGACAGCTTGCCATAAGCTCTCACTCTGCCCGCACTACGTGCGTACAACGCCTGCGTAATATTTACATATTTCTCGGGCACAGCATCTTCACACGGGTGTAGAAACCGCTCACCGTCATTATTACAGAAGCCTACAGCATGTTGGCCGCCCAGCTGATGCTCATCAGAAGACAATTTTCCAATTTGGGCGTTTGGATCACCAGCAAGCATCACCGTATCCGTGCTTTTTCTGTAACGAAGCAAATCGTTAAGTCGGTCATAGAAATAATCTTTCCCCGAATCATTGCCGCAGATTTTGGGGGAGTAGGTTACAATGACAAACAAGCACCGTTTGTCCCCGTGCGACTTTGAAGCCTGGAACGAACCAACCAATCTAATGGCGCACATCCGGCTGTTGACTTGGATCCAGTCGATCAGGGCAGCATCAGCGCGAGGACTCAAAGCAATGCCTACGCCAGTTTGATGGGAACGAAGCTGCGTCATCTCCAGACAGGTGCAATGAGGATGTGTCGCATGTGGATGATCGCAGGGTGAGCACGGAGCTCGAATCTTGCAGCGGGTTCCCGATAAACAGCAAATATCGATCGGTAGGGTCTCTAGTGTTCGGGTGAGTGCTGCTTGTTGGCTAATCTCTAGCAAAGTGCGCAGGTTGAGGCGTGCTAGCTTTAGCGAGGATCGAGGACTCCAAAGAGAGGCGGATGAACTGACGTCGTCCGCTTGGTTGAACTTGCTGATTGCACTGGAGCGACACCTTGCGATTGTGTGTGAGTTGAAAATAGAAGACAAAGGACTACTGAAGCAAGCCGGGAGAGCCCAGAATTGGGCGGGAGTTGAAAACAGGAGGGATAAAAGTGAAGTTGGAGCGCAACGCTAGCCTCGGACTCATTACGCTCACACACGTTTGCAAATACGGAAGCGGAGTGCTCTGCTAATGCGGACGCACGCTCAGTGATGCTACTTCACCTTCCGACCCCAGGCGATGCTACATGTAAGCAAAGATACTCAGAAACTGTCTGCACTGCTTCTGAAGGCTGTCGACGCTTCTGTGCATTCGCGCCGTGGCATAAATTTCACTATCTCGCAATCGTTGACAGACCTGGACGGGTGAAATGTTTTACTTTAATAGACATCGCGTCGCAACGAGACTGGATCTTAACGTGGTGCGACGGTTCGCTTTATTGAGTGGTGCTCCCGGGACTCGTGAGAGCTACACCTGCCATGTTAGTCAATGATTAGACGTCAGACAAACTCAGTCTCCGGGTCCTCCAGGTTGCAAGGTTACCATCGCATTAAGGCTGGACCTTGCCGTGGTACAATGTTTTTCGTGTCTCAGCGATCCATTGAACTATGTTGGGTGGTGCTTTTTGCACCTTTAGAGCCACTCAAACCAGATCGGTCAATAGTTAGAAGCCAGACAAACTCAGTCTCCTGACCCTCTAGGTTGGGGGTTGGAGTGAGGGTGCCTGCTTACTCCATAAATCGGACTATCTGTAGCCCAGTGTCAAAACCCCGCTGCGTTACGGTCAGGTTTTTGAACCAAAGGCTTTGGTTGAGAATTTTAATCGTTCTATCTAGTCTTGGACAATCTGGCAGTATCCTGCCCACGCAGTACAGTTTCTGGCCGTCGCAGAAGATAATAAGTGGAGCCCTATCTACTGCATCGAGCAGGGTGGATATGGTTTAGGATGCTATTGCTCTGGCCTTTCCATTTTCTTATTCCCCCTCTTACGCTTTTTCATCCTTATCGTCCCGCTCTAACTTCACTTTTATCCCCCTGTTTTCAATCCCCCAAGTCTTGGTCCTCATCTTGCTTCAATAATCGCTTGTCTTCTGGTTTCAACTCACACAAAATCGCTGGGCCTCACTCCATTCTAGTCGACAAGTCCATGTTCAGCCAAGCGGACGCCAGTTTATCCGTTATCACTCGGAGTACTCGATCTTCGCTAAGACTGAAGTGGCACAACCTGCACCCTTTGCTACCTATTGGCTAACAGGCAGCACTTGCCCGAACACTAGAGACCCTATCGATCGATATTTTCTGTTTATCAGAAACCCGCATGCAAGACTCAAGCACTGTGCTTACCTTGCGACCCCCACATGCTACACTGTTAGCACATTCCCATCGCGCCTGTCTGGAGATGACGCAGCTTCAAGTTCCCGTCAAACTGGCGTAGGCATTGATGTTAGTCCCCGCGCTGAACTTGCCCTGATCGATTGGACCCCAGTCAAAGGCCAACAATACGCCGTTCGATGGATTGGCTCATTACGTCGCAGCGAGACTGGACCTCAACGTGGTGCGATGATTTGCTTACCTCTAATCCACTGAGCTATACTGGATGATGCCTCCAGGCCCCTTGAGAGCTACCACCAGGTTAGTCAATGGTGAAAGGTCAGACAAACTCAGTCTCCTGGTCCTCCAGGTTGGGGGTTTCAAATGGGATAGCGTCCATTTCCGTAAAACTAAATCATTACCATCTCCCCGCTGCCTTGCGGACAGGATTTTGAACCAAAGGCTTGGGTTGAGGATAATAATCGTCCTCCTATCTAGGTCTTGGCACCCTAGCAGTATCTCAGCCCACATACAACCATGACATTTTCTTCAAACATAAACTTCATCCTACATCATCCGTCGCGCAGATTATCAAGGGTCACCTTATCTGTGCATACAGCAGGGCGGATAAGCGAAAACATGCTACTGCTGGCGCCTCCCTTCTTTCTTTTCCACCTGTTTCTCTTACTCCCATCCCGACCTCCATTACTAACCTTCCTTCTTTGATTCCCAGCTTAATTGACAGCAACCGAAGTGCCACTGGAGTAGAACCATCTGCAGCCAGCATCCCACAGTACCTAACGGACGCCTATCGGCAAAAGTCCCTTATAAGGCCACGCTATCCCGTTTCCACGGTGACGTTCAACGTTCGCACTCTAAGACAAACAGGTCAACAGGCTGCACTCGCATGCACCTTAGAAAAACTGGGTATTGATGTGTGTTGCGTGTCCGAAACTAGGATCAATGAACCTAATGGAGTTATTGGATTAACTGCACCCGGCTTATCCTCTTGTTATTGGTTGTACGCATCCGAAGACGCCGATGCAGCACTCACTGGTCAAGCTGGTGTAGGTATCAGTATAAGCTCCATGGCTGAGCCGAAGTTGGTTGATTGGATTCCGGTGAACAGCCGTTTATGTGCAGTCCGTTTTACGACATCAGCTAGGGTGAATTCACGAAGTAGTACAACGCCGTTTGCTTGTGATTTCCGCTTATGCTCCCACCGACTGCATTTCAGATGTTCTCAAATACACATTCTACCACGAGCTGAACGCGCTACTACGTAGTGCTACTAGTTCAGATATTATGGTACTTGCAGGGGATATGAACGCACAAATAGGACGTCTGAGTTCTTCAGAAGCTCAGCTGGGTGTTAATTATGCGCTTAACTCCGAACGGACTGACAACGGGGAGCCTCTGCTGCAACAGTGTGGGGAGCACCAGTCGTCTCTTAGTAGCACTGCTTTTAGACACAGTGGGCGCCGAAGTGCCACTTGGCGTCCTCCTGTAGCTGGCCAACGATGGACCCAAATTGACCACATAGCCATAAGTTACAGATGGCGTGGTTCCATCCTGGATTTCCGCTCATACTAGAGTACATGAGTCGACTCTGACCATGCCTTGGTACGCTCTTTCGTCCATGAACTATACCGGGAGGAAACCAAGCGTCTCCTTCAATTAAAAGCTGAGAAATTGTCTCAGACCTCGGTCAGGTAAGCCTATCAAGATGCACTGCGTATCGAACTTCCGCTGCCCTGTCCTAATGACACTAAGCTTCAGTGGAAAAGGATCTCGGCCGCCATGCTCGACGCAGGAGCATCTGTTTGTGGCACCATCAATCGTCACCGCACCAGTCACTGGATATCCGAGAGGTCGGTGAACCTGTTGGAATGTAGAAGACACCTCCCGGCTGGCTCTGAACGCAGTGTGACCAGACGGGCTATTAGGCGGGAACTAAAGCGTAGCCTACGTGCTGACAAAGAATCCTGGTGGACCAGTAGGGCTCAAGAAATGGAGGAGGCAGGAGCAATAGGCAATTACCGCAAGCTCTTTCAGCTGATCCGCACCACCGGCGCCATAAAACCAGGGGTCAGTGAGACAATAAGAGACAGCGTGGGTGCGCAAATACACAATAAGGAACGCCGTATGGCTCGTTGGGCGGAACACTTTCAAGATCAGTTCAGCTGGCCCCCTGCTCCCGGACCTCTTCCTAATCAGGTGATGCACGACGAGCCATGGACGATTAGTTTAGAGTCTCCGTCAGTGGCCGAGGTCCGAAACGCGATCACAGCCCTCAATCGTTTTCTGTCCACTGGCCCGGATTCCCTCCCACCTGCACTATTTAAGGATGGATGGGAGGTCCTCTGCAAAGCACTGACCTCACTATTCGAATGTATCTGGAAGGAAGAGTGTGTCCCGGCTAATTGTAGCGAATCGATTAAAGTGGCAATATACAAGAAGGGCAGTCGCACAGACTGTGCTAACCACAGGGGTATTAGCCTAACGCCAGTTTTGACAAAATTACTGGCCTCGATTCTCGTTCGTCGCATCACTGCGGAATGGGAATCTCGGATTAGGGAAGAGCAGGCCGGTTTCCGCCCAGGACGTGGCTGTATAGACCATATATTCACTTTGCGGCAGGTGCTAGAGCAGCGCCACGCAAGCCGCAGACCGACAATAGCTGTGTTCCTCGATTTCAAGAGTGCGTTCGATTCGTTCGATCGATCGATTCTGTTCGAAATACTTGCGCGGAAAGGTGTTCCCACAAAAAATGTGAACATCTTTCGTGCTCTATACTCGAACATTACAGGCCGCGTCAGGGTCTATGGTGTCCTATCGGATAGCTTTCCAACCACAACTTGCGTTCGTCAGGGTTGTCTGATTTCCCCATTTTTGTTCAATTTCGTTGTGGATTCCATCATGGAGTGTTCCCTTGGGGAATCTCACGATGTAGGCGTTGAAGTGCTGCCTGGTGAAAGGTTAGTTGATTTAGATTATGCGGACGATATCGTCTTGCTCTTCGACGATGTTGGGGCGGCACAATCAACCCTGAATAGCCTGTCCAGAGTGGTCCCATTATTTGGTATGCACTTAGCACCTTCAAACTGCAATGTGTTGCTGCAGGACCACCAGCCACTTGATGACCCCTTGACGCTTGCTAGCGAGGAACTCGAGGTGATTGATCAATTCACTTATCTTGGCAGCTGCATCAGCAAAGATGGGCGCATAGAAACTGAAGTCAGCTCACGCATTGCAAAAGCCAGAGCTACCTTCTTAAACCTGCGACATCTTTGGCGACAGAAGGGAGTTTTCCTTCGTCTGAAAGGCCGTGTATACCAGGCCACAGTGAGGGCGGTTCTGCTCTATGGTAGTGAGACTTGGCCGCTTCGGTCTGAAGATCTGAGGCGCCTTCAAGTCTTTGATCATCGTTGTTTGCGCAGCATTGCTGGAGTCGGATGGCACCAGCGTGTCCGCAACGACGATGTGCGTAGGCGAGTACTAGGAAGTGATAATCACGCTTGCTCTCTAGAACAACAGATAGCACTGAATAAGTTGCGTTGGCTCGGTCACGTGCTACGTATGCTTGGTCACCGCTTACCTAGGAGGGCCTTGTTTAGTCTGCCAAGTGTAGGGTGGCGCAAGGCTCGAGGTGGACAGAAGTTGACTTGGCAGCGGGAAATGAAGTCACTGACGACCAAACTGGGTGCCGTTGGTCCGTCTCGCCTTCCGGGTTAAAGTCCACGTGACTCACCTTGTGCTTGGCTCGAGACATTACAGGACATGGCTCACAGTAGACACCAGTGGCGCGTCTGCTGCCGTCTTCTAATCGGATTGTCTGTTTACAATGTGTTTGGTGCTGAGTTATCTGCTGGGTAATGGCTTATTATGACGCGTGGCAGTGAAAGCCGTAAGGAAGCTGTCTCGCTGATGCCGCCTTATCTTTGCACGATAGCCAGCTGTTTGTGACGGTATGTTGTCTACCCAAGGTGTAGGCGCCTTGACCCTGAATGTTTGCTTAGGGCATTAAGGTTTTCTGGTAAGTCCTCCTCTACCTCTTATTTTCTATTTCACAGGTCCTCATGGTTGTATGGCAGCGAAGCATCAGTTCAAATGGCTGATGTACTGCTGTTAATGATGATGATGATGATGCTTATGTGGCAATCACTGGTCAAGCTGGGGTGGGCATTGTTCTCAGCTTCAAGACCGAATCGTCGTTGGTTTTTTGAATCCTCGTGAGTAGCCGTTTATGTGCACTCCGCTTGACGACTTCAACTGTGTTTGGTTCACGAACTAGTGCGATATACTTGTTGTTTGTGGTTTCCGCTGTGTTTCTGATGCTGCAGAGGACTCCCTCTACCGCAAGCTTAACATTTTGTTTCAGTGTTACAAGTTAAAGTCGCGTTGTTGTTGCAAGGGATATGAATGCGCAAATAGCTCGTCTGGGCATTTCAGAAGCCAAGCTTGGTAGTGAGTATGGGTTTAACTTTGTTCAGACGAATAACGGCGAGCGTTCGTCGCAATTGTGCGCAGAGCACCGACTGTTTCTTATTAACACTGCTTTTTGACACATTGGGTGCCAAAGTGCTACTTGGCATCTCCCTCTGGCTGGCCAGCAATGGACTCAAGTAGATCACCTTGTCATTTTTAAAGCTGGGATGGTTACATTGTGGACTGTCGCTCGTACTGGAATATCTGGGTTGTCTCTTATCATGCTTTGGCAAAAGAAGCGCGAAAATACTTCTATGCACTGAATGACTCACGGAGCAGACTGGCCTGGCGACGGAATTGGGAAAATCAAACCGCGGAGCCAATGTTGATGAACAGCCAGCAACCCTCGAGTCTCCAGTGCTTTGATGCTATTCCACAACTGGCGTTTCCTTCGGACAGAACCACACCAAGCGAGCAGAATTTAGCTATCCGATGTGCAGTTAGTTCTAGGAACCATTGCTGTCCAACATGTTAATCTGTCCACATAGTTGAGAATGTAGATGCAGCCTTTGTATTGCGACAGAGTTCTGATCAGCGCGACGTGAAGGTATTCAAAACGAGATTGGAGCAGGAAAAATTCCCACTGACCCCTTGGTATGTCCTATACATTTGGGCGCGCTGACATTCTAATCATGCGCGAGCCTAGGTGCGGCATCATTGTTAATGTTAATCTAAGTGAAGCGTTCGGTTACAGACTTTGGGAAGCATGTATACCAGGGTGAAGATGTGTACCGCATTAAAACCAACTTGGCACGGGGCCGTAAGAAGAACAGGCAGGAGCACATTGTGAGACGTCACAACGAACAGTCCCTTGAAACGAATTTCTCGCAACTTCGATGTGTTACACCGGATCTTATCGAAATCGGGATAAGCTTACTAGGTTGTAGCCATGGCGGCTTGGTCGATAGTGCTTTCCTATGCTAGGCCGATCTAGTTAATTCCTAGACGTCCGCGACACTTTTGAGCGCATGAGACATGTCTAACGTTTGTCGTGTACTGATATACGTAGTCTATTTGCCGAATTTCTTGCTGCGAGTAATTACTGTACCATCGATTGCGTAGTTCAAGTGATCCGTGTAACCAGTAAAATGTTGACTTTCCAGATAATGGGGAAGATGCCTGACACCTGGGTTGATCACGACCGATCTCCTACCGAGGATGCTATATCGTGACCCGGCAAGGTGTGAACGTATTGTAAAGAAACCCTGTGGTATCTGTTGTTGATCGATGAGCTGTTGGAGGAACGCACTGGCCACGATGCCTACTATGTCGGTTCTTATAGGGAACGGTACAGTATGTTCTGGGTGAGTGCGAAGAGTGATCTTGGAGATTTCCACTTTGAGACTCGGGGCTCGGATCATGGCCGTTTAACTAAACTGCACTAGACTATTACCGTTGTCTTCTCGTCCAGTTCTTGCCAGACACTTGTGTCTTAACTTCATGCAGCTGTCTGTTATACCCAGGTATCCCTTTTTTATTCCTTCCACTAGCTCCTGTTCACCTTTCTTGCTTCATGAAATACCTTTTAATCACCGGGGGTGTGATTAGCGGTATCGGCAAAGGAATCATATCTAGCAGCATTGGAACTATATTGAAGGCCTATGGCTGGAACGTTACTTGTATCAAAATTGACCCATATCTAAACATCGATGCCGGAACCTTTTCACCTTATGAGCACGGCGAGGTCTACGTGTTGGATGATGGAAGTGAAGTTGACCTTGACCTCGGAAACTACGAACGTTTTCTTGATGTTACCTTGACAAAGGACAATAATATAACCACCGGAAAAATTTATCAACGAGTAATGGAGAGAGAGCGCAGAGGAGATTATCTGGGCAAAACGGTTCAGGTATGCCCCATTCTGCCAGGTAGCCCATATCGTTTACTGGCTCGCCTTTTTGTGATCATCTTCATTGGACTCATAGACCTCCATGTACACAAACGTCTTTGCAGTGCTTTTGGCTACATATATACAACTTTCCTTGGAAACTTCGTTGCAGCGCACTGCCTGCCCATTGTGTTTTAATACCGTAATGAGAGTGAGATTTGAATTTTCAGAGCTGCTTTCTTTTGGTTATCACAATGAAACTGGATTGCACATCTCTCTATTCATTGTATCCCTCTTTTAGACCCCTTAAACGCTGCTTCCGCCAAGGTGCTCTTCTGTTCTTGTCGTTACGGAACAATTGTTTGAATTATTGGATTACTTTACCTACTTAAACTACTGTACTACCCATCACCAGAGGCTGCTATGCGGATCATTTAGCCCTTGTGGGTTTTTAGAAGCTTAAATTATCTATGACGGGCGTCATTGGTTGAGATTAGAGTTTGCAACAGTGCACCTCAGCTAGTGTCACCGTATGTATGAGACAGTCACTGCGTTCTGACGATACTGGGACAGCTACGCGTCCTGTCCTTAGATTTGTTCTACTCGACCGATCACAGCATGGGCTACTCTTTCTGACATTGGGCAGTTGCAACTCCAATGGCATTCTTATATTGTGTTTATCGACATCAAATGTGTCTTCCATTCGCTGGATCGGTGTGCCCGTCGCAACGAGACTGGACCTTAACGTGGTGCGACGGTTTGCGTACCTCATTGACCCATTGAGCTATACTGGGTGATGCCTCCGAGCATCTCGAGAGCTACTCCTACCAGGTTGGTCAATGGTGAGAGGTCAGACAAACTCAGTCTCCTGGTCCTCCAGGTTGGGGGTTTGAAATGGGATGGCGTCCATTTCTGTAAAACTAAATCATTGCCACCTCCCCGCTGCCTTGCGGACAGGCTTTTGAGCCAAAGGCTTTGGATGAGGACCCTAATCGTTCTCCTGTCTAGGTCTGGGCGCCCTGGCAGTATCCCAGCCCACATACAACCATGACATTTTCTTCAAACATAAATTTCATCCTGCATCGGCCGTCGCGCAGATTATCAAGGGTCGCCTTATCTGCTGCATACAGCAGGGCGGATAAGCGAAAGCATGCTACTGCTGGCGCCTCCCTTCTTTCTTTTCCACCTTTTTCTCTTACTCCCATCCAGGCCCCCATTACTAACCCTCCTTCTATAATTCCCAGCTTAATTGACAGCAACCGACGTGCTACTGGAGTAGAACCATCTGCAGCCACCATCCCACAGCACCTATCGGACGCCTATCGGCAAAAGTTCCTTATAAGGCCACGCTGTCCCGTTACCATGGCGACATTCAACGTCCGCACTCTAAGACAAACAGGTCAGCAGGCTGCACTCGCACGCACCTTAAACACACTGGGTGTTGATGTGTGTTGTGTGTCCGAAACTAGGATTAATGACCCTAACGGGGTTATTGAATTGACTGCACCCGGCTTATCCTCTCGTTATTGGTTGCACGCATCCGGAGACGCCGATGCGGCACTCACGGGTCAAGCTGGTGTAGGTATCATTCTCAGCTCCAAGGCTGAGTCATCGTTGGTTGATTGGATTCCGGTGAACAGCCGTTTATGTGCAGCCCGTTTGACTACATCAGCTAAGGTGAATTCGCGAAGTAAAACAAAACGCTGTTTGTTTGTGATTTCTGCTTATGCTCCCACGGACTGCAGTTCTAATGCAGTCAAGGACACTTTCTATCACGAACTGAACACGCTGCTACGCAGTGCTACTAGTTCAGATATTGTAGTACTTGCAGGGGATATGAACGCACAAGTAGGGCGTCTGAGCTCTTCAGAAGCTCAGCTGGGTGGTAAGTATGGACTTAACTCCGAACGGACTGACAACGGCGAGCGTCTGCTACAACTGTGTGCGGAGCACCAGTTGTTTCTTACTAGCACTGCTTTTAGACACAGTGGGCGCCGAAGTGCCACTTGGCGTCCACCTGTAGCTGGTCAGCGATGGACCCAAATTGACCACATAGCCATAAGTTACAGGTGGCGCGGTTCCATTCTGGATTGCCGCTCATACTGGAGTACCTGTGTCGACTCTGACCATGCCTTGGTGCGCTGTCGTTTCTCCATGAACTTTACCGGAAGGCGCACAAAGCGTCTCCCCCGATTGGCGACGGAGAAATTGTCCCAGCCCTCGGTCAGGCAATCCTATCAAGAAGCACTGCATAGCGAACTCTCGCTGTCTTGTCCTAATGACACTGAACTTCAGTGGAATAGGATCTCGGCCGCTATGCACGACGCAGGAGCATCTGCTTGTGGCACTATCAGTCGTCATCGCACCAGTCACTGGATATCCGAGAGGTCCGTGAACCTTTTGGAAGCTAGAAGGCACCTCCCGGCTGGTTCTGAACACAATGTGACCAGACGGGCTATTAGGCGTGAACTAAAGCGGAGCCTACGTGCTGACAAGGAAGCCTGGTGGACCAGTCGGGCTCAAGAAATGGAGGAGGCAGGAGCAGTAGGCAATTACCGGAAGCTCTTCCAGCTAATCCGCACCACTGGTCCGAGGAAACCAGGCGTCAGTGAGACAATCAGGGACAGCGCGGGTGCGCTGATACACAATAATGAGCGCCGTATGGCTCGTTGGGCTGAGCACTTTGAACATCAGTTCAGCTGGCCCCCTGCTCCCGGACCTCTTCCTACTCAGGTGATGCAGGACGAGCCATGGACGGTTAGTTTAGAGCCTCCGTCGGAGGCCGAGGTCCGAAACGCGATCACAGCCCTCAATCGTTTTCGTGCCGCTGGCCCGGATTCCCTACCACCTGCACTATTTAAGGATGGAGGTGAGGTCCTCTGCAAAGCACTTACCTCCCTATTCGAACGTATCTGGAACGAAGAGAGTGTGCCGGCTAATTGGAGCGAATCGATTATAGTGGCAATATACAAGAAGGGCAGTCGCACAGACTGTGCGAACCACAGGGGTATTAGCCTAACGCCAGTTGTGACAAAATTACTGGCCTCGATTATCGTTCGTCGTCTCACTGCAGAACGGGAATCTCGGATTAGAGAAGAGCAGGCCGGTTTTCGCCCAGGACGTGGCTGTATAGACCATATATTCACTTTGCGGCAGGTGCTAGAGCAGCGCCACGCATACCGCAGACCGACAATAGCTGTGTTCCTCGATTTCAAGAGTGCGTTCGATTCAGTCGATCGATCGATTCTGTTCGAAATACTTGCGCGAAAAGGTGTTCCCACGAAATATGTGAACATCCTTCGTGCTCTATACTCGAACACTAGAGGCCGCGTCAGGGTCTATGGTGCCCTATCGGATAGCTTTTCGACTACAAGTGGCGTTCGACAGGGTTGTCCGATTTCCCCATTTTTGTTCAATTTCGTCGTGGATTCTATCATGGAGTGTTCCCTTGCGGAATCTCACGATGTAGGTGTTGAAGTGCTGCCTGGTGAACGGTTAGTTGATCTAGATTATGCGGACGATATCGTCTTGCTTTTCGACAATGTTGAGGCGGCACAATCAACCCTGAATAGTCTATCCAGAGTGGTCCCATTATTTGGTATGCACTTCGCACCTTCAAAGTGCAAAGTGTTGCTGCAGGACCACCAGCCACTCGATGACCCCTTGACGCTTGCTAACGAGGAACTCGAGATGGTTGATCAATTCATTTATCTTGGCAGCTGCATCAGCAAAGATGGGCGCATAGAAACTGACGTGAGCTCACGCATTGCAAAGGCCAGAGCTACCTTCTTGAACCTGCGTCATCTTTGGCGACAGAAGGGAGTTTTCCTTCGTCTGAAAGGCCGTGTATACAAGGCCACAGTGAGGGCCGTTCTGCTCTATGGTAGTGAGACTTGGCCCCTTCGGTCTGAAGATCTGAGGCGCCTTCAAGTCTTTGATCATCGTTGTTTGCGAAGCATTGCTGGTGTCGGATGGCACCAGCGTGTCCGCAACGACGATGTGCGTAGGCGAGTACTAGGTGGTGATGATCATGCTAGCTCGCTAGAACAACAGATAGCACTGAATAAGTTACGTTGGCTCGGGCACGTGCTACGCATGCCTGGTCACCGCTTACCTAGGAGGGCCTTGTTCAGTCTACCAGGTGTCGGATGGCGCAAGGCTCGAGGTGGACAGAAGTTGACTTGGCAGCGGGAAATGAAGTCACTGACGACCAAACTGGGTGCCGTTGGTCCGTCTCGCCTTCCGGGTTGGAGCCCACGTGACTCACCTTGTGCTTGGCTCGAGACTTTACGGGACATGGCTCGCAACCGACACCAGTGGCGCGTCTGCTGCCGTCTCCTAATTGGATTGTCTGTTTAAAGTGTGTTTGGTGCTGAGTTATCTGCTGGGTAATGGCTGATTATGACGCGTGGCAGTGAAAGCCGTAAGGAAGCTGTCTCGCCGATGCCGCCTTATCTTTGCACGATAGCCAGCTGTTTGTGACGGAATGTTGTGTACACAAGGTGTAGGCGCCTTGACCCTGAATGTTTGCTTAGGGCATTAAGGTTTTCAGGTAAGTCCCCCTCCTCTCCCTCTTCTTATTCTTTATTTCATAGGTCCTCATGGTTGTATGGCAGCGAAGCATCAGTTCAAATGGCTGATGTACTACTGTTGATGATGATGATGATGATGATGATGATGGATCGGTGTGCTCCTTGGCGCTATTTGCTCACGATAGGTGTGCTTGGGAAGTACATAAACTTATCAGAGTGCTTTATGCGCGTAGCTCTGGCAAAGGAAGAGGTTATGGCGCATACTATCGCTGCCGCCAATATTGCCAACGGTGTGAGAAAGGGTTGCCCGCTGTCACCACTCTTTTTAACTTCGCGATTAACCAGGTCATGGAAACTGCTTCAATGAACACGACTTAGGTGTGAAGCTACCCTCACGTGGTCAATTTCTTGACTTGAAATGTGTGGACGATAATGCTCTCCTTTATGACATTTCACAGAGGTGTCAACTTGCACTCATTTGACTAGCACTGATTGTCAGCCGTTTTGTGTTGCACCCTCCAAATGCAAATCTTTCCTCCAGAATTGACATGGGAGGCGCTTTGCGCTGGCTCTTGGTGGAGATCAGCTAGAAGTCGTTCAGAGGTTCGTCTACCTAGACGGTTTTATCAGCACCATTCGAATTGTAGTCGAGGTCACAAACCGTATAGCAAAAGCACGAGGCGCTTTCGCTAATCTTCTCTACTTGGGGTGCGGGTGCGACATCACACCTTACAGAGTGGAGTCAACGATGTAGCCTTACGTTCGACCCTCCTGTACGTTTGTGAATGCTGGCCCATCAGATTGATAGACGAAAAGACACTAGTTAGGTTCTACCACCGGTGACTTCACAGTTTAGCTCAAATCTGCTGGGAACATCGCGTGAGCAATGAGCGTGTTCGGCGCCCTGTTTATACTGCAGATGATGGAAGACGGATGGCTTGGTCAAGAGGAATGAAGTCCTCTACTTCGAACTGGGCGTCGGTTGCAGCTTCGAATTCCTGTTTGGGTTTCAAAAGATAATGAAAACGTTTAGTTGCAAACACTTGTCGACATGCCTAAAAACTGACCTCAGTGGCGTTGGTGTTGTGGGTTTCTTTGTCCATTCCCCCCCCCGCTTAGCCTCACTTTCGAACCCTAATCTCGACGTCCCTGCATGACATAAAGCTAGACATAACAATATTCTTTTACTTCTTTATTCCATTTTGCTGTAGCCTGGTTTAATTTGTTGTTGCACAATGGGCGAGTTGTTTCTCACCCTTAATAGCGCATATAACGGTGGTGCTGTCTTCTATCTTATGTTTGGAATTTCTCGCTGCCAGCCTGTATGTCTACTTATTGTTTCTTTATCTCTTTCTTGATGTCCCGCCACCGTTTTATTGCATTTTCCATTATTAAAGCTAACCATCGGCTTGTTTCACGGCGACTTAAATCTTCGCGATCCTCTCATGTGATTGTAATTGATTAACCAAGCAAGAGTTATGGTAGCTTGAAATTCGCTTTCTTATCGATGAGACCTGTCGCATGTGTGCTACTCGGAGTCAGATGTAGAAGCCTATCTATGTTGCTTCCTTTTCTTTCAGCACCATTTTCCTACCCTTCGTTAAGTTTACTGGATCAAAGTTTGAAACTATGGACATCGGGTTACCGATTATCTCCTTCAGAGCTAGGCTAGACTGGGAAACTAGGATATATTGCCCGAATTTGTTGCTTTTAGTTATGCTAACCCAATCCCATTTGCTCCTCTTGTATGTTTCATTCTTCTAATTTCCTTAAATATTTCGGTTTCCTCAGGTGGTTCCCCACATCACTGATGCTATCATGCAATGGGTGACCGATGTTTCTGTAATTCCCGTGAACGACAATGGCACAGTACCAGAGGTTTGCATTATAGAGCTGGGCGGAACAATCGGCGATATAGAGTCGATGCCTTTTGTAGAAGCCTTTCGGCAGATGCTGTTCCGCGTTGGCAACACAAACTTTTGCTGTGCTCACGTGAGCCTTGTGCCCCAGCTCTCCAGCGTCGGGGAACCTAAAACAAAGCCAACACAGGTAGGTGAGATAAAGCGTCACTTTTTCGTTAGTCTTTACTGCATACTTATTGGGTCTCAGATTTCCTAACATCTTGTATACTTTCCCCATGCGAAGTTTGTGCTACATCCGGCTGTTTGCAATGCAACGGTCATGCGGACAGATGCTGGTCACGCCACTGATTGTACACTTATCAACAGCTGCAGTCGATTGGTGGCTCTTTTGGATGATTTGCATTCATTCCTTGTCTCGCAATTAACTCCGAAGATACGATTTTTTCAGCCAGTCCTTTCCTGTTCCACTGCAACTGTTTCACAGACTCGATTGCATGTGGCAATTTATTTTAAAATGCATTTTTATATGGGTGACGTCTTTTACCGGAATTGCATTGTATCAGCCACTATGGCTTGCTTTTCACAGCAAACATTCACGCTTGGCGAATGATGCTTCATCAGCGCAATCAAAAATTTTTGTTGTTTTTAGGTGCTGCTTGTAATCCAACACCAGTGTTTCGTTAGAGTTGGTCTTCATATATATATATATATATATATATATATATATATATATATATATATATATATATATATATATATATAGACTGCGCTGCACCACTTGGTGCAACACGTATGGATTGCGGAGGAGGTGCCTCTTGAGCTGAAGGATGCCCTTGTGCTACCACTGTACAAGGGCAAAGGTAGCAAACAATGTTGCACGAATTATCGTGGCATCAACTTGCTGAGTTGTGTGGGCAAGGTGATTGCCCGAATCCTGCTCAACCGCCTCGTCAGTCAGGTTGTGGAACCTAACGTTGCGGAAGAGCAGTGTGGATTCCGTTCGGGTCGCAGGACTATAGATATGGTGTTTGCGGCTCGGCAGTTGCAGGGGAAGTGCAGAGAACGACACCAGCCATTATACACGCTTTTAGTTGATTTCACCAAGGCACTTGATACGGTGAACCGCGAGGCATTGTGGCTGGTGTTGGGTAAGTTTGGTTGCCCGCGTAAGTTTGTAAGTTTAATTGAATGTCTTCACAGTGATATGCGAGCGAGGGTGCAGCTGAGTGGAGAGACCTCGGATGACTTTGCAGTTGTCTCCGGTGTGAAGCAAGGCTGTGTCTTAGCTCCTGCCCTGTTTAATATATATATTCATGCCATAATGTCTTGTGCTTTTGACGCGGCTTGTGCTTACGGTGTTCGTGTGGAGCACCGTATTGATGGTGGGTTGCTGAACATCCATCGTTTCGGTGCGAGAACTCTAGTCTGTGAGACAACTATCCGTATGTTACTGTTTACTGACTACTGTGCGTTGTTTGCCCACAGCGCGGATGAGTTGCAGCACATGACTAATGCTCTGGCTTCGACAGCGGCCAAATTCGGGCTCACCATCAACACAAGCAAAACTGTCTGTCTCTTTCAGCCTTCACCGGAGGTGCAATCTTCAATATTTGCGCGAATCAGCATAGGTGCTGAAGTATTGGAAACCACCTCCCGCTTTTGCTACCTTGGGAGTGTGATGTCGACTGATCAGCAGCTACACGTTGAGTTGCGTATTCGCGTGTCGAAGGCAGCGGCGGCATTCGGGAAGTTTGAGTACCGAGTGTGGAACAACCATCAGCTTACCGTTGGCACGAAGCTGATGGTCTACAAATCCATGGTGCTGTCTGTTCTTCTATACGGCAGTGAAACATGGACGATGTACCGTCGGGATGTGCGATAACTCGAGCGGTTCCATCAGCTGTGTCTGCGACGAATTTTGCGGATCGGTTGGGGTGCCAGAGTCGCAGGCACGGAAGTGTTGCGCCGAAGTGGGATGTATGCAGTGGACGGCATACTTTTATTGAGACACCTGAGATGGCTCGGTCATGTGAGCCGTATGGATTCGGCGCGGATACCGAAACAACTTTTTTACGGTCAGCTGAGTACTGGAAAGCGGCACGTGAGGAACCCAAAGTTACGTTACCAGGACATGATTAAAGTGAGCCTCACACGTTCTAATCTTGATTGCAGGTCATGGAAATTGAAGGCGGTTGATCGACGTGCATGGCGCGATCTGATCACGAAGGCAGTTGCCGAGGTGCAGGAGAAAGCCCTCATGCATGCAAAGAAGGAGTGGCAAGTACGGAAGCGGCAAGCACCGATGGGTTGTTCTCCATCGACATCAAGCGCATGGTGCTATAGCACATGCAGTCGCGAGTGCCTGAGTCAGGCAGGCTTAGTGAGCCATGAGCGAGGCCACTCGGGACTACTACCGAAGCGAGGACGGGTCCTGCAGAGAACGTAGGCAGAACCGGCGCAGCATTTGTAGGTACGCTGCATTCGATTTACAAACCGCGTGCTTGCATGCTAAGTCTCTTTATTACAGGTGGTGGGTTTTCAATTTTGCCTACATGCTTTTCTTTCTCCTATAAATGTCTACCTGTACTCTATTCCATTAACTTGCACACCTCGCTTAAGCCAGTTGTGTTCGATTTCCGTAGCATTTCTGTGTTCGTGGCTTTCCGGAAAGTATACTTTCTGACCTCTTGAACTTATCGCGGATTCGTTTGTAAACAACTTATTTCGTATGCTCATTAACTTAAGGTTTATGTCACCGTTTCCTTATGCATTAATCGAGTTATTTTCTTCATCTCTCTCTCTCTCTCTCTCTCTCAAGTGACATCCCAGGTGTGGCTGCGCTTGATGTGCATGTTGACAAGGTGCCTGCCTGTCTATTACCCACTACCTCGTCTATCTGGCTCCAGGAGACAGTTGGTCGTTGCTGGAGGGGACATGGTGCACGGTCCTTGTGGCCGTGTTAGGCTCGAAGAGTGGTTCCATGCCCTCACTATGGAGCGGACTACGGTCCAGCCACTGCCTTGTGTGCGGTTGATTCCCCAAATAGAGCGCGCTTGTGTTTACCTGTGAAGGAGTGTGGGCCGGCTCCGTTGATGAAACGTGGCTCCCATCCGCATGCCTCCCGGTCTTATTCCTTCGGGTTTACACTGGATATCGGGTGTGTAGATGGAGCTGTGGGTGGTGCAGCGCAAGCCACCCATGGTCCCTCTATAGGCGCAGGCGTCCTGTGGCTTGCCACAGTGACAGGCAAATCCGAAACCGGATGCCACCAACCATATAGTTGCCCCTTACTAACTGATCCTCAAGGCTACGGAATGACAGTCTTGTCTTTCGCTTGTTTTCATCTTGGCTTCTCCTTTATCGATATCAGAACCTTTCTCTCACACATCTGACCATGACGCCGGGGTTCAATTCTTAAACTGTGTGATGGGACGCCATATGTTAACTAGACTACTGATGTTCCAAAACCATGATAGTTAGTTTCTCTGGGCTGTATATAAGCGCATAATGGCTTCCTCATCTCACTCCACACCAGTAGTGAGGTACAAGACAACGATACCGTGCTCCGGTTACAGTTACTGTGGATGTCAGAGCCCGAATCTTTTATATGATTTTCTGAGTGAATGAAAACCCATTCTTTTATGAGTCTATGTTTTCTAAAACTTTCGTGGGACAACTAGAATTCTATATCGGTTGCATGCGCCTTTTTCGAATGCAGATCATCCATACTTAGCCTAATCGATCCGATTGAACTGAATATGGAGTGTTGCTGTTGCGGAACCGTTTTACTCTTGTCTGTTGTCAGAAGATGCACGCAAAAACCCACACGGAATGCTTTGATGTACAACCTTTTATAATGCACCGACGAACTTGTATCGCTGAAGCAAACTTCGTTCATTTCCTAATTTCCCTCTTCATTACCGGACACTCAACCACATGCTCTTCTTAATCTACTCAATTTGAACTGTTACCCGGTTGCTGCTGCAAGCAGTATAACGGGTGTTACGCAGAGACGCAAGCTGGGTGACACTGCGTAAAGTGGAACCTAGACAGCTGACGACACTTATGTTCTCGGCACATGTATGATTCTAGTCTCTCATCCATATTGGATTGCTTCATGTAAATTGCACTGGACGACTTATGTTCTCGCGAATGTGAGCAACTGCAGCATTCCAGGTTTGATTGTAAGGGGCCTTGATAGTACTTTCATTTTTCATTCAGATGGCACAGCTGTTGTCTCATAAACTGCGGTGGCCTAATGTCATGAGCTCTACGATTTGCACTACAGGGACCCACACTAGACAAACTCATGATTAACATTGATGGAAAACGGCACTTTCGCATCCAGTCCATTGCTTGTAGCTGTTAACCTAACCGTATGATGACTGAGATTTCTTCTATCTCCATTTTAATTATTCGTTTGTATTTTGCTCCTTGTTTTCTCCCACCGTTTTTAGTTGCTTTTATCCTGACGACGCGGCTCACTGCAGCTCTAAGGCGTAAAACTTTGGGGTCCTGATCATATTTGGCTTAATTGATTGAAGTTAAGGTGATTAAATTAACCGGACAAAGAAGCGTTTTACTCCGAGAGATATGATAACTTTGTCAGTTACTCGGCAGTCACAACTGTCCAAATACACTAGGTTGGCCAGTCCGATAGTAGTATGGTCTTCTATAACACTTCTAAAGAATCTTATAATAGGTGAACCCGATTCTGACCACGCCACCATATTCGATCACCTTTGTGTGTGACACATTTGTTACTCTCACAGTCACGAATAAGTAGCTTTTCCGAAGCCGAACGAAGCAGAACAGATGGTTCGGATTCGGAAAAGCCAGCATCCTGACTCCCGCGACGTGCGTTATTTGCGCGTCTGGGGTCTGGGTGGAAGAAGAGAAGGGGAGACCAAGCGATGACTTGGTCGAAAGGAATGAAACCCTTTATTTCGAAGTTAGAGTTGGTTGATGCATCCCCACTTCGGGCTAGGGTCCCAACGATGATGAGCCATTTTGGTTGGACACACACACACTCGGCCGGTGGCCGAGTGGTCTGCACATTTGCTTTGCAACCATAAGGTCACCGGTTCGAATCCGTGTAGGGGTGGGCGTCCTCGCGGTATACTCAGCCCGCGCGCGACTGGTGGTGGTCGCGCGGCAGCGAAGCGCCGTTACGGCGTACAGCTGACACATTATTATTATTATTATTATTATTATTATTATTATTATTATGGCGAAGCGCCGGCCCTTATGACGTTTGTGTCGCGAGTTTCTTTGTTCATCTATCCTGTCCTTGAGATTCCCCCTCCAGTTACGACCTTAAGACAAATGCAGAACTTGATATTTAACATTATATTTCTCGCTTTTTGAACTTTTCCGTAGTCTGATATTTCGTATTTCGTCTTTTTTGTGTTGCAGCACATTAGCCGAGTTGTGTTTCTCACCCTCGGCTAACTTGTATTAATGATGTTGATGAAGATGATGAGCGAACCTGTTGAGTAACGGCTGGCATTAATCCGCGCCTTTTTTCTTCGGAAATTCAGCAGGTCTCGTTTCTAATCTGTTTGTGACGGTTTCTTTGCCAGTGCCTTAGACAGTTTCTTTCAGTCCTATATTTTTCTACATATAACATTTTTTCAGATAGCGATCTCCGTGATTAATGACAACTGCGTGCTTCGCGAAACCGAATTTCGATCGTACTTTACTATTGCATCTGCCTGTGTACTGATTCATGACTACCACTGTCGTTGCTGTGTAAATAGTCCTACCCTAATGCACACTAAACACGAGAATTGGAGAGGGTTTATACTGGTGCATACGCATCGAAAGAAACATTCAGTCACAAACAGCTGATCATCACGCAACCGTAGGTGGACGTCCCTCAACATTCTTCTATTTCCTCTATCTAACTTTGCACTCAATTTTACCCATAGATAACCGGCGGGAAACTGTCCAGACTTCGCAGACGTTTATGCACATGGGCAATTTCGAAAAATTTGTCCAGTCATCATCATTGCACATGTCAGCTGCAGGTGGAAAACACCTCAGATGTTGTGCCGCAATACAAAAGAAAAGGAAAAGACATGAAACAGAGGCACGTCGGCTGAGTCACTAGTAACGGATGAACATCGTTCCGGAGAGCTAACACCCGGCTAGGGTGCCACAAAGTAGTCATATGATCCATAATAATTGAGATCGTGATTGGAGGGCAAGGCTAACCGGGATGGGGAGGAACAGAGAAACTCACAACACAAACGCCATTGAGGTCGGCTCCTAGCTATCTCAACAAGTGTATCCAGCCAAACGTTTTCCTAGTCTTTCGGACTCCACAACCAGGGAGCATAGAGGCTCTAACCTAGACCAACTCCGAAAGAAGGGCCTCCATTCCTCTTGACCAAGTCATCGTCTGGTCTCCCCTCCTTTTCTTCCATCCACAACCCCGGCGCGCAAACAACGCACGTCGCGGGAGTTGGTGGGCTGGCATGAGCAACACGTAGCTGAACCATCGGAGCCTGGTGCGTGAAATAACGGTGTTGAGCGGTTCGCTTCTTCTATCTGCGCCATAAACAAGGCATCGAACATGCTCGTTGCTCCCATGGTGTTGCCACCAGCTATGAGCCAAACTACGAAGGCACCGGTAGTGAAACGTAACTAGCCTCCTTATGTCTGCCGATCTAATGGGTCAGGTTTCACATTCGTACAGTAGGGTCGTACGTATGGCTGCATTGTATACTCTACCCTTCAGGGAGATGGTGATGTCGCGCCGTCGCCATAGGTGGCGAAGGTAAGCAAAAGCGCCTTGTACTTTAGCTATACGGTTTGTCATGTCCTCTTTAATTCCAACGGCGCAGATGCCATTACCTAGGTGGTTGAACTTTTGAACGACTTTCAGCTGATCCTCACCAAGCATCAACGCAGGAGCCGGTCCCTGCCAATCCTGGAGGAAAGCTTTGTACTTGGGAGTACAAAGCATAGCCCGAAACGAATGACAGCCAGTGCTAATCTGTCCTGTTCCGCTTGGCACGTCTGGGAGCTGTCACAGATGAGGGCAATATTGTCAGCATACACCAAGTCAAGAAGTCGTTCACATTGGAGCAGCTCAACACCTTCTAAGTCGTGTGCTGTGAACACGCTCTTCATAACTTCGTCAATAGCGAAATTGAAAAGGTGACAGCGGGCGTCCTTACCAACAATTGCTTCAATAACACCAGTCCTCCACCTGCCTGTTCACCGTATCAGACGAAATAACTTCCGATTTTTACCAAGAGTAGTGGCCATTTCCATCTCTGACGCACAATGAGACCACCAAAATTCACGGTCTCTCTTCAGGCTAGCAGGGAGTTTTGCCCTCAGGTCTTTGCGAGTCTCGTTGTCTTCGCTTCCAACCGGAATGTGCCGACGAGCATCGATAAGTTCCACAGACTGCGAAGAGACCCAATGTCTGTTTTGGCTAGTGGATTTGCCACATGATGATTTACCTGCTGCTAGTAAGGTCTGGTGAACATGCGACCAGAGACCTTCAATTGTCTCCAGTGAGCGCTTACTCAACTCGCATGTCAGTGTACTTTGATAGGCATTCAGAACAGCTGGCTTTGTCAGTTGGCTGGTGTCAATTCGCTCACAGCGTCGTCGTGGGCGTCCGCCAAATGGCATCCGCATGTCAGCACATACAAGTGCACGGTCAGTGTGTGCACATGTGCTCCCAATCGAGCGACAGTTCTGGATGCAACCTCTCCAGCGGTAACTGATTGCAAGGTGCTCGATTTGCGTCCAAGGCTGGTGGGCGCCAAGTCACCCTCCGGCGAGTGTTTTGTCGGAAGTTGGTGCTCGTAAGAAATAAGCGGGCATCTTCACTCAAATGAAGTAACCGCTCACCTTTATCATTACAGGAGCCTACACCATGCTGACCGTCCAGATGCATTTCATCAGTGCACAACCTTCCGACTTGTGCATTCAGATCCGTCACCAGCACAGCAGTGTCCGAGCTTCTTCTGTGGCGAAGGAGCTGAGTCAGTTGGCGGTATAAGTCGTTTTTTACCGAATCATCGCTACAGTTTGTGGGCGCGTAGACAGCGATGATGAATAGACACCTATTAGTCCCGCGCGACTTCGAAGCTTTGAACGAGCCAGTCAATCGGATTGCACACATCCGGCTACTGATTGGAATCCAATCAAGCAGCGCAGCTTCAGCCCGGGGATTCAGGGCAATGCCAACACCAGCTTGGCCGGTGTTCGAAGCTGCATCGCCACCGGATAGGCGCAATGAGAAAATACTGCTGGTGTCACCTGAAGGGGATCGCAGAGTGAGCACAGAGCTCGAGTCTTGCAGGCGGGTCTCCGATAAGCAGCAGATATCGATGGAGAGGGTCTCTAATGTTTGGGCAAGTGCTGTCTGTTGACCGATCTGTAGTAATGTGCGTACATTGAGGCATGTCAATCTGAATGAGGATCGAGGGCTTCAAATGGAAGCCGATGAACTGGAGTAGACCGCTTGTTTGGACATGGGCTTGTCGACAGGACAGGCGTGACGCTTATCGATAAGGCAGGAGTGACGCTTCGCGTTTACATATGAG
>OX104067.1:66222207-66278566 GCA_944474145.2 Dicrocoelium dendriticum | reverse complement strand
CGACTAGCAATGGTCACGGGGCCTGAATCGATCTGAGCAAGTTCAAATGTCACTCGCTCCTCCGTAAGAGTCGAGAAAACAACTCAGTTGGCTTATTACACACTGAAGAAGTCACCAAGATTGGTGACGAAACGTTTGTAACGAAGCTATTCGGCTCGGAGAGCAGAACGAAATCTGGACAGATCACCCGAACTACAGGTATTCCAATTTATTGCTATATGACCAAGTGTTCCGCCACCCGAGCTCACACTTTCCAAATATCACCTCGCTGGAGTGCTCTGTCACAATTTCTGCAAAAGTGAACAATGGTTTTATACGGGTAAAATGCTAATTTTTAACAGTTCCCGGAGGGTGGCTATGGTGAAACTACAAAACATGAAAAGGTGTCAGCAAAATTGGGCTTACGCCAGTGAACTCACTGAGGTATGCATATTATAAACTGTAAATCCAAGGCAACCCCACAAAAACAACCGCAAATTAGATGTTAGTGAATATCAAGTCTCCTTCTGGTGTACACATACAACAGGTGAAAAACGTGAAACGAAATCTGTGCTGTGACCCCCACTGAAATCGCTTACAGGCACTTGTGTTTATCTATGGGTAATAGGTCATGTAAGATGGTGCAGCGAAATAAGTGCACAGTCAAATCGGGCTTTGAACTCTGCTAGCATGGGGACACATGGCATATTCCGATAGAGCATTCCACGTAACGCAAACGCGTATGAAACGTGGCTCCTATCCACATGCCTCCCGGTCTTATTCCTTCGGGTTTACACTGGATATGGGGTGTGTGGTTGGAGCTGTGGGTGGTGCAGCGCAAGCCACCCATGGTCTCTCTGTAGGCGCAGGCGTCCTGCGGCTGGCCACAGTGACAAGCAAATCCAAAACCGGATGCCGCCAACTACTAATCTCAGCAGTCTATCAACTAGACACAGAGCCAACATAAAACCATGGGGATCAGCGGATACGCAAGATTCATCGCGTCATAATCATCGTGGCATGCTAGTTGTAGGTGAGCAACACACTTCAACTAATATGCCGTACAAGGATCGTCTAAGTAACTTAAGATCATTTTCCTTGAAAGGGCGCAAATTTAGGAGGAGTTGCTAGAGACATTTGAGATCATTAACGGCCTCGGTGGCATCAATCCTACCCATCTGCTTGAGCTAGCTACGTCAAACTGCGCAAGCATCACCTGAAGCCCAAACAAAATAGGGCTCGTTTAGACATCAGGGCGAAAATATTTACAAACCGGGTAGATAACAACCGGAACAAACTTCCTACTGTGTGAGTGGAATATGAGACTGTAGAAGTCTTCAAAGATAGCTTAGATAATTGGTCCTACCTTGTTCCAGAAATATTGTAAGTATACAGGAATATGTAGTGTTTTCTGATGCTGACATATGAAAGTGCAAAGTGTGTTCTTGTTCTTTCTTCAATCTTTTACAGAAGCAAGCAGAGTCAATCAAAAGTCAAAAGGTGGGGCTATATTTCACTTACCAGCAAAAAAACATGACGCCCGTTAAGAGAAAGCCTCTATCGCTGTGGTACCTGAACTAATCTAAACACGCTTTTGCCTCATATGATATTATACTACTGTGTGTGTGCATTTTGCTCATCAATTAGAGCATTAGTAAACTAATCAATCATGATAAGCCGTGAGGACGTCTTTCCAAGTAAACCGCAAATCGTCCAAAAAATTGTCATTGCGAAAACGTGCTAAAGCAACAACATGTTAGGCATCAGTTCTCAACAAAGGACTGAAAAAAGCTTTAATTTTAAACGTGCAGTGGCATCAACTAATAAACGTGGGTATTTTAGAGGAATACGTCTGGCTTAAATTAGTGAAAATAGTAATTTCCATGCTTTGCAAAATGTGTAGATACTGGAACTGTACCCTTACTTACTTGCCTAGGAGTAACTTCGGGTAGTCTGGTCCAGTCTTCATGCAAATCATTGCAAACGTAATAAGCCTTTTTATTCACTCCTTTTCCGGGGTCTTCCATTGGTATTTCAGAGGGAGCACGCCAGTCTGGCTTTGGGGGCGGATCCATATCACCATCCGGAGTGAATTCGTCAGAATTCTTTGTTAGGGTTGCTTGCTGGATTCCATTTCCTGACCTTATTTCAGTAGCTGGTATACCGTTTATTCTTAGCAGATCATTATCAGTCTCAATGATGTAATAGCTTTTCTTTGTTCCATATATCTTTCCCCAAAATCTCAATCCATTCACCCGATGTTTTTTAACGAAATCTCTCAGAGATAGTAACAAATTATAAGCTTCAATCATGTAAAAACCTAACGGAAGATGATTGGTCAAACGGAGTGTTACCAATTCCGGCATGCATAAAGGCATTAAGTATACCGGTGATGTCAGGAATGGCAATAGCTGAAGATTCAGTGTCAGAAGCAACCGCACTTTTCTAAGACAAATAATAGGAATGATAAAAGTCACCATTATACCTTTATCGGCTGCTGATATTTGTCCTTGTGCAAGAACGCAATGCGTCTTTCTGGAGAGAGATCATCTACCGTGTTCACTTGTTCACCAAGGAAATCATGTAGTCGTCTTTTTATGAAGCGGCTTAGCTGTTCTGTGTCATTCAACCTGCTTTCCTCACCGTTCTTAAGTATGCACTTGATAAATTTCACCATGTGTTCATATCTAAACAGGCAGATTTTAGGCGCAAGTTGGGTTTACACGCTGTCGTTGATAACCGAACTAGAGGTGAGTAAAAATGCCTTTGCATTGTAGAAGTGAAAACGTCTGGCTTTTAACTCTAAGTCTTCCTCACCATCATGCTCAGTCAGAATATGTTCCTCTTCGCCTTGTAGGCCGATTGAGTCACTGAAACCCATCACGGCGTCAGATTCGTGGGTGCAAAAGACCGGGAATGCGAGAAAGTTCGGATGGTGGGTAGGATATGCATATAAGTGGAGTTAGATTCTTTTATCTTCTGTTCCAAACCCATAATCCAAAATTTTTTAGATAATAATGATGGTAGTCGGTGTACTGACAAGATTATGATAAAGGTTATACAAAGATATTGACACCCTTAGTTCCCCAGACGTACGTCTGGTGCACACGTGTACCCCTGCTATCCACTTCCAAAAACACATCTAATACGTGAGAGATTTACTGTAAACCGTGTAAACATAACGTGAGGTGTCAACTTAAATTAGTAAAAATAAATAATGTGAAGTGTATGAATAACGTTCACTGAAAGATCTAAACCCATCCCCAAATTTTTAATTCCAGCCTCCTGTGAAAATAACGGCTCCCGGAAGCACTCCTCAAAAGTTGTTTTGCCGCCATATGTGTCGTCATAACATTCCATAAATAACTGTACTGAAATGCACCCTCTACAGACACAGCATATTTTAGAATGATTCAAACTTAGATCAGTCCTGTAAAGGCTTTCCTGTGTGTTTTAAAGCTACTTAAGTTGACAGGACCAGCCATCATGCGCCTGCTAAATTCAGACGCTAGAGAATTATAATTGCTGTTACATGTGCATAACTGCGAGTATAACTTTTTGAACTAACGGATTCCTCAAGCTTATATACATTTAGTGGTTGGCAGGAATTTTCTTGTATGCCCTATGGGTCCCATGCTTTGAGGTGCCCTTGGAGGGCTACTAATTCCGTGGTTCCCTTGTTGATCGAACTGTGCGTATCGTAGACTAGGAATAAATTAATTCTGTATCTATTGCTAAGCTACACGCAACCCGTAAACGCCAAGAGAAAAGCTAAAGGCTTTCAATAAAAAATAATATTTTATAATTGTGGTACTTAACAATATACTAGCGGACGTTTATTGAATTACCCTAATGTATAAATTTATATGTATAACCGATGCTATTAATCCACGCGCTTTTCGTGTCTGCAGCCATGATAGAGTTCTCTGTGGCTTTTCGTTGCAGGTACACTATTACACACGGAAATTTCTCGGCGGTGCAGTTTACTGTGAAAATTAAACATGTGCTCATCATGCAAGAATGACCACTGCCGTTTAGGAAAATAGCACTGGGACAGCGCTTCCGAAAGGAGGTCCTTAGAAGTGCATACAGATGTGTGAACAGTAAACGAAGCAATGCTTTACGGAAGCGGTAACTGGCGTTAAGGAACACGCGAAGTCTGTTTCGTAATTATCTTTGTTAAAGTTGCTATGCTCGGTTCTCAATCGGCCCATCTGTAGTGCTGTAAAATTGGGATGGCGCAACTCCAGCAATTCCATTATTTCCTTGTAGCAAAATCGCGTATTTTTACCTTTAAACGGATTTTGACTACGGATCATTGTAGCTAATCCTAAACATGACGTGTAGTGTTCGACAGGCTCCGGTAATTGGCGCATTTGTGTGGAGGCGATATGAAATTCCTATAAACAGCACGAAGTATTTCGTTTAGGGTGGTGTCATTTCAATTCTGATACCAGCGAGGTGAAGGTAGTGACATCCACCGTAAGGAGTTATGGTCAGTGGCAGTTGGCTCATGAAGGCCGAGAGATTCCTTACGGGTTCCTATTGCCATCAAGGATGCTTTCGGAAGTGGAGGTTTACGAAGAGGTAATCCTGGTGGAGACCACTTCTCAACCAAATGTTATTGGATACGTCTTGAGGAATTGGCTATTTGTGACTTTACTGGCTGTAGATTTTCTTACTTAACACACTTTTGCCAAAGGAAAGAAAATCCAGTTTCCAATAGGACTTGCAGAGTTTGCGAGCGATTGAGCCAAACACAGAAGTAGTACGGACGTAGCTATTCGACTGGTGTTTGCAGTAAGTAAACGCGTTTGCAGCTTATACCTAAATGCGGAATTTGTTTGCAGCCGCGTTCATATTTGCTGGACTTCGATTGGCAGTACCGTCTTCATCATGATATATCGGAGAGGAAATAACCTTTCGTCTCTGTTCACTTGTGATATGCTTTGCATGCTAGCTTCGGAGTAGCACATTCGGATGGCAGAAAACATTAAATGAAGAAGCACGAAATGTCTGCTTATATGTAGGTCGTCCCATCTAACAGGCCCTGCAACGTATTAACGCCGCTTAACGCATGCGGTTACAGCACCAGAAGGCCAGGCAATGATAATAATAATAGCAATAATACTAATAGGTACGGTCATTAAAGTTACATAACTAAGAGATTTGTCGCGTGTGCTTGGGTGATGGCTGTGAGTCCAAATCAGCTTGCAGTATCGATACGACAATATCCAAGTCGAGGCTTGAGCGCGCGAACGGAAGCGCACGCCCATTGTCCGACAGTTCCAGTTGTGTTGTGTGTTGCGTCTTGGTGCGACAGACTAAGCAGACTGAATGCGAGCTAAAGAGCTTTTCCAATTGTATATAGTTGTCACGTGCTGTGGCGTGCTAGCGTGCATTGTTTAGCGGCCACGGGCTGTGTTGACTCCGGCGTAAACATCACGTGGAGTATATCACGTGTGTGTGATTAAGCTTTGCCATGTAGCAGAAATACAAAGCAAAGCTCAACAGACATGAGTGACTTACGTGGCAGAAGGACCTCTTAACGAAGGTGCGTGAATATTTTAGAGAGGTAAATCATTAGTGTTATGTCCTTGGTCTCGGTATGGAACAAAGCTGTCCGGCCAATGCACACGTCCTCCGGATCTAGTGACAAGTGTCGTTTACTTGGTAGAAGCATCCGTTTGCACTCTTACTATCAGAGACGGCAGCGGCCTTTCGTGCATGTTGACTTGTGTGTTATCTGTTAAGGTGAACTCCAAAAGTTCGGTATAAGTGGTCAATGCTAACAGCTTTCGTTTTATTGTTTAGCTGGACAGTAAAACGCATAGCACGAAATCGAAAAACAAAACTGTACCCTCATACGGAGGAGTTGAAGCTTTTTATCCCGGTCATTGTGAATTAAAACACGAGTGCGCCAAGAGAGATCAGGGTACACTTAGGATGTTTGCTCTGAACTCGTAGGCACGTTGTAATGTAGTTGCTCATGTGCTTTTGCAGTTTAGTCATGTAACTGAACGGATCAGTGTTACTGTTGGTTACTGGGGTAAACGTTGGACTAGTGATGCTTAATGTGGTTCAGAAAAACAGTTCCGTGGGTAAATATTGTAGCGAAGACGGAAACGTTGTTTTGAGTGGGGCAAAGTCATCAGGAGTGTATGTGTCCAATGAGTCGTATCGGTCTGTCCTTCGATCCCACATTTTAATTGTAGATGAAAACGTTCGACTAAACCGTTCACCTGGGTGGGTAAGCTGTGGTCCAAAATCTTTTTGCAGCCCAATAGTTCCGGCAACTGTTGGAAAAACTGGGATTCGATTTGCGAACCGCGGTCAATGGTGGTGGAGCAAGGAAAGTCAAACTGGCTATTCATCTGGGGACAAGTGCACACGCGATCGTTTCTGCAAGTGTGTCTGCAATGGGAATGCCTTCTGGCCATTGAGTGAAAGAATCTTTGCACATCAGTATACAAGAACTACCTTCGGAATAAGGTAAGGGGCCGACGATATCGATATGGATATGGTCGAACCTGCTGTCGGTTTGTGCAAAAGTCTCGATGTCCATTTAGGTATGCCGAGTGACTTTCGAACCTTGACCTGCTAAGTAGTCGCCCAAGTGCGAATGCCTTAAATAAATAAATGAATAAATAATTTATTCCAGAATACTTCGAGGCATACCGAATCAAGCATGACCAAGACGGCGCAAGCGATAGTTTCGCACCACGCACGTTGCTTCGTAGGAAATGCGCTGATTGCACTATATACAGAAGCTACTGGGTGGTGGCTCAATGGTCAGGAACAGTATGTCTAAAATTGTGGCGTGAGTCTAAGTTCAAGGATGTGCAGTCCAGACGAACTTCACCTACTATTTCCCAGATGTCAAACGTAAGTACAGCGATTTCCAGCACCTTGTTTCGCAATGACAGAGTGTTAGCGTACAAGCAGCTTTATGTTTCAACATATTATGGCGGACTGGCCGAACAACATTCACGTTGGATCACCTGCGTGTTTCGGGTTAATCCCGGCCCATCTACTTGTTCAGGTGCAAAGTTCAAGGGCGTGGTGCTTTTTTGACTGTAATGCGTCTTCCCTAAAAACTGCCACAAATGTCTGCTTAAAAGCACAATGACGTGGCGGATATGACTTAGACCTAAATCACGTCAGCGCCTTGCCATACCGGAGGTGCTTACACGTTCCGCGAACGTCAACTACTTCAGAGGTTCCGGTTCATCCTTTCTTTATTAGGGCTTTCCCCGAACAAACTCACAACTACACAGTGACACTGACAAATACACGCAACACGATTACTTACAAACGCCTCCATATCCATACTACAATTGCATAAGCACATAAATAAATAAATTTATATTTCTCTACGGCTAGAAGCTGTGCTCCCTTCGGCTCCAATCGTAATAAACAGTACTGCTACTGTTTCATGAAGAGTAATAGTTAAGTTTTTGTACCACTTAATCATGAGTACTACACCAAGATAAGGGAAAAAATTTGGTGGCACGTAATATTTTATAGACGATTGTTTCGGCTGTCTGCAACATGTGAACAGACTTCAACGCATTCCGGGATATAGTAGTAGGAGTACACAACCGATCCTCGTACTTCACAATATTACGGCTGAGTACCACTTCACAAGGGCCCATTGTGCTACCTCTAATTACCGCAAGCAAACGCCGTAGAATCTGCCTCTCAGCCATATTCGTTCAAGCTCCATTAGCAGAGTTTGGTAAAATACTATCTCCGCAGATGGGGAGCACATTAGAAAGAGAAAACAAAAGATATGGCAGGGAAAACGTCGCAAGAATAATATAAGTAAAGATATAATGTAATAACATATAAAAGAAAACTAAAAATACTTATATACCAAATTTGGACATAAATACCGCAATCTCAGAAAGAAAAATTAACAACTTACTAAAAAGAATGCCCCCGGTAAATTTGGCTTGGAGACTGAGCAACTCCTAGAGCAGCCGAGTCAATCCAAAAGTCAAAGCCAGAAGATCTAAGGTGCTCAAACAATTTCCAGACAAAAGGTGCACAATAATTCGGCTCTCAAATCCAACGTGCCGCCAACAGCAATGGTCAACAGATAAACACCATGCATCGCAGCGGTTCTAATGTCAGCGCGTTTTAAGGCGAAGTGATCAGTCGTCAATCGATCAGCCAATGATCAGTGCACATGGAACGTGAGCCTGGTGCGCGAGTCCAACCTGCTCACTCAGATAATTGCATGTGTCCTGGACGAGAGTAAATATGAATGTCTGTATGAGCGTTCGGCCAGGAAAACACAGGAAATAGGACGGGACCAGCACAGACTGAGGTTAACTGTGTAACTGGGCCGCCAAACACGCACAAGGAGTATGACAGCAGGTGGTATTAGCAAGCCTAAGCATTGAGCGATGTAGGACGGGTAGACTGTTGGGCGGAACCTGGGATACTAGTCGGTAAGCAATGACACGTAAGACGTGTCAAATACGACAGTATAGAAGTCGGAGGCAACTGAACCCAACGTATATTGTACAGGCTACAAAAATAGGAAGCGAATCAGAGAGAGCGAGAAACGTGCAGCGAGGAACTCACCAAAACGGTTTGTGACCATGGATGTGCAGTCAGTTAAACAAATGGACGTTTCGAAGGTTAAAACAACCATAAAATCCAATGTTATAAGATACTGAAAGAGCATGTTTTCGGTTGCACTACAAGGGCCTCCCCCTAGAAGGCTGAAGGATGGAAGCCTTCGATGGAGCTGTTAGTAGGGGGAACGGAAGGTGAGGGTGGATGCAAATGTTTGCAGGGGCTTGAGAATAGCTTCCAAAGTGGGGTGTAGCAGATTTCGCTGGGTCCAGGCTTTTGTTAGTTTTATTTATGACGATCGTGTGGACCAGAGTGCATCATCGGTGGGCCGTCGGGGCGGGCTGGTCGGACTGCAAAAAAAACTGGCTAGTCCAGAAAAAAGGCCGACAGGACCTTCCCATTGCTGCAGACCCGACGGTGCGCTTGGGAGGTGTCACTCCCCCCACCGCACTTTAGTCCACGGTCCTCGTCCCACGAAGAAATCCAGGCGTGCTCGTCCCACGAAGGAATGCGGGGCGTCCTCGTCCCACGAAGAAATCCGGCGTCCTCGTCGGCAATGCCTAGGCGGCGTTTAGGGACCAATCCTTCGCGGGTGTCTGCGATCGAGGGCGGGGAATGGGGTGAGGATGGGGGCTGTGGGACGGCTGGCGAGTCACTCCAGGGTTGTGTTGAGCCGGTTGGCGAGTCACTCGAGGGTTGCCTGGGCAGTTCCGGCGGTTGAGTTTCTGGAAGATAGAACTCAGAGGGGGTTGGCAAGGGTCTGGGAAGTGGCTTGACGCCGGAGAGGGGACATGGCATGTATGATAAAAGCAAATACGCTTTTTAGGTTTTTCAAAATGTTTTGGGTTTTTTTGTCGATTTTGCAAAACGTTTGTGGGTGAGACGCAGGATAACCATTAAATACGAAAAAGGCGTGTTAATGGAAATAGCAAACGCTTACAAAATCAGAAAAACGGACCGGACGTTTGACCTGTCTACCGCGTCGGTCGGTTGCCTGGGGTTGCGGCGGGATAGGTTGCGGGTCAAGGGGTACGGAGGGATCCGGGTTATCCAGTGCTCGGGAAGTCACCACAGGTGCGGGTGCTTGTGAGAGAGCATCAGGATGAGCTGCAAGTGGCTCGTCAAAGAAAGCCACTTTGAGTCGGTCGATGGACACCGTTGTTCGATGACCATTCTGGTCTATAGTAAAATGTTTCGGAGTCCGTTGCAGAACTCTGAAAGGGCCAGTGTAGGGAGGCTGGAGAGGGCGCCGCACTGCGTCGGTGCGGAGGAAGACGTGAGTGCAGGTAGAGAGTCCGCTGTGCATTTGCACATCTCTAGTCTGTTCACGGGGCGGGGTCGGGCGTAGTGAACGCATGCGTTGAGCTAGGGAGGACGCAAAGTTAGGCGGAGGCATACCCGATGATGCGGGAGGTGAAACGAATTCTCCTGGTAACTTGAGCGTCGTTCCGTAAACCAGCTCTGCTGGTGCACATTGCAAGTCAGCTTTGATGCTGCTGCGAATGCCTAAGAGTACGAGCGAAATGTTTTCGCTCCAGCTAGGGTCGGAGGAGGCGCAGAGCGAGGCTTTAAGCTGTCTATGGAAACGTTCAACTAGCCCGTTGGCTGCTGGGTGATACGCTGTGGTATGGATGCGGCGACAACCTAAGAAGTTGCAGAACGTATCGAATTGTGAAGATTCGAAAGGCGTTCCGCGGTCAGTTGTGATGGTGGATGGGCATCCGTAGTGCGAGACCCATCGGTCCAAGAAGGCCCGGATAACAGTCTCAGCTGTGCAGTCTGTTACGGGGATAGCTTCTGGCCATCTGGTGAAGCGGTCGACACATGTAAGAATGTATACAAATCCGCGTGACGGAGGCAATGGACCTACCAGGTCTAAGTGTACATGCGAGAACCGAGAGTCCGGGGCAGGAAATGAACCAAGAGGACTGCGGGTGTGACGATGTACTTTAGAGCGCTGGCATTGAAGGCAGGCGCGAGCCCAGGTACGAACATCTTTGTTTACGCGTGGCCAAACGAAACGTTCGGTGACCAGTTTCAAAGATGCACGGATACCGGGATGTGACAGTGAGTGAAGTGCGTCAAAGACTGTGCGTCTGAAGGAGACGGGCACGAGAGGTCTAGGACAACCTGTGGACGTGTCACAGAGGATGGTTCCTTCCGTGGTTTGGAGAGGAACAGGTTGCACATGCAGCGAAGTGGACTGCAGAGTGCGCTGTATATCCTCGTCTTGAGCCTGAGCCGATGCCATTGCGGCAAGGTCGACGGTAGGCAAAGACTGCAGAGTGAGGTTGACGCGTGAGAGAGCGTCGGCGACGGGATTGTCGACACCTGAGACATGACGTATGTCAGCAGTGAACTGCGTGACAAAGTCTAGGTGTCTTGTTTCCCGTGGTGAGTATTTGTCGCTAGCAGAGTTGAAGGCAAAGATAAGGGGCTTGTGGTCAGTGTAGACCGTGAAAGCGCGGCCTTCAAGTGTGTGCCGGAAGTGACGTATTGCTAGGTAAATGGCGAGCAGTTCTCTGCCAAACGTGCTGTAGCGGGATTCCGCTGGCTGCAGGCGCTTGGAGAAGAACCCAAGGGGTTGCCAGCGCCCACCAACGTGTTGTTGGAGGACGGCTCCTACCGCTACGTCTGAGGCATCAGTCGTAATAGAAAGAGGTGCAGTCGATTCGGAATGAGCGAGGAGGGCTATGTTGGAGATAGCATCCTTGAGCTCGGCGAAGGCTGCCTGTGCTGTTTCAGGGAAAGCGAACTTGCGTTCATTTCCTCTGAGTAAGTCAGTCAGTGGCTGCATGAGCTGAGCGCAGCGCGGAATGAAGCGTCGATAGTAGTTGACCAAACCACAAAATCGACGGAGGTGCTTGAAGGAAGTCGGAGCTGGGAAGTCCTTGATTGCCTGGATCTTATCAGGAAGGACTTCGATACCAGACGATGAAACGAGGTGGCCTAGGAATTCTACCGTTGATTTGCCGAGTTCGCACTTAGTCGGGTTGACTGTGACACCGTGTTGGGTCAAGCGCTGGAAGAGAGCTCGAAGATGCTCGAGGTGCTCTTGTTCCGATGAACTGGCTACTAAGATATCATCGAGGTAGGAATATGCGAAGTCTAGGCCACGAGTAACATCGTGGATGAAGCGTTGGAAGGTTTGTGCGGCGTTGCACAGTCCAAATGGCATCCTTAAAAATTCAAACAAACCGAAAGGAGTGATTACGGCTGTTTTAGGAATGTCATTGTCTTCCACAGGTATCTGGTGATAGGCGCGAACCAGATCGATCTTGCTGAAGATCGTCTTACCTGTGAGGCATGCGGTAAGGTCCTGCATGTGTGGGATGGGATACCTATCTGGGACGGTTAGGCGATTGAGTGCGCGGTAATCACCGCAAGGGCGCCAGTCACCAGATTTCTTGGGGACCATCTGCAGGGGCGAGGACCAAGGACTGTCGGAAGGACGGATTATTCCAAGTTCAAGCATGTGCTCAAACTCCGCCCTAGCTACCTTTAGTTTCTCAGGCGATAGGCGGCGTGGACGGCATGACACAGGTGGGCCGTTCGTCCGTATATGGTGCGTGACTTGAGCTGCCACGGGCAAAGCTGCGTTCATTGGCTGAACGAGCTTGGGATACTGAGAAAGGAGATTAGCGTAGGCTGACGAGGTCTGGGGAAATGCATAGACCGGGGATATAGATGTCACATCGGCGGTGATGCCACGTACGCTGAGTTTTGTTGCAGTGTCGACTATCATCTGGCGTTTCGCATCGACCAAGAGGTCGAAATGCCTGAGAAAGTCAATGCCGATGATGGCAAAGGGGACTGCAGCGACGGTGAATACCCAACGGAACGTGCGCCGAAGACCTAGGTCCAGGGTAAGTGACCGATGACCATAGGTGGCTATTGGTGTGCCATTGGCGGCACTGAGACTTGTCGACAGCGAAGTGGTAGGCTCACCTGGCATAGGGGGAATGACGCTGACTTCCGCCCCGGTATCAACTAAGAACTGGGTATCGGAGTCATAATCCCTAATGTAGATGAGACGACTTTGAGATTTGCCGACACTCGTGGCCATTACAGCCCGGCGTGGCGGATCATCTATAGCGGAGTAGCTACACGGCTCTACGCACTTACGAGCTTTAGTACCGAAACGCGAGTGGTAAAAGCAGTAACCTGAGGCATCAGGTTTTGTGCGACGGTGCGATGATCCAGAGCGGTTGCAGTGCTTACGTTTTAAGGTGAGTTCTTTGATCTGGCGCTGAAGCGACGCTATCTGCAATGATAATGCGTCTATTGCCGACGGAGGGCTAGTCGAGCCTGTCGTGGTTGCGCCAGCGCAAAGCTGCTTAAGTGCTTTGGTTTCAGTCTCTGGCTGGTGCCGTTCGATGACGCGGTCTGCTAGATCTGCAATTGCTGTGATGGGCAAGTCACTTGCTACTGCAAGGATAGCCTGTGTGCTTTCAGGAAGGCGTTGCATCCACAGCTCGCGGAGAAGCCCTACGTCCATGTTGGACGTGCCGATGAGCTGTTGCATTTCGCGCAACAAGGCTGAGGGCATCCTATCTCCTAGCTGCAGATCACTAAATAGTTGCTGCAGACGGACCTTGTCAGAAGGCGTGATTCGCTGAATAATAGCCTGTTTAAGTGTCTCGTATTTCATTACTAGAGGGGGGCAAAGTATGATGTCTCTCACCTGCGAGGATATACTATAAGGAAGGCAAGATATTAGCTGGTTATACATGGCGAAATCAGAAGAAATCTTACGAATATAAAATACGGATTCTAAATGTAAAAACCATAATAAAGGATCATTCTCCCAAAAAGGGGAGGGGCCAATGCAACCGAATTGACCATGGCAGGCTGAACGGCGTTAACCGCGCATGGAGACGGCTTATCCTCTAGATTATCCATTGCAAAAAGCAGATAAAATATGTGGTAGGTGAGAAAACAATATGATCACAAGTAATGAATCACAAAATCACTGGAACGAGCTCACCAGAATGAAAATGCAAAATGGCGGGCGGCGTGTTCCTGACAGGGGGTCACCAATTGTTGGGCGGAACCTGGGATACTAGTCGGTAAGCAATGACACGTAAGACGTGTCAAATACGACAGTATAGAAGTCGGAGGCAACTGAACCCAACGTATATTGTACAGGCTACAAGAATAGGAAGCGAATCAGAGAGAGCGAGAAACGTGCAGCGAGGAACTCACCAAAACGGTTTGTGACCATGGATGTGCAGTCAGTTAAACAAATGGACGTTTCGAAGGTTAAAACAACCATAAAATCCAATGTTATAAGATACTGAAAGAGCATGTTTTCAGTTGCACTACAAGACTCTTGCGGTTAATTATGGTCCAAATGGGAACGAGAAACAGAGTAACTGTTTTATCATGCAAAGTCTAATAAGCAATCAAGAGGTCGTGTTTGGTCGCTTTGGGGTCAACCAATAAGGTAAATCTCCAGATAGGTTAAACAAAGTTAATTTGTTTGTTACACTCCCCACCAAATGCCTTCCAGGCTTTTCACATTGCTTGACTGTTCGTCTGCCACTCTAGTTGCTATTGCCCTACTTCTGGCGCAGCTGTACTACCAAATATCTTGTTACTTTCTTTACTGCACTCAAGCAAACAGGTCTACTGTATATACTCAGTAAAGCATCCTGTGTTTTTACGACTGCTTTTCTTCCTGGCCCATCTCCAGCTGTAATACAGTCTTCAATGCGGCCAAGCGTCCAATGTCCTCGGGGTAGCTGCTCTGAAGGAACCATTTCATTACCGGCTTTAAGGTTGCGTTTTCCTTTAAACCACTTTATTCACGTGTCGGCAGCGACACACACTCTTTTGTCTCCTCTAACTTTCTCTCCAATCAAGCATCAACCGACCAACTTTGCCAGCTTCAAAATGCACAACGTTTCAGACGACAGTGCCGCCGTTCCGCAAAGGTTACCGCCTGGATTGGCGTTGCAACAACTGTTTGTATGCAGTAAAACAAGTGGTGACGAAGAAGTGTATTGTCCTCAACGGTGGATTAACTTGTGTTCGATAAAAACCAGTTCTCCAAGTAGGCCCATATCTAGTTATGGAAGCAACGGATATTGGGCACCCTGCTTGTTCCAGTGCTGGACTTACCTCCTTCGTCTTTGCCGGAATCCAATTCTCTTTCAACTCGTATTAAGCGTTGCATTCGGCTCGCTTGCAGATTGGGACCGGGAATGCGATACCTTGATGAATTTGATTATTTGATTAAACGGTAATCATTATCGTATATTTTCAGCACGCCACATCTGGCGTGAGCAGTACACGTTGCTTTGGATGAAGCACACTGTTGTCACGAGTTACAGAATTTACAGAACCTACGAATTCACCGGTCAGGAACAGATACTTTAATGATGTGGCAAATTCTGTGTTTAAGAATATGCACCAGTGTAATTTATACTGTTGCTACGGTTTGTAGCATCTGTGAAGTACGTTTTTAGTGTACATACCTAAATATACTGAAGTGACGTGAAAGTTTACGCTGGTTACCTTGCCAGTGCTTTTGGGTTGTGAGTTTCTTCTTTGGCGATACACATCCGCCTCCTCGCAGCGTTGTTACATTGACATGTGTGGGTTTTTATAGGAAGACCGCCTGCCAGGCGAAACCCTACCACCACCTGGAACACTGCCTGTGTTGCGTTTGAATGGTATCGTATAACTAGCAATATGTCTTACGACTAGGATGTACAATCTTCTATCCGCAATCATTTGCGCTCCAATTCCATGCGCTGGCTACCCTAATTTCCCAGTCCAGGCCCACCATAATAAATATAAAATAATATGTCAGCTATACGCCGTAACGACGCTTCGCTACCGCTCGACTACCACCAGCCGCGAACCGGCTGAGTACACCGCGAGGACGCCCACCTCTACGCGGATTCGAACCGGTGACCTTATGGTTTCAATCCAAATGCCCAGACCAATTAGCCACCGGCCGCATGATCGAGCTTTTTAGCTACAACATTGTGGAAGTCTCTTTGAATAAACACTTAAAAATGAATTTTACTATTGTCAACTTTCCTCTGATCCAAGGCCTCTTGGATCGATGCTATCGTTTCTGGCCAAAGCGTCTTTGGCGCTTACTGGTAATATTTCCGGTTTTTCCTGATTTTAGTCGCGTTTTGCACCCAGATTTTTTTATTAAAGTCGTTTAACTATTGTACAGTGCTATAATTCCACTGTTTTCCGGTATATCCTCTTCGCAATGCACCGAGGCTGTTGTTCCAGGTGGCTTGGATTCCCTGGTTATCGCACTTTGTAGCAGTCCAAGCTGCCATATACCAGGAACTGATGATTCCGACGTGCTGATGCTATCGCCATAACCTATAAACTTCTAAATATAGGAATGCATTTTAATACATACTACTAAGGAGCTTATCAGTAGTGTGAAATTTATCCGTGGTTAAGTTCCGTTAACTGAGCATTCTGATGGTGCCTTTGGCGCTGCATCCGGTGGGGGTTACCTTTTCGAGTTCTTAGGTGGTGGAAGGATCATTGAGCAACAGGTAGTGCCCCTGCGGCCGCTGGGGTCTTGGCTAGTGTGTACACTAAAGTCTTTCTGACTTCGGTAAAGTACACAAACACTATGCTATCGATATGGCATTACCACCAAAATTGTCTATTTATTTGGTCATCATTGGACATGAAGTCACACCTACAACTTCCCTTACTCTAGCAGAATTATTTCTTCGTCAGGCAGTTTCCTTCTAATTAACCAGGATCAACGAATCACGTTGCGCAACCCAACGCCTTTGCATCGTTTGCATCCATGCTCACTTATGGTCTTCTCTATGATTTAGTCTCTTGCTTTTCTGATAAGGGTCGTAGAGGTATTGCTGAAGCGTTCCTTTACACAGTGAGCGTCAGCCCTCGTCTACCAGCAACACGGAAGCAATTTAGCACGTAGCTTGAATCAGCACCTGAGCATAATAGATTTTCATATCCACTGCTTTATCGCTAACACACAAACAAACTCTGGCAATTTAATCCGAGAAACATTTCACAGCATTTCAATATAGTTAGGATATGTACGCCAAAATGATACTACCCTATTTCCGCCTTACGTCTCCACTACATTTGTTACGCTTTCATACAGTTAGGATCCCAGTATTTCGCCACATCATGTACGATTATGTTACTGACAAGTGCATTTGTCAATACGTTAACTAGCATATATGTATTGTGCGAACAGCGCATTTCATGCAAATCAACGTCCCAGTTGCGAAACAGTCGCTTGTAAATGCTTGCTCAAGCCAACTCTGGTGTGTCTCGAAGTATTCGTGAAGAAATTATTTATTTATTTAAATAGCTATTCTTTTCGCCAGCATCAGATATCCAGTCCAACTAACCGCATCCCAAAACGTTGTCAAGCATAGATGCTATCTTCTAATTAACCAAGAGCAGTGAATAACACTGCTGGACTCAGCGCTCTTGCAATCATTTGCATCGATGATCAATAATGCTTTTCTTAATGAAGTTGTCTTGTTTCTCGACTAAGGGTCGTGGAGATTTAGCTCAAGGTTTTTTTTAATAAGCGTACTTAGCAATCGTCTGCTAGCAACCTTGATACACCTAATCACGAAGCGCGGCCGAGTGCCTCAGCTCCGTGCCTTCTGGTATCTATGTGGCTCGGTGACCACCAAAAGGCAATCCATTTCGCTATCATCGTTCATTCAGTTCCATGTAGATCCCGTGTATTCCGCCAGCTATAGCTGGAGTGGCAAACTGACCCTTCACCCAGATATAAGTATACGAAATTATGCCACTTAACACGCACAGATATATCCGCATTTCAAAACATTACCCAACTCTGACGTTTTTGGCACAGTTGTGTCTAATTTTCCGCGCACCAGCCTTATCTCCGAGTTCGATGCCATGACTGAACGACATTTGTCTATGTATAAAATCTGAGACCACCTTCCTTCCTAATGTTTTCAGTAATACCCCTGAAACATTGCTATACGCATATGCCTATTGTACCCACCTGCTCATACCTTCACTGGCGTGCATCGCTCCGTCTAGGATAAGCCGTTTATTTACTTATTTATTTCCTTCAATCTGTAGTATGTGTCGAACGGTCGCACTGATACCCATAGTGACCATACCGCACTGGATAGCTGTGGGAAAATCTGGAAGGGGAACTTTCGCCGGAAGCATGCGGTGTCACGTGCCACAAATGCTACATATTCACGAATGTGCGGACTTTAATGATAACCCCCTAGGCAACAGTACAACATTAGGAGAACTTGGAGTACGCTACTCACCGTCACGTAACTTTAAAGAACAAGTGAGCCACGGCACTACAAGTGCTAGTTCATTAATTGGATGCTGCCGTAGAACGAGGTCCTTGACAGCCTTTAAAGCCACACTGTACATGCTCTGTGCACGCCCCGTTTATCATACTGCTCCATAGTGTTGTGCAATACAAAGAAATGAGACAGAGTTGCACTGAAATAGGACCAGCGTACTTTTACAAAACAGGTTTTGCCCGCTCCAAAATACATTACCGTACAAGTGCAAAGAGTTTCGGCGGGCTGCTTAATGTGTACGCCGCAGAATGATGCTTTGTTTTGTTGTTTTAGATCCAGAAATCTCCAACGCCGATAACCATGGAATCTGGGCAAGTCGTGGACTAACAGTTTGCCGATATAAAATATGTCGAGCGCACCCAAGGTTAAGTGGCTTTGTCCCTTAATGACATCAAGTGCAGCTACACAGCGTGACTTCTACTTGCTGCTTCCAACCAGTGAGCAGTACTCACTTAGCCGACCATTGAGCGTAGAAATACCCTACTCAGTAAACTATACATTCTAACCTGTATGAAAATGCAATATACGAGATAACTTTTCCTTATGCAAGTATGCGTTCGCATGGAACCCATTACCATTAAAAATAAGATTATCGGAACCAGTCACAGTACTTCTGAAAACCAACACGCCGGTAGATCAGTCGTGCGAACAGGGCTTGACAAATTTTAGTTAGACAACATGCATAAAAACACGGTAGGTACCGTGCACAAGCTAAAACATGCTAGGAATACTAAAGAGCCTGTATGACGCGAACTTACAGCATTGCATTTCCACTACCCTCTCATAAGGTATCGTGCTCCTGCTCACACTTGCTAGCAACTTAGCAACACTTAACAACCGTGTGCTCCTGCTCCCTCTCGGTAACAACCTAACACTACTTACACACTTTGTGTGACACCGCATTATGATCTCTTTTGGCCATATACACAGATCCGTTATACTTTAACCGCCTCCAGTTTATTACCAACTGCAACCGCTTCCACACTTTATGCCGGTACATATACCTAGGCCGAACGATCCACTGCTTCCTACCCCGAAAGCCGGCGTCTTTTAAACAAGGTGGGGATGAGCCACTACAGGTTCATCCAGCACCAAACAAGTCAACGGGCAACTAAACACTGTACTTCTTTCTCACTCGCTTCCTAAAATTTCTGCAGATGGCCAAGTAGCTATCAACGGATTCACTCCCACATCTGATAAGCTTGTAGATACTACTCGCTCTTCCTCAATGACGCTAATATATGTTAGATCCCTCAATAATAAAATGTACATCCTGCGTCCACCGTCTATCCGCCCGGGAAATGTGTACATTTGATGAAGACGGTAGTAAAAGCATACACTGCAAATAAGCTGTGCTGCTTTTGTTGACAAGAATACCACCAGCAACTTGTTCTTCCAGCAAGCAGTTTGCCGTGAACGTTGGAACCTTTACGTTGTGTGGGAATTTATCACCACCTCAAACTCCAATGTCGGCCCAGGTACACGCAACCTACATAACGCTGATACCTCCGTTGCACCCGGCATGTATGATGTATAATATGCGGTTACTGCCCTTGTGCACTGTCGTCCGATGACGTATTACCAGAGAAAATATCGCGATATCAGAGAAATAAGGCCAGATTAATGTGAGGCCATTGTCCTCATATTTGAAACGGATGACCCACGCCAGTCAAACGCACACACCATGGAGAAGTCCATATCTAAGCCGCTTATGTGCTTTAAGCAGAACAACCTGTTTGCATCGGTACCCTGTTAAACTATGTGTGCAATATCAGAGTATTGCACAAAATCTTAGACAGCATTATACTTTTATCATAGACTATAGAGCTCTAAGTGTAACCACATTTGCATGGTTATTTTGGCTTTCAGGCTAGTAGCACAGAACATTTCGGCAGTTCGAGGTTTCATATACGTATTCAATAACTGGCCGCAGTAAGATTTCGTTCCTTTGAGATGCACCTCTGCTCAAGCCGGAACAGGCGCGCCTTGCAAGTCCGCGCAGGCACTCACTTCGCATTTCCGCATGGAGTTGTGATCAAGGGTTGAGGCTTGCCTGGCATGCGAAGTCCCTGATTCTTGCCTGGGCGTAAGGTTACATAGATGTCCATGGGTCGTTACGTTCACCATAAACCGAGTTTAGCTGAAATGCTGGATTACAGGCGTACGCGTTAGTAAGGCAAATGATGGAAACCATAGAAACCCGCAGAAATGATCAAGTGTACACATGGTTGTGAGCACAAAATAGTGTGACATGAATCACTCCAGTGTCTGACAAGAGAAATAAGCGTTGCATACACGTCGCTTTTCCGTGCTTCTCGATCACGATAAACGTAATGATATGATTGTCCGGGCAATCATGCCATGGGGAAGGTCAGTTCCATTAAGCGGTGTGTTCTGATGGTTTATAATGGTATACTTTGGCGTGCAATGGGCCGACGCAACAATGGTGAATCACAAAGTTGGCAAACCAGAAAGGAATAAGGATAGGTTGAACCAGGTTCGCTCAATAGGCCAACCGCATCAAAACAACCACTCTGCAATGGTGTAACCTGTTGTACATTGAACCCAATCAGTGCCGATGCCATGGTGTGTGAGCGCATGCAGAAGCTCAAATTCAGATGTCATTTCCCTCATTCCAGAAGCACTTGCTGTTACAAAATAAATGAACGAATAAAGTTTCAGCTCGACAAACCGAGCCAGGATCGTCGGTACATAGTAAATGACCGAAATTTTAGAGCGGTCAATTACGAGTAGAAGGTTCTTACTATGCTGACAATATGCGGGTTCCAATACTACAGGATGAGACATTTGCGTCAGATCATCGTGATATCTCTGTTCTCATATGAGGTTTCATCGCGAAAGAAAAGCACCCGTCGTTATCAAATGCACAAAGTAGCCCCTAGGCAGATAATATACGGAATGTAACAGCAGGCGTCACCGAGAGGGGTAGCCGAAAATCAAGGTGTCACACCTAAGGACATTTTTAGTCAGCGGAAAATGAGTTCACTTCTGTGAAACGGTTTACCACATTCATTAGTGCACGGTTTTATGTCCCTCATTTTGATCAGTTTTAGATGCGGTTTCTGAAATCACACACTGTCAACATGTTCTGTGCTAATTGCATGCAGGTCATACTAACCACGCAAAGGTGTTTACACGTAGAGTTTAATGCGTATGATAAAACTATAACACTGTCTAGGCATATTGTGCCACACACTGAAATTGGGCCTACTTTTTAACAGGGTACCGATGTAATCAGGTTGTTCAGCTCAACGCAGCTGAGCGGCTTAGGTATGGACGTCTCCATGGTTTGTGCGTTTGACTGGCGTGGAAATCCGTTTTATACATAAGGACAATGGCCTCACATTAATCTGGCCTTATTTCTCTGATATCGCGATATCCTCTCTGGTACTACGTCATCGGACGAAAGGCCACAAGGACCATAACCGCATATTATACATCATACAAGCCTGGTGCAACGGAGGTATCAGTGTTACGTAGGTTGCGTGTATCAGTGCAGCGCACAACCATTGATTTGACGTGGTTAGCCGAATAACTAGAACTGGGTGCCACCTCACAGCATTCACCTGTCCTTTGGCTACCATACTTTCCATAACCTAGTTTATAATGATTGTTATAAACGTCGCTTTTTCTCTACTGTGTTCTGCAAAGCAGCAATAGATTAGGACAACTACAGTCGCTGCCTTAGTCGTTTGGCTTATATATTTTCCGTGCCATGGTTAGCAATAAGTATTATATTTGGTGGTTTCTCATCAGTGCGTCCTTCAAAGATGTGGTCAATTGCGAAAAATTACCTCTACTTTCGGTACCCGTCTAGTTCGATCATTGGAATTTTTCCCAACGCATACTTGCACGTTTGCCAACTGCGTTCTATTCCGTCACACCTTCGGTTCCCCATGTAACCCCCAATTCTACCACACAAGTGCAACTGCTATTCTCATTCAAAGGTTCGGCTTACTGGGGACATAACTACACAACGGAGGGCTGTTTATTCGTGTTTGCATTGCCATTCGCTACTATCGGACGTCCTTGTTCCATTTATTACACAAAGCGGACCGTATTCGATGGGCTACAAAAAGGCGCAGACGGCTAAAGCAAGACAGGAAGTATACTTTAGCGATGGAACTTACAAGGCGGTCGTGTGTAGAGCCGATTGTAAGAAAGATTAAAACAATAGAGCTTGATGAAAAATTGGTTAACAATGTAATAGTACATGAAAGATGGCAGTTATCTTTTATAAACGCTATAGAGCTCCCCTAGAAGGCTGAACATAGAAACCCAGCGATTTCAAAATGGACTGTTAAATCGAGGTTTGTATGGCAAAATCGTGCTTAGTACGAATGACCGAGATTTCATATCAAGTAGGATGCGCCGGAAATCGGTGTCCGCTCTACCGTTTGTGATTTATGATTTATTGATTGCAGGACAGAGTGCATTTCGGCGAGCCGTTGGAGCGGGCTTGTGGGACTACAAAATCTGGCTAGAACAGCATAGGCCGACAGGGCTTCAACCTCCGATGCTGCCAAACGGTGCGCTTGGGGTTGGTCTCTCTTCCAGCCGCACCCCACACAGGGCCAAAAACGACCCACGTCCCACGAAGAAGCCACAATCGTCCCGCACGTAAACGACCAGCGTTCACGTCCAAGCCCTCGACAATATTGCTCGTGCGAGCCAGACAAACAAAGGGGTGGGTTGGGTCGTGTGGAGAAAAGAAAATAGAAGAACACGCTCAAACTACTCCAGAAATAATGCACGATTGATACGTAGGTTTAAATTGCATGGTTTTTGAATTTTTTAGACAAAATGTTTCGGAGGTTTTTGCTATTTTATTGGTTTGCAAACCGTTATTCGACCAAAAACGGGGCAATTACATACAGTATATACAAACAAAAACGCATTTACTCTGTAAATAGTCGCACAGCCGATCGGGCGTACGCACCTCACGACCACGGCGATTGGTCATGCGAGGCGGCGGGCTGGATTTCGGGGAGGTCCGAATATCTGAAGCTTGTAGACTGGGATCGTGGTCTGGTTTAACTATAATATTGTGCTGAATGTCGGTGCTGTGTTTCGTGACGTCGCACGAAGCACTACTAGACGAAGTACGCGAGATAGTTTCTTCCATAAAGGCTGGTTTTAGACGGTCGTTGGTGACGACTTCGCGTCGACCACCGCGGATGTGACGCACCACTGAATCAAGTCACTGACCAAAACTACATACCGTCAAGTCGACAATAGGCATCTTTCACTATCCTCTTGACAAGTACAAGAATAAGAAACCCTCAGTCTACATATGCCGTTTTCCCAACAATTATCGTACCGTAACTTTTGCACCATGCGCCTTTGAACCCAAAGTATCGTCATCGATTGACAACTTCATTTCTCATGATTACTCCATCAATCTCCGCAGCCAGTACATCTTTCGGCCACTGCCGATTACATGCATAGCAGCGTGTCTGGTGCGAAATATAACTGCGTGTACCTTTTGATCATGCCTGATTTGTTTTGCCACGATAAATTCGAGAATAAACCATTCATTTTTCATTCGTTTACTTACAATGTCTATTATGTTCGCACATTGCATAAGACGAAAATATGGCGAAACTTATCTGTTCATGATAAGCATTCCATTCGTTTTACATTGCACAACGGGGTTGTTGTCTTTATACTTTCTTCCATCCCATTCGTTGATTTTAGGGAAGGATAGACCCACCATGTATGGTTTATTATCTAGAATTATTCACTGATTTGAGAACAACCAGAGAAACGTTGTACTCAAGTAACATTTGAGTACACCACCGCACCATATTAACGGGAACTGCCTTTTTGCGGTGGACGCAAACGGAAGAAGTAATTAACCCCGTTCATTGTTACATGGCAATGAAATCATTAGTAAAGTGGCGGACATTTATCGATATCGTTAGCGCACATGCAGGTAAGCAAAACAGGAAAAGGAATTTGATATGCCGGGCCTGCAAAAGGACAACAACTCCCTTCGTGGTGTCATTCAACTATCTGTTCACGGAAAAAGCACCAGATACCAGTTATTAGGGGGCTGCAGAAGAGCCGTGGTGACCCCAACGTGTGCAATATTAGCATCAACCCAGTGTATTGTTCTCCTCTCGTTTTCTTCCGAATATTGTAAGCCGCATTCTTCGCATATCTCTTCATCCTTCAACAAAGCCTGCAAACTTGGATGGTCGGTTTGTTCGCCAACTGTTGCATTCCGGGGTTCATTCATTCCTTCGTAAAAAGCGGCCGTCGGCTGTGCACAAATTTGAACCGCTGGTCTAGTGCCTTCTTCATTCGAGCTTGCAATTGCATATTCAATTCGTCGCCAAAAACCGCGTTATCCGCTGCAGATGTGACAAGCCCTTCGGCAATGCCGACATATGGAGAGCTTCAGCGTCCAAGTTTAGAACTGTGGACTACGGTAGCTAGTTGTAATTGACAATGTTTGTGTCCACGACCAGGTGCACTGAAGGGGGAAGGTGAACGAAAGCATTTCTTGTGGGCTTGTTGAACAATACTACGTTGCCAGGCGGCTTACAGGGCAAATTACGCTTGTTGCAGTCGCTGATACAGTGCACGTACGTTGCTCAAAGCCATATTTAAAATGGCGCTCGGTTGTTGCCATTTGCAGTATTGACGAGTCCAACGGCGCGACTGAAACCGCAAGAACCCCATTATTCGCTCTCGTCCACCGTCGGCTGACCGGCAGTTTGTTGAGATCCACGCTGCTAAGCTGTACGAGCTGCAGTAGGTGTCTGCATGGAAGTCCAAATCCCACGTTAGTTTTGCATGTGCACGTACGGCTGTCGTCGTTCACCGTCTCCAGTCGACGATCGCTGAAAACAATCGCATGCTCACCGCACAACCAGGTGCCTTGAATTCAAGTCAGACGCTATCATGGAAATAGCGTACAGCATCAATCGGCGGCACAAACAGTCCAGATCCGGATGACCGAAATTACGCAGGTAGTGACGAGATGAATCCGATATCGCTTTCTCTCGGTTCCATATCAAATACGTCGCGCTCACCCGTGACACTCGTATGGCTTCTCACAATCAAAGTCGCCCATTCAGCAGTTCCATCTTTAAGCAGCGATGCATGGACTCTACCATATTCGTGTAGTGCATGCCGTATGTTGCAGCACCAGGCATCCTGCTGTTGGCCCATCTACAGGCGTTGGGCGGAATGTAGGAACTGATATATTGGAAGAATTGTTGATCATTAGTAGGAATGAGTTCCAACTTGGCTAGATATTTCCAAATATTGCATGTGTACATCGCGATGAAAAAGGTCTGAATGAAGTGAATTTCGGAAAACGTTTGCTTACATTTTTAATTATATGGATGCGACACAATAAATGATGCGCGGAAAGAACGACGTTATGTAGAGCGTTGGCAATGGCCAGTGCACCATCGGACATGACGCACTTGACGCCAGAACTGCCAGCTATAAAACTCCATAAACGTGTGGAGGAAGGTTTTGACGTCATTCTCCTTCTCCTGCCAAAGAAAAGCAATGGCGACCTGCAGGCTTTTTCGACAGCCATCCACTATGAGCAGGTTGTATAAAAAATAACTGTTGGTTAGTGTAGAATGCGCTATCAATAAAAAGGACGGCAAACCGGGAGTACCGTTCCTGCATCTCGGAGTTGGAGCAGACAAATTGGGTGATCCGATTATTTTCGTCGCGCAAACACCGGGTTCGCCCTCCCTGGTTAAAATGCGATTCCGTGTCCAGGAAATAGCCCAAAACAGTGCATTTTAACCTTTCCAATCAAAAAATATGTTAATAGGATAATGGTTTTTGAAGCATTGAATGGTTACTCGTCTTCTGACCACTAGATGTTAACCAGCTACTCGTTGCTTTTGCGCCAGTACTCATTTGCAAAACTCCAACTTACTTTGATTTCTTGTGTGTTGCACATTTCGGTGGAACATTTATGTGTGCCCTCGGTTTCTTGGTTGTTGTGCCCCTGCTGTTTCACCATGAACCTGTCGTCACATGCTTGGAGTTCACGTCGAGGTTGTTTCGCCCTTTACGATTTGGTGAGTCTATTCGAATGCACACCTAGACACTTGGTATTCTCGACTGGTCATTTCTTCGAGTTCATGCATGGTCACCGTAAACCGGTGCACTACTGTTGCTTATCTCTTACTTTTATTCGATTTCCTAACTCGTCTGCCGAAATAGTTGGGATTGCAGCCCTAACTCATAGTGTCCACCTTCAGACGACTATTTTGTTATGCATACCAAAGCGGAGTGTCTCATAGGGGCTACAGACTTAACCGGGAGCGTGCAATGCGGTATGTATTGCCGTTGGTTCTATGTGGACTGTACTGGTATGTATCCGATGCAGTATGCACCTATGGCCAGTAGCGAGAGCACACCGCACAGATGTGCTGACTGCTGTGTGGGTAGCACTGAGCCTTACACGCCAGTAACCGGCGCTCCGATGATTCTGGAAGGCCTGATGGCTGCTGGGTTAGCTGGACAAAATATTTGATTGCCTGGTTAAGTATCTGGACTGCTTAGGTCTTCGACAGTAGAAGATACAATTTCCCTGATCGGGCGTCTGCTCCCTCATAATCTGCTGTCAGTACACAGTTTAGAAGCAACACTGTTGGCAACAAACCCCCAGATACCGTGTCATCCAAGGTCGATTCGTTTACGACCTTGGAGTCTAAAATGTCGGACACTAAACAGAAACCGCCAACATTAACAGCGCGTTTGATAAGTACTATGCCTGGCTGAATATCGTATACTAATTGCAGCGTTATTTTCAGTAATGCTACTAATTCATATGCTGTTCTTCCAAAGGCGCATATGCTAGATGAGTCTCATTTGTTTATGATATGCGTTTACAAACTTTACTACTGAGCCTCATTAGACTTTACTAGCAACAGGAAAATTCTTCTGTCTCCGGGTGCATGCTGCCATCCCTTTAACAGGATACAAACCATTTCTCAGTGTTCCAGATTTGTGGGTTACTAGCGATTTACACGCTCACCCGCAAGGTCGGGAATCGTTGTGAATGGTTTGAACGTCATAAACCATTACTGCATTAGGCGCCTGCACGTCGAATCCCCAATTCCGTCAAACACTGGTTATCATGTGATACTTTACTACGTCTTTCTTACACCCATGTACTTGACTCACATTGGTGATCACCATCAACTTGCGTACACTATTGCAATGCATATGCCTCACCTCCGGCATGCACCTATACGCAGTCTACGCCTATTGATGTGAAGTACATCTTCCGTCTGTCCACGAGGGCTACACATGTGGTCTTTCTTTCTCTTTATGTTGTACTGGTCCATGTGCACCCTCGTCACAGATTACGAGGTGGCATGGCCATGCTACTTGATCATGTGTTTCTCACCGAACCTAACGGTTTTTTCATTTCCAGAAAATCCTCCGCTTAACAAATATCTTGTGAAAGATCCACACTGACTGCATTGATGTGCGCAGCATCAGTACCGCTTGATTCTGTAAGCCAACCTTGCGTTACACCTCTGAGAACTTTTTCTGTGTTTGTGGCACAATTTGCAATAAACTGGTTCTCATTGCTTGCGCGTTGTGGGTACACAGCGCAGAAAACGCTCCGTATGATAACGCGAATACTTGGAGTCAGTACAGACTTCCCCGTTGCAAATGATGCCATATTTCAGTGATTATGTAGCGAAATGGATGTCAATGGTTTGCATTCCATGACCCAAATATGAAATTCTGTGTGACACGCGTATACCTTATATCAATGCCATCTATAAAACCCGTTCTGCGCATGCTTCATAAGCGCCACTTTAGCTAAAGTCGGTGGCTTTGCTCGTAGCGATAACGATGTCCGCTATTAACGCTCCACGCCCTTAATCCGTACTCCTGGTGGAGGCGCGCCGGGTCTATGGGGGATACTGCTAGTGGCTATTTCGATGCCGCTGATGTAGGACCAATATAACCTTGTCAGGACGGCTTGTGAAAGCAATAGCAGCTACTTCCATGGTGGCGTTGGGGCAGCTGCCAAAGGACTTATGTGGGCACGGTAGACAACGTTCATGGAGGTGTGTGAAGTTCGAAGTATGTTTTCTTGGTTGCCGTACTGATGGCACTACTGTGCCGCCAACATAGGCTCAATAAATGCCCATCGCGAATGTATGTGGAGCCAAACATATCCGCTAAGCTAGTCACCATAAGGAACCAGGTACCATGGGACAAATATAGGATATTTACGAATACGTCTTGAAGGCATGTGGTGCCAATATTTGAATCTTTGCTCGTTGTAATATTAATGTCAATGTCTTGGGACGTACCTGGACTAATTAACCGCCGTTCATGGAGGATCGTAGAGCCACCGACCATATTGTCTTCGGTTGGACATACATAGGCTTGCGCCAGTGAAGCCAAAAGGGATAGCAGTTAATGTGCGAGCATGCTGTCACTGTTATGCGACCTATAATAATTCTGCGTGCACTGGTCATGCGGAAAAGGTAACCAAGGGCGTCTGCTTGACTGCGGACAATAATGACACATTTGTGGCAATTATATAGACCTACTAAGCACCCAGCTCGTTGGTATGTATATTCAGCTATACAGCACCATGTCTCCTGCGCCTCTTGCCTACCAGCTTACCCACCTGTGGCCCGCCACTTGCAATACGCCGCCTCCCTGTACCTTATTCATGCGTGCTCTATTAAATGACCATATGGGAAAACGTGTGTCGGTACCTGATGCAGGATTTTTCGATGTACCTCGTCCACCGCGCCTCTTTCCCACTTTCTTGTTCGCATGCTACACCCGGTTATTCGTCTACCACACCGCAGTGCCACTCATATTTACAGGTGAGCGGTGCTGCTCCAGACAATTACTTTTCAGGTTAACGATGCTCGCCCATGCTTCCGTACTTTACAGCCAACTCCGCATGTAGCATCACCGGGACTCAGGTATCCCAACAGCCCGCCAGACTTTTGCTTGCCCCTGGTTAGTCCGTACGGTTACCTGCCTCCGCTTTCCAACAAAGGGCTCTAACCGACGGTTTCTACTGAACCACTTTAATGCTTCCTCTCCCAAAGTTCGTGGTTATGCACCATGTGGAATCTGGGTACCCTGAAATAAGTCCTTAGCCTACCATCGTTGAACGGGGCGCCGCAGTGTGTGTGATCCAATAGTCTTCGTCCTTTGCCTTCGTTAGGATGGCGGGCAAACCCTTTCAGCGGGCAATGATCCTTTATTAGTTTTCTCTCGCGGGTGAAAGCTGCTTTCGACGTTCGAGCACTGTAGTGTGACCCGAGGATTCTCTCGAACCGTTTGAGGTAGCACAACAGTTCGTGGGTGTTGCTATATAGGCGGCTGCTCACACCCATAACAAAATGACTGGCAATGGTAACCGTTTATCCATCGGGGGTGGCAGGACCACTGACAGTCTCAACAAGCATATGGGTAGCTGCGGGACTTGAAGCCAAAACAAAGTTGCCGTATCCAGAATACATCCCTGTTATATACAATCCTTCATCCAATGAAACCGCTGGAGCAACTTACTACCTATAACTTCTACCCATGTTTGTCAGTAGCGTGAATTATATATGATAGAAGCGTTACACACATCTTTAGTTTACTTCGCCAAACGACGCAACAAAATGTTGTGGCGATAGTTATATCCATTCCGGCGGTAGGCAGTGCTATGTCTACAACCGATGGTACCATCAGCTTTGTACGGACCTAAATACCAAGCAGTACGCTGCGCTGGCCCCCAACGAAAAGTTGCTTTTCAGTTGTGCCAATTGCTGCATCCACCGGCAATACCGCGGCCTTTCGTACGAGAGACGAAGCTCTTGGTACACGGTTGCGAACTGTAGAGCGGTCACTCTCAATGCTCTCAGCTCTTCAACTTAAGATTGAGCTGCCCATGACGACGCCTCCGGTCCCCAACAAGGCGGCTTTGATCACTTACACTGAAGCTCAACTTGTGGCAACAAACAGTATGTCACCCGTCCAGATGGCTACCGACCACAAAAATGAAGCTGCTTCGGACGTCGCGTCTAAAGCTACCCAGATTGACGTCGAACTGCTGGTTCAACGGTCCCTTCGAGTTAAGCGAAAGAAAACCAGGAAGCCCCGTAAGCTCTCTGCTAAACAGGAAGTTATAGTTGTCTCGGCACCGGAAACAAGCCGTGTCGTTAATTGTCAGACCGTCTGACGGTTGTGCGAAGGTGTAAATTCCCACACGCACTACTTCTCAGCCGGAGCTGCCGGATATCTCTGCTCTTACCAAGAATCCAGGTTCAGATGGCTTGCTTGACACTGCTCAAAGCGAAAAAGCCTCACGGTGCATTGCTGCTGTTATCAAGGAAAGAAGCAGACTAAATCTGCCATAAAGCCTCTCGGCGGAATCAATGCCCCGAATAATAGTAAGACGTAGACAATGGATTGAAAAACCTACGCTGCCGTTGCTCCATCATCTGGGGGATAAGGGCCATCCCGGTATCAGTGGTGAAGTCACCTTGTCCCAGTGTCGAATCAAAGACCCGCGGGGTTAATGCACCCCGTCGTGGTGATTCTTTCACGGATATTAGCGTCATATTTCGTAACGCGGCTGCATCTACTGCTGTGATTCCTGCTGAACGCATGTTAGACGATCTTCGGTGGTTTAAAACGTGCGTAACGAGGCGTCTTCCGCCTTGTTTTCTAGGCGTTACTGTCAGGAAGCTGCTTAGACTGGGCAACGTCCCAGTTAACATACCAAACTCTCGACCGCGGCTACTTCATGTTGTACTCTCTACCCCGGAGGAACAAAAAGCTCTACTGCGGTTTGCTTTTAAGCTAAAAATACAAATAATAGTGTTCAGCCGGACCTTCGGCTAGCCGGTAGGTTGAAGCTAAGAGGGGCCATCCGGGAATTCAAAAGCAGTCGAGCGGCCGATGAAGAAGTTCTTTGGTTAGTGGGTTTTCGGATGGTCAGCCGACGGACCTTTTCCGCCCAACCAGTGCCAGTACTGGTAGCGCACGACCCAGGTCTGGATCTAGCAAATATCCTCAGATAGTGCCAAGTAATGTGCGCAGCCTAAGGAATAAGGTGTACGAGTTAGGTCTGCTTGTAGATGGGTCTCATCCCGATATACTCGCATTCACTGAAACGTGGCTTTCTCAGGACATCGCACATGGTAAAGTACATCTATCTGATGGTTTATAATGGTATACTTTGGCGTGCAATTGGCCGACGCAAAAATGGTGAATAACAAAGTTGGCAAACCAGAAAGGAATAAGGATAGGTTGAACCAGGTTCGCTCAATAGGCCAACCGCATCAAAACAACCACTCTGCAATGGTGTAACCTGTTGTACATTGAACCCAATCAGTGCCGATGCCATGGTGTGTGAGCGCATGCAGAAGCTCAAATTCAGATGTCATTTCCCTCATTCCAGAAGCACTTGCTGTTACAAAATAAATGAACGAATAAAGTTTCAGCTCGACAAACCGAGCCAGGATCGTAGGTACATAGTAAATGACCGAAATTTTAGAGCGGTCAATTACGAGTAGAAGGTTCTTACTATGCTGACAATATGCGGGTTCCAATACTACAGGATGAGACATTTGCGTCAGATCATCGTGATATCTCTGTTCTCATATGAGGTTTCATCGCGAAAGAAAAGCACCCGTCGTTATCAAATGCACAACGTAGCCCCTAGGCAGATAATATACGGAATGTAACAGCAGGCGTCACCGAGAGGGGTAGCCGAAAATCAAGGTGTCACACCTAAGGACATTTTTAGTCAGCGGAAAATGAGTTCACTTCTGTGAAACGGTTTACCACATTCATTAGTGCACGGTTTTATGTCCCTCATTTTGATCAGTTTTAGATGCGGTTTCTGAAATCACACACTGTCAACATGTTCTGTGCTAATTGCATGCAGGTCAAACTAACCACGCAAAGGTGTTTACACGTAGAGTTTAATGCGTATGATAAAACTATAACACTGTCTAGGCATATTGTGCCACACACTGAAATTGGGCCTACTTTTTAACAGGGTACCGATGTAATCAGGTTGTTCAGCTCAACGCAGCTGAGCGGCTTAGGTATGGACGTCTCCATGGTTTGTGCGTTTGACTGGCGTGGAAATCCGTTTTATACATAAGGACAATGGCCTCACATTAATCTGGCCTTATTTCTCTGATATCGCGATATCCTCTCTGGTACTACGTCATCGGACGAAAGGCCACAAGGACCATAACCGCATATTATACATCATACAAGCCTGGTGCAACGGAGGTATCAGTGTTACGTAGGTTGCGTGTATCAGTGCAGCGCACAACCATTGATTTGACGTGGTTAGCCGAATAACTAGAACTGGGTGCCACCTCACAGCATTCATCTGTCCTTTGGCTACCATACTTTCCATAACCTAGTTTATAATGATTGTTATAAACGTCGCTTTTTCTCTACTGTGTTCTGCAAAGCAGCAATAGATTAGGACAACTACAGTCGCTGCCTTAGTCGTTTGGCTTATATATTTTCCGTGCCATGGTTAGCAATAAGTATTATATTTGGTGGTTTCTCATCAGTGCGTCCTTCAAAGATGTGGTCAATTGCGAAAAATTACCTCTACTTTCGGTACCCGTCTAGTTCGATCATTGGAATTTTTCCCAACGCATACTTGCACGTTTGCCAACTGCGTTCTATTCCGTCACACCTTCGGTTCCCCATGTAACCCCCAATTCTACCACACAAGTGCAACTGCTATTCTCATTCAAAGGTTCGGCTTACTGGGGACATAACTACACAACGGAGGGCTGTTTATTCGTGTTTGCATTGCCATTCGCTACTATCGGACGTCCTTGTTCCATTTATTACACAAAGCGGACCGTATTCGATGGGCTACAAAAAGGCGCAGACGGCTAAAGCAAGACAGGAAGTATACTTTAGCGATGGAACTTACAAGGCGGTCGTGTGTAGAGCCGATTGTAAGAAAGATTAAAACAATAGAGCTTGATGAAAAATTGGTTAACAATGTAATAGTACATGAAAGATGGCAGTTATCTTTTATAAACGCTATAGAGCTCCCCTAGAAGGCTGAACATAGAAACCCAGCGATTTCAAAATGGACTGTTAAATCGAGGTTTGTATGGCAAAATCGTGCTTAGTACGAATGACCGAGATTTCATATCAAGTAGGATGCGCCGGAAATCGGTGTCCGCTCTACCGTTTGTGATTTATGATTTATTGATTGCAGGACAGAGTGCATTTCGGCGAGCCGTTGGAGCGGGCTTGTGGGACTACAAAATCTGGCTAGAACAGCATAGGCCGACAGGGCTTCAACCTCCGATGCTGCCAAACGGTGCGCTTGGGGTTGGTCTCTCTTCCAGCCGCACCCCACACAGGGCCAAAAACGACCCACGTCCCACGAAGAAGCCACAATCGTCCCGCACGTAAACGACCAGCGTTCACGTCCAAGCCCTCGACAATATTGCTCGTGCGAGCCAGACAAACAAAGGGGTGGGTTGGGTCGTGTGGAGAAAAGAAAATAGAAGAACACGCTCAAACTACTCCAGAAATAATGCACGATTGATACGTAGGTTTAAATTGCATGGTTTTTGAATTTTTTAGACAAAATGTTTCGGAGGTTTTTGCTATTTTATTGGTTTGCAAACCGTTATTCGACCAAAAACGGGGCAATTACATACAGTATATACAAACAAAAACGCATTTACTCTGTAAATAGTCGCACAGCCGATCGGGCGTACGCACCTCACGACCACGGCGATTGGTCATGCGAGGCGGCGGGCTGGATTTCGGGGAGGTCCGAATATCTGAAGCTTGTAGACTGGGATCGTGGTCTGGTTTAACTATAATATTGTGCTGAATGTCGGTGCTGTGTTTCGTGACGTCGCACGAAGCACTACTAGACGAAGTACGCGAGATAGTTTCTTCCATAAAGGCTGGTTTTAGACGGTCGTTGGTGACGACTTCGCGTCGACCACCGCGGATGTGACGCACCACTGAATCAAGTCACTGACCAAAACTACATACCGTCAAGTCGACAATAGGCATCTTTCACTATCCTCTTGACAAGTACAAGAATAAGAAACCCTCAGTCTACATATGCCGTTTTCCCAACAATTATCGTACCGTAACTTTTGCACCATGCGCCTTTGAACCCAAAGTATCGTCATCGATTGACAACTTCATTTCTCATGATTACTCCATCAATCTCCGCAGCCAGTACATCTTTCGGCCACTGCCGATTACATGCATAGCAGCGTGTCTGGTGCGAAATATAACTGCGTGTACCTTTTGATCATGCCTGATTTGTTTTGCCACGATAAATTCGAGAATAAACCATTCATTTTTCATTCGTTTACTTACAATGTCTATTATGTTCGCACATTGCATAAGACGAAAATATGGCGAAACTTATCTGTTCATGATAAGCATTCCATTCGTTTTACATTGCACAACGGGGTTGTTGTCTTTATACTTTCTTCCATCCCATTCGTTGATTTTAGGGAAGGATAGACCCACCATGTATGGTTTATTATCTAGAATTATTCACTGATTTGAGAACAACCAGAGAAACGTTGTACTCAAGTAACATTTGAGTACACCACCGCACCATATTAACGGGAACTGCCTTTTTGCGGTGGACGCAAACGGAAGAAGTAATTAACCCCGTTCATTGTTACATGGCAATGAAATCACTAGTAAAGTGGCGGACATTTATCGATATCGTTAGCGCACATGCAGGTAAGCAAAACAGGAAAAGGAATTTGATATGCCGGGCCTGCAAAAGGACAACAACTCCCTTCGTGGTGTCATTCAACTATCTGTTCACGGAAAAAGCACCAGATACCAGTTATTAGGGGGCTGCAGAAGAGCCGTGGTGACCCCAACGTGTGCAATATTAGCATCAACCCAGTGTATTGTTCTCCTCTCGTTTTCTTCCGAATATTGTAAGCCGCATTCTTCGCATATCTCTTCATCCTTCAACAAAGCCTGCAAACTTGGATGGTCGGTTTGTTCGCCAACTGTTGCATTCCGGGGTTCATTCATTCCTTCGTAAAAAGCGGCCGTCGGCTGTGCACAAATTTGAACCGCTGGTCTAGTGCCTTCTTCATTCGAGCTTGCAATTGCATATTCAATTCGTCGCCAAAAACCGCGTTATCCGCTGCAGATGTGACAAGCCCTTCGGCAATGCCGACATATGGAGAGCTTCAGCGTCCAAGTTTAGAACTGTGGACTACGGTAGCTAGTTGTAATTGACAATGTTTGTGTCCACGACCAGGTGCACTGAAGGGGGAAGGTGAACGAAAGCATTTCTTGTGGGCTTGTTGAACAATACTACGTTGCCAGGCGGCTTACAGGGCAAATTACGCTTGTTGCAGTCGCTGATACAGTGCACGTACGTTGCTCAAAGCCATATTTAAAATGGCGCTCGGTTGTTGCCATTTGCAGTATTGACGAGTCCAACGGCGCGACTGAAACCGCAAGAACCCCATTATTCGCTCTCGTCCACCGTCGGCTGACCGGCAGTTTGTTGAGATCCACGCTGCTAAGCCGTACGAGCTGCAGTAGGTGTCTGCATGGAAGTCCAAATCCCACGTTAGTTTTGCATGTGCACGTACGGCTGTCGTCGTTCACCGTCTCCAGTCGACGATCGCTGAAAACAATCGCATGCTCACCGCACAACCAGGTGCCTTGAATTCAAGTCAGACGCTATCATGGAAATAGCGTACAGCATCAATCGGCGGCACAAACAGTCCAGATCCGGATGACCGAAATTACGCAGGTAGTGACGAGATGAATCCGATATCGCTTTCTCTCGGTTCCATATCAAATACGTCGCGCTCATCCGTGACACTCGTATGGCTTCTCACAATCAAAGTCGCCCATTCAGCAGTTCCATCTTTAAGCAGCGATGCATGGACTCTACCATATTCGTGTAGTGCATGCCGTATGTTGCAGCACCAGGCATCCTGCTGTTGGCCCATCTACAGGCGTTGGGCGGAATGTAGGAACTGATATATTGGAAGAATTGTTGATCATTAGTAGGAATGAGTTCCAACTTGGCTAGATATTTCCAAATATTGCATGTGTACATCGCGATGAAAAAGGTCTGAATGAAGTGAATTTCGGAAAACGTTTGCTTACATTTTTAATTATATGGATGCGACACAATAAATGATGCGCGGAAAGAACGACGTTATGTAGAGCGTTGGCAATGGCCAGTGCACCATCGGACATGACGCACTTGACGCCAGAACTGCCAGCTATAAAACTCCATAAACGTGTGGAGGAAGGTTTTGACGTCATTCTCCCACACAGTGAGAGCAGCCTGTCACCGTTCGCATTCGCTGAACCAATGCCATGCGCACCGATAACATCTGTCCACGCTGATGCATCACGCCCAACGCGCGCGTTGAAATCACCCAGCAGAAATAGTCGGTCGCTCCTCGGCACAGACCGTATCACGGAGGATAGCTCAGTGTAGAACTGATCACGCGTGTCATCAGGATCACCCATGGTCGGACCGTACGTGCTTATAAAAGTAGCAAACTTACCTCTTCCGAGTCGCATGCGAACAGTCATCAGCCGCGCGCTGATGCCCGTTGGTTCACCCACCAGCTGGCCATTCAGGCGGTCGGATATTGCAAATCCGACCCCATGTTCACGTGGTGCTGAGGCGGCGTTCCCCACCCAGTAGAATGTGTAGCCAGCACCTGCTTCATGTAACTTACCTTGCTCAGCGCGCCGAGTTTCACTGAGCGCCGCAATATCGATGTGGTAGCGCGCCAGCTCCATTGCGACCAGTGCAGTGCGTCGCTCCGGGCGCTCTCTGGAGTTCCGGTCCAGTAGTGTGCGCACGTTCCAGCACCCGATGCTGCGTGCTATGCGCGCAGGCATTCGATTGCATTGGTAGGCAATCGCACGCGAGGTGGTCGTTGTGCTTCGGAGGTTTGCTTGAGGGACTCCACCCGGAGCCTTTGGCTCAATAGCCTGACCCACAAGGCAGTGGGTGGTTTGGAGGTTTGCTTGAGGGACTCCACTCGGAGCCTTTGGCTCAATAGCCTGACCCACAAGGCAGTGGGTGGTTTGGAGGTTTGCTTGAGGGACTCCGCCCGGAGCCTTTGGCTCAAAAGCCTGACCCACAAGGCAGTGGAGAGCAGATCCAGCTCGGGAATGTGATTGCAGAGACAGATTGGGATCTGCTTGACGGCCGTCACACGCAGCCTTTGAGGTTCTGGAACAGTTATCGTATGTTTTGCGACCGTAATTGGATACGCACCTGCGACCACGGCCAGACGCAGGTGGGTTTTTGGCGGGTTTGCACCAATTTGACCAGAAGCTGCCTAGCTTGAGGCGGGCAGTAGCAAACTATTGAACACCCGGAGGTGTCCTCCCACCGTCAGAGACAATGCGTGGCACTCGTGCTCTACGCCAATCGAGCATTGAGAATATAACCCGTAACCTGTTGTCTCCCATGGCTAGGTTTTACGGGAAGTGGGCCATCGACCACTTCCTAACCTCCGGAGGGGACGGACTAGGATACTGCCAGGGCGCCCAATCCTGACAGGAGAACGATTTGGGTCCTCAGCCAAAGCCTTCGATTAAATGAACACCCGAAAGGCAGCGGGTCCAGCACATGGTCAGTTAGCTGACTCATGCGAATTGGTGTCCTGGATCTTAGCAGGGAGAAGGGCGAAACCTAACTCTCACCCAGCGGTCGCCACGTGGAGGCGCCCAGGACACGAGACTATGGCGCAACAGTAGCAGCAGTGGGTAGACCATCTGTCAGGATCTAGCCACCACCAGCCTCAGCGCACCATACATATAACACAATACACAAAGGAAAAAAGATACAACAGATGCATGCCAGATGAGCTACCAGCAACGGATAGGCATCGTTCCGGTGAACTGCCAGCCAGCTACTAGGCAAAAAGAAAAAGAAATTATTAAAAATTATGTTTTACCCTAGGAAATGAGATCGTAGATGGAGGGGTAGGCCTAAACGGATGGGGAGGGACAAAGAAACTCACAGCAGGAACGCCACTGAGGTCGGCTCCTTGCCATGTCAGCAAGTGTATCCAGCCAAACGTGTTCACGGTCTTTTGGACCCTAACCAGGGAGCCGTGAAGCTCCAACCGTGGCTAGCTCCGAAGTGGTGGACTTCATTCCTCTGGACCAAGCCATCGCTTGGCCACCTCTCCTCTTCTTCCACCCACATCCTCGGTGAGCAACCAACGCACGTCGCGGGAGTCAGTGGGCTGGCATGCGTAACACGTGGCCGAGCCATGGGAGCCTGGTGCGGGAAACAACGGTGCTGAGCGGTTCAGATCCTTTTCCTGGGCCGTAAACAATGCGTCGAACACGCTCGTTACTCACGCGGTGTTCCCACCATATGTGAGCCAAACTGCGAAGACGCCGATGGTCGAACCTAACTAGCCTCTTCATGTCCGCCGACCTTGGGGGCCAGGTTTCGCAGCCGTACAGTAAGGTCGAACGCACCGCTGCATTGTACACTCTACCCTTCAGGGCGAGAGTGATGTCGCGCCGCCGCCATATGTGGCGAAGGTTAGCAAAAGCACTTCGAGCTTTCGCTATACGGTTCGTGATCTCGTCTTCGATCCCAAGGGCGCTGATACAACTTCCCAGGTAATTGAATTTCTGAACGACTTCTAGCTGATCCCCACCAAGGGTCAGCGCAGGAGGCGATCCCTGCTAATCTTGGAGGAAAGGTTTGCACTTCGATGGTGCAAAGCAAAGCCCGAAGCGGCTGACAGCCAGTGCTAATCTGTCCAGCGCGGCTTGGCACGTCTGGGAGCTGTCACAGATGAGGGCAATGTCGTCTGCAAACTCGAAGTCAAGAAGTCGTTCTCCTGGGAGTAGTTCCACACCTTCCAAGTCATGTCCAGTAAATGCAATCTCCATGACTTCGTCAATAGCGAAGTTGAAGAGGAACGGTGACAGCGGGCATCCTTGTCTCACACCGCTGGAGATATTGAAGGGTGGCGACAGCTTGCCGTAAGCCCTCACTCTGGCCGTGCTACGCAAATATAATGCTTGGATAATATTTACATATTTCTAGGGCGCACCTTTCCTGAGTAGACCATTCCAAAGGGCACATCGATCAGCCGAATCGAAGGCACCTTTGATGTCGAGGAACACGACTACGGTGGGCCGCCAATATGTGTGGCGGTGCTCCAACAACTGATGCAAGGTGAAGATGTGGTCGATGCAGCCACGAACACGACGAAACCCGGCTTTCCCCTTACCAATCTGGCTTTCACGAGCGCCAGTCAGTCTTTGAAGAATTATGGAGGCTAATAATTTGGAGGCGATGGAGAGTAGACTGATTCCTCTATGGTTGCCGCATTCCGAGTGCGAGCCGCCTTTGAAGATGGGAACAATGACGGAGCTGCTCCAGTCGGTTGGGACAGTCTCTTGCTCCCACAGTTTCACTATTAATTCATGTAAAGCATCAATAAGAGCAAAGCCTCCGAATTTGAAGAGGGCTGGAGAAAGATCATCTGGTCACGCGGCTCTGTTCAACTTCAACAGTCCGATTTCACGTTCAACTTCTGAGCGAGAGGGTGGATCCAAAGGGACAGACCACGGAGCAGGACGATCACTGGTCGGCGAATCGAACAATTCTGGCCGATTAAATTGATTTTCAGAATGCTCAGCCCAACGCTCCAAAGGTTTTGACAAACTGTGAATAGGCTGTCCACTCTCATCACAAATTGTTTCACTAACACCAGGCCTCCTGCTGCCCGTTTCCCGTATCAGACGGATTAGCTTACAATGGTTGCCAAGGGCAGCGGCCACTTCCATCTCTGACGCACGATGAGACCACCAAGGTTCGCGGTCTCTCTTCAGGCTAGTGCGGAGTTTTACCCGGAGCTCTTTGCGAGTTTCATTTTGCTCGCTTCCAGCCGGAATATGCCGGCGAGCGTCGATAAGTTCCAGAGACCGAGAAGAGACCCAATGTCCATGTTGGCATTTAGACATACAACATGAGGATTTGCCTGCTGCTAGTAAGGTCTGGCGAACATGTGACCAGTGACCATCAATTGACTCCAGTGAGCGATTGCTCAACTCGCATGTCGGCGTACTTTGATACGCATTCAGAACAGCTGGCTTTGTCAGTTGGCTGGTGTCAATACGCTCACAGCCTCGTCGTGGGTGTCCGCCAAAGCGCATTCGCATGTCAGCACATACAAGTGCATGATCGGTGTCCACACATAAGCTCCAAACCGAGCGACAATTCTGGATGCAGCCTCTCCATCGGTAACTTATCGCAATGTGATCAATCTGCGTCCAAGGCCGGTTCGACGCTGGTGGGCGCCAAGTCACCATCCGGCGGGTGCTGTGTCGGAAATTAGTGCTCGCAAGAAATAAGCGAGCATCCTCACACAAATGAAGTAACCGCTCACCGTTATCATTACGGGAGCCTACACCGTGTTGACCGCCCAGATGCATTTCATCAGTGGACAACTTTCCAACTTGTGCGTTCATATCCCCCGCCAGCGCAACGGTGTCCGTGCTTCTTCTGTGGCGAAGGAGCTGAGTCAGTTGGCGGTAGAAGTCGTTCTTTACCGAATCGTCGCTACAGTTTGTGGCGCGTAAGCAACGATGATGAATAAAAACCTCTTAGTCCCGCGTGACTTCGAAGCTTTAAACGAGCCAGCCAATCGGACCGCACACGTCCGGCTATTGATTGGAATCCAAGTAACCAGACCAGCTTCAGCCCGAGGACTCAGGGCAATGCCAACACCAGCTTGGCCGGTGCTCGAAGCTGCATGGTCACCGGATAGGCGCACTGAGAAAATACTGCTTGCGTCACCTGAAGGGGATCGCAGAGTGAGCACAGAGCTCGAGTCTTGCAGGCGGGTCTCTGATAAGCAGCCGATATCGATCGAGAGGGTCTCCAATGTTCGGGCAAGTGCTGCCTGTTGACCGATCAGTAGTAGTGTGCGTACATTAAGGCATGCCAATCAGAAGGAGAATCGAGGGCTCCAAATGGAAGCCGATGAACTGGAATGGACCGCTTGGTTGGGCATGGGCTTGTCGACAGCAGAGGAGTGACGCTTCGCGTTCGCATGTAAGTTGAAATTAGAAGATAAATGCATAACAAAGCATGTTGAGGGAAAGCCAAGAATCGGGAGGCTGAAAACTGGGGAGATATAAGTGAAGTTGGAAGGGGATGGTAAGAGTGAAAAAGCGTAAGATGGCGAATAAGAAGACGGGAAGGCTTGAGCAGTAGCATCCAAACCCCCATCCACCCTGCTCGATGCAGCAGATAGCGCACCGTTGATTATCCTCTGCGGTGGCCAGAGCATCAGCAATTTGTTTGAGATAATATTTATGGTATTGCGTGGGCAGGATACTGTCAGGTTGCCCAGGCCTATACAGGAGAACGATTAGGGTTCTCAACCAAAGCCTTTGGTTCAAAAACCTGACCACAAGGCAGCTGGTTCGGCGTTGGGCTACAAGGATTCCGTTTTAAGGAATAAGGTGCCACCCTCATTCCAACCCCCAACCTGGAGGACCAGGAGGCTGAGTTTGTCTGGCCTCTAACCATTGGCCAATCTGGTACGAGTGACTCTGAAGGTGCAAAAGCACCACCCAGCATAGCTCAATGGATCGCTGAGGCACATAAAACATCGCACCACGGTAAGGTCCAGCCTCATTGCGACGGAGAATGACATGGGGGGTTGGGGTTTCTCAGGATCTGGAACACCATTATGAGGTCGCCCCTTAGACGCCGTTAACGTCCACTGTATATTTTGAGGGTCTTCAACCTGAGTGGGTGTGGGAGGCTGGTCAAACCTCTGACGCTCTTTGTTGCCCTAGGTTGTGCAGTATCGAGCGCGGTGAGATGGTTCTAGAGCCAGGGTTGCGACGCTTGGATAGAGTATTCCGCTTGCGGCCTCACGTACGCACTAAGCACTTTTGGAAAGATCGAAGGAGCAAACTTCCCGAAGGCTCTCCGAAGAAGGTTGAGGTACAGGTTCGCTTGCTTAGCTGCATTTTCAGTCTGCCTTGAACAAATGAGGTCCTCTTGAACTATTACGCCGAGATCGCACCCGTGAGAAGCGCGCTGTAGAATGTGTGGTCCTAGGCGGTAGTTGTGCATACTCTTGTGCCGCATAATGAGAACTTTGCACTTGGTGACGTTAAAATGCAGCATGTTCTCGATGGACCATTTGTACGCTGTTCGTAGGCTGAACCCTTCTAAGGCCTCTGGGCCTGATTCATTTCACATAAACCTGTTGCATGAATTGGCCGCGGAACTAAGTGGACCGCTCTCTATGGTGTTTCAGAGATCGCTTGATAGTTGTACTTTAACTTCCGAATGGAAGGAAGCTGTCATCTGTCCCATTTTCACAAACAGGGACAGGCGTCTTCCTGCAAATTACAGGCCGGTTAGTCCGACGAGTGTAGTAGTCAAACGCCTCGAGAAACCGGTAAGAGATTCATTGCAGAGACAACTGTGTAGATTTAATTTACGTAACAATGTACCGCACGGATTCCGGAGGGGACTTTCGTGTCTGACAAATCTACCGGTGGCGCGCGAAAGTTGGGCAGATGCAGTGGATAACGGTCACACACTGGACGTGCTTTTCGTCGACTTTTCGAAGGCAGTTGACAAGGTACCCCATTTAAGGCTCGCGCCAAAGCTGACCTCCTAAGATGTAACTGGTCGCGCCCTCCATTGGGTGGCTGCCTTCTTAGAGGGTAGAGAACAGTGTGTACTGGTAGGCCGCGGCCTATACCTTATGCAGACGCTCTTCAGTTGCATGCCGCAGGGCTCGGTCCTTGGACTGCTGCTGTTCTCTATCTATGTGAATAACCTCCCCGCGGATCTTGAAGTACCATCGCTGGTATTTGCTGATGAGCTGAAGTTGTGGAAGATTGTCCATGTTGCTGGGGGTTTCGAAGCTATTCAGCGAGCAGTAGATAAGCTTTGGGACTTGTCTAATTCATGGTTACTGCCCAAAAATTAGGCAAAGTACTCCATTCTTCGACTCGGAGGAGGTTGTCCTCTAACAAAATACTTAGTCGGTGGGGTCGAACTCCCCGTGTATCTAACCAGGTTGACCTAGGCGTCGTACGCTCTTCGGCTTTGCACTCCGGCGACAACTGGAAGGAGGCCGCAAGCAGAGGTTTCCGCATGTTGTGGTTAATACGAGGTTCCCTCGGAGACTTGAAGGGCGGCATCTTTACGAGACTGTTCTGGGCTTGCGTTCGACCACATCCGGAATACTGCTTCCAGACTTGTCCGTTTTGCCTTGTCGGGGACAAAATGGAGCTAGCCAGGGTTTTACGGGTGGGTACTAGGTTAGTCGAGGGATTACGGGGACGGACGTACCCCGAGAGATTACTTAGGTTGGGAATGCATTCAATGCACTACCAAAAGCGTAGAGGAGACCTAATCACAACCTACTCTACCTTAACTTGGTAGGTTGGTCTAGATGTATCTTGGCTATTCAGAACCGCTAGATTGTCTGTTCTGCGTGGTCATTCCTTGAAGCTGGACAAACCGTGGTCAGATCGGATTATGGTGGAAAGCCGGCTGTCAAGCAAAGTCGTCGAGCTCTGGAACATGCTTCCGGAGTGTTGTCAGGGAATTAACGGTTAAGGAGTTTGAGCGGCAACCTGACGTTCTTGGGTAGCTACAGGAAACCTTTCCATTTCCCTAGGTAACTCGCGTCATAGTACTTCGATATTCTTTTCTCTACTACTTTATGCATTGGTAGTATTTTCTTGTTTCGAGTGCACATTCTTATTCTGTAAATCTGAATTTTCTTCCTATCCTTTGCTTACTTGACGTGACTGCCAGAGCAGGGATTGCTAGGGCAGGAAACATGGGCATTAACTGGTTGGCCAGGGTGCGGTACGGGTGCTTCGTATTAGATCAACAAATTCTGGCTCAAAGGGCCACTGAAGGTGGAACACACACGGGATTCTCCTATCGTTCCATTCCCACCCGAACTTGAACTTGAACTGGAACTGTTGAAACCGATCGAGATGAAATGTCCAGGAACGTCGGGTGAATGATTGCGTAGGCGTGCAAGGATTACAATTTAATGGTATTTGGCTTTTCCTTCGTGGTATATTGGTCCTGGCACGAAGGATTCTTGTGCAGGAATTAACACTGGACATGTCAGGTGGACAGCCCTGTGGATACTTGTGGCTAAATTCGTCCCAGTAGGCGAAAAGGCGATTTCTCATACAAATGCGGGATCCACAGGAAGGTTGCATCAAAGCTTTTCAGACCAAGGATGAAGTATCAGAGTACTAGGACGAAACCCCTGAGCTCAGGCCAAGTAACAGTACAGATTGTCCATAGAAGGGGAGCAAAGTTCCTCCACAGGTGTGAAATTGTCTTCATGTTCAGTAATGGCTCCATGGTGTTGCATCAGAAAAGCTCCAGGTAAGAGCTGTATTAAAATGTTCTTGCAGAAAGGTAAGGCGCCGAACCTAATGATTTGAACACCAGTGAAGTGCATCAACGCTGTCCATGTCAAATATTATAATGGTGACAGAAGAAACTGTTTCCGTAGTAAAAGACGGGAACGCTGTAAAAAGATTTCAGTGAGTAAGTTGTGGCAGCGTGATTGCGGGGCGGGGTAAACGCATGCGTTTAGACCATGTGCTTGCGGCATCTCTCCAAGTTGTCATAAAGAATGATCCATTCGGATGGTACCTGGAAGCATCGGAATGATGATTTGCTGTTGTGGCCCCGGGGACAACATCAACGGCTTCAAATTAGCTGACGGTTGCGGATGGATCACTCATTGCCAAATGATAAACTGCCATGCGCATACAGCCGTAGCCGCAGAAATCTCAGGAAAAACTAGCAAACGAATACGAGGCAAGCAAGCAGACACACACACTGGAATGCATCGATAAACACTATTAAATGGGTGACTGCATACAGTGGTACCTAGTTCCTTGTACAATGTAACTTTTTCCAGTGTATATTATTTGCAGGCGCCGTCTTACATCACGTCTCGGGTGTGGCTCAGACTACAACTACAACACACAAATGTTCTGTAGAGCGACTAGTCCAAAGAGAGATAAGCGTTTTCACAAAGCTCAAAGAAAGGTACGGGTGTTGGTAAGGTGCATAGATAACGTGGTGAAATGGTGAACGATGGTCTCAAGTATCCTTGATAAAAGTCAGCGAGAAACAAGCATCAGCTAAGGTAAAGTGGGAACCAACTGGATTACAATGCATAGCAAGAGCAGTCAGTTCATATAGCTGCGAATCAAAAGGGGAGCCAAAAGCAAAGAATCGGTGACACAGTCAAAACGCCTACGAGGCTCTCCAAGTACTGTAAATAAATAGTTGGGTCAGAAAAATTGAGTAAGGTAATGTCTCAGAGGTCTGCTTGTATTCGGATAGAAGGAAGCAGATCAGGCGAGAACAAATTAGTCGGCGCGGTGGATTAAGAAGTAAATAAAGGCAGGATAAAAGGCTATAACAACTATAAGTGAAAAAATCTAACAGGTTCTAGACGTAAGGGAAACATAGTGTTAAGTCTGCAGAGCGTAAACCGCTTAAGTCTCCGTAACATAAGTGCAGTCAGAGAGAAATAGGTTTGTCAGAAGAGACAAGACCACGGCAGGGCAGGAAACGCTTGCCCTCGGCAGGATGCCTGGCTGTCGTTGAGCACGACCCTTTAGTGGCAATTTACCGGTCTTTAAGAGCAACTAGTCAACCATAACCCGTGTTTTAACCTCCAAATCAGCTTAGTGAAACATTATGCTGAGTTCAACACTTCTATCCTCCCATTCTGCGCGGCAATTCGTTTGCGCTTCTGCGAAACACTCCGTGCTAGACTAGGACGCTATACGGATAATCCGGCAGAGGTCTGGGAAGATACAACCAATATCGAAGGCGGTTGGTTTCAAAAGTTGTGCATTATGTGACGCACCCATTTGGTCACATGCAGTACGGTAAGTGTTAGTACGACCTATTGAAGCTATTAAGGGGCGCAGTTCCTTCTGTGAAGCTAATACCCTTTTGTGTGGAAGAGGCTTTCCCTCAGTCCTACATACCTCATCAAGTGGCGCCGTAGAAAACTTTCGGTAGCTTTCGAATAAACCAGACTCCAGTTCCTGTCTTCCTCGTTTGAGGTCGTCGTGGTTTCGTTCTATCCTGTGCTACACAGTGTTGGCGCGCCAGTTTTCAAATCCACGACATTTCAAACGTGGTTTCTAGAGAGCAACTTCAACCGGTTCCTTTCTCTCCAATTCTTTGGCGAACTCCTTGTCATATAGTAACCTCAGTTGCTCCACTACTGATTGCTGCTCGTACCGGACGTATTTGATAGATGCAACTGACGCTCTTCTGCATTCTACTGGCCCAAACAGTGTCCATCCCAAGGGAATTCCGCCAGCAAACGGTAGATTCATTCCGCCAAGACGCGGGTCTAGTTGCCAGTAGGCGGCCGGTACATCGGCTCCGGTCAATATGCTAACACGTTGATCTAAAAGCTCTCCGAATCGCAACACATTAGGTGGGGCCAGTGACGAGCCATCGTTTGGGTAGACGTCTTGGCAGGTTGTAACTAAAACTCCTTAAGGCAGTAGCCCTAGCAACATGACTTGCAGAAGCACGGCTCGATGAGGTCCAACTGAAACCTACCTCGTACGCAGCAACCGATGTCGCTCGGGTTAGCTTAGGAGCTTCAAGGACTCAGAGGTAGGCGTTAGTCCAACCTTGCGTTGCAAAAATTCCTCCGCCAAGATAATTTTTGACCCGGTGTGTAACTATGCCTAAGCCTCATTTGATCATAGAGGGCCACGTAGGTGTACAGGTACAATGCCCATTTGAACCTCCTGACGTAAACCATAGGTAGTTAGTTAGCTGCTCACCGTTGGCTGCGGGTTCTCCTTGCGTTTCAGGTACATCCGTGTGTGTTGGCGACCTCTGCAACCACACTGCCTACACCTATTGTTCAACATGCAAGAAGCGGTCAAATATCCACGATCGGTTCATTTGTAACATCGTGCCCCTTGTTTCATTACTTCCCATCTAGCGGGTATTCCGCAAGCTAAAACCTTAATGCACGATGTAGTGCCATGTCGACCGCCACATATTAAACAAGGCTAATCCGGGTTCGCCTTGGGATTAGTGCAGTGCTTGATCATGACCTCATTCCTTTTACGTATAGAAATAGGTCGACGTCGGAAATCTGGCGGTCTCATCTCAGCCGTTGATACATCCTGGCCAACACTGCTGCGCATAATGCGAGCTTCAGAAAAGACAAATTCACTAATGTCCTTGAAGCCGCTTTCACTCCTTGCCTGTAGGATACTGTCAGCCATTCACGCTCACCGTCTTTTCAGACCTGCTAGCAAAACGCGCAAAACTCTCGATGCTTGCAAGCAAGATGAGATCAGCGAGTAACATTACGTGACTCAACGCAATGTGATAATTTTCCATTTTCAGGGAGAGACGGGAAAACACTTAATCTTCATGAGCAAAGGGTTTTAGCTCTCTCAATAACCCATCAAAAAATGATCTAGCAACCACACGACGCTGACCAAATAAATTGGGAAGGATCATTCTAACCCTGGCATAAGCCTGGTCCGGTGGAAACATGATACACTCACCGATGGCTTCTTTCACCCGGTTGCGGCAAGAGTACATCAAATACAAAAGACGCTAATCAATATCTCGCATACGTCTCCCAAAAATATTTAATCTGCTGCCTAAGCCTTCAATAAGTGGCAAGGTTACTAACAAAATATTCGAGTTTTACCTTTGGAATGTCCAATTGACGGCGATCAGCAATGGGCTGTTCGACAGCCGAAGCTAATTGTTCGTGTTTGTATAGGGAGGTCCGGCATGCTTCAACCACCGAGGTAAATCTTTCACACCAAACTCTTGTACCATCAAACTTCTCGGATGAACCGTTACTGGGCTTGACCTCCTCCAATAACAAACACGTATAACGCTCGACCACAGCATCAGCCATCAACTGCTTCTCTTTGCATCTGGCTAGTTTCAAGGTAATGATTAAGGCCCTAGCCACAATACTACCTCCGCAACCAACACTAAACCTATGACTAACAAGCAAACTAGAGAAAGAGAACCCGCCATCCTTGTCGACAGCGAAGGTTTTAACTTGCACAGTACCGCCAATATTTACGGGGTATTTTCTTGAGTGCTTTCCTCTTAGTGATACTGATTTGTATCCAACTTAGTACAAATAATCCTTGGTTGTTTGAGCACTGTATCTCACAAATGGGTCTTGGAAACTGAGCAACTCCTAGAGCAGCCGGGTCAATCCAAAAGTCAAAGCCAGAAGATCTAAGGTGCTCAAACAATTTCCAGTCCAAAGGTGCACAATAATTCGGCTCTCAAATCTAACGTGCCGCCAACAGCAATGGTCAACAGATAAACACCATGCATCGCAGCGGTTCTAATGTCAGCGCGTTTTAAGGCGAAGTGATCAATCTTCAATCGATCAGCCAATGATCAGTGCACATGGAACGTGAGCCTGGTGCGCGAGTCCAACCAACTCACTCAGATAATTGCATGTGTCCTGGACGAGAGTAAATATGAATGTCTAAATGAGTGTTCGGCCAGGAAAACACAGGAAATAGGACGGGACCAGCACAGACTGAGGTTAAGTGTGTAACTGGGCCGCCTAACACACACAAGGAGTAAGACAGCAGGTGGTATTAGCAAACTTAAGCATTGAGCGATATAAGACGGGTACACACTTGTGGTTAATTAAGGTCCAAATGGGAACGAGAAACAGAGTAACTGTTTTATCATGCAAAGTCCAAGAAGCAATCAAGAGGTCGTGTTTGGTCGCTTTAGGGGCAAACGATAAGGTAAATCTCCAGCTAAATTAAACAAGTTAATTTGTTCTTTACACTCCCCACCAAATTCCTTCCAGGCTTTTCACGTTGATTGACTTTTCTTTTGCTACTCTATTTGCTATTGCCCTACTTCTGGCTCAGCTGTACTACCAAATATCTTGTTACTTTCTTTACTACACTCAAGCAAACAGGTCTACTGTATATACTCAGTAAAGCATCCTGTGTTTTTATGACTACTTTTCTTCCTGGCCCTTCTCCAGCTGTAATACAGTCTTCAATCGGGCCAAGAGGCCAATGTCCTCGGAGTAGCTGCTCTGAAGCAACCATTACACGCCCGACTTTAAGGTTGCGTTTTCCCTTAATTGGAATGTAGTGAGCGGAAGGAAATGTCCTTTGTCAGCTCCATCGCCTCCCGTTCGTCACAGGGATCAAGGTGGACATTGCAAGTCGGTACAAATGGAACCGCTGCATTGACACAAGAAGCAACAAGATCCGAGTTTACTCAACAGGTAAGAATCCAATCGATGTTTGAAACATTCCTCCGACTGCGCATCAACGACATACACAGGTAGATTGTTCCATTCGTTCACTACTCTGGTAGACAGAGTGACGTCACAACGGACCCGAAGTCTCCTTTGTTTAAACAATTTCCAATGGTGACCCCGAGTCAAACTGAAAGAATTGAGTGGAAAGAAATTCTGCAGTTCAGCTCCAAGTTCACCTCTAACGATACGCCGTGTGAAAATCAAATCCCCGCGATCTCGACGATAGGCTAGGGAGAACAAGTTCAGGCGCTGAAGACGATGTGAGTAAGGCAGGTTTCGTAACTCCAGAATGGATTTAGATCCTCTCCGCTGAACTTTTTCAATCAAGTTGCATTCAAATTTGGAAAGAGGATAAACAGCGGGCAGTCCATACTCAAGAATCGGACGTACATGAGAAGTGAACAAGAGCCTGAAGATCTCCGGAGTCAAGCGAGAGAAGGATCGTCGTATGGCGAAAAACAACCTGTTGGCAGAAGCGACTTTCCTCAAGGTATCTTCAGTCGATTTTAGGTCTGGGGTCACAACGACGCCAAGGTCCCTCTCACGATTAGAGTTTGGCAGCAAAACCCACCGATATGATAAATTCCAAATGGTTCGGAGGCACCGATCGGAAGAACGGAACATTTATCGTGATTTATGGGTAATTGACACCTGATCGACCAATCATGCAGCGAATCGAGCCTTGTTTGTAGTACATCAGCTTCATCCACACAGGAGACTTCCATCCATAGCTTTAAATCATCTGCGTAAATCAATCTGCCCGTAGTACAGACGCCAGGTCATTAATAAAGACTTTAAAAAGTTCAGGGCCAAGAACAGAGCCTTGCGGAACACCGCTGGTCATATTTACAGGGAAGGAAAGGGACTCATTTACTTGCACACGGAAAGCGCGGTCATGCAGGAAATCAGTGAGCCAAGAGAGGATTTTTCATGAAACACCAATACTGCGAAGTTTGCTAAGTAAAATTTCGTGTAAAACCTTGTCAAAAGCTTTACTGAAATCCACAAATACGACATCTAACCGCTTACCAGCATCCATGGATTTAGCCCACTTTTCTCGAGCTACCAGAAGATTGGTGACACATGAACGCGAAGGACAAAACCCATCCTGCGCAACTAAAATGATCTTAAGATTTTGGAAACGCTGGTTGAGAGCTCGCTTAAGAATCATCTCCATAACCATGCAAACGATAGATGTTAGACAACTGGGCCGATAATTCGTAGGAATTTGTCGATTTCGTCCTTTGTATATAAGCTTGACTATGCCTACTTTCCAGGCAAGCGGAAGACGCCCGGACTCAAGTGGGCGCCGAAATAAGGGGCAGATAGAATAGCAAGATATTCGGCTACAATCTTGAGGAAAAGGGGATGCAATCCATTAGGTCCCTGGAAGCGTTTGGATCCAGCTCGCACAAAAGTTTGTATACCATACTAAGGTCTACGTGTGCAACTGGGCGGCCTAACGCGCACAAGGCGTAAGGCAAAAGGTGGTAATGGCAAGCTTAAGCATTGGGCGATATAAGACGGGTACGCTCTTGTGGTTAATTAAGGTCTAAATGGGAACGAGAAACAGAGTAACTGTTTTATCATGCAAAGTCCAATAAGCAATCAAGGGTTAGTTATTAGTCGTTTTGGGGTCAATAAATGAGGAACATTTTTTAGTTAGATTAAACAATTTATACCTTTTTCGAAACAAAAGCATCCCTGAATGTAGACACCAAATAAGCTAATAAAGAACACCGCCTAATTGCTGTACACGGTAAGACCACACTTACTGCAATGCTTTCAGTATTTCACGGGTTCTGGAGCGACTGCTAAGCCCGTAGCCAAAAATCTAACTACAAATGCCATAGTACTTTTTAAGCAATTGCCGAGGAACTAGGAAAAGTTATAAAATGCTCATTACTGTTGACTCTTCATGGGGCTGCGTATCTAGAAATGTACAATATAGCTCTAGTAGCAGCACTAATGATGTATGACGCAGTGGCTGCAAACCATATTTTTCAAGCGTACGTACTAATATTTGGATGCACGTGTGAAAAATATACACGTGAACGCTTAAAAGCCAACAAAGCATGTTTTGTCTGCACGAAGTTACATGACCATTTTTAATTAGGCCATGGTCAAATGATCACACTATCCCGTCTTTTAGAGGTCAGTTGGTCGTGGAAACCACTGTAGAGGTAAAATCTCAAAAATTCTTTAATTTTAAGTGGTTGTGAATGATGTCCCGAGACTGCACGGGTCTAGTTTACTTGGATAGGCCAGGACAACTCAGTGTTCGTTTGGTAAGAATGAGCCTGTTAACCCCATTGATTAAGTAGACAAGTTCCGCAAGATTTAACAATTGCAGCTCATTTTATGCATGCCTATACATGGACCCTCACTACCAGTAAGCTACATACGTCTACCGTCAAGCATAAACAAATGATCATCCGTAAACTGGCAAATCAATTCTAAATATGTACTTCGCTGGATTTTGCATGTGGGTTAGGGTTTTCCAGACGTGAAACATTATTGTGCCCCATGTGTTATGAAGTTCTACTGTGGAACGGTTTTCTTGTTATGCGCTTTTTGTCTCCAATTTTGGAGGTCCAGTATAAGTGATATAGATGTAAACTTGGACTTTAATGTCACACAAGCTAGCACGTCGGTGAATGTTATGGTGCGAGCTATTGTAGTACGGCATCCAGCATAAATAAATAATAGGATCAGACAGGAACAGAAAAGTACGCAGAAAATGAGAGCTGTTTGTCCACCTACCCCTACTCGTGACGCAGAGTGGGCAAGGGAGCCAGTTAAAAAATAAACTGAAAAGATGACTAATGTAACACAAAAGGATATCCGGAATATCCGGTTTCCAGCTAGCCGGTAGAACAGAGGTCGTCGGCACATTGCCAGCTTTGATGCCAGTGTCAAAGGATATGAATAATTAAAGGTTAAGGTGACATGAATGGCGAGCAAACATTGATCTGGTTAACCATGCCGTCAGTCTACCATGGTTTCCGATAGTGACTGACGATTGTTCAACTCAGATAAAATCTAAGAGCCATGGGGCCGTGAAGGTAATTTGTAGTGCAAAATCTCTGGTTTAGGAGACAGTGACTCGACTGCCGATGCACCTATTAATACGTTTGGCTCCGAAGCTTCGTAGCAACTTAGTTTTGTCCGTTCTTTGTAGTGGCATGTTATAAAATGTATGCTTCCAGTAACGGCGGCCTCGCGATGCTGAAGGCCACTACGGTGACAAGGGCTAATGGGGTTCTCCTATTAGGCAGAGCCGTATTGTTTTTAGTAGCAACTATATTCGCAGAGCGACTGCTGGAACAAATGGGCGGTGATACGAGATATATAGACGACTAATAGAGGGGTTGAAGACCTAATCGATAATATATTGATAAACAGTGCTTATGTAGGCAACTAACTGTGGGATTAAAAGGGTAGAGTTGCGTGATATAATACCGATGGGTTCAGTTGGGCTCCGAAAGTGCATATGAGAGATAGACTCCACTGACCATCCGCACACCTGTGTGCCTACACGAGTCTTGGTTGCGGAAAGTATCGCAAGGTAAAGTTCCCCAGCTTAGACCACTTACGCTGAGCCGCAAGACAAACTGTTTAGGAGGTGATAATAGTTAGGTTGAAGATAAGGAAATAGTGACGAAGTTATAGTTTGGGCATACAAACGGTCAAACCGAAGGGGGTTGCATTTGTGTTTAGTAACAGATATAGCTACACCGAATACAAGGTAAATAAGCCAAATAAATAATTTATTCTCGAATACTTCAAGGCATAGTAAAGCAGGCATGATCAAGAACTTACAAGTGATTGTTTCGCAACAAGCAAGTTTCTTTGCATGAACCGCGCTGTTTGCGCCATATACAACAGTTAATTAAGTGGCGAATGCACTGGTCAAGAACGGAATCTTTCATGACGTTGCGAAAGTCAAGAGTGGTGTGTGCAAAAGAGTAACAGATAGAACCGTGACGGAAGGTAGAAACAGGAAAGGGTTTTATTTTACAAAGCCGAAATATTTTGAACCGGCATGAAAGGTCGTTATGATCAACTTGCCAGTGTGAGTTTGTGGGTCCTAATTAGGTCAAAAAGAGATCTACGGCTTATGCACCTTCATGGTCGACAAATAACCGTGGCTCTAGAAACAAAGCAATGAAGGAAAGGCAAAGAAAAGTATGGAGATGTAACTGAAGGTGACCTTGCAAGTGGGACACCAGAAGATAAAGAACTGGGGGTCCTAGCCCAATCTGCATTTTGCAAAAGATGCAAGACTATCCAGTTTGAAACTAGCTGCCGCTTGGTCCCCAAGGGTCAGAATTGGCGCTATTTGAAAGCCAGACGTTGAAGATGGGGAAATAGTGCGTAGGTATATTTTACGGTTTATGGTCTCCAATGCTACGCAGTACTCCTTAAAGCAACGTAAATATAAAACAAGGAACTGATAGCCGATTGATGAACCGCCGCCAACGGGAAGGATACATTCCCCGGACATGCGGAGTTGCCAATCTGTATGCAATCTGTATGCAATCTGGTATGCAAAGTATCGCCTAATGGAGTTGTAGTAAAGTATCAAGCAAGGTATACACCCAAAGAGGTAAAGATAAGGATTGGGCGTAATAGACCTTCTTTGTGGCTGCATTTACCACTGTTAAATAGGCTGTTAAGACCTGAGTGACTGCATGCGATCTAGAAATGGGTCAAGCGAGACTGAAAGTCGTTAAAGTTAGTCATATACTCGGATTTGCAGCCTTAGCTCCTTGACTTATTATGCGATTGAACAGGAGAGACCTTGGAGGTGGGAAGGTCGTATCTTAAGCTAAGGATGACACAAATGCTTTGCACCAATATATCGCATGCTTCACCTGGATGACGCACGAGGTTACCCCGGGGTACACCAGGGTTGTTCTTGCTCCATCCGGCCCGGTCACAAAAAGCAAACGCCTAAGTCGCAGACGTTAAAGAGCCATTTTGCATTATCCAGGTACAGGAAATTTTGCAAATCCAGCTTGAAAGCCTGCGGATGCTGGATTTCGCGCAGCCCTGTCGGTAGTTCACTGCAAATATTTAGATATGTAAAGAAGATAGGAGAGGGTAGTTGCTTCCTTGCTCTCAGCAGCGTAATAGTGCTACGCCTGTTTCTGTGGTCAAGTGGTGTTCTATCGCGCAGAGTAAGGCCGGATATGTCACTATGCACAAAGTTATGTATTATTTTGTGCAGGAAGCATAAGTTAAGGACAATACTTCGCAGCCACCGAAGTTGATGTCTGATCTGACTACACCGCTGTCCGTAACTAAAAGCCTGGTATTGTGGGGCGTGCATTTTATTGTACCGTTGTTAATCGAAATGGGGCCCGAATTAAACAAGGTGCTACATACGGAAGCACAGGTATTCCAAGTCTGGGCAAAGATGACGCCGGTAAGGTTTTAACCGTGTTTTGACAGTATATATGTGGCGGCTTAGGCGGAAGTTTAATTGTCGAGCCTTTGCGACTTGAAAGTGCACTTGCGGAGAAAAGTTGAGGAGCATAGAGTAACGCAGACACAGAACTTCTGCTAATGTATGAACGTGAATAGGAATGCATTTAGTCGTCAGGGCCCCATCAGGTACTGAGGATTTGTACGTTATGGTACCTGATTTTTCAGCGGAGAATGTCAGTTGCCATTGCTGACACCATGATTCTAAGCCATTAGGTCTTCACGTATTCTGTCGAGTGCGGATGGGGTTGTACTGCGGAAAAAGTAGATGATTTTGACATCTTCAGCAAATCGAGACAGGCGACCGTGCAGTACGCTGTCGCAGATATCATGAAGGAAGAGGGTAAGACCTAAACCACTTTCCTTTATGACATCGCTCGAGGTGGCCGCCCGGGTGGAAGACATGTGGTACTTTCACTGATTGCGTGCGTCCCGTTAGGTATGGTTTCAAGCAATTCAACTGAGGACTCCCCACGCCATTAGCCTTGACCTCAAATAGTAGGTGCTTACGTAGAACACTGTCGAATGATTTTGGATATCAAGGTAGAGCTTGAGTACCGCTTGTTCTGGGTCCATCGCCTCGGTGACTAGGTTAAGGACATCCAGCTGTCCAGTCGCACAGGATCGAACCCGCAGAAATCCATGTTGTGATTTGTTTACGTGGTTTCCTTCGTAAAAGTAGTCCTTGAGAGCACATTTTCCATTATTCTCGAGATGATTGGTTTATGCTTCATTGAGAGGAAACTGGCAACCTCTCGTAAAGCGCCTACCATTGTTACGCGGCAAGGCCATAGTGCTTTCAAGTAGAATGATATTTTCCATACTGCATGGCGATCGTAAAAGCATTAAGAGGAGTATAGGAATGTCCACACTCTCGTTCTTAACTAGAATGGGCGGAGTGTCATCTGGACTAAGGTACAAATATGGCTTAATGATCGAAGTCGCAGAGCGGATACATTTGATGTCAAAGCGTACCGTGCGCAGTGAAACGCTAGCTGTCGTTTGCAGCTCCTCTCTGACTGGGCCCGTATCTAAAGCCTTGGCCTCTTAAAATAGGAGTTGAAAGCTTCACATATAACAAGTGGCCCTTTAGAAGTTTCATTAGAGTCAGTTCCTATGGTATCATTGGCGGTTGGTAGGAGGTGCGAGAATGCAACAGCCAGCTTAGTTGCTCGGCTCTAGTAACACTACTCGTGGCTACCAGTTCTTTGCCAGTATTGTTTTGCACCCATCTGGCTGACAACGCAATAGCGATTTCATTTGCTCTCATGACATAGGCAAATTGTACGTCCTTGAGTAGGAGGGCCGTAACTGACTCATTCTAGTGAGAAAATTTGTTTGGCTGGTGTTTCTTGACGGGCTGCTTATTAAGCAGGAAAAGGGAGCCACGCAGCCCAGGCATACTCTTCCGATAAAAGATTTCAAAAGATTGCTCTAGGAAGACGTATGAAGAGAAGTCATTCTTATTACTCGACCTAAAATCTATGGTATATGTATTTCAATGGTTAAAAATCATCCGCCAGGGAAGCTGGATTGCATCTGGTCTAGCAGGATTAT
>OX104067.1:66190945-66221709 GCA_944474145.2 Dicrocoelium dendriticum | reverse complement strand
AAAAGATACCTAGAGTAGAATGAAACAATATAATTCTTTTGTTCAAACTTTGGCTTTTAGTAAGTCAGGATATAACCAAATTAAACATGGTAAATATAAAACCCACCTTAGGCACAATTCAAAGAACTCTATTGCAAAAGGAAATGCTTTGATTTGAACGCCATTAAACAGCCAACGAGATTAAAAAACCAAAGTAAATATTAGTTTAAAAGTGTAATGCAAATAAACAAATGCGTCCCCTATGTGGAAGCGTGTAACCTGCTGCTACTGATGACTTTTCAAATTGGCCACAGCGTTTCCCATGATATAGCGGATGTTTTGTTAATCTGGTCCGGAGCTATTAGCGGCTGTACTCAGGTACTGATGTACATCGGTACGTTGGATTGCTAACTTTCCAACGGCGGAAAAACTTTGCCGGCAAGTGTGAGATAGGAAACAGACGCCACATATGTTCCTACGATCACAGAGCTCACCAAGCCGTTCGGCTGTGAGAACTGGACTTAAGCCGGACACCACATAGCCGCACTGAACGTGTCATGCTTCAATCGATCGGTAGTCGGACTTCATGTATGTGCAAAGTCAGCAAAACGGTTTTCTGCGAAGTGTAGCGCTGCGCAGGCGACTGAGGAAAACAGCCTGGCCGTAAGTGGAGACCGGTCGATGGGCGCAGTTTTGTTATCGCCACAAACGGTGTTAGCGCCTCATGACTGGCTTCCGACCAACCCGTAAACTTTAATAGGCTGCATTCGCTGCTAAGGGAACCATGCTGCCCGGTGCAAGTTGTAAGGTTACAATGTAAGCGTTACAGCTGAAAATTCACCCTTCGTGGGTTCATGGAAACGAATTATTGGCTTGAATTGACTTGACAACGCTCTTAGATTTCAGCCTGCCACGACGAACTGATAGCACCGTTAGGCAGCATACCAATATAATCATGAATACAACCATAGCCCGCAAAGTCAGATAATTACTAGTTGTCCAAATTGATCACTCTTTCGGTGGTGGTTTCCATGTACAAGCCAGAATATACAATTATTCCTTACTTTACTAATATTTAAGTGGAATATGTGAAATGTTTGTACATATCAACGAAATAGATGTTCGAAGTGCCCTTCTTTGTTTTGGCTTACGAGGAACATTAGATGATTGGTGTCGGCGAGCACTTACTGCAATGTCTCGAACGAACTCGGCCTACAATCTACCACAATGTTCTCTTTCAGCTCATCCAGGTGATTAAGTTTCCTTCTAAGAATTCCGCGCTTCATGTATCCCCACTGGACAAATTCCGTGACATTCAGGTCCGATGATCGCGCAGGCCATTCTATCGGTGAACCGCAACCGATTCAGTAAGGATCTTGCTATTGCTGCCCTAATTCCTACTAAGTACAGACCTTGTCTAGGTCCGACACGATATCAAAACTGTGGAGGATCACACGTATCCAGTTTAACGTTAGCGAAATGCCAATATTGGGCACAGGCGTTCAGCGTACCCGCGGACATCGGTTTTGGAAATGGCAGCAGCAAAGTGCTTCTCAGGGCAGGAAATCCACGGTCATCCAGCGTAGTTATTCGGAGACCACTGGCGGACAAGGGATAGCGCCATCATTTTTCCGCTAAAAATAATTTTCTGTTGTCCAAGCAGATACTAAAAAAGAAAAATAGGCGAAACGGTATTTCTAATTAAACATGGTTATCTATAATTACACTGTATAGCCTAACATTGCCCGCAGTAAATAAGTACAACGTAAGTAGACGAAACGCAAACTTTTCAGGCATACTTGGTAAGTTTAAGATAATACGTGATGACGTTTCGCGAAAACCAGGATTCCACTAAGGAATGTTATTTATGCGAGCGACTTCAGTACAATTTATAGTTAGCCCACGGTCATAAGGCTTCTGTGTAAGTTTTCAGAGGATACTGGGCCACCTAAACCACTGGGAATATAGTGTTTAGTATTTTTAAGCCTATGGGTGGTTGCGATTGTAAAAACATGACTGCATGAGCCAGGTCTACCTGGATAAACTAGGAGAGCTTTGAGCACATTTGACACGTTTGACCTGAAAAACACATATATTTTTAGATACATATCGTAAGAGCCTATTTTCTTCATCCAGTAAGCTGTCACCAAAAGCGGTGAGCTAGAGGAGTCTGTCTCGAATAACGAATAAATATCGGAAAATATAGTAAAATGCTTTGGGGCGTATGATCAGTTTGGTTTTGCATTAGTGGGGCATTACAACTCTGCGTCTCGGTTTTGAGCTTGCTCGAACATGCAGATTATTGTATCTCATGTTTTGATACACACTATGGTGCATCACTTTGCTTATTTTCAAGCTTGTTCTTCCCAGTGTAACTCCTGAAGCGAGTACTAGCGTTGTGCATCTAAGTGGCATGGTTAACTAGTACTGTAATGTCGCGTCAGCTATAACTTTGATGGTTCTCTGATGAGAGTCGTTCTAGCACCCTTAGCAACGAGTGATAAGGTAGAGCAAGAGTGGGAAAATAGGTAAAATAGGTGGGAGCTGGTTGTCCACCCACCATTACACCTGACACATGGTGGGCCTTGGAGCCAGGTAAAAGCTAAAATAACTCACGGACGGCGGAGATCAGGCGGCGGTGGTCAAAATTTGCTAGTTGTCCAGCCAGCTAGTGTGACAAGTGCCGCTTTACGCTGGTCAGCTTTTACGCCAGTGAAATGGAGTCTAGAAACGGGGTTGTTTTACTAGCAAAAGCGGCTGAAGTGTAGGGTCAGCTTTTCCTGATGCCCATCGACTAATGTTTTCAATAGTGTGCAGTAATTGGGAAACTGAGATATAATTATGTGTATGGGGCCAAGAGCGGAAAAGTGGAGGCCAAAGCGCCTGGCTTCTTGGGCCTATGGCTTTTATGTTGGTTACTTTTCGGGCCGATGGTATATATATTAGCTTGCGGTATGCATACCTGCCATTGATCTGAGGGCCGAACGCTCTGAACACCCTGACACAAGGTCTTCGTTGACTTCTCTACACTTTATCTGTAAACACATTTCCATCCCGACCCTGTCACTTCCTTGCTGCGCTCGCTATTTTCAAGCCTTCTTCAATCGGACAGCTAACTCTCATTGCCCTGTCCTGACCTAGTCTCATCTGAGCCGTCTAGATCTCTTTGACTGCTTCCAGGCTGCCAGAATTGTAGCGGGCTAGACTCTGTAGACTCAAACCTATGTCTCCCTTGCCTTGAAAACCTGCTAGATTTGTTCATTTTAAGCCAGTATAGCTACTTATATAACTGACCTGTCTAATGCTTTCGACTAACTCCACCCATCATCCAAAATTAACTGCACGAAGCAATGGCAATGCGCCGCCTACTCTAATCTCGTGTGCTCGGCCTCCTTCTCTCCGACTTTGGTGACGATGCCGACCATTGTTTGGAAGATGGAACAATCTGTCCCCAGTACCTCGGGGGCCACATTGCCTTCCCACTCCTTGTCTTATCTCGACTCGATTCTCTCCTTATTGCGCTCTCTGCCTTTATTTCTTCCTCAACCGGAGGGCCAGCTCTCAGTACCCTACCCTAGTCTCGCTCTTTTGACTGCTCCTAGACTATCGAAATGTACACGATTTAGTCTTTGCATAACAAACACACAACTATCCTGACATTGCGAGCCAGCATGACTTTCTTACTCTAAATTAATATAGCATCTTCCATCCCTAGCCTTTAGATTTCTGCTGACCCACCTTATCTGTGCTTCTACCTTCATTGTAGGACTCAATCATTTGAACTGACTAGTCCAGTCAATTCTGATTGGTCTCATGCTCTCAAACGTCGATCAAACATTAGCGACGTTATCACTATTGTTCGGAAGACCGAACGATCTGTTGTCCTAACCTAGTTAGCCACGTTGACTTATCCACACCGTACCAGTAAATTGCCTATTACCCGACCCTTCTCCGTATCGCGCTCATTGATTTCATTCGTTCTTCAACCAGACTACCAACTCCTGGTAGCTGGCAATAACCTGGTCTCAACTGATCAGTCTGCATCACTTTGTGTGCTTAAAAACTACCGATATATAGAAACCCTCTAGGCACTGTAGACCAAAACCTATGTCTCCCTCACCTAGACAGACGGCTGGACATGTTCACCCTATGCTAATAAGGCCTTCGCTTCTCTTACCTATCAGTTTCTGCTGAGCCTGTCTATACTCTTCCTACCTATACTGTAGGACTCGAGCTCAATGCACCGGCTAATCAGGTGTCTTTTTACCGGTCGCTGTTACTTCGAGAGCATTGCTGGACTTGATCACGCTTACAGAATATAGCCACCTGGTACTAAAACTGGCCATTTAGGCTGACCCACGCCATGCCCGTTATTACTACAATTGTAAGGACAAACCTCAGTGCGCCGACTAAATTACTGTTAGCTGAACCGCCTTGTGCTCTCCTAGTTCTCCTGGTCCTCAGTGCCATTTCCGAACATGGTTTAGCAGCGGCTTCGCGGTCTTCCACCGACGTCGCGATCCCTATTTTTCGTATTCCCTATATCCATATAGGCTACGTCAGCCGGAACTTGGGCTACCCAGTTATTTCGCTCCGCTTTTATTCCCACTTGTATCGTAGGCCTCCGCTCATTAAGACGCACTAATTCATCCTCCTGCGTATGGTCTTCCCCGCTCCAAAAGCACTCCTGTTTTCTGGGTGCACAAGGACCATGGTTAAGCGTTTCTTGGCCAGCACCTCTATTAGTATGCTCAATTTACCTCACTTCATATGCATCAGCTTCTTACCTCATGTTCGAATTTAACTTACCTCCTGGATGTTGCTGTATGAGCTTATTTCAGCTCGTCTTAGTCAGACACTACCTGGGCTTCGACAAAACGAACGGCAGTTCTAGTCCCCTGTGCCCCTTTAAATTCTGACGGGTTTCAGACTGGACTTAGCAGCGCTTCAGCGTCATTATTCTCACTAAATGCTTATCGCACTTTCTTCCGCTTGATTCCGTTCCTCGCCGCTGCTCTGTCTCTCCATTTCCTCTTAAAACATTGCTTTACGAAGTGGTGGCTCTCTGCTTTAAGTCTCAGACTAGTTGGCTTTAGGTTTACCTAAGCTGACTGTCGCATTCAGACGGCTGTCGTTATCATCAGTTCATCTATGTTGTTCGCTGACAAATGTATTATTCGCTCAACTGTACACACACGCTTTGTTATTTTGGCCTGTTGACCCTGCGCCTGCAGTACATTCTTTCTACATAGTAGTTGCAGTCTGAGCCACATCAACGACGCTATGTCTAGAAGGCACCTGCAAACCATGTATACGAAGCAAAAGTACCTAGGCTTCAGAGAGGCATATAGCTAAGCATCGCTGCATGCCATCCACCTTTCGCCAGTGCTTGTTTATGCATTGCTGTCACTCCGTTTGACTGTCACTTGTTCGTGGCACGTTTATCTCGTTATTTCCACAGGTACATCGGCCGATACAAGAAGGTCCATCTTCTGGGACTAGCTGAGCCATTCCCAATAGCCAGCTGGTTTAAACACTTGATTTTTCTCCTGGATATGAAGCACAAATCATTTCCATGAAGAACCAAATCATGGTTACAACTGCAGTTCTTTTCGACATTCTGCAGATACCACTTTAACAGAGTCTAAACAAGCGGGTTTAGCTCGCCTCGTACTTATAGCATTACAAATTAGTACCTAGAAGATTAAATTTACCTGGATCCCCTGTTCCAAAACAGGTGAAAGGTTATGCTGTCTTTCTTAGCTCTGTTGTCAAGGACAGCAATGGTTACTCGTATAGGCGTTTTAACAATTGGGTTCGGTGATTTACATTTCCGAAAGGACATTCTGATTCATCGTTCGACGGAAGCTTCCTCGATGGCATTTCATGGACAGCTTTGCTGCTTTTCAAAGCGGCTCGAATAAATGGCTTCTCCGATGGCAAATTATAGTGTTTTTACTCGAGCATGGAGACAATTACACCTAATTTTTATTTACCACTGCAGCAATGCTGCTAAGGTTTTGCGGACTAAGAAATGAGTACCGATCCCACTTTGGATAAAGAAATGTCATTTTCACCTGATATGAACGTATTCAGCCACACGGAGCAACTGCACTCACTACCCCAAGACAAGTTCGGCTTCCATAGCTGGACGCAAGTTGCACAAGCCGGACAAGTATAACACGGAAATAGATGCCGGCCTCTATTACCTCGGCAAGTTTACTTACCTGCTTCCCACATAACTCGACTCTACAACACTTTTGCAGCTTGGACCGGTTTTAACAACTGCAGCCGGTGCATGAGTAATCCATTCGGTCAACCGGTGAAGAAATTTGGCGGTCAATTGGCGGCGAATAACCGAGTGCAAAATTGATCTGTAGGTTTCATCGCCAACTTGCATTACTGTTCAAACTAACCTGCGGCAGTGTTTCAGGACGTGATGGGATTGCGGCTGGCCAGCTCTCTCCTAATAAAAAGCTGCAAGTGGCCGCTTAACAACACTGCGACGTGACGGATGTGACTCATCAGTGAATAAAGGCACAACCCACCAGTTACCACTGGCGCAGTCATCAGACTTCTACATGCAACCTGCGAAATTGATTTTACTATGGAGCGTGTTTGGATGGCGCTTCGAACCTTACGAGCTTTTACTGAACAACGATTGCACCGGAATGGTAAGTTAGCTCCTGTGTTCCTGCGTTAGCATATAACGAAATCGCGCTGAACTTGCATATTGTCTCAACCAGTATGACCGAGTTTTCCGCGCCTTGGCACCATCAAGTTTATGGGTCAGGATATTACCTGACAAAAGACTCCTTCGTATGAACTACGAATATTTCGATTCTGCATTCCAGTAAAACGCATACTTGATCGCGCCTTCACTGGTGTGCCTCGTTTCACCAAGAGTATACCGGCTATTTATTTATTTAATTAGAGCCAGAGTGTTGATGAAGAAAGAAATGGCCAAACGTGCACCAGAAACGTAGGAGCCGACGATGCTAATTCTACTAGGTGTGTAAATATGCCAGTAGGATGGTCAAGGGAGAACCTAAAGTAATCCAGTTCGAACCAGAGGGTTAATGAGAGGGACAGTTTCAGACGTAGGAAAATATATCAGGATCCTACTAGACTGGTGCTTATAGGTGGGTGATGAGGCTCTTTGGAGTGTCAAGAAGGGAACCATAGCAGTTCAATAGGAACTATGAGGCTAATAAAGTAGGACAGAGTCAGCCGTATATAAAAGTCGCAGAATCCCAAGAGGCTGATGCCTGTAGGTGTTTGAGGTGACACTTTGGAAATACAAGGAAATGCCGTAGTAGTCCAATTAGGACCAGAGCGTCAAATGTGGGAAAGAGTCAGCCAGCGGAGCAGAAAAACCTGTAGTCATAAAGGGTGAATCAGACCACCAGGGCTACAATGACCATACCTTTAAAGTCTCCTAACTCTGCATGTAGTCAAAGAGCAGGTTACCAGTCAGAATGGACTAAATGAAGGTGGCGCATTGGAAATAGGTCGTTCGATTAAAGAAATAATGCAAGGAGAACGGGATGCATAAAAGCGGTAGAGTATTCGTCAAATGCAGGTCGTCCTACTTTGTTTCGCACGGTGTGTATCATTACCGATTGTCTGCCTATTTTCCCAACTTTTCCCAACTTCTGTTATGTTAACGTTCAATATTGCCGAAATTGATGAGCCGTGTAGATCTAGGTGCATAGCTGAATGATATTGTACAAATATTTGTAGAGCTAACACACATAAACAGAGAAGTTGAGACTACTTCACTGGAAATTCTACTTACCTGCAAAACCATTCTTCCTACTCGACTGGCCTCAACGTCCATGTTGGACTCTGACTGTGCTATTTGTTTAGCCAAAAGATGAGTCGTTCCACTACGAATAACTAACAGAACAACTGGTTCATAAGAAGCTTTGATTGTTGTACATGACCGTTCAAATTATTCGACTACAGTGCACCAGAATGTGGTGAGGTTTTGTCTGGCATAAATTTTCCCTATACAAAGCTGCAAACGTCAGTCTATAAACATCGTGACCTGGCGGATATGACCCGCCACTGTATAAAGTCACCGCCCAATGTTACACTCGGGAATATCGACTAGAGCCATACTTCAGCATTTTAATGACACGTACAAAAAATTTAATCTCAGGTTTCACATATTGTCAACACTCCACATACTGTGCTTTAAAGTTACTCTACGCATATTTGACAACAATTTTTTCGCACCCCACAGAAGAACTTGCTCCTGATGAGTGTTTGACTGTTTCCACAAATTGTCCAAAGTTTGGCAACAGCTAATTGCACGCTTCCTATTCTATTTGTTTCGCAACCGAACTGCTAAAACATTTTTCTCGTACCTCAGCAGGTGTGCCTCGCTAAATTCGAGGATATAATATTTATTTCTTTATTTAATTTTTTCAAAGTTGTGCGTATCTATATGGACGGATGAAGACAGTGCAGTGCAGTGAGTTCAAGGAAGGTAAAACAGGGTAGCTGTGTCTCTCGCGTTACAATTTCCTCGAAAGCAATGCAAAGGAGTCATGTTAGGGTTCGTGAGAGTATTGAACAGAAATGCAGGGTTGCTCTTATTCCGCGCAGCCGGTGTGGTTGCAGCCCTAACTGTTGACACCGACCGCAGTGGTTTAGTGTAGGTTGATCCAATAAACGTTTAGTGAATGACCTCGGAATTCCTCGATCGCCGTACTGTCACTTTTGCGTGTACTAGTGAGAAAAATTAAGCATTGTTAAAGGATAGGTCTGACGGAAGTCCTGTAGAGAGTGAGCCGCGGGTCCAAGGGCGACAAATACTTAAAAAATTATGCGACAGTTTGTTTGGCTTTAGCTGTGCTGTAGCTGACTTTTTGGCGAAGTTGAAGGAGTTATGTTAGTGCACTTCCAGAAAAGGTACTAAGTAACTAATGGCCAGTGGAGAACCATTATTGGTGTGTGCTTGAGTTGGAACAGTACATCTGTAGGAGTGAACGTAACATTTACCGGGCGCGCAATCTTATTTTCACTTGACATACCAAAATACTAGGGCACTGAAGTCGCGTTAGATATGTGAAAGACACCTGCGAGGGTCATTTAGGTCAAAGGAAAACATAAATTTAAGGTCGTTGGCAAAAGGAAATGGAGCGCCTTGTATTGTAAAACAAAGCAAATGTCATTAACGGATAGCAGAAACAGTAAGGAACCACGGACCGGCCCTTATAACACTCCACGTGTTACCGGGGTAAATGTTCGCGTAGCCTCGCCGAAAGTTATAGCCTTTGTGCGATGTGACAGGTAAGAGGCGTATCAAAGTTGCAGTCGGCCAAATATCATAAACGAGGCCACTTTCGCTAATAAGCCAAGGTGCAGCACCAGGTCAACTGCTTTACTCATTTACACGTAGGCATTACCAACGCATGTCCCTGATCTATCATGTGCATCACATGTTTCAGAAGCTCAAACCTGCAGGTCTTACAGGATTTAGAAGATAGGAACCCATGTACAGACGTATTATTGTGGTTGAGGCGTAGCAGGAATATAAGCATACATGCATTGATAATTCGTTACGTCAGTCTCGCTATGATGGGTGTGTGGCTGCTAGGGCGATAATTGTCTATGTTTTGACGGCATCCTCATTTGTGTCGTTGTGGGACTACGGCTTGCTTCAAGGTGGCGTTAGAAGTACCGCTTCTCGTTGTGAGAGTAAACGGTTGGGAAACAGGACTAGGATATCTAGACGTTAATGTATGTACAGGAAATGTACGGGAACTAAGTTAACTGGGTCTCAGAACCTTACAGGAACTAGACATAGCATGATATGATTGGGCCCGAAGCAGCACCGCAGGATCATGACTCACATAAAGACCTACGAGTTTTCTGGCATTTGCGTAATACCCACGAAGCCGGATGTGAATACTGTAACGAGTTGGCAAATATCACAACCTTCTCTATGGAAAACCGGGATACTGGAAACAACGATGCCCGGCTGTGCGCGATGCGTCCCTATTACCATATACACGCGTCCATCTTGTTTAACTTCTGGTCGACGGATGCCTTCCCGGGCGCTGAATAAGAGACGTGGAAGTAGGCGGCACAATGGAAAAATGTGTGATTGACACAAATGCCGCAATAGGGTGCTCTGGTAGTTCGACGTCCCAGTCTTCCCGCAAATGTTTGGCGCGTAGGTTAGGCCGTCTGCGGAATAGGCTATTCACGCGTGGTAACTCTGGCGGACGCACTACCTCCCCCCACTCGAAACTGCATAAAGCAAAGCGAGTAAGAACCTCAAAGGTTTGTCACACCTTCTCTACGCACTGAGGCTGAAGATTCTGGTGGTGTACAACAGACGTTATCAGCGTCTACTGGGCCATCTCATAATTGTATAGCAGATCCTAAGAAACCCCAACCACAAATGCCACTATCTTTTGAAACTCAGCGGAAACCCATCACTGAGGGACCATCAGTTTACGTTGGTCGCGTCGGAAAGCCGACTGGAATTTCGACGAAACGTTTTCTTCTTCCGAGTGTCACAACTCTGAAACGCCCTTCTGGCGCATGTATTTGGTGCTCCCACCTTATCTCTATTCAAAAACCGCCTTGACGCTGCGCTGGCACATTTACACTACGTGATATGGCCCATGGCGATCAAGTGATGGCAGTAAAGCCAAACACACAGTGGATGGTGTCATAATCCTTCTAAACTCCATGCAAGAATGCTCACACATGTGCTACAGCAAGTCAATTGGTATGTCATGTATATTGCGGGTTCTTTAATCGACTGTGTTTTACCTTGTATTTTCACTCTACCAACCTACGGCAAGTGTCAAGTTTTTGTTTTTATACCCGTTTTAAGCCATTGCTTCATTGCTCCACCCCTGATCAGCCATCGGAGTGGCGAAAATCTCTAATCGGACAGTAGCCATAAGTAGCGTGACAGAGCACATTATTAAAATTAGGGAAAGGAACCTGAGCCAGGTCTTTGTCTTGTTACCCGACGAGAAGCAGAACATTCTGATGGCCAATATTTATGAGGTTATCGTCAGCTTAAACCAAGGAAAGCTGACACCAAACTATGGTCTATACCGCTGTCAGATAGAGAATGATCCACAAGGAATTGCTAGGTCGGCACCGTTTTACATGCATACCTGCGTTGCAGTCTTCTGACAGTGAGTACTACCATTTAACGTTTTCTCGTTGAATCGAGCGCACAATTCTGCTGTCATGTCAAGATTATGGTAGTATTTGGAGGGTAAACCCAAGCAGCAAGTGTAAAAGATGCTTCATGCGGACGTAATCTAGTATTCTCCCAGAAGGTACAAACTCCCAGTCGTTTTGGTGAAATAGACTGACGGAAACTTCCCACTCTAAGCGGGTTTCAGAAGGCTAAATTAAATCTTGGTTCTTTTCGTCCTGGTGCCATCAGTCTAAAACCTACTTGATAGACTGCAGTAGTTATATCGTATTGGGCCAGCGATATGGCGACTTGCGGCTATAAACCAAAGAGAAGACCGGTAGTATACGATGTTTACAGTCGATGGGAAGCAATACCAGTTTAAAAGAACGCCGCTTGACCTATCTGGCACCGATTTTACCTTCCGATGTTTGATGATGGTGAATAGCCTAAAGAGTGTGATCGCTTACAGATGGTTTCTAAGAGTGTATTCTATTGGAAACAGAGTACAGACTCCATCTCGAAACGTTACAGTGAATAACACCTTGGCTATAATTGGTAGATGGCCCAAAATCCCAGATCTGAAAAGAACACTGCTTGGCCATAAGTTACATCAGGCTGAGCTTAATCCGCTGGCAAAGATAATACTGGCTATTTGGAGAGCCAAAGTTCAGACTTCAAAACGCAAGCATTGCGTTTTTGGACCGCACAGAGCATAACAGTAGATCCGTTGGGGATGTTAACAGTTTACCGTCCACTTAGTGTTTATAAATAATTCCATCAGGGACAAGCGTTCATTTGGCGAAGTCGACCCAGCGAAAATCACAGCATGTTTGGCAAGCCAAACTCCTCGATATAAGTTGCACGTTCACGTCCATAACTAACGACCCTTCTAAGATGATGAGGTTCCTTTTTTGACTCAGTCAAACGAACGATGAGCGACGCACGCGAGTGTCGGCCAACGCGTGTCCAGAAATGGAATCCGTTCCACTTGTCTCCCATTGGCTGTCCGACTCACTCGCTTGGTCTCTCCGTTCACTTTGGCGTAACTCGCCCCTTATATCCTCCCTTTTTCGATGCCTGCGTCACCATATTGCTATGCACCCCGTATAGCTTACCACTCCTCGTCGTCTTAGCTGTATCTTTGGCCATGTTATCCTTGCCGCACGTCATAGAGAGCTCCCGATCCACATTGTTATCTCCGATGTCGTCTCAAATGCACTCGATTTTGAGCGTTTTCCCACCAATATTTATTTCGCTCCGCAGTCACCGGACCTTTTTCCACCGACATTGACCACCGGGTACTGGTTGAACCTACATTTTCTACATCAGTGTCAGCTCAGGTATTACCCGTGCAGCCCGGTTATAATAACGTTTCTCCGTGGTCACTCATCTTCCCAGACGGTTGTACTATTTCTCATGCTGCGGTGAAACTGGGCGCAAAAGTGTGGCAGACACGGGCATCAGAGTACTAGTCTTTCGGCTGTTTAGGCGCTACACTGGGCACAAACGGAGATCCGTTGAAGAGTACTGCGATTCTCCAGTACCATGAGGTACGGGTCTCCGCCGGTAGCTCTAGATTTTGATAACAGTCGTTTGGTCTGCTTCACTGCTGACTCCGCTTTTCCATTCGACTGACTACAATACGGGCTGGTTTGCTGATGCACAAATTCCCGACTGGTTACGGAGGCGTGGAACGCAGTGCTGGTAAACTGATGATTATTGTCGAAGAGCATCACTTCTGGTCTCCTGTGCCGCACGAATTCACATCTGAACTTGTTGCTTACTGCATCGGTGGTCGCAGCGGTGGATAAATCGATTTCAAATTAAACACTAGTAATCCACTACGAGTAAATAAGCTGTCCCTTTGTCCACTGCCACTTTCTGCCACGGTCGATCAGGGACATCATGTAGCATCATTGGTTTCCGCGTCTGCCGGATTTCGTGTGCACGGCACGCCTCACAATACAACAGCTGTTCCCTGATTTGCCCCGTCCTTATTGTCCAAAAGATCAGTGCTTTTGCTCAGTTAATGGTATATTTGACACTCAGGTAAGCGGGATGAACGTATTCCAGCAATTCTGTTCGGAGAGATGGTGGAATCAGAATACGGCTTCCATTAAACAGCAAACCATCATATACAGACAGTTCATCCCGGAAACTGAAGTAGGGTGTTAGTTCATTCGGCAGCTGCTTCCTTTTCTCTGGTCACACATTTAGGTTAACGCCTCGCGAAGCTGCAGCTTTTGCAGCTTCCTCTGTGTGGCGCCTTTATTCTTTTAGACGATCTTCTGTCACTGCCAGATGCTGTACTAGGTTTACTGTTTCGACCTCTTCCGGATTATGCTGGCGTACTGGCAGATGAGCTCAGGACAGCGTATCCGCGATGGATATCTGTACACCAGCCGTGTACACGACATTCACGCAGTACTTTTGAAGCCGGATAAGCATACACTGAAGGCGACGGGCAGCGGTTCACTGACTATCGACACAAGCGATTTGTGTTCCCTATTCATAGCTGTCTTTCATCCGAAAGTTTAATCGTTAAAAAGCTCCATAATACAAATTACCGTGAGCGTCTTCTCAATCTGCGTAAAGCGCTGCTTGGTCACGGTGTGCGCTCGACTGCGGAATTCCAAATGTTTTCCAGTCTGTAAGAGAACATCACCTATTCCGTCCTGGCTACTGTCACACAGTTACTCCAAAGGCCGCGCTGGATTGCAATATCCGAGTACAGGTGTGTTGCTGATAAGGTGCTTAATAGATAAAATCTGGTTTCTTGTTTCTTTCTCCAACTCACCTTTATTCCTTTTTGGGTTACGTTCCCGATTGGCGTCACGAGGACAGCGAATCTTGGCATAAAACGGATCAAATAATTCACCTTACCGTTCAAACGACAAATTTCTTTCACTTCATTAGACATCAGCATCTCTCGTGTTGCTTTAATTTTTCATGGATAAACCCTGATTTCTTCGCTTGTTAGCAAATGCTTATGGAAAATTACCTCGTTTTTCCGAAACACTATTTTCTAACGTTTAAGCTTGATGTTCATTTGTACACAACGATGTAGATTTGCGTCATGCCCTAATTTCGTCGAGCCGTAGATCAAAACATGGTCTGCCACAAATTTTACACCATCTAAATTGTCCACCGCTTACACCAATCGCTTCTGAATAACCTCACTCGAAACCTTCGAATCCAATGGTAAATGCAGCCAACAATGGCGACCGAACGGTGTGGCAAAGGTGGTAAGGAAACAGGATTCTTTTCTAAAACCACGTGCCAGTGCGGAAGACAGGTCTACCTTCATTAAATACTTACCTTTGGTCAAACGTGGTAAAATGTGTTCTAGGGTAGGCAGTACATAATGCTCTCTACGCAAAGCCTCATTCAACGGTTTCGGGTCAATACACAAGTGTAGTTAGGCCCCCTTCTTCGGAATGGTTAGCACCTAATTAACCCATTTGGTTGGCTCGTTAAATTGGCAATCAAACCATCCCTCATTAATTTGCGCAATTCATTGCAGACCCTGTCACGCAGCGCAAATGGAACTCTCCTAGCCGATAGCGCAGTCGGTCGTATCAAAGGAAATAACGACAAGTGAGCCGTTCCTACAAAATTTCCCAAACCTGGGCTGAACATAGACCGATACTGGTCACTAATATCGGTCTCTTCCTGGCAAGTATGCACGAAACGATCATTATCACAAACAACTAAACCGAGACTGTATCGGATCAATACCGATAATCGGAGTGAGCTCCCCCTCCAATTCGATGGTAGATAAGCCCTTAGGATGAAGTTTGGCACCACACCACATGCGCAGACAATCTTGCTCAGCTCGGATGCATACCCCGGGACAGTGCTTCTTGGGTAGAATGTTAACAGTAGCACCCGTATCTAACTGGAATCATACAGCACTGCCTTCAATCAAAAGACTTGCGTAGCAACATTTTTGTCCTTCCCTCTAAGACACGTTGAGAATAGAATGTTCTACATCTGTGGGTAACTTGTCACAAATGAGCACACTCACATTGGTAGTTTCGCTGCAAGCAGCAGTGATTCCTTCTTCCCCAGTTGGCTCATTTCCAGCCCCACGCCGGACACTGTTCGTGGGTGCCCGGGTGTTGCACAACGTAAAAGTAGTAGATCTGCTGTCTCCCTTTGGTACCCTTCGTTGTGTTGCCTCCAGAAACAGCACAAAATTCTACAGCAGTTGCATTTTTCATTTGGTGGTATTGATACATGCTCGAATAGTCACAGCTTTAAATATCAATGCGCTGCTGGAGCGCTAAGTTACGTTGTCACAAAGGCCGCTTTGTCGTACCTTCATCGATTCCTAGAACGATCCGATCGCGCATGAGACTGTCGCCCATGCATTTACAGAAATTGCAAGACCGGGCCAAAATATTCAACTCAGTGATGTACGCGTCGACGGATTCATTTGGCCCTCTGCCTCATGAAAAGAAAAGGTAGCGCTGGCAGGTCCCGTCGGGTTTGGCATTCGCAGAATTCACTAAACTTTTCAATGACAGTCTCCAAATCACTAGGAATTTTTGCCCTTGCAATGTCTCGGGCACACAGGGCGCGTCACCCCCGACTGCGTATGGGAACATGGCCCAGCGATACGCCATCGACTGCTCGTCTAAACGTACAAGTGTACAGAAAGCCAACAACTTGCTCCTCTGTAGACCCTAAGTACTTGCCAAGTTCCGTTCATCCACGTCCAATAAGGTAGTCATTTGAATAGCAGCTGGTGATTCAAACAGCATCCGAGCGTCGCCGATGGGGTTCGTCTTGGATCTGTCTGGCATCATGTTGTAGAACTCTGTCCTTCAGGAACGAGCGTTCATTCGGTGAAGTCGACCCAGCGAAAATCACAGCATGTTTGGCAAGCCAAACTCCTCGATATAAGTTGCACGTTCACGTCCATAACTAACGAACCTTCTGAGATGATGAGGTTCCTCCTTTGACTCAGTCAAACGAACGATGAGTGACTCACGCGAGTGTCGGCCAACGCGTGTCCAGAAATGGAATCCGTTCCACCTGTCTCCCATTGGCTGTCCGACTCACTCGCTTGGTCTAGCTGTTCAATCTGGTGAAACCATCCCATCGAATTTGTACTAGCTTTTAAGACGAAGAGTATATTTTTCTGGACGACGGAAACTCAGTGGGCGCTGATGACATGCTGAGGGAAATCGAGCATCAGGAACAGATGCTGAGATTGCCATTCGCCGGAGAAGTCTTCACTGTGGTCACTGACGATAGCAACGTCGGAATCCTTACGGTGCAAAAATAGGGCACAATGTAATACGCAAGTAACATATTCACCCTCAGGATGCATGCTCTCGACAGTAGCTTAGGAGTGACTCGCAACTGTCTAGGTATTGGACAAATGGCGATCGTGCATTCTCAGGCAACGGTTGCAAATCTAAACAGATTATTAACCGAAATCATTTAGTTGCCTGTTTGAATTTGAACAAGACAATGAGAAGAGCACTGCGCAATTGCACCATATCGTGTTATCAATTACACACTAATAAGATATAATTCACGTGAGAAAATAAAACAACAGTTTGAATTGTGTTAAAAAAAGAAGACCAAGACAGAACAACAGATGGTTGAGCTACGGCCCAAGAACTCTAAGAAAGCTTATTAACTATTGTCAGTTGCTTCTGTACGCAAACAGTAGGACGGCACCAATAATCGGTCACGGCCTCGGCATACCTCAGCACTCAGGTGTTTTCTTTTCTGTAGAGAACCTTTAACACTGAGTCGGAGTCAAATTTATGACCTGTAATGGTTAGGTGACTAGCGATGGATGATGCTGGAATTTTGCCTACTGTTTGTCGTCCCGTTAGTTGCTGCTCCGTCATGGTAACAATCCGCTACGGAATGGTCTCTCCAATTCTCTTACCTAGACAATGATCTGTTATGCGAAGATAACTACTGCTGCAGCTACTGATGAATTATTGAGTGCAATGGGTTGTGGTGGAGACTGATTGCGTAGGTTTGACTGGAGACATTTATAATCTTCTGGTCATCCAAATTGGACAGAGTTCGGGGGTGTTAAACATGCGTTGAATAGCCGTGTTAACCCGTCGTTCAAGTTGCGCCATGACGACATTACATTTGTAAGGTATCTGTATGTAGATGAGCAGTTTGGTTACACTAAAAACTTTTAGGTTTTTTCCGTCGGGTAGTTGCGAAATCTTAGGAATACTTCCGGATATTCATTTTTCCGCAGCGTATTTACGATGAACCACAATTCTGACAACGCACAGTCGCTACTGCACATTCTGTGAGCTCGATTAATCAGCCTCTTTCCGATACCAGGCTTCTACTGGACCAACGTGAAGCTGTAGATATTTTCATACAGTTCAAGTGGTTTTCCTGTACCAAACGAATTATCGAGCCGCCTTCTCGTTTGTTCAGCAATACATTTACCTCTGCTTCACGGGTGAAACAAGTGCTGGTTTAATGCTGTAGCGGTATCCGGGAAACATGTTGCCTGAACAGCATGAGAACAGGATCGAGAGCAGAGCGATAACAGCCCGAATAATGAATCGTGAGACAGTAAACAAGACCCGAAACATACAGATCGGGATGTTTGCGAGGAGCTTGGAGAAGTGTTACACCTCCAAAGCCGAAGTTTCGATTTGGGCAGGACGAGTCGCTAACCCCGTACCGGTGGTCCCGCCGAAATTGAAAAGGAAAATTGTGATATACAGTCGCGAATTGGTGTACACTAAGCGCACTACGACATAACATTTGCCATGAAAACCAGTTCATTGGCCAACCAGGAAAAATGACGCGCCGATACGTGGGTGCTATCGTCTCAGTAGTGTCATCTCTTTTGAAGGGTGACAATCGAAGAACATCACAATCTATGCTCTGGAGTCCACTGTCCGAGATACGTGAGTTTTGGTCAGTCGGGGGCACGGAGTCGTTCCAATTAACGAAACGGCGTGCTCAGTATATACTCGTGGAAACCGAGCCATTCAGCCGCTGGATTGAAGCCACGGCAATATTGGCTAAAGCGCTGACACAATAACCCATGCCATAATGAAATACGCGGTAATGAGCCACGAAATTCCGAAGTCATACTGAATAAGTTAGGCCCAGGTTTTGGGAGTAACGAATTCGGAACATGTTTGGAGTAGCGTAGCATCAAAAAGACATGAACCAACTCTTGCCACTTCGAGACCAACGAATTGACGCAGGGAAATAATAGGACGATTAAAGAATAACTGGTTAAAAGGAGAGCAGACTGGGAAAATCTTTGCCGCTATTTTTGCTGCATCGCCGAGTGTTCAATCAAAAAGTGCCAAGTGATCACTATTTCAGTAGTTATAGCCGAGGATCTCGACTTACTGTGCACCTAGGAGTGGAAATGTGGCCACCTTCCAATTATCATCAAAAGAAGCAATGAACAATGATTTATAACGGGTACAAAAGCAGGTGCTTGACATGTCCCGTAGGGTGTTTAGAGTGAGAAAAATAGATCAAGGGATAATGAAGTCGTCAGTTCGGGCGCTTACAGATTTAACTGCACTGCCGTATAAAGGGGGTTTGAACTGAGAATGTACGCATACAAAGCAATAAGGGGAGTGGTTATTGTTCGCGTAAAAGGCGAGAAAATATAAAAAATAGCAAGGACAACGCTTACTCGTGTGCAACTATCTTGGGTCGACGGGATACAGAAATCCAGTTTCTATAGTAGTAGCGTTTATCAAATTTTGTGCAAAGGGTTTGGAGTGACTCATTCTCGGGTAGGGTTATGGCACTGTCTGTTGTGCATTAGTGCCAGCATCTGGTGAACATGGGCTGTAGCCCGTAGTGTAAATGTGACAGAGTTTCGTCAAGGCGTTTTTGAAAAGAGCTGGGTGGGAGCATTAATTACATGTTCCGGGAGGGCGTTCTAAAGGCTGTGACACACGAAGGGAGAAATAGTTTCGCCGACGTTCCAGGCGGCTGTACTGCGTGACCAGCTTAAATTGGTGACCTCTTAGCGGAGTGTTTTGACTGAGTATTAGAAGGGAATGGCATGGGTGGTTGGGATTTCTCAGGATCAGGTACGCCATTATGAGATCGCCTCTTAGACGCCGATAACGTCCACTGTATATTTTGAGAGTCATCAGCCTGAGTGGGTAGGGGAGGTTGGTCAAACCTCTGACGCTCTTCGTTGCCTTACGTTGTGCAGTATCGAACGCCGTGAAATGACGCTTGAGCCAAGGTTGCCACGCTTGAATAGCGTGTTCTGCGTGCGGCCTCACGTACGCACTAAGCATTTCTGGAAAGACTGAAGGGTCAAACTTCCCGAAATCTCTGCGAAGAATACCGAGGTACTGGTTTGCTTTCTTAGCTGCCTTTTCAGTCTGCCTCAAACAACCGAGGTCATTCTGAACAATCACGCCAAGATCGCACTCGTGAGATGCCCGCTGTAGAATTTGTGGTCCTAGGTGGTATTTGTGCATGAAGCAGCAAGGAGCTAGCGGGCGAGAATCTGAGAGTAACCCAAGCCTGGATGATGGAAAATTTCCGAGTAAACATTGAAAACCGTCCGGAGTTTTTAGTCGGCTGATGGATGAAATACAAGGACATTTAACATACGGCCACACGTGGACAAGGCAAGAGAAAACACCTACCCAAGTGGGATGGACCGTTTGACATAGTCACTCGGTGAAAGTCCATGTTCACCATTGGTAAGTAGAGAGATTGGCGATGGACCCATGCCATTAAGTTGAGGAAGTGATACGAACGAGGGGAAGAAGCCACTGCGTGCATGGAACAAATTCGGTAGTAGAGATTACGTGTCAGAACAACGGTGACGGTAGCTTCGGGTTGGGGGATCGTAGTGAACTAGTAATGAGTAGTATGGACGGAAGGGGCAATGGTGATGGAACTGGGAGAAGCATATATCACTACGGATACATGGCGCAGTGTACATCTAAATATTACTGATAGGCAATGGACAAAGGTGCGCTACTGCTAGGAGAAACAGATAGGCGTCATGGATGTGTCGTGTAAAGGAGTGCGGCAGTAACATGGTCAATTGACCACGATGTTTACCCCCTTAATCTCAACGACCGGCCTGTATGCAGCTTTACTTTCCCGTGAATGTGACACCGCCGTTAGGATGCATACGCTCCGAAAGCTATAACAATGCAGATCCCGAACGAGTGCTTTCCGAGGCATGCCATGGCGCAACATCCGATTTCGTAGGAGGGAATATATATTAGTGTTTGGATGCACTCCAGTGATACCTTAGGAAATATTTGTAAAGACATCCGAGTTACCGGTCGCGAAAGTATCAGCGTCTAAAGTTTATCGCAACCACTTAAAACGAGCGGCAGAGTAGGAAATATTTGGCCCTAAGAGACTTGGCATGGCGAGTTCACAAGGACTGTCCCAGCCCAGAAAATTGGACATTGAACGATGCTCAGCGCAACTACTGTTTGCAGTTGATTCTAGGAGCAGCTACAACCATTTCGTTCAAAACACAAACGCCACTACAGCCACGTTAATATCTTTCGTGTAGTGTAGCATGATTTCTAGCTACTCGCTATTGTGGGTGGGTATATGCACACGGTTAAGGAGGCGGTTAATGCCTCGCTGGCCCAATATTCATCCACCTCCCCCCGAGAGCGTACCGTTTTCGAGCACTTTTCCTATTTTCGATACTTCGCTAGCAGATTAACTAATGGTCAACTTTGCTGTACAAGCTGTGCTAACTTGCTGTTATCTCTGGGCACAGATAGGTCTTCTGGAACGGAAAGTATGTGCTCGAAAACGCAGCATTTAGCAACCCTAGTCTTGGACACAATAACGATCTCGCTTAAGAGCTATCTACACATTTCCTGCTTTTCGTTGTTGATCTAGACCTGTAACATACCATTGCTACTTCTGTAGACCACACAGTTCTATAGATATTTGGATGGAGCTAACGTGTTTTCAACTGAGAACATGCACCTGTCCAACGCGCCCAAGTGCAAAGTTCCACACATCTACCATCAAAGCACTCACGACTACTGTTTAGGATTACAAATTGCTCAACGCGCTCCCAACAAGAGCAATCTCGGAGTGTTTATGCAAGATAACATTGCCTGATTAAGGCAGACTGACAGAGCGTCAGACAAAGCAACTCAGCACTTCAACCTCTTACGTAGGACGTTAGGAAAGTTCAACGCCTTGATCTTTTCGTAAATGTTTAGTGTGAACGCAAGACCACCATTAGAATACGCTATCCAAGCGTGGTAGCCCTGCCAGAAACATGATCACACTGCGCTCGAGACTGCACAACATCTGGCGGTTAAGAACGTTAAGGGCTTGGCCCACCCTTCCTACAAACTCAGACTGAATACCCCGAGAATGTATTGCGGACATTTTCACAGTCTATAGAGAATTCCCACGCTGGTGTATCAGATGCTGTGAAGCCCCATCCATGTGCCACCGTCTTCTGAAACCCAGTTAAAACACTCTTTTTTGAGCAATCAGTTTAACCTGGCCGCGTAGCACAACCGTCTGTAACGTCAACGTACTTTCATTCGAGTTTCATAGCCCTTGAGTTCTCTCCCAGCGCAAGGGATAACAGCCCCAACGTATCACCATGCAAAGACGACTTGGAGACAAAATGACACATTTACATTACGGGACATTGCCCATGATAATAAGATGACGGCGTTTCCACAGAAATAAATTTGAGCAATACTTGACTCCACTGTAACTTCAGTCAGGCATAACTTCACCTGGGCTAGCACAAATCCATTGTTTAGTCCTGCAACGTACGCGTTATTTCATCGACGTTATGTATTCATCTTCATATTTCCATTCGACAGGCTTAAAGCCATAGCTCTATTCCAATCATATTCGCTTGTGCCCCGCTTCAGATATTTTCATAAGTTATTTGGATATGGAACTGGGCTCCCTCCCTTTTTTCACATGAACGGATATGCTGGTATGTTTTACGATGTTATGCAAGTTGCCCTTCCTTGAAGTCACATTCTGTCTGCTCTCATGCTCCGCCCAGATTTATGCTCCCAATGTTTACCGCACTCATTTGTGTAATTGAGTGCATTCCATCTCGTGGGGCTAACCTGTGCTGATCTCCATTTAACACCACTTCAAATTTTTGCACACTTCCCACAGAAACTTAAGCGTGCAGATTTTTAAACTCTGAGCCCCGTAGAAATATTTGCCATCTCAAACGAAAGCCAAATCTGAGATTTAGAAAGCAAGTCATCAACCAAGGCTGTCGGCCACCAAGGAAAGAAGCCAATTGAAGTTATATGTCTTTAATGACTCGGTCATTTCTTATACCTCTGGGCGAGTTCTGACCAGACGACAAGCCGCTTCACTTGTCACGCAACGTTCAGGGACAAATAATGACATGCTGCGAAGGAGCTGACAGCAGACCCTAACAATTTAGCATACAAGTGGACAGCAGGCAGTAGCGCTCACTGTCATTGATGTGTAAGTGCTCCGCCCTAGGCCTGAAATGCATAGACGGACAAATTTGTCGCTGGAATGGGTTGACATAACGAATAAAACGAGGCCACACCTATTGGCCCCAAGATGTACGGAACCCTGTGTGCTAACTTCTTGCCGGAACATTGGGCCAACAGGACTGCGCTGTTCCCATTGTCAGCCACCACTATCGTAAGTGTGCCAAATACAAATCAAGCTTGGTGAAGCTGTACAACTGCAGGTCAGGCTCTCTGTGGTTCTGTGCAGTAAGTATGGTCATCTTACTGGTCAAGATAGTACATGGACCTTACCGTGGTGCGATGGTTTGCGTGCTCCAGAGATCCATTGAGCTATGCCGGGTGGTTCTTTTTTACACCTTCAGAGCCACTCATACCAGATGGGTCAATGATTAGAGGCCAGACAAACTTGTAGCGCTTGTAGAGCTATTTATCTTTTATTGTACCTTCTATTCCTATTCGCAACAAATTATTGTGCATTGACCTTGTATACTTGTTTTGATTGATGAGTAACACACTTGTTGAAGTTCCGCAGGCCACCCGACATGTTCTCCCTGTGTTGCGGAATGCATGGCCTTGTCGATCGACATATTCTAACCAAGAGCATTAGCCATTCACAGCCTTCGTTCCGTCCAAGCCGGATATACCAACGTCGTTCATCATTCGTCGGAGCTGCTGATGCAGTGACGAGGAAAATGCATGTGGTTGGACTGTTAACCCGAAATTTAAAATCCTTCTGAGTGTCTTGTCATTTCTATTCATACTTGCTCATTAATAGTTCTCCTTTTGGGTCTCAGTCTACTACAAACTCATCGACCTGATCCTCTAGGTTGGGGGTTGGAATGAGGTGACTCCTTATTTCTGAAAACGGACTCCTTGTAGCCCAACGCCAAACCCGCTGCCTTGCGGTCAGGTTTGTGAACCAAAGGCTTTGGTTGAGAACCCTAATCGTTCTCCTGTCTAGGCCTCGGCAACCTGAGAGTATCCTGCCCACGCAATACTATGAATCATACGTCAAACAATTTCATGATGCTCTGGCCACCGCAGAGCATAATCAACGGTGCCCTCTCTGCTGCATCGAGCAAGGGGGATAGGGGTATGGATGCTACTGCTCAAGACTTCCCGTCTTCTTATTCCCCCTCTTGCGCTTTTTCTCCCTTACCGTCCCGTTCCAGCTTCACTTTTATCCTCTCTCAAGCGAAAATGTATTACGGCCCATTGGCACTTTGACTGCATATAGTTGTGCTGGCCATTGCTCACGCCCTAAGCGTGTAAGTTTAAACATGGACCTCTATATTGGAAAAGTGACTCCCCGTTGCAATACCACAGTCATGAACACAAATATGCTCCCCCACAGAATGGCATGCGATGCTTCCGCATTTTTCGGGCGATGTGCCAACGCTATTCTCATGACAGGCCCCTACGTAGCTTTACTGAAGCGCAAGGTAATTACTTATGCCACTCTCCACACTCTCTTCCTCTTCATCCTTTTGTACTGCCTTCTACGAGCCCATTGCAATAACACCCTATCCTTTTAAACTTGATCGCCCTAGATTACTACAGGATTCTCTGTGCATTACCCCACCCATTCTCCGTTCCTCTCTAATCCCGATAGAGTTAGTGCATCTTACGGTAAGGGATTTGTTACTAAAAACTCTAGAACTAATGCAACTAAAGAGTAAACACTGGGTGGAATGATGTACAGTGCCAGGACTTTTACGACTGATGATAGTTAATATCCGTCCGTTGATGAATAAGTTTCAGTTACTCCACTATTTCATGTGCTTGAATAAACCAGATTCAATTTTACCCACGGAAACTGGTGTCATGACTCTATGTCCAGCCAACAACTTTCCATCGATGGTTACAGACCTTTTAGAGGTGATCAAAAGCAAGGCAGAGTAGATGGTTGCATTATTTACTACTTTCGAAACCTCCTTGTCTCTGAATTCACATTTCCACTTAGATGTCCCACCATTGTTTCTGCTTGGTTACCCTTGTCCCTCGGTACTGAGCGAACAGTTGTAGGTTGTATATACCGCTCACCTGGGGTCAGCCTCAGTGATGAGAACCAGTTAGTTGACATCTTTAATTACATGTTAGAGCTTAGTTCTGTTAATAAAGTTGTTGGTGGAGATTTCAACCTACCCGACATCTGTTGATCCAACTTAACAACAAACGCGAAACATGTTGTGTTCGTAACCCCAGTCATCACTGGTGGTTGGGAGCAACATGTTCTCGTGGCTTCCAGAGACAAAACATACTAGACCCACCTTTTATCTCAATCAGATCCTCGATAACCACTGATGTAACAGGCGGTCTCCTTGGATGTAATCACAAAATAGTTAGTTGTAAAATAATAGTTCAGTCGTTATAAGTGTGGCCAGTGTTTGTTCTACACCCGAGAAATGTCAGTTGGAGAGCTTTCTCGGTTCTGAGTAGGGTCCAAAATTGGCTCCATTTCTTATTTCATCTGCTATGCAGGGAGCCTTTGACATCTTTGATTACAATGTGAATATGTGCTTAAGTATGCTTGTCTCCAACGATACGAGAAGAAATTTTCCTAAGTAAGTTATCAACACAGTAGTTAAGCAGAAAATACGAATGCTAACTCAAACATATAAGTGAACTCATATGTTCAGCGCATTGTTGAGAATTAAACGCCTAATAGTTGAGGAGGATATGAAAATACACACCCGTCTCATGCAGGAAGAACAATCACCTATAAATAGTAGTAATACAACTCAAACGTTGACTGCAACATTGCGAAAAAGACGAGACTCCAAAACTCACCTACCCTACTACATCATCACACTTAAAGGCGAATTTATTGCTTCACCGATTGCTACAGCAGAAGTCATTAACTCGTATTTTGCAAAATCCTCTAACATTAAGGAGGAAGCGCTGAAATTATCAACTTCGATAAACTTTCCGGACAATTCTCAGTGATCGAACTTATAGACGCCACGATTAAGCTCACGGTTTCCAATCTACGACCATCACACAGACCCGAACGCAATGGTATCATATCAACTTTAGTCAACTACGGTAGAGATGATAACCCCTCCAAATACGAAATATTTTCTCTTTGTCCCTCCATTCTGGGTAACGCCCTGAACATTTTTAGAAAGTAACCTTAAGCGGGAGCAAGAAGAGTGATTCCAAAAGTCAGATCGGGTTGCAGGGAAACTTTCGTTTGTACAACAAAAGATCCCCTATTGCCCAGGTATAAAAACAGCACCGTTGACGCTGTAGCTATGGAACGCAGAAAGCACAGCACACAAGGCAGTTGCGCGCTGCAAACAAAATGAGCGCCAAGCAAAATGGCGGTGCTCAAATCAACCCATCAAATGCAGCAACCAGCGCAACCTTCCGCACCGGTCGCATAAGTCTATGATGAAATAGTCATGATGTTTAGAATTTCACATCAGTAAACAAGGGTATATCCAGACTGTTAAATAGCCCTTCCTTAGAAGGGACTGTGTAAGCTGTCGCTGATCTATGTGAGGACTGTCCGTCGCGAGCCAGCCTTCTGCAAGACCAGGTAGTTAAACCTGATGTAGCTGCTGGGGGAGAACCATGCAATCGGACCCCAGCAGATTCCCACGCGTGTTCTCCCTGCGGTGTCGAAAGGGATAAAAACTGTTTGCAGGGGACCGTCAGTAAAGTTCACGTAGATGGTTCAGCTGGAAGTTCGAGCCGCTTCCAGTTGAGATGTGGGGATCCAGCAAAGTAAAATGAAAAAGAGCAGCGTAAATGCATAGCAATACACAAAAGCGTGCGAAGCGAAAAATGTGCGAAGCTGTTCTGGGGTTTTCAAAAGGCGTTGCAATTTTTTGGTAGTTTTAAACGTTTTGGTCTTTTTTGAAGGTTTTGGAAAACGTTTGGTAAGAGCAAGCAAATGGGAGTGGCAAGTTCTGTGTAGAATAGCAAACGCTAATAAAGTCTGTAAACGAACTTGGGGCTTGAGTTTCTCACCGCATCGATTGGTAGTAGGGCGAGTAGGAGTACTGTCGGTTGAGGTTGTAAGTTCCTCTGGAGCGGAGTGACTGCTCTGGGGTTGTGGCGCTGGCCAAGATGGCGCAGGCTGTGAAAGTGCTTGTTGAACCGGTTAATATTATTATTATTTATTGCGCTGAAGCTTGTCTAGGTAGGGATCAGCTTGTTGAGCAGCAGCCATGGCGGCTAGTTCGATGTTGATGTCAGGTGATGAGGTGATCTGATGGATGCAACAGCATTAGGAGCACCTGAGACATGTCGTACGTTTGTCGCAAACTGAGAAACGTAGTCTAGCTGTTTAGTTTCCTGTGGAGAATACTTGTCGGTCACGCCATTAGTTGCGTAGATCAAAGGTTTGGGGTCAGTGAAGACGGTATGGTGTCGACCTATGATATAGTAAAATGAACAATGATATATTACAGGTAAAAAAAGCAATTGCTTACAAGTCCCGTATGATGGTTGAAGTGAAAGTAAAAATCAGTGTAAATCGTCAGTTTAAGCGTCTAGTGAATTCAAGTGCCCCTTATTCATAGTAGAATATGTAGAATATGTACTGAATTGTTACTGTAGAGTAATATGGGAAGTAATATGGGTAAGGCAGGTCTTAAGAACAAGAGAAACGACCAACGCTTACTCGTGCGCCGCTTTCTTGGACTGGGGTAAATTGATGAATGCAGTTGTAATATATCCGATACTATATTCCACAACAGCAGTGTGTAAATAGTGAAGCACAAAAGCTGAGAATGAGCACCGTTTTTTTCGTGTTTGTTCAACGTGGACATCTCTGATTATATAGCGTAATGTAGGTGGATAAGCGAATCATCCAGACGTCTTTTGAATAGCGATAGCGTGGGGGAAGAAACAACGTATGTGGGAAGAGCGTTCCAGTGTTGGCACACACGAAGGGAAAAGAAATTCCGGCGGCATTCCAACCGGCTGTATTGTGTGGCCAGCTTTAGATGGTGTCCTCTGAGTGTTGTATTGCTATTCAGCTTTAGTAGGTGACGACAACAATGGTTTGGATTCCTCAGGATCATATAAGTCATTATCAAGTCGCCACGCAGGCGTCGATATTGTCCACTGTAGACCCCGAGGGTTTTCAGCCTCAATCGGTAAGGGAGATGAAACAGGCCCTTTACGTTCTTGGTCGCCCTTCGTTGTGGCAGTTCAAGAGCGGTAAGGTCTTGCTTCTGCCATGGCTGCCAAGCGTGGATGGCGTACTCAGAATGAGGCCGAATGTAGGCGTTCAGCATCTGGAAAAGATGGAAGGATCGAAGCGCCCGAATGCCCTCCGCAAAAGGCCAAGGTTTTGGTTAGCTTTTTTGGAGGCTTTCTCGGCCTGACGGGAACAGCCCAGATCTTCCTGCACTATCACGCCTAGATCGCATTCCGTTGTTGTGCGCTGCAATATTTGATCTCCCAGTCTGTATTCACAAGTGGCTTTATGGCGTATGCTCAGCACCTTGCACTTTGTAGCATTGAACTGAAGCAGGTTCTGAGTCGACCATTCGTAGACCCTGTCCAGATCATCCTGAAGTGCTGCATTGTCGCTGGTTGTTCTAATGGCTCGCCATATCTTGAGATCATCAGCGAAGAGTAAGGAGTTGGAGTTGATTACTGTCGCGAGATCGTTTATGTAAATCAGGAATAGTCGTGGACCAAGTACTGAGCCCTGGGGCACTCCGCACTTAACGTCGATTGGGTCAGAGATGACGCCGCGAACTCTTACATTCAGATGTCGTTGAAGCAAGAAGTTAGCTATCCAACCGAGGATTGGGTCACCAATTCCACAACACTGCAGCTTGTGAAGGAGGATACGGTGGTTCAGACGATCGAAAGCCTTTGAGAAATCCAGATATACTGCGTCAACACCTACGCCGCTGTCAACGGTCTCAGTCCAACTAGATCTGGCAAGCAGCAAGTTTGAAGTGCAAGATCGGTTCTTGCGAAACCCATGTTGCTCTTGTGCTATGATATTTCGTTCTTCCAAGAAGTTCATCAGAGTTTCGGCGACAATCGCTTCCATGATTTTGGAGAGCACCGGGAGTAGTGTTATCGGGCGGTAGTTGGCCGGATCTGTACGACTTCCCCCCTTATGGATGGGAGTGACGATGCCTTGCTTCCACATTGTTGGCACGCGCATCTCATCGAGGCATCGTTGGAAGAACTTGCAGAGTGGGTCTGCCAGGTTTACTGCAGCCAATTTCAACGCTTTTGGACGAGTATTATCAACACCGGGGGAGGTATGCTCGTGTTTGATACCTAGGTAGATAGCTGGTAATTTTCTTTCGAATGTGCTGTAACGCGATTCGGCAGCTTGCAAACATTTCGAGAAGAAACATAGTGCTATCCATTGATGGTCAATAAGTTGTTGGAGAACTGCACCAACGGCGGTGCTTGATGCGTCAGTCGTAATATAATTTGGCGCGATTGAGTCTGGGTGGGCAAGTAACACTATGTTAGAGATAGCATCTTTGAGCTTCTCGAAAACCAGTTTGGCCTCGTCTGGGAAGAGAAAAGAGCGTCGATTACCACGGAGCAAGTCGGTCAGTGGTTGCATAATGCTCGCGCGTTGCGGGATAAAACGTCGGTAGTGGTTGATCAGACTAAAGAATCTACGGAGCAGTTTGAAGGAACTAGGAGTTGGATAGTCTTTCAGTGCCTGAATTTTGTATGGCAAAGCTCCAATGTCAGAGCAGGATATTCTGTGGTCAAGAAAGTCGATGGAGCTCTGACCAAGTTCTCATTTATCGAGATTGACGGTAACCCCAAGTTGCATCGAACGTTGAAAAAGAACGTCTAGATGATAGATGTTCATCGTCAGAAGAGCTGGCGATGACAATTATATCTAGATAAGGATAAACGCCTTCGAGTCCTCGCGTTACCTCATGAATGAAACGCCGAAATGTTTGAGCAGTGTTACTAAGGTCAAACGGCAGTCGGTAGTACTCGAATAAGCTGAAGGGTGTGATGACCGCTGTTTTAGGAATGTCATTTAGCGCCATCGGTATCTGATGATAGGCGCGAACTAGGTCGACTTTGCTAAAGATTGACTTACCAGCTTGAGCTGAGGTTAAGTCGTGGATGTAAGAAATGGGGTATTTATCCTAGACGGTAATTTTGTTAAGTGCCCATTTAACGGATTTCTTGAGTACCATGTGTAGTGGTGATGTCCACGGACTTTTGGAAAGGCGTATTATTCCCAGTTCCGCTTTAGCCACGTTGAGCTTGTCCGGGGTTAGTCTGTGATGGTGGGCCGAAACAGATGGACTCTTAGTGCAGATGTGCTGCATGACGTTTGACGTCACGGGAGACAAGTTGTTCGGAATGCGACGAGTTCAGGAAGCTTGTTGAAAAGGTTTGTGAGAGGCTGTGGAGCTTGAGGCAGGACACGAATAGGACTATTAGTGGCCACGTTGGCACTGGTCCAGATAACACTAAGATATGTCCGAGAGTCGATAGGCTTCTTCATTTTGGCGTCGACAATAAGGTCGTGCTGCTGTATAAAGTCTATGCCTATGATAGCGAAAGGCACAGCTGCTACCACGAAAGGACGGTGAAAGGTTCTCCGGAGGCCTAAGTTGAGCGTTAGCAGCTTTTCGCCGAAGCTTACGATTGGTGTGCCATTAACGGCACGCAGCTTGGTCGTCGAGGGTGAGACCACCTCATCTGAGCTAGGGGGTATAACGCCCACTTCGGCTCCGGTGTCGACTAGGAACTAGGTACCGGAAGTTAGATCCCTAACACGGATGAGGTGACTTTGGTTTCGGCCGGTCGCGTTTATTGACATTACAGGCCGGTCGAGAAGTTTTCCTGCTTCTCGACGAAGGTGCATGGCTTGACGCACTTACGTGCTGCGGCACCAGAGCGTTGATGGTATCAACAGAAAGCCTGTTTGTTGCTGGACTTGGGGTGTTTGAGGGCGATTTTGTTCTGCTTTAGCGACGACGGTTGATGGTGAACTGTTGGACTTGGCGGCTAATTATCGCAACCTGTGTTTGCAAGGCTTCAACGCGACGGCGTTGACCTCGCTGGCGTCGGCTTGTGGCTGTGGTCGTTCGATTACCCAGTCTGCTAAGTCAGCTCGTTGAGTGAGCGATATGGAGCTCATGCTAGTGAGAATTGCTTGC
>OX104067.1:66170708-66190556 GCA_944474145.2 Dicrocoelium dendriticum | reverse complement strand
TGGACCCATGCCACTGAGTTGAGGAAGTGATACGAACGAGGGGAAGAAGCCACTGCGTGCATGGAACAATTTCGGTAGTAGAGACTACGTGTCAGGACAACGGTGACGGAAGCTTCGGGTTGGGGGATCGTAGTGAACTAGTAATGAGTAGTATGGATGGAAGAGGTAATTGTGATGGAAATGGGGAAGCATGGATCACTACGGATACATGGCGCAATGTACATCTAAATATTACTGATAGGCGATGGACAAAGGTGCACGACTGCTCGGAGAAACAGATCAGCGTCATGGATGTGTCGTGTAAAGGAGTGCGGCAGTAACATGGACAATTGACCATGATGTTTACTCCCTTAATCTCAACGACCGGCCTGTGTGCTGCTTTACTTTCCCGTCAAGGTGACACCACTGTTAGGCTGCATATGCTCCGAAAGCTATAACAATGCAGATCCCGAACGAGTGCGTTCCGAGGCATGCCATGGCGCAACATCCGGTTTCGTAGGAGGAATATATATTGGTGTTTGGGTGCACTCAAGTGATACCTTGAGAAATATTTGTAAAGACATCCGAATTACCGGTCGCGAAAGTATCAGCGTCTAAGTTTTATCGCAGCCACTTAAAACAAGTGGCAGAGTAGGAATATATGGCCCTACGAGACTTGGCATGGCGAGTTCACAAGGACTGTCCCAGCCCAGAAAATTGGACTCTGAACGATGCTCAGCGCAAATACTGTTTGCAGTTGATTCTAGGAGCAGCTACAACGATTTCGTTCAAAACACAAACGCCACTACAGACACGTTAATATCTTTCGTGTAGTGCAGTACGATTTCTAGCTACTCGCTATTGTGGGTGGGTATGCGCACACGGTTAAGGAGGCGGTCAATGCCTTGCTGGCCCAATATTCATCTACCTCTCCCGATGACATACCGTTTTCGAACACTTTTGCTATTTTCGATACTTCGCTAGCAGATTAACTAATGGTCAACTTTGCTGTACAAGCTGTGCTAACTTGCTGTTATCTCTGGGCACAGATGGGTCTTCTGGAACGGAATGTATGTGCTCGAAAACGCAGCATTTAGCAACCCTAGTCTTGGACACAATAACGATCTCGCTTAAGAGCTATCTACACATTTCCTGCTTTTCGTTGTTGATCTAGACCTGTAACATACCATTGCTACTTCTGTAGACCACACAGTTCTATAGATATTTGGATAGAGCTAACGTGTTTTCAACTGAGAACATGCACCTGTCCAACGCGACCAAGTGCAAAGTTCCGCACATCTACCACCAAAGAACTCACGACTACTGTTTAGGATTACAAATTGCTCAACGCGCTCCCAACAAGAGCAATCTCGGAGTGTTTATGCAAGATAACATTGCCTGATTAAGGCAGACTGACAAAGCGTCAGACAAAGCAACTCAGCACTTCAACCTCTTACGTAGGACTTTGGGAAAGTTCAACGCCTTGATCTTTTCGTAAATGTTTAGTGTGAACGCAAGACCACCATTAGAATACGCTATCCAAGCGTGGTAGCCCTGCCAGAAATATGATCACACTGCGCTCGAGACTGCACAACATCTGGCGGTTAAGAACGTTAAGGGCTTGGCCCACCCTTCCTACAAACTCAGACTGAATACCCCGAGAATGTATTGCGTACATTTTCACAGTCTATAGAGAATTCCCACGCTGGTGTATCAGATGCTGTGAAGCCCCATCCATGTGCCACCGTCTTCTGAAACCCAGTTAAAACACTCTTTTTTGAGCAATCAGTTTAACCTGGTCGCGTAGCACAACCGTCTGTAACGTCAACGTACTTTCATTCGAGTTTCATAGCCCTTGAATTCTCTCCCAGCGCAAGGGATAACAGCCCCAACGTATCACCATGCAAAAACGACTTGGAGACAAAATGACACATTTACAGTACGGGACATTGCCCATGATAATAAGATGACGGCGTTTCCACAGAAATAAATTTGAGCAATACTTGACTCCACTGTAACTTCAGTCAGGCATAACTTCACCTGGGCTAGCACAAATCCATTGTTTAGTCCTGCAACGTACGCGTTATTTCATCGACGTTATGTATTCATCTTCATATTTCCATTCGACAGGCTTAAAGCCATAGCTCTATTCCAACCATATGAGCTTGTGCCCAGCTTCAGATATTTTCATAAGTTATTTGGATATGGAACTGGGCTCCCTCCCTTTTTTCACATGAACGGATATGCTGGTATGTTTTTACGATGTTATGCAAGTTGCCCTTCCGTGAAGTCACATTCTGTCTGCTCTCATGCTCCACCCAGATTTATGCTCCCAATGCTTACCGCACTCACTTGTGTAATTGAGTGCATTCCATCTCGTGGGGCTAACCTGTGCTGATCTCCACTTAACACCACTTCAAATTTTTGCACACTTCCCACAGAAACTTACGCGCACAGATTTTTAAACTCTGAGCCCCGTAGAAATATTTGCCATCTCAAACGAAAGCCAAATCTGGGATTTACAAAGCAAGTCATCAACCAAGGCTGTCGGCCACCAAGGAACGAAGCCAATTGAAGTTATATGTCTTTAATGACTCGGTCATTTCTTATACCTCTGGGCGAGTTCTGACCAGACGACAAGCCGCTTCACTTGTCACGCAACGCTCAGGGACAAATAATGACATGCTGCGAGCGAGCTGAGAGCAGACCCTAACAATTCAGCATACAAGTGGAAAGCAGGCAGTAGCGCTCACTGTCATTGATGTGTAAGTGCTCCGCCCTAGACCTGAAATGCATAGACGGACAAATTTGTCGCTGGAATGGGTTGACATAACGAATAAAACGAGGCCACACCTATTGGCCCCAAGATGTACGGAACCCTGTGTGCTAACTTCTTGCCGGAACATTGGGCCAACAGGACTGCGCTGTTCCAATTGTCAGCCACCACTATCATAAGTGTGCTAAACACAAATCAAGCTTGGTGAAGCCTTACAACTGCAAGTCAGGCTCTCTGTGGTTCTGTGCAGTAAGTATGGTCATCTTACTGGACCTTACCGTGGTGTGATGGTTTGCGTGCTTCAGAGATCCATTGAGCTATGCCGTGTGGTTCTTTTTTACACCTTCAGAGCCACTCATACCAGATGGGTCAATGGTTAGAGGTCAGACAAACTTGTAGCGCTTGTAGAGTTATTTATCTTTTATTGTACCTTCTATTCCTATTCGCAACAAATTATTGTGCATTGACCTTGTATACTTGTTTTGATTGATGATTAACACACTTGTTAAAGTTTCGCAGGCCACCCGACATGTTCTCCCTGTGTTGCGGAATGCGTGGCCTTGTCGATCGACATATTCTAATCAAGAGCATTATCCATTCACAGCCTTCGTTCCGTCCAAGCCGGATCTACCAACGTCGTTCATCATTCGTCGGAGCTGCTGATGCAGTGACGAGGAAAATGCATGTGGTTGGACTGTTAACCCGAAATTTAAAATCCTTCTGAGTGTCTTGTCATTTCTATTGACACTTGCTCATTAATAGTTCTCCTTTTGGGTCTCAGTCCACTACAAACTCAGCGACCTAATCCCCCAGGTTGGGGGTTGGAATGAGGTGGCTCCTTATTTCTGAAAACGGACTCCTTGTAGCCCAATGCCAAACCCGCTGCCTTGCGGTCAGGTTTGTGAACCAAAGGCTTTGGTTGAGAACCCTAATCGTTCTCCTGTCTAGGCCTCGGCAACCTGAGAGTATCCTGCCCACGCAATACTATGAATCATACGTCAAACAATTTCATGATGCTCTGGCCACCGCAGAGCATAATCAACGGTGCCCTCTCTGCTGCATCGAGCAAGGGGGATAGGGGTATGGATGCTACTGCTCAAGACTTCCCGTCTTCTTATTGCCCCTCTTGCGCTTTTTCTCTCTTACCGTCCCGTTCCAGCTTCACTTTTATCCTCTCTCAAGCGAAAATGTATTACGGCCCATTGGCACTTTGACTGCATATAGTTGTGCTGGCCATTGCTCACGTCCTAAGCGTGTAAGTTTAAACATGGACCTCTATATTGGAAAAGTGACTCCACGTTGCAATACCACAGTCATGAACACAAATATGCTCCTCCATAGAATAGCATGCGATGCTTCCGCATTTTTCGGGCGATGTGCCAAGACTATTCTCATGACGGGCCCCTACGTAGCTTTACTGAAGCGCAAGGTAATTACTTATGCCACTCTCCACACTCTCTTCCTCTTCATCCTTTTGTACTGCCTTCTGCGAGGCCTTTGCAATAACACCCTATCCATTTAAAATTGATCGCCCTAGATTACTACAGGATTCTCTGTGCATTACCCCACCCATTCTCCGTTCCTCTCTAATCCCGATAGAGTTAGTGCATCTTACGGTAAGGGATTTGTTACCGAAAACTCTAGAACTAATGCAACTACAAGAGTAAACACCTGGTGGAATGATGTACAGTGCCAGGACCTTTTACGACTGATGATAGTTAATATCCGTCCTTTGATGAATAAGTTTCAGTTACTCCACTATTTCATGTGCTTGAATAAACCAGATTCAATTTTACCCACGGAAACCTGGTGTCATGACTCTATGTCCAGCCAACAACTTTCCATCGATGGTTATAGACTTTTTAGAGGTGATCAAAAGCAAGGCAGAGTAGATGGTTGCATTATTTACTACTTTCGAAACCTCCTTGTCTCTGAATTCACATTTCCACTTAGATGTCCCACCATTGTTTCTGCTTGGTTACCCTTGTCCCTCGGTACTGAGCGAACAGTTGTAGGTTGTATATACCGCTAAACTGGGGTCAGCCTCAGTGATGAGAACCAGTTAGTTGACATCTTTAATTACATGTTAGAGCTTAGTTCTGCTAATAAAGTTGTTGGTGGAGATTTCAACCTACCCGACATCTGTTGATCCAACTTAACAACAAACGCGAAACATGTTGTGTTCGTAACCCCAGTCATCACTGGTGGTTGGGAGCAACCTGTTCTCGTGGCTTCCAGAGACAAAACATACTAGACCCACCTTTTATCTCAATCAGATCCTCGATAACCACTGATGTAACAGACGGTCTCCTTGGATGTAATCACAAAATAGTTAGTTGTAAAATAATAGTTCAGTCGTCATAAGTGTGGCCAGTGTTTGTTCTACACCCGAGAAATGTCAGTTGGAGAGCTTTCTCGGTTCTGAGTAGGGTCCAAAATTGGGTCCATTTCTTATGTCATCTGCTATGCAGGGAGCCTTTGACATCTTTGATTACAATGTGAATATGTGCTTAAGTATGCTTGTCTCCAACGATACGAGAAGAAATTTTCCTAAGTAAGTTATCAACACAGTTGTTAAGCAGAAAATACGAGCGCTAACTCAAACATATAAGCGAACTCAGAAGTTCAGCGCATTGTTGAGAATTCAACGCCTAGTAGTTGAGGAGTATATGAAAATACACACCCGTCTCATGCTGGAAGAACAATCACCTATAAATAGTAGTAATATAAGTCAAAAGTTGACTGCATTATTCCGAAAAAGACGAGACTCCAAAACTCACCTACCCTACTACATCGTCACACTTGAAGGCGAATGTATTGCTTCACCGATTGCTATAGCAGAAGCCATTAACTCATATTTTGCGGAATACTCTAACCCTAAGGAGGAAGCGCTGAAACTATCAACTTCGATAAACTTTCCAGGCAATTCTCGACGATCGAACTTAGAGACGCCACGATTAAGCTCATGATGGCCAATTTACGATCATCGAAAATACCCGAACACAATGGTATCATATCTACCTTAGTCAAATACGGTAGAGATGATAACCCCTCCAAATACTAAATATTTTCTCTTTGTCCCTCCATTCTGGGTAACGCCCCGAACATTTCTAGCAAGTAACCTTAAGCGGGAGCCAGAAGAGCAATTCCAAAAGTCAGATCGGGTTGCAGGGAAACTTTCGTTTGTACAACAAAAGATCCCCTATTGCCCAGGTATAAAAAACAGCACCGTTGACGCTGTAGCTATGGAACGCAGAAAGCACATCACACAAGGCAGTCGCGCGCTGCAAACAAAATGAGCGCCAGGCAAAATGGCGGTGCTCAACTCAACCCATCGAACGCAGCAACCAGCGCAACATTCCGCACCGGTCGCATAAGTCTGTATTGAAATAGTCCTGATGTTTAGAATTTCACATCAGGAAACAAGGGTATATCCCGACTGTTAAATAGCCCTTCCTTAGAAGGGACTGTGTAAGCTGTCGCTGATCTACGTGAGGACTGCCGTCGCGAGCCAGCCTTCTGCAAGACCGGGTAGTTAAACCTGGTGCTGCTGCTGGGGGAGAACCATGCAATCGGACCCCAGCAGATTCCCACGCGTGTTCTCCCTGCGGTGTCGAAATGGATAAAAACTGTTTGCAGGGGACCGTCAGTAAAGTTCACGTAGATGGTTCAGCTGGAAGTTCGCGCTGCTTCCAATTGAGATGTGGGGATCCAGCAAAGTAAAATGAAAAAGAGCAGCGTAAATGCATAGCAATACACAAAAGCGTGCGAAGCGAAAAATGTGCGAAGCTGTTCTGGGGGTTTTCAAAAGGCGTTGCACTTTTTTGGTAGTTTTAAACGTTTTGGTGTTTTTTGAAGGTTTTGGAAAACGTTTGGTAAGAGCAAGCAAATGGGAGTGGCAAGTTCTGTGTAAAGTAGCAAACGCTAATAAAGTCTGTAAACGAACTAGAGGCTTGAGTTTCTCAGCGCATCGATTGATAGTAGGGCGAGTAGGAGTGCTGTCGGTTGAGGTTTTAAGTTCCTCTGGAGCGGAGTGACTGCTCTGGGATTGTGGCGCTGGCCAAGATGGCGCAGGCTGTGAAAGTGCTTGTTGAACCGATTAATATTATTATTATTTATTGCGCTGAAGCTTGTCTAGGTAGGGATCAGCTTGTTGAGCAGCAGCCATGGCGGATAGTTCGATGTTGATGTCAGGTGATGAGGTGATCTGATGGATGCAACGGCATTAAGAGCACCTGAGACATGTCGTACGTCTGTCGCAAACTGAGAAACGTAGTCTAGCTGTTTAGTTTCCTGTGGAGAATACTTGTCGGTCGCGCCATTAATTGCGTAGATCAAAGATTCGGGGTCAGTGAAGACGGTAAGGTGTCGACCTATGATATAGTACAATGAACAATGATATATTACAGGTAAAAAAGCAATTGCTTTACAAGTCCCGTAGGATGGTTGAAGTGAAAGTAAACATCAGTGTAAATCGTCAGTTTAAGCTTCTAGTGAATTCAAGTGCCCCTTATTCATAGAAACGCTGTAGAATATGTACTGAATTGTTACTGTAGAGTAATATGGGAAGTAATATGGGTAAGACAGGTCTGAAGAACAAGAGAAACGACCAACGCTTACTCGTGCGCCGCTTTCTTGGACTGGGGTAAATTGATGAATGCAGTTGTAATATATCCGATACTATATTCCACAACAGCAGTGTGTAAATAGTGAAGCACAAAAGCTGAGAATGAGCACCGTTTTTTTCGTGTTTGTTCAACGTGGACATCTCTGATTATATAGCGTAATGTAGGTGGATAAGCGAATCATCCAGACGTCTTTTGAATAGCGATAGCGTGGGGGAAGAAACAACATATGTGGGAAGAGCGTTCCAGTGTTGGCACACACGAAGGGAAAAGAAATTCCGGCGGCATTCCAACCGGCTGTATTGTGTGGCCAGCTTTAGATGGTGTCCTCTGAGTGTTGTATTGCTATTCAGCTTTAGTAGGTGACGACAACAATGGTTTGGATTCCTCAGGATCATATAAGTCATTATCAAGTCGCCACGCAGGCGTCGATATTGTCCACTGTAGACCCCGAGGACTTTCAACCTCAATCGGTAAGGGAGATGAAACAAGCCCTTTACGTTCTTGGTCGCCCTTCGTTGTGGCAGTTCAAGAGCGGTAAGATCTTGCTCTTGCCATGGCTGCCAGGCGTGGATGACGTATTCAGAATGAGGCCGAATGTAGGCGTTCAGCATCTGGAAAAAGATGGAAGGATCGAAGTGCCCGAATGCCCTCCGCAAAAGGCCAAGGTTTTGGTTAGCTTTTTTGGAGGCTTTCTCGGCCTGACGGGAACAGCCCAGATCTTCCTGCACTACCACTCCTAGATCGCATTCCGTTGTTGTGCGCTGCAATATTTGATCTCCCAGTCTGTATTCACAAGTGGCTTTATGGCGTATGCTCAGCACCTTGAACTTTGTAGCATTGAACTGAAGCAGGTTCTGCGTCGACCATTCGTAGACCCTGTCCAGATCATCCTGAAGTGCTGCACTGTCGCTGGTTGTTCTAATGGCTCGCCATATCTTGAGATCATCAGCGAAGAGTAAGGAGTTGGAGTTGATTACTGTCACGTGATCGTTTATGTAAGTCAGCAATAGTCGTGGACCAAGTACTGAGCCCTGGGGCACTCCGCACTTAACGTCGATTGGGTCAGAGATGACGCCGCGAACTCTTACATCCAGATGTCGTTGAAGCAAGAAGTTAGCTATCCAACCGAGGATTGGGTCACCAATTCCACAACACTGCAGCTTATGAAGGAGGATACGGTGGTTCAGACGGTCGAAAGCCTTTGAGAAATCCAGATATACTGCGTCAATACCTACCCCGCTGTCAACGGTCCCAGTCCAACTAGATCTGGCAAGCAGCAAGTTTGAAGTGCAAGATCGGTTCTTGCGAAACCCATGTTGCTCTTATGCTATGATATTTCGCTCTTCCAAGAAGTTCATCAGAGTTTCGGCGACAATCGCTTCCATGATTTTGGAGAGCACCGGGAGTAGTTATCGGGCGGTGGTTGGCCGGATCTGTACGACTTCCCCCCTTATGGATGGGAGTGACGATGCCTTGCTTCCACATTGTTGGCACGCGCATCTCATCGAGGCATCGTTGGAAGAACTTGCAGAGTGGGTCTGCCAGGTTTACTGCAGCCAATTTCAACGCTTTTGGAAGAATATTATCAACACCGGGAGAGGTATGCTCGTGTTTAATACCTAGATAGATAGCTGGTAATTTTCTTTCGAATGTGCTGTAACGCGATTCGGCAGCTTGCAAACATTTCGAGAAGAAACTTAGTGGTATCCATTGATGGTCAATAAGTTGTTGGAGAACTGCACCAACGGCGGTGCTTGATGCGTCAGTCGTAATATAACGTAGCGCGATTGAGTCTGTGTGGGCAAGTAACACTATGTTAGAGATAGCATCTTTGAGCTTCTCGAAAACCAGTTTGGCCTCGTCTGGGAAGAGAAAAGAGCGTTGATTGCCGCGGAGCAAGTCGGTCATTGGTTGCATAATGCTCGCGCGTTGTGGGATAAAACGTCGGTAGTGGTTGATCAGACTAAAGAATCTGCGGAGCTGTTTGAAGGAACTAGGAGTTGGATAGTCTTTCAGTGCCTGGATTTTGTATGGCAAATCTCCAATGTCAGAGCAGGATATTCTGTGGCCAAGAAAGTCGATGGAGCTCTGGCCAAGCTCGCATTTATCGGGGTTGACAGTAACCCCAAGTTGCGTCAAACGTTGAAAGAGAACGTCTAGATGATAAAGATGTTCATCGTCAGAAGAGCTGGCGATGACAATTATATCTAGATAAGGATAAACGCCTTCGAGTCCTCGCGTTACCTCATGAATGAAGCGCCGAAAAATTTGAGCAGTGTTACTGAGGCCAAACGGCAGTCGGTATTACTCGAATAAGCTGAAGGGTGTGATGACCGCTGTTTTAGGAATGTCATCTAGCGCCATCGGTATCTGATGATAGGCGCGAACTAGGTCGACTTTGCTAAAGATTGACTTACCAGTTTGAGCTGAGGTTAAGTCGTGCATGTAAGAAATGGGGTATTTATCCGGGACGGTAATTTTGTTAAGTGCCCATTCAACGGATTTCTTGAGTACCATGTGTAATGGTGATGTCCACGGACTTTTGGAAAGGCGTAGTATTCCCAGTTCCGCTTTAGCCACGTTGAGCTTGTCCGGGGTTAGTCTGTGATGGCGGGCCGAAACAGATGGACTCTTAGTGCAGATGTGCTGCGTGACGTTTGACGTCACGAGAGCCAAGTCGTTCTGAATGCGAACTAGTTTACGATGCTTGTTGAAGAGGTATGTGAGAGGCTGTGGAGCTTGAGGCAGAACACGAATAGGAGTATTAGTGGCCACATTGGCACTGGTCCAGATAACACTAAGATATGTCCGAGAGTCGATAAGCTTCTTCATTTTGGCGTCGACAATAAGGTCGTGCTGCTGTATAAAGTCTATGCCTATGATAGCGAAAGGCACAGCTGCTACCACGAAAGGACAGTGAAAGGTTCTCCGGAGGCCTAAGTTGAGCGTTAGCAGCTTTTCGCCGAAGCTTACGATTGGTGTGTCATTAACGGCACGCGGCTTGGTCGTCGAGGGTGAGACCACCTCATCTGAGCTAGGGGGTATAACGCCCACTTCGGCTCCGGTGTCGACTAGGAACTAGGTACCGGAAGTTAGATCCCTAACACGGATGAGGTGGCTTTGGTTTCGGCCGTTCGCGTTTATTGACATTACAGGCCGGTCGAGAAGCTTTCCTGCTTCTCGACGAAGGTGCATGGCTTGACGCACTTACGTGCCGCGGCACCAGAGCGTTGATGGTATCAACAGAAAGCCTGTTTGTTGCTGGACTTGGGGTGTTTGAGGGAGAGTTTGTTCTGCTGTAGCGACGACGGTTGATGGTGAACTGTTGGAATTGGCGGCTAATTATAGCAACCTGTGTTTGCAAGGCTTCAACGCGACGGCGTTGACCTCGCTGGCGTCGGCTTGTGGCTGTGGTCGTTCGATTACCCAGTCTGCTAAGTCAGCTCGTTGGGTGAGCGATATGGAGCTCATGCTAGTGAGAATTGCTTGCGTGCTTTCCGGTAGCCGCTGCAGCCATAGTTCACGGAGTACTTGCTCGTCCATTGTTGATGAACCGAGGAGCTGTTGCATCTCTCGAAGCAGAGTTGAGTGCAGTTTGTCGCCCAACTGCAGATCCGTAAAAGCTAATTCCGGCAAACTTTCTCAGAGGGCATGACACGCTTAATCGTGGCATACTAGAGCAAAATAGCGGATTTCGGTCTACTAAATAATGACGTCTCGAAATTGCATTGATATTTCCTTGTGGAGAAAGTGTAGCGAGAACGACAAGATAGGGGGGGTAGACGTTTATTGCACACCGAAATGGGCACATGAGGGTCTCGCGCGCGCCATTGAATATCGACTAGATTTCCGTCCCACTACGCAACACAGGTACGGATGTTAGAGACGAGCCAGTCCTATCGCCTCGGGAGCTCTGACTTGGAAGATCCGTCTTCCTGTTTTCGCCTCGATCTCCGCTTCTCTGCACCCGATTTGGATCGGCCAGGAGTCGTTCGAGAGCTCTCGACTTGCTTGTTCTGGGCTGTGTCAATCGGCTCGGCCTCGGTCCTGTGGGCTGCGCTAGCGGCGTATATGTCTGATTTATTGCACTGTCCACATATTCCAGCTCCGTAGTTCCGGGCCCAGGCACGTCGCTAGCCGTCTTTCGCGATCCGATCTCAGCTAGCTCCGAAGAGCTCCCCAGAGCCATTCTTGGAAGCGGCCCTCCTCGAGGACCTTTCTTCCTCCCGTACCATGGTCGCAGGAGAGCAGCATTCACCCAACGTTTCATTCCTCCGCAGTCGATTAAGAAGTTGCCTGCTTTCTGGTCGATATTGGTGTAGGGGCCTTTCCAGCGTTCCCTGAACTTGCTTGCGCCCGGCCCGTCATGATCCGGCCGATCGTTGTTTCTTAACTTGACTCGTTCTTTAATCCTGAATTGCCTCCACTTGTGAGCTTCATGCCTGGCGTCGTAATTTCGCTTATTCCGCGCTTGTCGGGCTTTGGTTTCGCTTCTAGCTTTCCATCGCAGTCGCTCTTGATGCTCAGCTGGATGTTTCCACTCACCCTGTTTCGGTAGGCAAGTATCGAGCGCAATCCGTGGTTCTCTGCCGAACAGTAATTCGCATGGCGAGACCTTGGTGGTTGATTGCATGCTGGTCCGATACGCGAACAGAACCTGAGGCAAAGCATCTTCCCATGCCAACTTCGTGCAGTTCATCCACGTCTTCAATGTCTGGTTGAACCGCTCGGTCATGCCGTTGGTTTGTGGGTGGTACGGTGAAGTTCGCCGTCTCTGGATGCCCCACTTGTCCAACACTGCCTTAAACGCTTTTGACTCGAAGCAGGGCCCTTGGTCCGTGATGATACACTGTGGGATCCCATACCTTGCAGGCACATTGAATTCGAATACTTGCGGCACTGTCTCGCCTGTTTGGTCCTTGATTGGTATGGCTTCCACCCATCGAGTGAAGTGGTCAATCATCACTAGAATGTATCTGTTTCCTGTTCGACTCACTGGTAAGGGCCCAAAGACATCCAGTCCCCAACAATGAAGTGGCTCACCAACCTCCATCGATCGCATCGGCGGTCTCGGGGACTCCATCTCCCGACTCGTTTGGCAGTTTGGGCACTCCCTAATGTATGCCGCGACATCCTTCCTCATGGTTGGCCAAAACACTCGCCTCCGCAGCAATTCAAAGACCCGCTCGAATCCCATATGCCCGCCATCATGAGTTATACGCATCACACGTTCTTGCTGATTTGGTGGAACAAAAGGCACTTTCCGTCCGTCTATCGCCACCACCACGTTATCGTTTTCGACCTTCAGCCTGTCCCAGACCTTGAGGAGTTCCTTCACCTCTTCCGATGTGGCCTCCGGTTTGGTGCCAGCCTGTAAGTGAGAGCACAACACCTTCCCGAATTCATCTGTCCTTTGATCTCCCAGCAGGTTCCTCTCCCCCATCGCGATCGCTCGCACCGGTATGGCATTGTCTGGCATGATGTCGTCCAAACACGGGCGTGACAACATATCTGGCAATACATTTTGCGTTCCATCCACGTGCTCAATGGTGAAGTTGAATTCCTGCAATCGGTAGGCTCATCGCGCAAGCCGTCCCCGCGGGTCTTTCGCCGTCATCAACCACGAGAGCGGTTTGTGGTCAGTGACGACCCGGAATTCATTCGCCAGTAAGTAATTTCTCCACTTCGCTAACGCCCACACGATGGCCAAGCATTCTTTCTCCGTGGTTGAATACTTCTGTTCCGCCCCCGTCAGCACTCTGCTCGCGTACTCCACCACCCCAGCCGGTTGAGACAAAACCGCACCGATTGCCACGTTGCTTGCGTCGACAGCCACAGCGAACCTCTCACCAGGATTGGGTAGCCGTAGACATGTCGGGGCTTCTGCTACGCACGCCATTAGATGGTCAAAGGCCTGATCCGCTTCAGCTGTCCACACGAACGGCACGTCCTTGCGAAGCAGCTTTAACAACGGGCTGACCTTCTCTGCGAACTGGGGCACAAACTTTGAATCATATGCCATCACTCCCAAGAACGAACGGAGCTGACGCTTGGATTTTTGTTTTGCGAAGCACTTGATCGTCTCGCGTTTCTCCGGAAGTGGATGGACTTGACCATTGCCCACGATGTGACCCAAGCATACAATCGACTTTTGGGCAATCTGCGACGTTTTACGACTGAGTTTCAGACCAGCTTCATCTAGCCTCTGCAGTACTGCTCCAAGTCTGGTCACATGTTCCTGTTCCGTCTCAGAGAAGACGATGATGTCATCACCGTACACAACCACGCCTTGCAGGTTCTCGAGGACCATCAGCAACAAACGCCTGAATGTAGCCGGGGCGTTGCACAACCCAAACGGCATTCTCAAAAACTCATACTGCTGGCCATTGGCACCGAAAGCCGTCTTATGGCGATCTTCTTCTGCGATCGGCAGTTGCCAATATCCCGAGCGGAGATCAACCAGAGATATCTGCTTGGCACTGTGAAGGCTTGAGAAAATTTCTTCCATCTGAGGCATCGGGAATGCATCCTTCACAGTCACCCTGTTTAGTTCTCTGAAATCGATGCAAAATCGATAGGTTCCGTCGGCCTTCTTCGTCAATAGCACGGGTAATGAATACGGGCTGTGCGTTCGCCTGATGATTCCTTTCGATTCCATCTCGGTCACCTGCTTCTGTATCTCAACCAAGGTGTTCTGTGGAATTCGTCTGAAGCTTGGCTTGCATTGTCCTCCTGGGATCAACGGTATTCGGTGTCCAAACCAATTGCAAAATCCGTAATTATCTTCCGCGTCTGTGAAAAAGTGGGCACACCTGCTCAGTACGTTGCGTATTGCACGGTTCTGACAATCAGGCACGGCTTTGAGGGCACCAACCCGGTCGGTTCTCCCCTTGTCTATCTCGATCGTATCGTTAGCCACGATCACCACATCGTGTTTCAGGTCAATTGTGACACCGAGCCGTTTCAGGATGTCGGTTCCGATGATGGTTTCGGTCGTCTCCTCCACGATGAACATGTCATGGCTGATGAGCGTTTCTCCTATCCTGATTCGTAACCGCTGCGTGCCCGTCACTTTCAAAGAATGCCCGCCGACCGTCTGCATCGTGATTGAAGATGGGTTTACTGGAACCCCATTGAACCTCTTCGTAATTGACACTGCCGCTCCTGTGTCTACTATGGCTCGGACAGACACACCTTCTATAGTTACCTGGAGGACTGGTACTCGCCACCGATTCGGCATGGATAGAGAGAAACAATGGGGCACATTGACGTTGGTGCAGTATCTCGCCACATGACCATTCTGGTTGCATCGGAAACAGCGGCGACCGTTCCGGATTACCCGTACATTGCGTTGTGAAGTGGTGCTTGAAGACTCTATCGACAAAAGCTGCTCCACCTCTATTGAGACCTCGGTTCACTTGACGTGGACCTCGGTCTTTCCGACCACAAAGATCTTAAGTAAAATGGAAATATTATAGTGTTGCTCATCCCAACTCTAGCACCCCAAGACTGCGGTTCCGTCCTGGTTGGGACTCATCAGTTGGAGATGGCCTGAGTTGTGGTCTGAAAGACCGAGGTCCACGTCAAGTGAACCGAGGTCTCATTAGAGGTTGCTTGTAGCAACCCAACCACCAGCGGATTCTCCAAGTCCAACTTAAGCTCGTTCCACTTATATTTTATATTTCCCGTTGTACTTCTGCCTACGGTAGCAACCTTGTGGTATACATTTTCAATCCATGTAATCCGTAGACCATAAGGTAGTATCTCCCGTTAGTGTTGTACCTCTCACTTGCTTAACTTTTCGGGACATGGATCCCATCTTGTGTTTCGCACATCTTGAGGCAAAAGTTCATAACAACGGAATTACTACAGACTATGCTAAGTACAGCAAGCTCATGTCCTATTGTAGAGGGGCCGCTTCCAAGAATGCCTCGGGGGAGCTCTTCGGAGCGAGCTGAGAGCGGATCGAGAGGGACGGCTAGCGACGAGCCTGGGCCCGGAACTACGGAGCGGGAATATGTGGACAGCGCAATAAATCAGACATATACGCCGCTAGCGCAGCCCACAGGACCGAGGCCGAGCCGATTGACACAGCCCAGAACAAGCAAGTCGAGAGCTCTCGAACGACTCCTGACCGATCCAAATCGGGTACAGAGAAGTGGAGATCGAGGCGAAAACAGGAAGGCGGGACTTCCAAGTCAGAACTCCCGAGGCGAAAGGACTGGCTCGTCTCTAACATCCGTACCTGTGTTGCGTGGTGGGACGGAAATCTAGTCGATATTCGATGGCGCGCGTGAGACCCTCATGTGCCCATTTCGGTGTGCAATAAACGTCTACCCCCCCCCTATCTTGTCGTTCTCGCTACACTGGTGCCGTGACCAATCGCGATGGAGTTGACCCGGTTGGAGCAATTTGCGGCCGGTGACGTGGAGGCGTGGCTCGATGAGTTCGACAGAATTGCGGCTTGCGCATTGCACTACGGTGAACCCCGGTTACTTCGGGTAACACTGAACACGATGGATGAGACAGATGCCGGTCTGCTGTCTGCGAATTGACTCCGCAAAGCCTCAAGTGGAGTGCGCATACTACCAAAAATGCCGTGGAAAGAACTTGCAGCAGATGTAACTAACAGATAGGAGAACAGAAATAGTAAAGCTAAGAAAACTGTAATTGTTCACGGTGTTCCTGAGCTTCCTGATTTCTCTTCCGACGATGCTCAGGTACACGATCGGGAGCAATGGCACTACATCTGTGAGGCACATTCTCTCGAAAATGTCGTGGCCACCTTGTTGACAAGGATCCCCTTATCGCCGAACTAAAAGGGATGCGGTCCCAGGCTGTTGAAACTGGTGTTGCAAGCAGAACTAACGGCACAAACGCTTCTAAAGAACTGGACTAAATCCCGTAGCAGGTTGCCAACAGAAATTCGTCTGAAAGCAGCAGGAACACCACCACCTTCTAATGACAACTCAGTGGAGGCGCAGCTTTCAATGAAAACACCAACTGTAGGACCTGGCTCGGTGACGGTTTCAACAGTAAGCATAACATCTGCAGAGACACAGCAGAGCCCGAGTAAACACCGGGATCTGGGGCATCTGATACATGAATATATACCGAATTCGTCTCGAGAGTCTGCAACCCATCCAAAAAACGATTAGCCACCGACCTTTCATCATTCGGCGTATACTCACTTGCTTCATCCATCACATCCAACACACTTTAGTCTCCGAGAAACTATCATGCATGTACACAAATGCCCAAGATCTACTTAGCAAATTAGCTAAATTAAGGCTTCGACACGCGTCAGCAGCTTGACGCGTCACCGTTATCACGGAAACGGGGTTGCGACATGAGATAATGGATGCCGAAATCGCGTTAACAAATATGTCTGTTGTCCGGAATGATCGAGCCAGCAAAGGTGGTGGGGTAGCCCCCTACTTTCGTAACAACCTGCAGTGCGAACCCATACACCATTCGGAAATCGATGTACCTGACTCCGTTTGGTGCAGCTTCCGGCTGAGAGGGAACGAGCTTGGCCTAGTGTCTGTTGTTTACCGACCGCCATCTTCTACAACTGAGGTGGACTGCAACTTGGTGGCTGCATTGAGGCAAGTGATAAACAGGAAGTACAGTCACGTTCTAGTCGCTGCGATTTCAAATTACAAGCCCTAGAATCCCAGACCACACCAGGAGGGCAATTCAAAACGACCTACAAGACCTTGTCTTAGATTTTCCGCTTTATGGCCACGTCAATTCGCCCACCAGATTCAGGGCAAATAACAGGTCATTCATATTGGACTGAATATTCACCAATGAAGAATTGATGACCAAGTAACAATCGATACTCCTCTAGGCCGCAGTGAGCATGCGACTTTGCATTTCATGTACACTTGCTATGCTGCATATCTCGAGGACTGAACTCAAACAACGCGAACCGCAACCAGTTAGGATACCTTAACTCGACTCCTTGAAGCAAACGACGGGAGCTTCCTAACCGAGGATGCATCCGATATTGCCTTGGAACTTTTCATCAGTAAGCTTAACGCCCTGGTTAGTGGAGCATCAGAAAGCAAGACCATCAAATCGAGAAACCTGACGTTGTTTATACGGAGTAGGACACGCAAACGCATGGTGATGCGCAAGTCGGCGTGGTTTACCCACAGAACCGATCCGAGTACCTGGAGGGTATATGTTGTCCACCGTAACCACGGTATCCAATTAGTGCGAGAGGACAAAGTAACTTATTAACATGCTTCAGCCGAGTGATTAACTGCAAATCCTAGACTTCTGTACAAGCAGGGGAACACGGGAGGTGAAAAGTGGATCTCCCCCTCTCCAAACAGCGGATGGTCTAACTGGGACTGCTAAAGAAGCCTCAGATGTTCTACCACAACAATATGCACCACTGTTTCATTACATCCCGTGGTCTCCTGAATCTTTGGAAATTATGATGCTCACACATATAAATTTTACAGCAGATCCCGTGATGAGAAAGCTGCTATCCATGCATCTACACGCCTGTCCAGAAATTGATGACATCCGCCCAAAGACACTTGCTGTGGCGGTTACTATTTCGACCGAACATTTAGCGCGGCTGTTTCACCACTGCCTTGGCGACCGGCTTGTTCCTGCAATGTGGAAACACGGAATAATAACACCCATTTACAAAGAGGGTAATCGTTTTGACCCAGCTAAATATCTATCCGTGACTCTACTGCCAGTTCTTTCAAAAGTTATGGAGGCTATCGTTGCCGACGCACTCATGTCTTATCTGGACGGCTTTGGTTACATTGCTCAGCAGCAACATGGCTTCCGCCAGAATCGATCGTGCACAACCAATCTATTGTTAGCACGAGACAGCTGGACCGAAACTGTGGACGCTGGTGCAGGAGTTGATGTGGCTTACCTTGATTTCTCTAAGGCATTCGACTGGTTGAACCATCGTATCCTTCTCGCCAAACTTCAAGGATGTGGCATTGGGGACCAAATTCTCGAGTGGATCTGTAATATTCTCTCGCACAGGCGTTTGGACCTGAGAGTACATGAATCCATGTCAAACCCAATTCATGTCGAATGCGGAGTGTCACGAGGTTCGGTACTGGGCTTCGTCTATTCTTGGTCTTCATAAACGATCTAGTGAGTCACATTGAGTCAAACTGTTTACTCTACGCCGATGACATCAAAGTTTAGCGAGTGATCAGAGCTCCAAAAGACCGTATCCAACTTCGAATCGACTTTGACAAGATTGATGGGTGGTCGGTACAAATCGCCTTTTCTTCAATGTGGCTAAAGGTCGAGTGCTCCATTTAAGACACCCTATGGTTCACACATATAAGCTGGGGGGACCAGAGTCTGCAAAACTGTTCTCTCGAAAAGGATCTCGGTGTTGGTCCAGGCAGATCTCGGCTGCTCGGAGCAGTCCAAAAAAGCATCGAAGAAGTGTATCCAAGTCGTAGGGCCTTTACGGAGAGCTTTCGCGCAATTCGAACCGTCGATTTTCCGCCGAATACTTCCCGCTTATATACATCGACATATTGAATATGCAATTCAAGTATGGCACCCATGACTAAAGCGGGATCTCAAGGTCTTGGAGCTTCCACAACGTCGGGCGACCAAAAATATCAAGGGGCTGCGCCAATTATCATAAGAACAGCGCCTCAGAGTACTTGGCATTTTCAGTGGACGTTATCGCCGTTTGAGTGGTGATTTAATCATGGTTTACTAGATATTAGACAACACTCATCACCTCTGCCATCGCCTATTAAAGCTGTCACAATGGCCAACTTAGAGGTCATCATCTCAAATTGGCAGCACAATACAGTCGGTTGGAGTGTCGCAGAAACTTCTCCCTGCGTGTTTGTCGCACGTGGAATACCCTGTCAGAAGCTGTTATTTCAGTCGCCATGTTAGCCGTGTTCAAAGCACTTGTCGACTGTGCACTGCCCACACTGCACCACATCACGTAATCCAAACGACCCATACAAACAGCAGAAAAACAAAAGCAAACCAACCCATCTTCATTTTTGCCCGGAAACCACAGACGATAACCTTGGATAGTACATAAAACGGACGGGAATGTTGTAATCGACAACTTCGCAATTTGCAGTTGTTCGTCATTTCCTATTGCCATTTTGGCCTTTATTTAGCTCACCTCTAACTAATCGTCTGGCGGGACATGGCAAGCTTCGGCATTTTTTAACCGCAATATATCATTGATCATGGACCATTGATGTCATTCTCAACCGAGAAGTCCAGTGCCCTACTGTTTCGTTGTACAGTCGCACTTGGCACCCTGGTTCTGGGTGGGAAACCAATAACGTGCAACCTTGCAGTGAAAGACGTAGGTCTTCACTATCCTGGATCACTAAAATTTATGGAGCACACGGCAAATGTAGTTGCTAAAGCACTTTGAAGCATTGGACTACTTGACAGAACATTCACCATGCGCGATTATATAGCCACCTT
>OX104067.1:66078767-66170265 GCA_944474145.2 Dicrocoelium dendriticum | reverse complement strand
ATAGGTCTTCTGGAACGGAAAGTATGTGCTCGAAAACGCAGCATTTAGCAACCCTAGTCTTGGACACAATAACGATCTCGCTTAAGAGCTATCTATACATTTCCTGCTTTTCGTTGTTGATCTAGACCTGTAACATACCATTGCTACTTCTGTAGACCACACAGTTCTATAGATATTTGGATGGAGCTAACGTGTTTTCAACTGAGAACATGCACCTGTCCAACGCGCCCAAGTGCAAAGTTCCACACATCTACCATCAAAGCACTCACGACTACTGTTTAGGATTACAAATTGCTCAACGCGCTCCCAACAAGAGCAATCTCGGAGTGTTTATGCAAGATAACATTGCCTGATTAAGGCAGACTGACAGAGCGTCAGACAAAGCAACTCAGCACTTCAACCTCTTACGTAGGACGTTAGGAAAGTTCAACGCCTTGATCTTTTCGTAAATGTTTAGTGTGAACGCAAGACCACCATTAGAATACCGCTATCCAAGCGTGGTAGCCCTGCCAGAAACATGATCACACTGCGCTCGAGACTGCACAACATCTGGCGGTTAAGAACGTTAAGGGCTTGGCCCACCCTTCCTACAACTCAGACTGAATACCCCGAGAATGTATTGCGGACATTTTCACAGTCTATAGAGAATTCCCACGCTGGTGTATCAGATGCTGTGAAGCCCCATCCATGTGCCACCGTCTTCTGAAACCCAGTTAAAACACTCTTTTTTGAGCAATCAGTTTAACCTGGCCGCGTAGCACAACCGTCTGTAACGTCAACGTACTTTCATTCGAGTTTCATAGCCCTTGAGTTCTCTCCCAGCGCAAGGGATAACAGCCCCAACGTATCACCATGCAAAGACGACTTGGAGACAAAATGACACATTTACATTCGGGACATTGCCCATGATAATAAGATGACGGCGTTTCCACAGAAATAAATTTGAGCAATACTTGACTCCACTGTAACTTCAGTCCAGGCATAACTTCACCTGGGCTAGCACAAATCCATTGTTTAGTCCTGCAACGTACGCGTTATTTCATCGGACGTTATGTATTCATCTTCATATTTCCATTCGACAGGCTTAAAGCCATAGCTCTATTCCAATCATATTCGTTGTGCCCCGCTTCAGATATTTTCATAAGTTATTTGGATATGGAACTGGGCTCCCTCCCTTTTTTCACATGAACGGATATGCTGGTATGTTTTACGATGTTATGCAAGTTGCCCTTCCTTGAAGTCACATTCTGTCTGCTCTCATGCTCCGCCCAGATTTATGCTCCCAATGTTTACCGCACTCATTTGTGTAATTGAGTGCATTCCATCTCGTGGGGCTAACCTGTGCTGATCTCCATTTAACACCACTTCAAATTTTTGCACACTTCCCACAGAAACTTAAGCGTGCAGATTTTTAAACTCTGAGCCCCGTAGAAATATTTTGCCATCTCAAACGAAAGCCAAATCTGAGATTTAGAAAGCAAGTCATCAACCAAGGCTGTCGGCCACCAAGGAAAGGAAGCCAATTGAAGTTTATATGTCTTTAATGACTCGGTCATTTCTTATACCTCTGGGCGAGTTCTGACCAGACGACAAGCCGCTTCACTTGTCACGCAACGTTCAGGGACAAATAATGACATGCTGCGAAGGAGCTGACAAGCAGACCCTAACAATTTAGCATACAAGTGGACAGCAGGCAGTAGCGCTCACTGTCATTGATGTGTAAGTGCTCCGCCCTAGGCCTGAAATGCATAGACGGACAAATTTGTCGCTGGAATGGGTTGACATAACGAATAAAACGAGGCCACACCTATTGGCCCCAAGATGTACGGAACCCTGTGTGCTAACTTCTTGCCGGAACATTGGGCCAACAGGACTGCGCTGTTCCCATTGTCAGCCACCACTATCGTAAGTGTGCCAAATACAAATCAAGCTTGGTGAAGCTGTACAACTGCAGGTCAGGCTCTCTGTGGTTCTGTGCAGTAAGTATGGTTATCTTACTGGTCAAGATTAGTACATGGACCTTACCGTGGTGCGATGGTTTGCGTGCTCCAGAGATCCATTGAGCTATGCCGGGTGGTTCTTTTTTTACACCTTCAGAGCCACTCATACCAGATGGGTCAATGATTAGAGGCCAGACAAACTTGTAGCGCTTGTAGAGCTATTTATCTTTTATTGTACCTTCTATTCCTATTCGCAACAAATTATTGTGCATTGACCTTGTATACTTGTTTTGATTGATGAGTAACACACTTGTTGAAGTTCCGCGGGCCACCCGACATGTTCTCCCTGTGTTGCGGAATGCATGGCCTTGTCGATCGACATATTCTAAACCAAGAGCATTAGCCATTCACAGCCTTCGTTCCGTCCAAGCCGGATATACCAACGTCGTTCATCATTCGTCGGAGCTGCTGATGCAGTGACGAGGAAAATGCATGTGGTTGGGACTGTTAACCCGAAATTTAAAATCCTTCTGAGTGTCTTGTCATTTCTATTCATACTTGCTCATTAATAGTTCTCCTTTTGGGTCTCAGTCTACTACAAACTCATCGACCTGATCCTCTAGGTTGGGGGTTGGAATGAGGTGACTCCTTATTTCTGAAAACGGACTCCTTGTAGCCCAACGCCAAACCCGCTGCCTTGCGGTCAGGTTTTGTGAACCAAAGGCTTTGGTTGAGAACCCTAATCGCTCTCCTGTCTAGGCCTCGGCAACCTGAGAGTATCCGGACCACGCAATACTATGAATCATACGTCAAACAATTTCATGATGCTCTGGCCACCGCAGAGCATAATCAACGGTGCCCTCTCTGCTGCATCGAGCAAGGGGGATAGGGGTATGGATGCTACTGCTCAAGACTTCCCGTCTTCTTATTTCCCCCTCTTGCGCTTTTTCTCCCTTACCGTCCCGTTCCAGCTTCACTTTTATCCTCTCTCAAGCGAAAATGGTATTACGGCCCATTGGCACTTTGACTGCATATAGTTGTGCTGGCCATTGCTCACGCCCTAAGCGTGTAAGTTTAAACATGGACCTCTATATTGGAAAAGTGACTCCCCGTTGCAATACCACAGTCATGAACACAAATATGCTCCCCCACAGAATGGCATGCGATGCTTCCGCATTTTTCGGGCGATGTGCCAAGGCTATTCTCATGACAGGCCCCTACGTAGCTTTACTGAAGCGCAAGGTAATTACTTATGCCACTCTCCACACTCTCTTCCTCTTCCTCCTTTTGTACTGCCTTCTACGAGCCCTTTGCAATAACACCCTATCCTTTTAAACTTGATCGCCCTAGATTACTACAGGATTCTCTGTGCATTACCCCACCCATTCTCCGTTCCTCTCTAATCCCGATAGAGTTAGTGCATCTTACGGTAAGGGATTTGTTACCGAAAACTCTAGAACTAATGCAACTAAAGAGTAAACACTGGGTGGAATGATGTACAGTGCCAGGACTTTTACGACTGATGATAGTTAATATCCGTCCGTTGATGAATAAGTTTCAGTTACTCCACTATTTCATGTGCTTGAATAAACCAGATTCAATTTTACCCACGGAAACTGGTGTCATGACTCTATGTCCAGCCAACAGCTTTCCATCGATGGTTACAGACCTTTTAGAGGTGATCAAAAGCAAGGCAGAGTAGATGGTTGCATTATTTACTACTTTCGAAACCTCCTTGTCTCTGAATTCACATTTCCACTTAGATGTCCCACCATTGTTTCTGCTTGGTTACCCTTGTCCCTCGGTACTGAGCGAACAGTTGTAGGTTGTACATACCACCTACTTGGGGTCAGCCTCAATGATGAGAACCAGTTAGTTGACATCTTTAATTACATGTTAGAGCTTAGTTCTGTTAATAAAGTTGTTGGTGGAGATTTCAACCTACCCGACATCTGTTGATCCAACTTAACAACAAACGCGAAACATGTTGTGTTCGTAACCCCAGTCATCACTGGTGGTTGGGAGCAACATGTTCTCGTGGCTTCCAGAGACAAAACATACTAGACCCACCTTTTATCTCAATCAGATCCTCGATAACCACTGATGTAACAGGCGGTCTCCTTGGATGTAATCACAAAATAGTTAGTTGTAAAATAATAGTTTCAGTCGTTATAAGTGTGGCCAGTGTTTGTTCTACACCCGAGAAATGTCAGTTGGAGAGCTTTCTCGGTTCTGAGTAGGGTCCAAAATTGGCTCCATTTCTTATTTCATCTGCTATGCAGGGAGCCTTTGACATCTTTGATTACAATGTGAATATGTGCTTAAGTATGCTTGTCTCCAACGATACGAGAAGAAATTTTCCTAAGTAAGTTATCAACACAGTAGTTAAGCAGAAAATACGAATGCTAACTCAAACATATAAGTGAACTCATATGTTCAGCGCATTGTTGAGAATTAAACGCCTAATAGTTGAGGAGGATATGAAAATACACACCCGTCTCATGCAGGAAGAACAATCACCTATAAATAGTAGTAATACAACTCAAACGTTGACTGCAAACATTGCGAAAAAGACGAGACTCCAAAACTCACCTACCCTACTACATCATCACACTTAAAGGCGAATTTATTGCTTCACCGATTGCTACAGCAGAAGTCATTAACTCGTATTTTGCAAAATCCTCTAACATTAAGGAGGAAGCGCTGAAATTATCAACTTCGGATAAACTTTCCGGACAATTCTCAGTGATCGAACTTATAGACGCCACGATTAAGCTCACGGTTTCCAATCTACGACCATCACACAGACCCGAACGCAATGGTATCATATCAACTTTAGTCAACTACGGTAGAGATGATAACCCCTCCAAATACGAAATATTTTCTCTTTGTCCCCTCCATTCTGGGTAACGCCCTGAACATTTTTAGAAAGTAACCTTAAGCGGGAGCAAGAAGAGTGATTCCAAAAGTCAGATCAGGTTGCAGGGAAACTTTCGTTTGTACAACAAAAGATCCCCTATTGCCCAGGTATAAAAACAGCACCGTTGACGCTGTAGCTATGGAACGCAGAAAGCACAGCACACAAGGCAGTTGCGCGCTGCAAACAAAATGAGCGCCAAGCAAAATGGCGGTGCTCAAATCAACCCATCAAATGCAGCAACCAGCGCAACCTTCCGCCACCGGTCGCATAAGTCTATGATGAAATAGTCATGATGTTTAGAATTTCACATCAGGAAACAACGGTATATCCAGACTGTTAAATAACCCTTCCTTAGAAGGGACTGTGTAAGCTGTCGCTGATCTATGTGAGGACTGTCCGTCGCGAGCCAGCCTTCTGCAAGACCAGGTAGTTAAACCTGATGTAGCTGCTGGGGAGAACCATGCAATCGGACCCAGCAGATTCCCACGCGCGTTCTCCCTGCGGTGTCGAAAGGGATAAAAGCTGTTTGCAGGGGACCGTCAGTAAAGTCCACGTAGATGGTTCAGCTGGAAGTTCGCCGCCGCTTCCAGTTGAGATGTGGGGTCCAGCAAAGTAAAATGAAAAAGAGCAGCGTAAATGCATAGCAATACACAAAAGCGTGCGAAGCGAAAAATGTGCGAAGCTGTTCTGGGGTTTTCAAAAGGCGTTGCAATTTTTTGGTAGTTTTAAACGTTTTGGTCTTTTTGAAGGTTTTGGAAAACGTTTGGTAAGAGCAAGCAAATGGGAGTGGCAAGTCTGTGTAGAATAGCAAACGCTAATAAAGTCTGTAACGAACTTGGGGCTTGAGTTTCTCACCGCATCGATTGGTAGTAGGGCGAGTAGGAGTACTGTCGGTGAGGTTGTAAGTTCCTCTGGAGCGGAGTGACTGCTCTGGGGTTGTGGCGCTGGCCAAGATGGCGCAGGCTGTGAAAGTGCTTGTTGAACCGGTTAATATTATTATTATTTATTGCGCTGAAGCTTGTCTAGGTAGGGATCAGCTTGTTGAGCAGCAGCCATGGCGGCTAGTTCGATGTTGATGTCAGGTGATGAGGTGATCTGATGGATGCAACAGCATTAGGAGCACCTGAGACATGTCGTACGTTTGTCGCAAACTGAGAAACGTAGTCTAGCTGTTTAGTTTCCTGTGGAGAATACTTGTCGGTCACGCCATTAGTTGCGTAGATCAAAGGTTTGGGGTCAGTGAAGACGGTAAGGTGTTGACCTATGATATAGTACAATGAACAATGATATATTACAGGTAAAAAAGCAATTGCTTTACAACTCCCGTATGATGGTTGAAGTGAAAGTAAAAATCAGTGTAAATCGTCAGTCTAAGCTTCTAGTGAATTCAAGTGCCCCTTATTCATAGAAACGCTGTACAATATGTACTGAATTGTTACTGTAGAGTAGTATGGGAAGTAATATGGGTAAGGCAGGTCTGAAGAACAAGTGAAACGACCAAGGCTTACTCGTGCGCCGCTTTCTTGGACTGGGGTAAATTGATGAATGCAGTTGTAATATATCTGATACTATATTCCACAACAGCAGTGTGTAAATAGTGAAGCACAAAAGCTGAGAATGAGCACCGTTTTTTTCGTGTTTGTTCAACGTGGACATCTCTGATTATATAGCGTAATGTAGGTGGATAAGCGAATCATCCAGACGTCTTTTGAATAGCGATAGCTTGGGGGAAGAAACAACGTATGTGGGAAGAGCGTTCCAGTGTTGGCACACACGAAGGGAAAAGAAATTCCGGCGGCATTCCAACCGGCTGTATTGTGTGGCCAGCTTTAGATGGTGTCCTCTGAGTGTTATATTGCTATTCAGCTTTAGTAGTTGATGACAACAATGGTTTGGATTCCTCAGGATCATGTAAGTCATTATCAAGTCGCAACGCAGGCGTCGATATTGTCCACCGTAGACCCCGAGGGTTTTCAGCCCCAACCGGTAAGGGAGATGAAACAGGCCCTTTACGTTCTTGGTCGCCCTTCATTGTGGCAGTTCAAGAGCGGTAAGGTCTTGCTTCTGCCATGGCTGCCAAGCGTGGATGGCGTACTCAGAATGAGGCTGAATGTAGGCGTTCAGCATCTAGGAAAAGTTGGAAGGATCGAAGCTCCCGAATGCCCTCCGCAAAAGGCCAAGGTTTTGGTTAGCTTTTTTGGAGGCTTTCTCGGCCTGACGGGAACAGCCCAGATCTTCCTGCACTATCACGCCTAGATCGCATTCCGTTGTTGTGCGCTGCAATATTTGATCTCCCAGTCTGTATTCGCAAGTAGTTTTATGGCGTATGCTCAACACCTTGCACTTTGTAGCGTTGAACTGAAGCAGGTTTCTGAGTAGACCATTCGTAGACTCTGTCAAGATCGTCCTGAATTGCTGTATTGTTGCTGGTTGTTTTAATGGCTCACCATATCTTGAGATCATCAGCGAAGACTACGAAGTTGGAGGTAAGTACTATCGCGAGATCTCTTATGAAAATCAGGATAGTTGTGGACAAAGTACTGGACCCTGGGGCACTCCGCGCTTAACGCCCTTTGGGTCAGAGATGACGCCGCGAACTCTTACATTCAGATGTCGTTGAAGCAAGAAGTTAGCTATCCAACCGAGGATTTGGTCACCAATTCCACAACACTGCAGCTTTTGAAGGAGGATACGGTGGTTCAGACGATCGAAAGCCTTTGAGAAATCCAGATATACTGCGTCAACACCTACGCCGCTGTCAACGGTCTCAGTCCAACTAGATCTGGCAACCAGCAAGTTTGAAGTGCAAGATCGGTTCTTGCGAAACCCATGTTGCTCATTTGCTATGATTTTTCGTTCTTCCAAGAAGTTCATCAGAGTTTCGGCGACAATCGCTTCCATGATTTTGGAGAGCACCGGGAGTAGTGTTATCGGGCGGTAGTTGGCCGGATCTGTACGACTTCCCCCCTTATGGATGGGAGTGACGATGCCTTGCTTCCATATTGTTGGCACGCGCATCTCATCGAGGCATCGTTGGAAGAACTTGCAGAGTGGGTCTGCCAGGTTTACTGCAGCCAATTTCAACGCTTTTGGACGAGTATTATCAACACCGGGGGAGGTATGCTCGTGTTTGATACCTAGGTAGATAGCTGGTAATTTTCTTTCGAATGTGCTGTAACGCGATTCGGCAGCTTGCAAACATTTCGAGAAGAAACATAGTGCTATCCATTGATGGTCATTAAGTTGTTGGAGAACTGCACCAACGGCGGTGCTTGATGCGTCAGTCGTAATATAATTTGGCGCGATTGAGTCTGGGTGGGCAAGTAACACTATGTTAGAGATAGCATCTTTGAGCTTCTCGAAAATCAGTTTGGCCTCGTCTGGGAAGAGAAAAGAGCGTCGATTACCGCGGAGCAAGTCGGTCAGTGGTTGCATAATGCTCGCGCGTTGCGGGATAAAACGTCGGTAGTGGTTGATCAGACTAAAGAATCTGCGGAGCAGTTTGAAGGAACTAGGAGTTGGATAGTCTTTCAGTGCCTGAATTTTGTATGGCAAAGCTCCAATGCCAGAGCAGGATATTCTGTGGTCAAGAAAGTCGATGGAGCTCTGGCCAAGCTCGCATTTATCGGGCTTGACAGTAACCCCAAGTTGCGTCGAACGTTGAAAAAGAACGTCTAGGTGATAGACGTTCATCGTCAGAAGAGCTGGCGATGACAATTATATCTAGATAAGGATAAACGCCTTCGAGTCCTCGCGTTACCTCATGAATGAAACGCCGAAATGTTTGAGCAGTGTTACTAAGGTCAAACGGCAGTCGGTAGTACTCGAATAAGCTGAAGGGTGTGATGACCGCTGTTTTAGGAATGTCATTTAGCGCCATCGGTATCTGATGATAGGCGCGAACTAGGTCGACTTTGCTAAAGATTGACTTACCAGCTTGAGCTGAGGTTAAGTCGTGGATGTAAGAAATGGGGTATTTATCCTAGACGGTAATTTTGTTAAGTGCCCATTTAACGGATTTCTTGAGTACCATGTGTAGTGGTGATGTCCACGGACTTTTGGAAAGGCGTATTATTCCCAGTTCCGCTTTAGCCACGTTGAGCTTGTCCGGGGTTAGTCGGTGATGGTGGGCCGAAACAGATGGACTCTTAGTGCAGATGTGCTGCATGACGTTTGACGTCACGAGAGGCAAGTCGTTCTGAATGCGAACTAGTTTAGGATGCTTGTTGAAGAGGTATGTGAGAGGCTGTGGAGCTTGAGGCAGGACACGAATAGGACTATTAGTGGCCACGTTGGCACTGGTCCAGATAACACTAAGATATGTCCGAGAGTCGATAGGCTTCTTCATTTTGGCGTCGACAATAAGGTCGTGCTGCTGTATAAAGTCTATGCCTATGATAGCGAAAGGCACAGCTGCTACCACGAAAGGACAGTGAAAGGTTCTCCGGAGGCCTAAGTTGAGCGTTAGCAGCTTTTCGCCGAAGCTTACGATTGGTGTGCCATTAACGGCACGCAGCTTGGTCGTCGAGGGTGAGACCACCTCATCTGAGCTAGGGGGTATAACGCCCACTTCGACTCCGATGTCGACTAGGAACTAGGTACCGGAACTTAGATCCCTAACACGGATGAGGTGACTTTGGTTTCGGCCGGTCGCGTTTACTGACATTACAGGCCGGTCGAGAAGTTTTCCTGCTTCTCGACGAAGGTGCATGGCTTGACGCACTTACGTGCCGCGGCACCAGAGCGTTCATGGTATCAACAGAAAGCCTGTTTGTTGCTGGACTTGGGGTGTTTGAGGGCGATTTTGTTCTGCTTTAGCGACGACGGTTGATGGTGAACTGTTGGACTTGGCGGCTAATTATCGCAACCTGTGTTTGCAAGGCTTCAACGCGACGGCGTTGACCTCGCTGGCGTCGGCTTGTGGCTGTGGTCGTTCGATTACCCAGTCTGCTAAGTCAGCTCGTTGAGTGAGCGATATGGAGCTCATGCTAGTGAGAATTGCTTGCTTTCATGTATGTACACCAACGCCCAAGGGTTCCTCAGTAAAATTAACGAACTTCGACTACGTCAGGTTTCGAAAGCTTGGGACCTAATTTCTATTACCGCAACTTGATTGCATCAAGAGGTGACTGATGCTGAGGTTGAGATAGCCGGACTGTCACTCATCCGGAACGACCGCCCCAGCAGAGGAGGTGGGGTCCTACTCTACTACCGCAGCAATCTACAATGTACAATAGTTAAGGACCTGGAAACACACGTTACCGACTCACTCTGGTGCCGTCTCCGACTGAGACACAACGATACATGTCTCATAGCTATCATTTACCGCCCCCCAACGTCCACTCTGGAAATGGATACCCGCTTGATCCGTGACCTAAACAGAGTAACACGCACTAGGTACAGCCACACTCTCATCTCCGGGGACTTCGATCTACACAATCTGGAGGTTTCGGCATCGCCCAGTGAGCAGTTCAAAGCAGACTTGCAGGAACTGATCGCTAATATTCCTTTGTACAATCACGTCACCACGCCCACTAGATTCAGGACAGCAAACAAACCGTCCATATTGGACCTTGTGCTCACAAATGAAGAGCTCATGATTGACAAGTTATTGATGGATAGTCCGTTAGGTCTCAGTGACCACGTAGTAATAACTTTTGACTATGTGTGTTATGCAGAGTATCCATCTGAACACTCGGAACTAACTCATACAATCACACGCTACCACGTATTGAAAGAACTCGCCGACGCAGCTTCTTGGGAATTCTCAAACAAAAGTCCCCTTGACAACGTTTGGGCAGAGTTCGTTAATAAGCTCAGCGACATCGTCAACAAAGCATCAGAGACCAAACCCCGTCGTCCCGCGAAAATGCCTTCAATTATAAGGAGTAGGACTCGCAAATGCCTGGCGCTAAGGGATGCAGCATGGCGTGCCTACAAGATTAACCCCGACTCAGAGACTTGGGGAAATTTCCTGGCCCATCGAAACCATTGCACCGCACTTGTCCGTGAGGACAAAGTAACTTATCGACAGTGCCTAGCCAAAACGTTCATGGCAAACATCAAACTGCTATATAAATATGTCAATAAGCTTCGTAAAGTGAAGCATGGAATACCCCCACTATTCACGGCAGGCGGTAGAGTACAAAGCGCCGAAGAAGCAGCTAATGCCCTGCGGCTGCAGTACGTCCCAAATTTTGAACTCCCAACATCTACCTGTCCCATAATATCAAGCACATTACCGACACCTTTGTTTACAAATGTTATTTTCAACCCATCAATTGTGCTAAGGAAGTTACTCTCACTGCGTGAACATAGTTCTCCGGGAGCAGACAACATCCGCCCGAAGGCACTGAAGGCTATGGCCACCAAGCTAGCTGAACCACTGTCACAGTTCTTTCAGAGGTGCTTTGATGAACAACAAGTCCCCACTATGTGGAAGTGTGGCATTATAACCCCTATTTTTAAAGGCGGTAGCCGTTCCGATCCTGTTAACTATTGTCCAGTGACTCTCCTTCCTGTGCTCGCGAAGGTGATGGAAGCAGTCGTCGCTGAGGCTTTAATGGACTACCTGGAAAAATGCAACATCTTGGTACCGGAACAGCATGGCTTCCGTCAACACCGGTCATGCACCACCAACCTACTTATTGCACGAGGTAGTTGGACGGAAGTGGCCGATGATGGGGTCGGAGTCGATGTCATCTATCTGGACTTCTCCAAAGCTTTCGACCGCCTTGATCACCGCATCCTACTTCAAAGACTACAAAGTTACGGAATCGGAGATCCAGTACTTGGTTGGATTGGCAACTTCCTTTACCAACGAAAACTCCAAGTACGTGTTAGGGGATCACTTTCTAATCCAATTGAGGTGGAATGTGGTGTCCCACAAGGCTCAGTGCTGGGACCGCGTTTATTCCTGGTGTTTATCAACGATCTGGCAAGAGTCATCTCCTCAAACTTCCTGCTTTTCGCCGATGACGTCAAGATATGGCGGGCGATTAGTAACAAGACAGATCAGGATCTGCTCCAACATGACCTAGATTGCATTTACGAATGGTCAAGGAGGAACAAGCTTCAATTGAACATGGCTAAATGCAAAGTGATGCATCTGCGTCACCAGCCGGTGAGCGCTTACAAGATTGGAGACCACACCTTTGCGAAGGTTTCTCAGGAGCGTGACCTGGGTGTATTGGTACAGGAAGATCTCGGGTGTTCCAAACAAGCAGAGAAGGCGACGAGAACCGGAAATCAACACTTCGGTCTTCTTCGCAGAGCATTCGGTCGGTTTGAACCCTCAATCTTTCCCCAAATGCTTAACGCCTACGTGCGACCTCACGTGGAATATGCTATTCAGGTGTGGCAGCCGTGGCAGAAACAGGATCTCGTTGCTCTCGAGACTCCTCAACGACGGGCAACCAAGAATGTCAGGGGCCTCTTTCATCTGCCCTATCAGCTTAGACTGAAATCTCTAAGAATATACAGTAGTCGATATCGGCTTTTGCGGGGGGATCTCATAATGGTTTACCAGATTCTGAAGAACCCAAACCACATTTGCCGTCCGCTGCTGGAATTGAACCACAACACTAAACTAAGAGGTCACCCTCTGAAACTGACAATTCATTATAGCCGGCTTGAATGCCGTAGAAATTTCTTTTCTCTCCGCGTGTGTGAGCCTTGGAACGCCCTCCCTAATTATGTCGTCTCTGCTCCCAATCTGGCGATGTTTAAAAAACGTGTTGACGATGCATTGTCTCACTTACATTTCATTTTATGACTTGTTAGCCAGGGGCTACAAAACGCAATCAAACGGTTTCTTGCCAAACGTCTAACCAATGGATTTATGGATTTATACGTTTGATATGCGAACATCGCCGCTATTCCACATAAGTCTATGGTGAGTCCACCACAACGCTTTTCACTTTATTATGCAATTGATTTTCGCAATAATTTCCATCCCACGGGACTTGTTAAGCGATGCTTTTTTACCCGTAATAAACCATTGTTCATTGTCCATTATGTTTTCCGGTAGCCGCTGCAGCCATAGTTCACGGAGTACTCGCTCGTCCATTGTTGATGAACCGAGGAGCTGTTGCATCTCTCGAAGCAGAGTTGAGGGCAGTTTGTCGCCCAACTGCAGATCCCTGAAAAGCTTCTGCCGGCGAATTTTCTCAGAAGGCATGACACGCTTAATCGTGGCATTCTAGAGCCTCATAGCGGTTTTCGGTCTGCTAAATAATGACGTCTCGAACTTGCATTGATATTTCCTTGTGGAGATATGGCACGTGCTTGCTGTACTTAGCATAGTCTGTAGTAATTCTGTTGTTATAAACTTTTACCTCAAGATGTGCGAACCACAAGACGGGATCCATGTCCCGAAAAGTTAAGCCAGTGAGAGGTACAACAGTAACGGGAGATACTACGTTATGATCTACGGATTACATGAATTGAAAATGTATACCACAAGGTTGCTACCGTAGGCAAAAGTAAAACGGGAAATATAAAAAATAAGTGAAACGAGCTTAAGTTGGACTTGGAGAATCCGCTGGTGGTTGGGTTGCTACAAGCAACCTCTATTGAGACCGCGGTTTACTTGACGTGGAACTCGGTCTTTCCGACCACAACTCAGGCTATCTCCAACTGATGAGTCCCAACCAGGACGGAACCGCAGTCTTGGGGTGCCAGTGTTGGGATGAGCAACACTATAATGTTTCCATTTTACTTACGATCTTTGTGATCGGAAAGACCGAGGTCCACGTCAAGTGAACCGAGGTCTCAATAGAGGTTGCTTGTAGCAACCCAACCACCAGCGGATTCTCCAAGTCCAACTTTGCATTCGTTTTCGCTGGACCAAGCGTTGTTCGCGGATCTCAGTGGCATAGTGCTTATGACGTCAATCATGAGCCACTACGCTCTGAGTTCCAGCCCAACTCAGGCTATCTCCAACTGATGAGTCCCAACCAGGACGAAACCGCGGTCTTGGGGTGCCAGTGTTAGGATGAGCAACACTATAATGTTTCCATGGAACGAGCTTACCTGAAAAAATTCGAGATACCCAGTGTTCAGCTTGTTCCTAAGTCGGGGTCACATATTTAGCGAGTAGTCTTTGGCAGGAGCCACCCGAGCGATTCCAAAAGTCAGATCGGGTTGCAGGGAAACTTTCGTTTGTACAACAAAAGATCCCTTATTGCCCAGGTATAAAAACAGCACCGTTGACGCTGTAGCTATGGAACGCAGAAAGCACAGCACACAAGGTAGTCGCGCGCTGCAAACAAAATGAGCGCCAAGCAAAATGGCGGTGCTCAAATCAAACCATCGAATGCAGCAACCAGCGCAACATTCCGCACCGGTCGCATAAGTCTATAATGAAATAGTCATGATGTTTAGAATTTCACATAGTGAATCAGTGGCATCTCCAGAGCGCTACTCTTTGGAAGACGTCGACCGTTATGCTATGACATAGGGGCGTTTCAAGGCCTTATATCCAGAAATATCGCCCCGCCAACCACACTGTCCTTCTCTTACGTATATTATATAAAATATTTAAGAAACGTTTGGTTTCCGTCCTATTATCGTATATCTTCTCTTACCTTTACATCATGATTTTCTAAAGTCTCGCTTGTGTGTGTCCTGTCAACTTGACTTCCTTAACCATCTAACTGACACAATTGAATCAGGTCTTCAGTGCAATGTCTTATTTGACATGCAAAAGGCGTTTGACAGTTTCATGCAATAGGTTGCTGCATAACTTGAGTAGGTCCGGTTTAACAAATCTGTTTCTCTCTTGGCTCCAACCGTACCTAGTAGGATGATTGCAAGTTGTGGATTCAAATCGTAACATCTCTTTACCGCGTATTGTCACCATTGGATGGAGTGCAGCGCAGTGTTTTAGAATTGTTACTCTTCCTACCCAATATTAATGACCTGGTCTCTGTTATACAATTTGGCAAGCCTTATTTGTTTGCTGATGATCTAAGGGTTGTTTACACGTTCTCAAGTTCCCATCATACCGCTGAACCTGACATCAAAAGCGACTTGAAGGCCATTGACAGATGGGCTGACATGTGGCAGATGATGTTTGCAACATCGAAGTGTAGTATTCTGGCGCATGAATGCCAGGTAGAAGCAGAATTGTTCAGGCTTCATGACGAAATCATTCCTACTAGCCAATCTTTCCGCGACTTAGGTTTTAGATACTCTAGTTCGTTAAACTTTGGCGGACATACACATCATCTCGTGAACATAGCGAAGCGATCGGTCGGGCTCATATGCCACCATACAACCTTGAAAGAAACCAGAGTACTTGCTTTCAAAAGCAGTATCAGGTCTTCGTTTGCATTTTGCTGTGTTATCTTCAGTCGCCTGTAAAAGTACGAGTCGTGAGCCATTGAAAACTTTCAACGCGCCTTCACAATGCACCTGTTTGGTTTATCAACCGCTTTTTCGTACAAAGATGGGGGTTTAACGAGTTATGTTGAGCCGTTGTAGTCACGAAGATTGCATTTAAATCCGTGCTTCCCCCAGAAACTTGTGTGGCGGAAAGCATATGTTGGAACTTAGTGTCTGGATGCGTAGACACACTAACTGGTTGAATAAGTTGGAGTAGATATCTGGCGATATGTCACTATAAGTTGAGGCCGAAGAGTTGGGGTAATTTTGAGCAGGAAAGGAATTTGTTGGTAGTGTAGGACTAATTTCCGAATTTACGTTTGGATCATCCTGAGAAAGTGCAGAAAAAAGCTGTAGGCTTGATGGGGATGGATCACACTGGGTTTCTTCCCTATGTCTTCAAAAAAGACAGTTCATTTAGTCTACCAGGGCTATAATTAGGATTCATATTGCGGTAAGAGCTAGTGGGCATACACGGTTTGCCAGAATGGAGGATTCAGACATTTTCGGACGGACGGAAACAAAGGATTGTGCAAGTAAACTACTGCAGTAAACGTTTGATAAGTGAGGGACTTTGCGAACGGCGTTTAGCATGCTAACGAGCGTTTCCAATGTGGGCTGGTCGACAGAACTAAATCTAACTGGGGCTGAGTAGGCCTATATCCTTTTAGGCACCCTAATGACGTTTAGCATTTGAGATTTCACATTAGTTACTTTACCGAAAGTTGTAACGATGTTATGGAGATGAGTTGAGGCAGGTATTTTGAAAGCAAGCACACTGAAAGCTAATGATTTCTTAGGCCGTATGGGGTAGTTGATAAGTTTATGGGGCGATAGTGTTTCAGCTGGCCAAACAGCTAGAACTGGTGGTGTAGTTGTAAATTTGTGTGAGATAGAGTGGTTCTGAGTATTAGCCGAACCGGGTTTTTGGGAGATAAGATCAGTAGAATCCACGTTCAGAGAGGATGGAGTGCTGGATACCTGACTTAGTGGCTCGTTTGTTGGCGGCGTATCACTTGTAGTTGGTCTTTCGTCATCACGGAAAGCAATCACGTAGGGCACTGTGGTGGTCATGTCCAAATCGACAACCTGAGTGTTAATGCTCTGTAGCTGCCTTACGAAACTGTCCCCTGGATGCGATTTCACCGGTTTCTTAGCGACAGTGGCGCTTAGTTTTGAAAGTCGAAGGCTTTCGGATGTTCGCTGTACGCAGCGGCATCTGTTAAGAGTCTGGAGGGTTTACTATGTTGATGGACTGGTTATGCGTGACAACGTGGACAGGTAACCTTAAGGTAGGGGTGTAAGTTTGACAGTTGGAAAAGAGACTAGCAACTGTTGTAGGTGGGACCACACTTGAGGGTAGTGACTCGAGTCGTAGAGCAGGATCAAAATCTCCATGCAGGAGTCATCTTCGTAAAGGTGTTCTATCAGCGCCTACTCTCAGGGTTTTAAAGGTAGTGTTGGCACTATTTGATCACGTCTATTTATAACTTCACTGGCAGTTAAGGCACTATGAAATTTGAACAGGATTGGACACGGGTGGCGCTGGATTTTCTCTTTGAGTCTTATGCAACTGCACTTCGCGTCAACCATGTTACCAGCTTTAAGCAGAATATCCCGCAAGGCTGCAAGTGAAATATTATCCGGGACATTACAAACAACTGCATTGTTAGAACGATGCATCCTGCCGACTAGTTCTGCGGCGATCGAATCGATAAGTAATCCTGCGGTAACATATGCTCCATTTGGGACTCATCGTCTTTTTCATTAAGGCAGTTATAGACTCTAGTGCACGGAGAACAGACAGGGAGCTATCGATTGACAACATTTTGACTTTAAATTGGGTAAATTCGTCTTGGCTGTTTTGTAAGTTAATAGCCTGAGCTGGCAGGGCAGTTGGACACAGTATTACTTCTGTTGAATTATCAGGTCACGCTGCTTCAGAAGTTATCGGAGCTTTGTGAGTCTCAAGTCACTTTACGCCATGGTAATTTTCGCTGAATGGCAGAAGAATTAACACAACATGAGTCTTTAGTCTTCATTTGCTTAGCGGTTGCTTATAAGCAGGGAATTTTGCGACATGCGCCACCAGTGGGCCGCAAGCAATCAACATTTTATCATCGTAAATAGCGTCACCACAACGCCAAGTCTAGAAACTCTCCCTAGACAGTAAGCAGCACAGCCTCTCTAGCTCATCATCCCGTCGCACGAAACGTAACTATTCAGGCTTTCGTTTTCACCACTCGCGTTTTGGTAACAAAGCACGTAAGTGTGAGCAACCATGCAGTCCCTCCGCCGCCAAGCAGGGAAACTTTCAGGCCGGCCCGTAATGGCGATTAACGGTGTCGGCAAAGCCCAAAGTCCTATTCACCCACATTAGGGATTATGATTCCAAGACCCAGTACTTAGTTGATACCGGGGTGGAAGTCAGCGTCATTCCCCCTATGCCAGGTGAGCCTACCACTTCTTTGTCGCCAAGCCGAAGTGCCGCCAGTGGCACGACAATAGCCACCTACGGTCATCGGTCGCTTAGCCTGGACCTAGGTCTTAGGCGCACGTTCGGCTGGGTATTCACCGTCGCTGCAGTCCCATTTGCAATCACCGGCATTGACTTTCTCAGGCATTTCGACCTCTTGGTCAAATGCGAAACGCAGATGATAGTCGACACTGCAACGAAACTCAATGTGCGTGGCATCACCGCCGATATCGCATCTATCACCCCGGTCTATGCCTATCCCCAAACCTCGCCAGACTACGCCAACCTCTTTTCCCAGTATTCCAAGCTCGCGTAGCCAATGAACGCAACTTTGCCCGTGGCATCCCTAGTCACGCACCACATGCGCACGAATGCCCCCGTCTCATGCCGTTCACGCCGACTATCGCCCGACAAACTAAAGGCAGCTAGGGCGAAGTGTGAGAATATACTCGAAGTTGGAATACTCCGCCGTTCCGACAGAACTTGGTCCTCTCTCCTGCAGATGATCCCCAAGAAATCTGGTGACTGGCACCGTCGTGGTGATTACCGCGCACTCAATCGGCTAACCGTCCCAGATAGGTACCCCACCCCACACATGCAGGAACTTACCGCATGCCTCACAGGGTAGACAATCTTCAGCAAGATGGATCTGGTTCGTGCCTATCACCACATACATGTAGAAGAAAATTACATTCCTAAAACAGTCGTTTTCACTCCTCTCGACTTGTTTGCATTTTTAAGAATGCCATTTGGACTGTGCAACGCCGCACAAATCTTTCAACGCTTCATCCACGATATCACTCGTGGCCTAGACTTCGCTTATTCCCACCTCGATGATATTTTAGTAGCCAGTTGATCGGAACAAGAGCACTTCGACCACATTCGAACTCTCTTCTAGCGCTTGACCCAACATGGTGTCACAGTCAACCCGACTAAGAGCGAACTCGGCAAATCAACGATAGAATTCCTAGGTCACCTCGTCTGGTATCAAAGTCCTTCTTGATAAGATCCAGGCAATCAAGGATCTCTCAGCTCCAACTTCATTCAAGCATCTCCGTCGATTTTGTGGTCGATTCAATACTATCGACGCTTAATTCCACGCTGCGCTCAGCTCATGCAGCCTCTGACTGACCTATTCAGACGGAATGAACGTAAGTTCGCACTGCCTGACACAGCAGAGAAAGCCTTCGCCGAGCTCAAGGATGCTATCTCCAACATAGCCCTCCTCGTTCCTTCCGAATCGACTACACCCCTTTCCATTACGTCTGATGCCTCAGACTTCGTGGTAGGAGCCGTCCTCCAACAACACGTTGGTGGGCAATGGCAACCCCTTGGGTTCTTCCCCAAACACCTGCAGCCAGCGGAATCCGCTACAGCACATTTAGCAGAGAACTGCTTGCCATTTTCCTAGCCATTCGTCACTTCCGGTACACACCCAAAGGCCGCGATTTCACGGTCTACGCTGGCCACAAGGCCCCTCATCTACGCCTTCAACTCTGCGCGCGACAAATATTCATTACGGGAAACAAAACACTAGACTCATCACACAATTCACAGCTGACATTCGTCATATCTCACGTCTCGACAATCCCGTCGCCGACGCTATTTCACGTACCAACCTCACTCTCCAGTCTTTATCAACCGTCGACCTTGCCACCATGGCATCGGCTCAGGCTCAAGATGAAGACATACAACGCACTCTGCAGTCCACTTCGCTGCATGTGCATCCTGTTCCTCTCCAAACCACAGAAGGGACCATCCTCTGTGACACTTTCACAGGTTGTCCTAGACCCCTCGTGCCCGTCTCCTTCAGACGCACAGACTTTGACGCACTGTACTCACTATCACATCCCGGTTTATGTGCATATTTAAAACTGGTCACAGAACGTTTCGCTGGGCCACGCGTACACGAAGATGTCCGTACCTGGGTTCACGCGTGCCTTCAATGCCAGCACTCCAAAATACATCGGCACACCTGCAGTCCTCTTGGCATATTTCCCGCCCGGGACTCTCGGTTCTCGCATGTACACATAGAGCTGGTATGTCCATTGCTTCCTCCACGCGGATTCGTGTACATCCTTACCCATACCGACCGCTTCATCAGATTGCCATAAACCATTCCCGTAACAGACTGCATAGCTGAGATTGTTATCCGGGCCTTCTTAGATCGATGGGTCTCGCACTATGGATGCTCATCCACCATTACAACTGACCGAGGAACGCCGTACGAATCAGCACAATTCGATACGTTCAGCAAATTTTTAGGCTGTCGCCGCATTCACACCACGGCGTATCACCCAGCAGCCAACCGTTTACTTGAACGCTTCCATAGACAATTAAAGCCTCGCTCTACACCTTCTCCGACCCTAGCTGGAGCGAAACCGTTTCGCTCGTACTTTTAAACATTCGCAACAGCATCAAAGCTGACTTGCAATGTGCACCAACAGAGATGGTTTGCGGCACGACGCTCAAGTTACTAGGAGAATTCGTTTCACCTCCCGCATCGTCTGGTCAGCCTCTGCCTAACCTTGAGTCCTCCCTAGCTCAACGCATGTGTTCACTACGCTCCTCTCCACCCTGTATGCAGACTAGAGATGTGCAAATGCACAGCGGACTCACTACCTGCACTCACGTCTTCCTTCGCACAGACGCAGTGCGACGCCCTCTTCAACCTCCCAACACGGGCCGTTTCAGAGTCCTGCAACAGACTCCGAAACATTTCACTTTAGACCAGTATGGTCACCGAACTATGGTGCTCATCGACGGCCTCAAAGTGAGTTTCTTTGATGAACCACTTGCGACCCATCCTGATGCTATCACACAAGCACCCGCACCTGTGGTGACTTCCTGAGCATTGGATATCCCGAAATGCTCCGTTCCTCTTGATCCTCAACCTACGTCACCTTAACCCCAGGCAACCGACCGACGCGGTAGACAGACCAAACGTCCGGTCCGTTTTTCAGATGTTTTCTAAACTTGTGCTATTTCCATTAATACGACTTTTTCTTCTTTAGTGGTAATCGTGCGTCTCGTCCACAAACGTTTTTTAAACTCGACAAAAAAACCCAAAATATTTTGCAAACTTAAAAAGCGTATTTGCCGTTACCATGTATGCCCTGTACTCTCTCCGGCGTCAAGCCACTCCTCCAACCCTTGCCCACCCCCGCTGAGTTCTACCTGCCCGAAACTCAACCGCCGGAACTGCCAAGGCAACTTTCGAGTGATTGACCAACCGGCCCAACGCAACTCTCGAGTGACTCGCCAGCCGACTCAAGACCACCTTCCCTACCCAAGAAACAGACAGTAGCCCTCGGTCGCTGACGACCACGAACGGGTTGGTCCCCAAACACCTGGCTAGGCGTTGCCGACGGGGACGCCGGATTTCTTCGTAGGACGAGAATGTCCGAATTTCTTCGTGGGACGAGGACCGTGGACTGGAGTGCGTTGGGGGTAGTGGCACCTCCCAAGCGCACTATCTGGTCTACAGCGGAGGGAATGTCCTGTCGGTCTTTTCTCCTCCTTCTATGGAGAGGCCCTTGTAGTGTACTGGAAAACACGTTCTTTCAGTATTTTGCAACATTGGATTGTACCGTTGTGTTAACCTTCGAAACTTTCAGTTGTTTTACTGACGGCACTTCTATTGACACAAATTGTTTTGGTGAATACCTTGCTGCACCGTTTCTCGCTCTGGTTGATTCGCTTCCTATTTTTGTAGCCTGCACAACACACGTTAGGTTCAGTCGCCTCCAACTTCTATACTGTCCCCTATTTGACACGTCACTTACGTGCCATTGACTACCGACTAGTATCCCAGGCGCCACCCAACAACCTTATCTAGCTAGATTTCTGCCTGATCCGAATATTATCCTTCAAGAACTAAACAACAAGTTAGTTAGTAATTCTGTACTACACATTAAATATTGTTTTAGCCGCCGTTTTTTACTTTTTTTCATGTATTTTATTGTTTTTGATTACCGTTTAGATCGCGCGCGTGTTACCTCTGGAAATTCACCCTTCCTGGGTGCATAAAAGTGAATGCTTGCCTTCACTTGACTTGATTTGAAAGCTCTTGAGCTATGGCGCGCCTATACGGTTCTCTGTCGTGTATAGTAGTGCATGCGTAGTCACCGTACGCTCATTCGAACCGGATTTACCAGCTCTACACAGTGATCCATCATACGTGGAATTATCTTTTACCACTAAAGTCCTAACCATCGCTAACGGATTTGACTGTCATCCGTGATTGAACACAAGCGGATAACTCATTCACCTTGTGCCCATTGCCCTTCTGTGTAACACCATTCGGTGCAGAATTCTCGAGGCAGTCCGAAAAGCCTAAGCTTATTCCAATCGGGTGTTTCTCAACGCATCTGTGAAGGAATTTGTGATCTCTCAATCTGTGTTCAGCGTTGTGTTTAGATTCATTTACTAGGTCCCAAACCAGCCGGGCCTAACATCGATCGATCAACCGACCAACACTGCAACGTGTGCTTACAAGGGATCACCGCTGACAGCGGGCGCGCCACGCTGACTCACGCTTATCATTGACGCGGGAAGCTGCACTAACTGATCATCCGACAAACGCGTGACCTTAAAACTTCACGCCCTCGGCGAACATGTCTCACGTTAAGAGCAAGTGTGAGTTGTGTGTTAAATTGGTGAAGAGTGGGCTAGTTTGCAGCAGTTGCTTGAAAACCTATCACACAAAATGCCTTGGGACGGAGTCGATAAAAACGAGACGGTACAATAACACGACAGAGGCGTTTTGGTTCTGCCCAGTATGCAGTGCTATCCCAGTTGTTAGCTGTCTAACTGTGCTACTGAAGAAGTGTGAAAGACTAACAGAAGCAGTCGAGCAACTGGTGTGCGCCAGGGTTACACCTATGAGAGGAAACGGACCTGCACTTGTATGTGAAAATAACACCCCGAATTCCCCATTCAGGCCGAAGAAGAGAGCCAGGCGTCCCAACCTTACCCCAACGACTCAGTCTCAATCAGTACCAACTCCCTTCTCTCTCTCCCATAAGTAAAACATTGTCTGCAGCGTGCCTGCTTCAACTTCTGTACAGTGTGTTACACCTAGTAGTTTGTTCGCTATACAGGAGACCCTAAGCTGCAGTCAACCAGCCATAGTGAGGAACCAGGTAACATACGCATCGGTTGCCGCCAAGCAAACACCGGAAATAGCACCGGTAACCTTGGTGGCCGGACTAGAGAAACTAAAATGTCGCAGCACGGATGGCCCCCATCAGTGCCGTTCACAAATTCACCAAAAGCACCGGAAACTAAGGCTCCAAAACCAGTAGCCACCAGGCGCAACCATGGTGCCTTAAACCTTGTGTGCACTAATGTCCCCGAATCCAAATCCAATACAATTAAGGGTAGGCTGACAGACGATCGAAATCAATGGAGTTCCATCTGTACGGCAATCGGTGTCCATGCTGATCCCACGACATTAAAACGCATCTCGCGTCACCCAAACGCATTGCACTACGGTGAACCCCGGTTACTTCGGGTAACACTGAACTCGGTGGATGAGACAGAGGCCGTTCTGCTGTCTGCGAATCGACTCCGCAACGCCTCAAGTGGAGTGCGCATACTACCTGAAATCCCGTGGAAAGAACGTGCAGCGGATCCAACTAACAGAGAGAGGAACAGAAAAAGTAAAGATAAGAAAACTGTGATTGCTCACGGTGTTCCTGAGCTTACTGATTCCTCTTCCGACGATGCGCAGGTACACGACCGGGAGCAATGGCACTACATCCGTGAGGCTCTTTCTCTCGAAAATGTCGTGGCCACCTCGTTGACAAGGATCCCCTTATCACCGAACTATAAGGGGTGCGGTCCAGGCTGTTGAAACTGGTGTTGCAATCAGAACTAACGGCACAAACTCTTCTAGAGAACTGGACTAAATTCCGTAGCAGGTTGCCAACAGAAATTCGTCTGAAAGCAGCAGGAACACCACCACCTTCTAATGACAACTCAGTGGAGGCGCAACTCTCAATGAAAACACCAACTGTAGGACCTGACTCGGTGACGGTTTCAACAGTAGCTATAACATCCGGAGGGACACAGCAGAGCACGAGCGAACACCGGGATCCGGGGCATCTGATACTTGAATATATACCAAATTCGTCTCGAGAGTCTGCAACCCATCCAAAAAAGATTAGCCGCCGACCTTACATCGGTCGGCGTAAACTCACTTTCTTCATCCATTCCACCCAACACACTTTGGTCTCCGAGAAGCTCTCATGCATGTACACAAATGCCCAAGGTCTACTCAGCAAATTAGCTGAATTAAGACTTCGACACGCGTCAGCAGCTTGGGACCTCATCGCTATCACGGAAACGTGGTTGCGCTGTGAGATAACGGATGCCGAAATCGCGCTAACAGGTATGTCTGTTGTCCGGAATGATCGAGCCAGCAAAGGTGGTGGGGTAGCCCTCTACTTTCGTAACAACCTGCAGTGCGAACCCATACACGATTCGGAAACCGATGTACCTGACTCCATTTGGTGCAGCTTCCGGCTGAGAGGGAACGATCTTGGCCTAGTGGTTGTTGTTTACCGACCACCATCGTCTACACCTGAGATGGACTGCAACTTGGTGGCTGCATTGAGGCAGGTGATAAACAGGAAGTACAGTCACGTTCTAGTCGCCGGCGATTTCAACTTACATGCTCTAGAATCCCAGGCCACACCAGGAGAGCAATTCAAAGCAGACCTGCAAGATCTTGTCTCAGATTTTCCGCTTTATGGCCACGTCACTTCGCCCACCAGATTCAGGGGAAATAACAGGCCATCCATATTGGACCGAATATTCACTAATGAAGAACTGATGATCGAGAGAGTGATAATCGATACTCCTCTAGGCCGCAGTGATCATGCGACTTTGCATTTCATGTACACTTGCTATGCTGAATATCCCGAGGACCGAACTCAAACAACGCGAACCGTAACCAGTTACGACACCTTAACCCGACTCGTTGAAGCGACCGACTGGAGTTTCCTAACCGAGGATGCACCCGATATTGCCTGGGAACGTTTCGTCAGTAAGTTTAACACCCTGGTTAGTGGAGCATCGGAAACCAAGACTATCAGTTCGAGAAACATGACGTCGTTTATACGGAGTAGGACACGCAAACGCATGGTGATGCGCAACGCGGCGTGGTATACCCACAAAACCGATCCGAGTACCTGGAAGGCATATGTTGTCCACCGTAACCACTGTACCCAATTAGTGCGCGAGGACAAAGTAGCTTATCAACATGCTTTAGCCGAGCGATTAACTGCAAATCCTAAGCTTCTGTACAAGCACGTGAACAGCCTCCGCAAGGTGAAAAGTGGATTTCCCCCTCTTCAAACAGCGGATGGTCTAACTCGGACTGCTAAAGAAGCGTCGAATGTTCTGCAACAACAATATGCACCAACGTTTCATTGCATCCCGTGGTCTCCTGAATCTTTGGAATCTATGGTGCCCACACATATAAATTTTACGGCAGACATCGTGATGAGAAAGCTGCTATCCATGCGCCTGCACGCCTGTCCAGGAATTGACGACATCCGCCCAAAGACGCTTGCTGTGGCGGCTACTATTTTGGCTGAACCTTTGGCGCGGCTGTTCCAGCACTGCCTTGACGAGCAGCACGTTCCTGCAATGTGGAAACACGGAATAATAACTCCCATTTACAAAGGGGGTAGTCGTTCCGACCCAGCTAATTATCGACCAGTGACTCTACTGCCAGTTCTTTCAAAAGTTATGGAGGCTATCATTGCGGACGCACTCATGTCTTATCTGGACGGCTTTGGTTACATTGCTCAGCAGCAACACGGCTTCCGCCAGAATCGGTCGTGCACAACCAATCTATTGTTAGCACGAGACAGCTGGACCGAAACTGTGGACGCTGGTGCAGGAGTTGATGTGGCTTACCTTGATTTCTCTAAGGCATTCGACCGGTTGGACCATCGTATCCTTCTCGCCAAACTTCAAGGATGTGGCATTGGGGACCCACTCCTCGGGTGGATCTGCAATTTTCTCTCGCACAGGCGTCTGGAGGTGAGAGTATGTGAATCCATGTCAAACCCAATTCATGTCGAATGCGGAGTGCCACAAGGTTTGGTACTGGGCCCCGTCTATTCTTGGTCTTCATAAACGATCTAGTGAGTCACATTGAGTCAAACTGTTTACTCTACGCCGATGACATCAAAGTTTGGCGAGTGATCAGAGCTCCAAAAGACCGTATCCAGCTTCGAATGGACTTTGACGAGATTGATGGATGGTCGGTCAAAAATCGCATTTTCTTCAATGTGGCTAAATGTCGAGTGCTCTATTTAAGACACCGTACGGTTCACACATATAAGCTGGGGACCAGGATCTGCAACACTGTTCTCTCGAAAAGGATCTCGGTGTTGGTCCAGGAAGATCTCGGCTGCTTGGAGCAATCCAAAAAAGCACCGAAGAAGTAGATTCAGGTCGTAGGGTCTTTACGGAGAGCCTTCGGGCAATTCGAACCGTCGACTTTCCGCCAAATACTTCCCGCTTATATACGTTCACATGTTGAATATGCAATTCAAGCATGGTACCCATGACTAAAGCGGGATCTCACGGTCTTTTAGCTTCCACAACGTCGGGCGACTAAAAATATCAAGCGCCTCAGAGTGCTTGGCATTTTCAGTGGACGTTATCACCTTTTGCGTGGTGACCTAATCGTGGTTTACGAAATATTAAACAGCACTCATTACCCCTGCCATCACCTATTAAATCTGTCACAACGGCCAACTGAGAGGTCATCGTCTCAAATTGGCAGCACAATACAGTCGGTTGAAATATCGCAGAAACTACTCGTTGCGTGTTTGCCGCAGGTGGAATACCCTCTCAGAAGCTGTTGTTTCATCCCACACGTTAGCTGTATTCAAAGCACGTGTAGATAGTGCACTAGCCATACTACACCATATCAGGTAATTCAGACGACTCATACAAACAGCAGAAAAACAAAAACAAACCAACCCATCTTCATTTTTGCCTGGAAACCACGGACGATAACCTTGGATAGTATATAAAAAGGACGGGAATGTTGTAATCGGCAAGTACGCAATTTGCAGTTGTTCACTATTTCCAATTGCCATTTTTGCCTTTATTTTGCTCACCCCTAACCAATCGTCCGGCGGGACATGGCAAGCTTAGGCATTTTTTATTCGCAATATATCATTGATCATGGACCATTGATGTTATTCTCAACCGAGAAGTCCAGTGCCCTACTGTTTCGTTGTACAGTCGCACTTGACACTCTGGTTCTGGTTGGGAAACCAATAACGTGCAACCTTGCAGTGAAAGACGTCATCATCATCATCATTATACACGTCAGCTAGAGATGGGAAAACACCTCCGCTATTGTGCCGCAATACATGAAGGAAATACACTCATACGTCCATATAATAAAATACACAAAAGAAAAATAGATACAACAGTTGCATGCCAGCTGAGCTACCAGCAACGGATAGGCATCGATCTGGTAAGCCACCGGCCAGCTACTAAGTAAAAGAAAATTTTTTTATTATGTTTTACCCTACGAAATGAGGTAGTAGATGGAGGGAGAGGCTAAAAGGGATGGGGAGGGACAAAGAAACTCACAGCAGGAATGCCATTGAGGTCGACTCCTTGCCATGTCAGCAAATGTATCCAGCCAAACGTGTTCACCGTCTTTTGAACCCCAACCACGGAGCCGTGACGCTCCAACCGAGGCTAGCTCCAAAGTGAGGGACTTCATTCCCCCGGACCAAGTCATCGCTTGGCTACCTCTCCTCCTCTTCCACCCACATCCCCGGTGAGCAAACAACGCACGTCGAGGGAGTCGGTGGGCTGGCATGCGAGACACGTGGCCAAGCCATCGGAGCCTGGTGCGGGAAATAACGGTGCTTCGTCAATAGCGAAGTTGAAGGGGAAGGTGACAGCGGGCATCCTTTTCTCACACCGCTGGAGATATTGAAGGGTGGCGACAGCTTGCCGTAAGCCCTCACTCTGCCCGTGCTACGCGCATATAATGCTCGGATATATTTACATATTTCTCGGGCACACATTTCCTGAGTAGACAATTCCAAAGGGTATATCGATCAATCGAATTGAAGGCACCTTTGATGTCTAGGAACACGAAAACGGTGGGCCGCCAATATGTGTGACGGTGCTCCAACAACTGACGCAAGGTGAAGATGTGGTCGATGCAGCCAAGACCACGACGAAACCCGGCTTGCTCCTCACGAATCTGGCTTTCACGAGCGCCAGTCAGTCTGTGAAGAATTATGGAGACGAGTAATTTGGAAGCGATGGAGATCAAACTGATTCCTCTATGGTTGCCGCATTCCGAGCGCGAGCCGCCTTTGAAGATAGGAACAATAACGGAGCGGCTCCAGTCGGGTGGGACAGTCTCCTGCTACAACAGTTTCAATAGTAATTTATGTAAAGCATCAACAAGAGCAAAGCTTCCGAATTTGAAGAGGACAGGAGGAAGAAAATCTGGTCCCGCGGTTTTGTTCAACTTCAACAGTCCGATCTTAAATTCGACTTCTGAGCAAGAGGGTGGATCCAAAGGGACAGCCCACGGAGCAGGGCCATCAGTGACCGGCGAATCGAACAATTCTAGCCGATTAAATTGCTGTCCCAAATGCTCAGCCCAACGCTCCAAACGTTTTGACAAATTGCGGATAAATGGTGGATGCTTGTGAGTAGTGTAAATTTCGAAGAAAGTGGAAGCCACGATTAAAATTCACGCACAATAAGATGCCTCGACGGGGAGTCGAACCCCGGTCCACGAATTTCCGGTCCGTTGCTCTACCACCTGAGCTACCGAGGGCTGACGATTAGGTGCGCAAATTTTAACACATTTTAACACACAGTGATGATGAATAGACACCTATTAGTCCCGCACGACTTTGAAGCTTTAAACGAGCCAGCCAATCGGACCACACACATCTGGCTACTGATTGGAATCCAATCAACCAGAGCAGCTTCAGCCCGGGGACTCAGGGCAATGCCAACACCAGCTTGGCCGGTGCTCGAAGCTGCATCGTCACCGGATAGGCGCACTGGGAAAATACTGTTTGCGTCACCTGAAGGGGATCGCAGAGTGAGCACAGAGCTCGAGTCTTCCAGGCGGGTCTCCGATAAGCAACAGATATCGATCGAGAGGGTCTCCAATGTTCAGGCAAGTGCTGCCTGTTGACCGATTTGTAGCAGTGTGCGTACATTGAGGCATGCCAATCTGAAGGAGGATCAAGGGCTCAAAATGCAAGCCGATGAATTGGAATGGACCGCTTGGTTGGACATGGGCTTGTCGACAGGAGAGGAGTGACGCTCCGCGTTCACATGTGAGTTGAAATTAGAAGGTAAATGCCTATCAAAGTATGTTGGGGGAGGGCCAAGAATAGGGGGGGTTGAAAACTGGGGGATATAAGTGAAGTTGGAGCGGGACGGTAAGAGTTAAAAAGCGTAAGAGGGGGAATAAGAAGACGGGAAGGCTTGAGCAGTAGCATCCAAACCCCTATCCACCCTGCTCGATGCAGCAGATAGGGCACCGTTGCTTATCTTCTGCCGCGGCCAGAGCATCAGCAATTTGTTTGAGGTAAGATTCATGGTGAAAGACATAGGTCTTCACTATCCTGGATCACTAAAATTTATGGAGCACACGGCAAATGTATTTGAGAAAGCACTTTGAAGCATTGGACTACTATACAGAACATTCACCATGCGCGATCATATAGCCACCCTGTAGAAGATAAAAACCTGACCGCTTTTAGACTGTTGTGCATTGATCAACAGTAATTCAAGGAAACATGGCCGCCAGCAACTGGAGAAGTTGCACAACACGTTCACTGAAAATCTGCTGGAACTGGTCACTCCAAGCTTTTACGCACAGTGCTGCATGTTCTTAAGACTACACCGGGTATGGTTCAGGTAGATGAAACAAAATATATGTCTCTTACTCGATCGCATACACAAGCAGGTTCATGCTGCAAGCCAGAATTCGAAATTCAAAGATGCATCAAGCTATAGTATTCGAGACATCCACAATTTGCTAAAAATAAAAAAGCCTAAAAATCCGGCATGTACGAACATTTACCTGAAGGTTTACGCAAAGATACGGAACAGACCTCCGTCCAAGCTGCGATAATGGAAGTCACCTGAAATCCTTCTTAAGAAGATCGGCAACTTGTTAACTGGTGGAAGGCCCCTGAGCATCTGAGGCAAAATGTCACGGAAGAGATAGCATATGAAAACGTTCCGGCAGATATGTGAAATATTTTATCAATCACCCCAATCGTATAACTTTTGTATTCAACACTTTGACGCCCCGGAAACCTTGGCTTCAATAAATCATTTTAGCCTGCGGCGCAACCATACAGGAACATGCCACGCAAAGCCCTGCAAAACGAAACCTATAGAGCTAGATATGGCTAATAAATTTTGACGATTACTTTTGGGTCTGCGACAATCTTGAGATGTATTTATTCATGAACGAACTTTTCCTGTATTACTAGCCAATTCTTTTTCCTATCCGGTTGCATCAGCACAAAACTAGAAAGTGCTTCAAGATATCCGTCCAAAAATTCGTAAACATCCCGGCTGCCATTGAAGTATTTATCCGAACCCATTTTTCTTGTGACCACTTGAGCAGAAACTATTTTCAACCATCCATGTACAAAACTCAAAAGCTCAACCACAATCCGCATCTCACGCTGTTAAGATATAAACTGCTCTTCTGTTGCTTCACCTCTTACCTCTTCACATTCGTCCTGTAATAGTAAATATCTCTTCTACTTTCTCGAGAGCAACAGCCCAGGAGCATATTTCAACTCTCAGTGCTCCGTGAGATCAAATGCTGTATTTTGCAGACGTTGCAGCTGTTGGATAAGCCTGAAGATTCCTTTCAGAACTGCCTTGCATATCGATAATTCAAGCGTCCACCTATTACCGCGATCCCACCACACAATCTGATCGAGAAATCCGTCTTCCTTTCTTCGCGGCATTTAAAAACAACAATCTCTTATTTATCACCATTACCGCAATTACCTGTCTATCACCTCATATTCCATATTCTGATTTATTCCATGGTTGATTACGACTGGGTTGATCTCCTGAGGTGACGGATCGAAGTTTCCAAACTAATAAATGAGCACATGCTTGGCAAAATGCCATACACTTCCTGACGAGCAATAAAAGTGCTTGACCCAAAATACTGATTGGTGGTACCGGTTGTTTTGCCTGAATGCCCATATATATATATATATATATATATATATATATATATATATATATATATATATATATATATATGCAACAGCGAGCAAACTGTAATCTCCCAGTGGGTTGTCATTTTCTCAGTATTTCACCTTTCGACCATTTTTGGGGGTCTAGTGGCGTTTTATCCGCCACACCCCAAATGACACTAATTCCGCAAAGTATATGTCCTCCGTATCAACCACCACCACTCCACTCTCTCCAAATACCACCTCGTTGGGGTCCTGTACCTGGATTCCTGTAGACAACCCAACGATAACAAGACACTGCGCTTACTTTTAATTAATTCCCGTTCACTGTTAAATAAAATGCACTTCCTGCGTAATATTCTTCACCTTTCTTCTCCTGATATAGTACTAATTACAGAAACATGGTGTTCAGCAGAGATGTCTGATACATTGTTCAGGATACTGGGTTATAACATCTTTCGTAATGACCGCCTTTATGGTAGAGGTTGTGGCTGTATATTCTACGTCAAAGACAAATACTTGGTTCTTCCTCTGAAGGAACCACACCTACGGAAACTTCCTGATTCGGTGTGGATTACCATTTCTATTAGTCCAACAAATCTCTTAGTAGGTTGTATTTACAGACCCCCATCGTCTACACTCACCGTAACTGATGACTTGTTGGACACATTTTCTTTTATTGCTGACCTCTCATACACTAATAAAATAATCGCTGGGGATTTTAATATGACCGAAATCCCATGGTCCCTTAACAATAAACCACAAAAACACAATCCCATTATGTATACTCTTGGTCGACTGGGATGGGTACAGCACGTCAAAGAACCTACACGGCTTGGTAACACACTTGATCTAATATTTACTATGGGATGTTCGCATGTGTCCACATACATCAGTACAAATTGCCAGGTAGTGATCATAACATCGTTGGTTGTTCTTTCCAAATTCTTTCTAAACCGATAGGACAGTGATCAATTACCGCCTATTCTCTTCTGTGAATTGGTCAATTTTCTCGGATCTTATACGGTCTTCATATTGGGATCCATTCTTCTTAGCACAGAATGTACAAATTGCTTGGAATGTGTTCTACCAACGCACTCAGCTTTGTGTTGAATTTGTGGCTCCAGAACGTACCAAGAAGTTGAAAAAGACTGCTGCACTTACAGACATCTCAAAAAAGGTAGCCACTTAACTTCATAATGAAGAAAAAATTTAGGAAAACAAACGATTTTACTCTGCTGTTGCTCCACACCAGATTGCTTACAGCGTTATACCATGACCACCACAAAATGCTATGCTCTGAGGAGGTAATGGTGCTGAAGGACGCCAACGTGGTAGGCTGCATCTCAAAACTTTTGGACTGTAAGCAGAATAGAAAATCAAGTTGTATAAACACTATTGTAAACTCTGATGTAACTGCCATAACCGATCGTGCAATCATATGTTCGGTCTTCAATGACTACTTTATGTCTACTTATGGCACTAATGCGAATGAAGATCCTCAGCTCAAGCTGATACACAGAGGCAGTAATACACTCCAAACTGTTGAATTTACAGTTAGTGACATATGTCGCCAACTCAGATTAGTTCAGCCATCATGCTCACCAGGCCCTGACAACATCCCGCCAATACTGGTCAAGCACGGAGGTCCAGACATCCCCCTGTTTTTGCTTAATGTATTTACGCTTTCCATGCTCAATGGGGAGTATTCTATACACTGGAAACAATCAACTATAATACCACGACACAAAAGCGGATCTATGCAAGGTGTAAAAAATTACCGCCCAATCCACCATATATTTATTATCTCCAGAATCATGCAGAGGTTAGTTAAAGAACGCATAATAGAATATCTGAGTTCCATGAGCCTTCTCAGTAAACATCAGCACGGTTTTTTGAAAGGTAGGTCGTGCACTACCTGTCAGTTAGATTACCTTGATTATGTGACTAGAGCAAGAGACGCCGGAAGTGCTATCATCGTAATATTTCTTGACATCCAAAAGGCTTTTGACCGTGTCCCACACAATTTATTGCTGCGGAAGCTTATGTCCTATGATATCACAAATTCGCTTCTAGATTGGTTGTCTTCCTACCTCGACGGTAGAAAGCAAGTAGTCAAACTCGGTACCTATATATCTGAAGCCACTACAATCTCTAGTGGAGTGATTCAAGGTAGCGTGCTAGGCCCGCTTTTATTCTTAATCTATTTCAAAGATCTCCTTGATGAAATCTCGTACGGGAAACCGTTCCTTTTCGCTGATCATGTTAAAATTGTGTATTGTTCCGCCCCTGGGCAATGTAGTCCTAACTTAGCCTATATTCAGTCTGACTTGTCTGCATTGGAGCTCTGGAGTAACTCCTGGAAGTTGCACTTTGCCACTGACAAGAGTAATCTATTGTACCACGGCTGTGGCCCTTCTCTGAACATCCTTACATTAAACGATACCCCTATTCCTGTGTGTGGCGCAGTCCGAGACATTGGTCTAAGATATTCTGTCTCGTTTAATTTTTTAGAGCATGTTAGATTCTTGCAGGCTTCTGCCAGAAAAGTGATTGCCTACATAAGTCAAAGTTTTATTTTGAGGGATTCCAGGCTTCAAGCCTTTAAAATATGTGTTAGGCCGAAGCTTGAGTACTGTACGATAGTACATAGTAATCTGAGAAAAGTGGATATTATAACACTAGAAAACATTCAACGATCATTCACAAAAGCTTTTTGAACATGCCTAATACTATGACATACCGTGAGTGTTGCGAGGCGCTAAATCTGGAGCCGCTATGGCTACGCAGACTCAAACTTAATCTGTGCCTTCTATACCGCTTACTATTCGGGTTAAGCTTCACTGCTCAGCCACAACTCGAGTTTCAGACTCGCATGCGCTATGAACTAAGAAACAGCGAGCACACAGTGCAAATACCAAAGTCTCGCACAAAGCTCCGCTCAAATTTTTTCTCCGTAAATATGCGTTAATATGAAACAAACTTCTATCGAGTATTAGAAACTACACTACCTATCCGCAATTCAGACGTATGATTAATATTCACCTGACTGTTGCAAATATCTGGGCAACACTAAGCCAAACGGTGACTCTAGTTGGTTTGCATGAGAAAGGTCCTGGATAAATATGAAAGTCACCATATCCTCTATTCGTTTCAATATTATAAGATTACCTACATATAGTTGCATTCTTGAGTATATTTTTGAGAACGATCTTACTCCTATCAATCCGTCTAACCAATTCTGTTTTCTCCTTTCACGCTCTGGTTCGTAGATGCACTATGCTTTTCAAGCTGATGTCTCTGTACCATCGTCGTCACTCGCCAAGATTTTTCATCAAATTGTGATTGGCCCATCGGCAAGCGTTTGTATTCATTATTATGTTTTATAATTCCTCATACTTTATCTTCTTCTTTGTTTCACTGTTAGTAAAGACTGGGCTGATCTCTTGTGGTGACGGATTACAGCTTCCAAAATAAAAAGTATACCCATGCAAACCATATTACTACTGACTCGCTGGCTTAAAACAAAAAAGTGTCATAATTGATTGATCCGCATGACAGAACGAGCTGAGGCTTCTTCGCCTATAATGTATGCATAAAACAGCCCTAAACAAAATGACATTTGATACCCAGTTCTGATGGTCTATTTACTATTTTGCCACAAGGCCCAGAGCCAATTGGAGCATGGAAGTGCGGGCGAGACCCATCATGGGAATACCATGCATGGAAGCAAGTCCCCTGGGGACAGTTCCATGGATGACCGTATTACTTTACTTGAACTTTCCGTGAAATCCACTTTTATTATTTTTTCCAGTTTCTTTATCTCTACTTTTTCCAACCTGCTAATCACTTCAAAAACCCAAATGGGAACCAATGAACAAAATACGTAAAATTCACTACATTATGCGATCACGTTGTACATGTCGATAAGACCATCCAATTGGTATTTGCCTCGCACTGTTGAGGAATAAAACGTTTATATATGTATATATATGTATGCATACATACATACATATATATATATATAGGTCCCTAAAGATGAATACAATTGGTGCTGGTTAACCTGCTTTAAAGCCAAACTAGTACACGGTCAGAACAGACATGGGAGTGCGGGTGAAAACTTTTGAGGGACTAGCCTGTATGAAAGCAGATTCCCTGGAGACGACTCCACGGCTGGCCGTATTACCTAACTAGAACGTTTGCCATTATCAAGCACTTCATCTGTTTGAAATATGCAACCAATCAATCAACCCCGCAAAATAGTTTGGGAACTGTTCTGCGAAAAATCTCGAAGAAGTATTATCCGTACCATGCGATCCCGTTGTACATAATGACCAGACCAATCAGTTGGACTGTGCCTCGCACCGCTGATTAATATACCCATCATTTATTTATTTATCCCTGTACTGTGAGTAAATTGAGACTTCCCACTGTTCACGTAGCCATATTTCCTCTACCTCTATCTGGTGACAGAAGCATCTAAGGGGGGGTTGGCTGGCTTTGGTGTAGCGCTATGCAGCAAAGCCGAAGTCGCACTGCTGGACTAGTTTCTGATTACTAGCCGACTGTGTGCAGTTCGGCTTTGCGGATGATATATGATCAACAGATTTCAAGAGGAGAGACGTAACTAGATTGTGATCTCTGATTGCGCTCCAACAGATTACAGTTGCGACTCGGTCAAGGACTACTCCTATCGTGAACTTCAGCTTTGAGCAGAGCTTGCAAATCCGATAATGTTGTCCTTGCTTGGGATCTCAACGTACAGATCGGTAGTCTGTTATCATGCGCTTACCGCATGCAGTTCCCACCTGACTGGTCGCATAGTAAACGTGCTCTCCTCTGTCACAGATTTTTACATCTTCCTCTTCAGCTAGCGCAGTCATCATACACGCATTCGAAGCGGAATAACTCGCTGTGTACAGCGGGCATATTTTTACAGAAGTATTTTCTATGGAAAGTGATTTATGCTACACAAGTTGTTTTAGCGCGCTTCGTGCTTCTATTCAGACGCGCCATTCTGTTGTTTTTAACAATTTTCACTGCTATGATAATGTGATCGATGAAGGATTCTCCGCGCTACCTTATGGTCCTAAAGTTATATCCGTAGGATCATTTCTAACGAAGCTATGACCCAGTCCGTGGTTGCAATTGCATTCGCCCATCACTGGCACTTTCCGCTGTCAGCCACCCACTAAAAGCCACTTCCAACGGCTTTGTCCTACAGGAACCAGTGTATATCAATAAGCTAGCCAAACTCCGTGTACGTGTGTCCTTGTCGTGCACACTTGCCTACGGTAACCGACGTCTACAGTGCGATTCAGGAAAAGAAAGTGAGCGTCACTCGCCCTATACCTCACGTGATCAGACAATGGCAGCGTTTGCTTTCAATAGCGGCCCTCAATGGAATCGATTCCACCTGAGCGCAAATGTGGGAAGCAGGAGTGTATACGAGCAGTTAAGAGAGACATTATTTGTGCATGTTGCGGCCTTCCGTTCCACCCCCTCTGTGCTGGTCTAAGTCAACAACAATACAAGAGACAAATCAACCTGACTGCTTCGTTCTGATTTTGTCAAACATGCAGAACAATCCCAATAGTCAACCGTATAATATCGCTCGAGCAAAAGTGCGAAAAGTTGACTCTAAAGTCCAGCAGATGGAGAGCTTCATGACTTTGCCATTAGAATCTAACAACACCAATCTTGCTCTACAACAAACCCCTCAGAGATCTGTCCCTAAGTCGAAGGCTAAAGCCAGGCTTGCTAACCGCCCGACGGTATCAGCGCTACCTACTCCGACAGTTAGTAACCCTTTAAGTAAGCAAGACACATTCAGCGTGACTGCTATTAAGTCATCCTTAGACGCCATACCTCGAGGGTCGGTCACAACACGGACACTGTTAGTCCCGAGCCGAGTAACGTACGCATCAATCGCCTCGATAAAAACGCCTAAAAAGACACCCGTAGGTCCATTTTCTGGACCAAGCATGATTGATGAGACGCCGCTTTCAAAACTTTCTTTAGTGCACGCCAAATAATCCTAGTTAACAGCCAAAGCGCTCAAACCAACATTCGCTAAACAGAACCACAGCGCGTTAACGGTCATGGGCACTAACGTTCCTGAGTCCAGTTCTGGCACAATAAAGGGCAAGTTGGTAGATGCTCGCAACCAGTGGCATTCCATTTGCAAAGCGATTGGTATTCGGGTTGACACAACTGGGCTACGACGTGTAGTGCGTCACCCAAATTCAGTGCACTACGGCAAACACCGATTACTTCGAGTAATCTTGAATCCAACTGAGGAGACAGAGATAGTCCTACTCTCAGCAGTTCATCTTAACAACTCATCGAGCGGGGTACCCATACTACCCGATATTCCTAGGAAAGGACGGTCAAAGGAAACAGAAAACCATAGCAGTCCTTCTACGAACGAAAGTAAAAGCCGTATTTGTTCACGGTGTTCCTGAACTACTGGGCTCTCCTGAGCATGAAGCGCAAAAAAGCACCAAAAGCGGTGGTGCTCCATCCGCGAAGCACTCTCTCCGGACCACGTTATCAATGAACAGTGAATTCATACGGGTTAAGAAGCGTTGCTTTACAAGTCCCGTTGGATAGCTGATGGGGATATCGACATAACAATAATGCTAATAATGATAGTAAAACAGTTATTACTTTAGGTATGAAAATAAGGACTTATCGTTTGCTCCACCGTAGTCCTGCAATCCGCTTAGATTCACAGCACCCGCAGTTAACATCAAATGATTCCATGGTAAACTCCAGGTGTATGATAGAGACGTAGTGCTGTGACAAAGTGCAAGTGAATGAGTGTGTCATCCATCCGCGTTTTAAATACTATTAGTGTCGATACAGAGACGACCGATTATGGGAGAGCATTCCACGGGTGACAAACACGAATGGAAAAGAAATTTCTGCGGCACTCCAGAGTGCTATACTGTACAGCGAGTTTCGATGTGTGGCCCTTCAGGATTGTATTGGTGCTGAGTCGCAGTAAAGGGCAGCACACATGATGTGGATCTCGAAGAATCAAGGATGCCATAATCAGATCGTCTCGTAGTCTGCGATAGCTTCCACTGAATACTCCCAATCGTGTCAGTCTCTCCTGGTATGAAAGATGGCGCATTCCAATTACTTTCTTAGACGCTCGACGTTGTGGCTGCTCCAGTGCATTAACGTTGTGTTTCAGCCATGGATGTCAGGCTTGAATTGTGTATTCGACATGGAGGCGAACATATGCACTAAGCATTTGTCAAAATATGGAGCTGTTTATTTGTCCAAACGCCCGTCGCAATAGCCCGAGGTGTTGATTCTCAGTCTTGGAGGCCTTTTCGGATTGTCTGAAGCAACCAAAATCATCTTGAATCAGGACATCCAAGTCACCTTCGAGAGTTGGTTGTTGTAGTATATTCGTTCCGAGCCGATATGAGTAGCTGCTCTGACGTCGGATGAAAAACACCTTGCATTTACTGACGTCGAAATGCAGTATGTTTTGGGTTGACCATTGATACACCGTATCTAGATCACTCTGAAGCACATGTTGATCGGCGTTCGCCTGGATCCTACGCCAGATCTTGATATCGTCGGCAAACATTAAGAAGTTGGAAGCGATTCCCTGTGCAAGGTCAATAATAAACACCAAAACAAACGTGGACCTAGAACTGAGCCTTGTGGCACATCACACTCGACTTGTATGGGGTCCGATAAAGAGCTCCGAACTCTGACCATTAATTGCCGTTGAAGTAGAAAGTTGGCAATCCCGCTTAAAAGAGAGTCGCCGATCCCGTAATGTTGGAGCTTGGAGTGTAGTATCCGATGATCTAGACGATCAAAAGTCTTAGAAAAATCCAGGTAGATCACATCAACGCCTTCCCCAACGTCAGGTGTCTCGGTCCAACTACTGCGTGCTGCCAGTAACTTTGTTGTACATGACCGCTGTCGATGGAAACCGTGCTGCTCAGGCGTGATGACGTTACAATTTTCCCGATAGCACACTAATGCATCGGCGACTATGGATTCCATGACCTTGGAGAATATAGGAAGAAGAGACATTGGGCGGTAGTTGGAGGGATCAGTTTTGTGTCCACCTTTGTGAATCGGGGTTATTATTCCAAGCTTCCACATAGCGGGAATTTGATGCTGGTCTAAGCAGCGTTGGAAAAACTGAGCTAAAGGTCCAGCCAGTTGGTTTGTTGCTGCATCCAGTGCCACTGGATGGATGGTGTCGACACCCGGCGAACTGTGTTTGTGTAGAGACGCCAGCTTTTGCAAGAGAGCCTCCGCGGTAAAAGTGATGTGGGTTAGTCCTGGCGAGGAGATGACAAAGGTAGGTAGATCACTTGGTGGCAAGACCCTTTGAAACGTGGGGGCATATTGTATCCGCAGCGCGTTTGCCGCTTCCACAGCCGTTCTTGTTAGGCTATCAGCCATTCTGAGTGGAGGAAATCCTCGCCTCACCTTTCCTAGGCTATTGACATGCTTGTATAGCAGTTTGTGGTTAGCAATGAAGATTTTTTGCGATGTTGTGCTGATAGGCGGCTTTGGCTTCACTTAGCAGTTGAGTACAGTGGTCACGTTAGGCTACGTAGTTGTTCCAAGTTTCTGGTGCTGAAGCTTCTCTGCACACCCGCCACGCTGCGTTGTGTACTGTCATCCATTACCGAGTTCTGCTCCTAGCGAAGGAAACTGATGTATACTTATTGCAAACTTTTATCTCTGTGAAGCCTCTGCATTCAGCTGATTGAATTTGTTGATGAACTCGAGCCAGGCGTCTTCCGGGGGTCCTTCGTCAAGGAACGACCAAGTTGTGACGCTGACGAGCTGGGCTAATCGATCGTAGCTTGTGATGGTTCGCACAGTCTCATCGTTCTCTTTCCGATAATCTGCATAGCAGACGAAGTTGAAACTGATCACTACGTGATCACTGCGACACAACGGGTAGTCTAAAACCAACGCTCCTCATTGATAAGCACGAGATCCAGCACCGATGGCCTGTCACCTGTTCTGAACCGAGTGTGCAAAGTGATGTCGTTATAAAGAGGAACACTGGCTACGAGATCTTGTAGATCGACTTTTAATTGATCTCCGATCGTGGCAGGACTTACTACACAATGTACGTTGAAATCATCCATGATAACTATGTGAGTGTACTTTTGTTGTAAACTGCATCTTAAAGCAGCCGATAGGTGGTAGTCGTTTTCGGGTGTAGAGTTAGGGTGGTGGTACGCCAAGACAATAAGGCAAGCGTCCCTGCATTTTAACTGCAAGCGGCACCAAAGAGCGTCGGGGAACTGCGAGTCTGAAACCTCCACGGCTTCGCACTGTAAGTCGCTTCGGTAATACTGGATTACCCCTCCTCCTTTTGTGAGCCTGTCGTTCCGGATCAGCGACATGCCCGGTAGCGAAACTTCAGCGTCCGTCATTCCCATGTGCAACCACGTCTCGGTGATACCAATGACATATGACCCGGAAGCTTGGCGATCTTTCAGTTCGGCCAGTTTATTAAAAAGACCCTGAGCATTTGTATACAAGCAAGCCAGACCCTCGGTCTATAGGAGCCCACTGAGGGCTAAAGGGGTCAAGTGTGGGAGAATGCCGACCGAGGGGAAGTCGGCAATTACTCGTTTTTTAATGGGATAATGATATCTCGTTTGCAATTTGATTCAACCAAGGTGCGTCCTGTAGGACTAGTTAATAATAGTCCGAGACGGTGCGCGAAATTAAGCGCGGATATCAGAAGGCAATTGGAGTCGGACACAGCGGACTGTATTCGATGGGCTACAAGAAGACGCGGACAGATGAAGCGAGACAAGAGCGAACACGTGAGCGCAGGAACTTACAAGGCGGTCGAGTGTCGAGCCGGTTGTAAGGAAGATTAAAACAAGAAGGAATAATGTACAATCGGTCAACAATTAAATTGTACATGAAAGATAGCAGTTATCTTTTTGGGCGCTACAGTCCCAACCTTCGTTTAGACTTGCATCAGAGTCAATTAAAGCAGCAGTCAAGGTACGCTTCTGTACTTTCGTTAGTATGCTTGCTGCTTCAGGTGCTTTAATATTTGAGCTGTGCAAAGCTTCTGCGACCTTTAACCGAAGTTCAGAAGGAAGACTTTTCCGATTTCTCCGCCATCGAACCAAAACATCCGTCGCATGTTGCTCTGAAAAAACCACAAATTTTAGGATTCTAGGGCCGCATCCTCTATAATTTGGTGAGAAAGGTATCCTGGTGAGCGATAGCGCCACAATATTATCCAAAGAAAGTGTTGCACGAATGAACCGCCACTGTTCTGAATTGTGCTTTCCGGTCTCTTGAACATCTTTAGAAGGATGTCCTGGCACGCCATATATGAAGATTGTATTTAGGCTGTCTTGCTTGCTGTGCCCCTCTTCAGTGTTACTTCTTGATTGTCGCGCACTTCAAGGGACATCAGGATAGATGCGTATCCCACAGGATCCGTGTTTTAGCGCGCTTGCGGAGAGCAAAATGTTTTCTACATCGGTAGAGGATTCTAGTGTTACTCGAATAAGTCTGGGTTCTCCATAGTGTGGCGAGTTCGGATGACGAGTAATTCGTAATAAGTTAATGCGCTTGGCTTTGACACTCATCAGCACGCACCGTGAGTTCCATTGGTCTTGGACGTCCGACAACTTATCCAGCAAGGTGATGGCGATAGACTCAGGGACATTTGAGCATACAACAGTCCGGGCACTATTGTTGGATCCTTTTATCGTTTATCTACGAGGTATGGTACTCGTTTGTCCTGACGTGATAACAAGTGTTGATTGTTTGCTGTTTGGCCCTCTATTCGCGTTAACGATGTTTACAACAGAAGAGGCCGCGACGGAGGCCTCCCGGTGGATCTTTGCAGCAGTCTCTGCATATGTAACTGATGTTCCCGTGGGCTTTGTCTCGACAAGAGACATTTGAGCCGTAGGTACCGAGGGTTGGTGTTTGGCTGCTTCATCCTTGGTAATGCTAGATGACAGATCTAGTGGAATTTGCTTAACCAGACGTTTTGAGTGGTGCCTGATTTTCGTTGCCGTGTGTACTGTTTGACTCTCGTAGGTACGGTCTGTTTTCGCCCGGTGTTCTACCAAAGTTGGAGAAGACAACGGAGATGGGGACGTGGCTGATTGCGGTTCAGGGGAAGCGAATTGTGCAGCATTCCATTGCTTAGAAGCCGCTATGCTTCCGTGGTGCATACTCGCTTCCATTGAAGTAATCTTATCGTTTATCCTCTGCTCGACTTCTGCGGTTAACCGGTCGCACTTCTGAACTAGGATAAGCAAGCACTTAATGAGTGGGATGGTGGAGCACGCAGTACAGAACCAAAGTGCATCTTGGGAGCTATTTCGCTCTCGTACCTGTTGTTGGGACACATTTGCCATTACTTATGATACCATTCCAAACAGTGCGAGCAAGCCAGACCGGTTTTAACTACTTGATGACATTCTCCTAACCTGCAAATGCTTTTCGCTTGGAGCCTTTTCAGTTTCGCTTTTCTGCCATTCAATGTGGTATCGCTACCTGACCCAGTGGGTTGGTTAGCGTTCTGTACTTTCCCAGCTTTGAGAGCGGCGGACATCGGTCAGGCAGCGTGGTGGTTGCAAGGTCAAGTGAGCGGTCAACGTGGTCACGCGGTCCGTGTGATGGGTTATGCAGGCGCACTGGCAGACAAGGTCACAAGGAATGGCGAGTGACTGGAACCTGCCAACTGACTGAACACAGATTGAGAGATCACAAATTCTTTCTCAGCTGTGTTGAGAAACGCTGGATCGGAATAAGCTTAGACTTTTCGGTCTGCCTCGAGAATTGTGTATCGAATGGCGTCACACAGAAAGGCAATCGGCTCAATGTGATTGAGTTAACCACTTGCGCTTAATCACGGATGCCAATGAAAACGGTTAGCGCTGGCCCAGACTACTCGTAGAAGATATTTCCACGTATGATGGATCACTGTGTAGGGCTGGTAAATCCGGTTCGAATGCGCGTACAGTGACAACGCTGTGAGATGGAGAGAGGATAGAGGGGAATAGTCCAAATGAAACAGGAGCACACACGTCACGAGTGTGTGGGGATGACCTTGAGTCATCTGCAAACTACAAAGGCTGCGGTCGAAAAATATTGAAATTCGTGCTACACTCCGATGGAATGACAGAAGTCCTATTAGCTAACCGGTTGAAGCATCGCTCCAGGTTGTCTACCAAGATTAAGCTAAAGGTTGCAGACGCAAGGCCACTAGTTATCAGCATGTCATTGGAGTATGCAACGTTAAGAAAATATTTGCCTCCACAATCTTGCAGAGTTGTAGACAACATGGCATTAGCGACACCTAACGGTACAGGGAGACACACGAGGGAACATCTCGATCTGGGATACTCCATGCTACCATGCAGCCTGACTGAAATTCAAGAACCAAAGACCCACGCAAAAAACAAGTAGCGGCCGACCGAAGAACGGTCGGCTTAAAACTAAACACGAATTTATTGTCCACCTACACACTTCTAACATCAAAAACACTACCATGTTTTCATACTAACGACTAAGTTCTTCTTAGTAAGTTGGCCGAACTTAGAGAACGCCAGGCGTCACAACCGCGGGATGTCATTATGATTACAGCGATCTAGTTAAGCCTTGAGATTGCAGATTCTGAAGTCAATTTACCTGGTATTTCACTGCTTCGGAATGACAGAGCTGGTAAAGGTGGTGGCGTAATTCTGTATTACAAGGCTAACATCCGATGTGAAGTTATTGACCACCCAGAGATCCGTGCCCCAGATTTGCTTTGGTGCCGGCTGTGGTTACGGAACAAAGACACATGTCTTATAGCTGTGATTTACCATCCACCAAACTCTACGTGTGAAATGGACTCCAAACTAAATCACGTTCTTCAGGTTGCTTTGAGCAAGACATACAGTCACATTCTCGTCGCAGGCAACTTTAATGTGCACGATTTGGAAATAGCGGTGACCGATAGCATGCAGTTCAAAGCCTGTTTACAAGAGGTAATTTTTAACTACACTCTGTATAACTACGTGACCACTGCCACCAGATTTCGAACTGCTAATAAGCCGTGGACACTTGATGTTGTGCTCACCAACGAAGAACTCATGGTAGACGGAATAATTACAAGCACACCACTGGGTCGCAGTGACCATGTGACTTTACTCTTTAACTATGTATGTTATGCGGAATATCCTGAGGAAGCGTACGATAAAGTCACGCACTACGACGTGCTATCCGCGCTTGTTAAGGAGGTATTTTGGACCTTCTGAAGGGAAGCCCCCAGAAATCGCCTGGGACACTTTTACAAGGACATTCACCACACTGGTAACGCACGCGTCTGAGTAAAAATCCTTCCATCGTCAAAGGAGAAGGAAGTCATTTCTGAGGAGCAGAACACGCAAATGCATGTCCTTGAGGGACTTAACATGGACAGCTCATAAGGACTCCCCGAATTCCGAAACCTGGACTGTCTATGTAGCACAGCGTAGCTTCTGTGTGAGTTTGATCCGCGAGGACAACCTGACGCATCAGCAGGAGTTAATGAAGAGATTCTGCACGAACCGCAAACTCTTATACAGGCATGTTAATGGCCTTCGTAAGGTGCAACGCGGAATTCCAGCACTGATCACGACTGACAGATGCACGCGATCAGCAAAGGATGCAGCCGATCTCTTACGGTTCAATTACTCACAAACATTCCAGAGAGTAACAGGCCCAACGGTTATCCCTGTTTCTATTGTCCCACCATCAGCTTTATCCAATATTACTTTTACCGCATAAAGTGTGTCAAAGAAACTGTTGTCCCTGCGTATCCACAGCTCTCCTGGTGTCGATAACATACAACCGAAGGCTTTACAGACAGCAGCCAGTGATCTGGCATAACCTCTGGCTTTATTCTATCAGCGCTGTATGGAGAAGAACCATATTCTAACAATATGGAAACGTGGGGTAATCATTCCTATTCATAAGGGAGGTAGCCGCACTGACCCGACCAATTACCGTCCTGTAACGCTACTCCCTGCGCTTTCCAAGGTTATGGAGTCTATCATCGCTGATGCACTCATGCAGTATCTGGAAAATCACAAGACGACAGCACCAAAACAACATGGCTTCCGACAAAAGCGCTCATGCACTAATTGTTAATTGCAGGCAACAGCTGGACTGAAGTAGTTGATGGTGGGGCAGGAGTTGATGTTATTTACTTGGGCTTCACAAAATCGTATGATCGCTTAGACCACCGAATTCTCCTCCATAAACTTCAGCTCTATGGCGTCGTTGACCAACTGCTGCGTTGGATAGGCAATTTCCTGCACGAACGTCGGTTGGAAGTAAGAGTACGAGAATCCCTGTCCGAAGCAATTGAGGTGGAGTGCGGCGTACCACAAGGCTCGGTGCTCGGGCCCCGTCTATTCTTGAGTTTCATAAACGATCTGGCGAGGGAAATTAGTTCCGATTTCCTACTCCTCGCGGATGATATCAAGTTATGGCGAGCGATCAAAGAACCGAACGAGCACGAAAAGCTCCAGCGTGACCTCAACACGATTTCAACCTGGTCAGTTTTGAATACCCTACCGTTCAATGTGGGAAAATGTCACATGGTTCATTTGCGCCATAGACATGACTACGTGTATAGGGTTGGGTCACATGTATTGCAAACCACCTCAAGAACGCGACTTTGGTGTGCTCATTCAAAGTGCTCAACTGTTCAAAACAGTCAGAGGCAGCTGTGAAGAGAGCAAACCAGCACGTCGGCTTGTTTCGGAGAGCATTCGGAAGATTCGACCCATCCATCTTCCCCACGCTGCACAATTCTTACATGCGCCCTCACGTTGAATACGCTATCCAAGCTTGGCAACCTTGGTTGAAGCGCGACTTAGAAGTACTAGAGAAACCACAACGCGGGGCCACAAAGAACTTCAAGGTCCTACGAAATCTGTCCTACCATCAAAGGCGGAAGTCACTTGGAGTTTTCAGTGGAAGCTACCGAAGGCTTCGCAGCGATCCCATATTAGTCTACGAAATATTGAGTGACCCTAATCACGTATGTCGCCAATTGCTGAAACTCAGCCATAACACCAATCTCAGAGGTAACCCTCTGAAATTGTGTGCACAGTTTAGCCACTTGGAATGCCGGCGGAATTTCTTTTTCTCTTCGGGTTTGCCAACCCTGGAACTCTCTCCCAAACTTCGTTGTTTCCTCCCACACCTTGGATATTTTCAAACAACGTTTGGATCTTACCCTTGATCCCCATCATTTCGTCTCCTAACCTGTGCAACTTTGGAATATATTAATTATCCCTCCAAACCGGATTAGCATGTTACGTAAACCTGAGGATGCGGGATAGAAGTGAGTACTCTTGTTTTTACTTTTCACATGTAATACATCAACTATAACTGTCCCCACGTAGCCACCTCGTTCACATTCACTTTCCACTTACACTGCTATTATTCAGCAGCATATCTGCTAGATAAACGCTCAAACAGGCAACTCACCTATCGGTTGATAATCGTAGTTTTACCCCCACCATCCTGCGGGACTTGTCAAGCAATTGCTGTTTTCCCCGACATAAATCATTGTTCATTGAATGTCACCTCGGTCGTCACCATGCGCTCGATGAGAGCCGCTCTCATAATGTAGGGAGACTTCTTACACTGTGCGAAAACTCGGTTGTTTCTCTCGTGCACCAGCTTCCGGCATTCGAGGAGAAATTCCGCTACTTAGCGACCCCCTTCTGCATTTCAGTCATGGTATCAGATTGATCATATCGGAATCAGTTTCAGTTGGAGGGGTAGTGTGAAGGATCGCAGATCCATCTGGTCCACTTTTCTTAACTCAGACTATGGTCTTATCTGTGCGAACATCTGCAAGAATTTCGGAGGGTCCCCGAAAAATAAGCATTGCAAGGTAGATAAGAATAACCTATCTACTCTCTCGGTCCAGCGGAGCTATTAGCCTTCCAGAGCCGATGCACTCAGCTGCAACCCAGCGCAAGACATTCATGAACACTGAATGTTCAGGCAGAGGACCATGATCTCTTCCGGGCAGTTAGTCTGTGCTCTTACACAGCATCCCATGAAAGCATGGATCTCCACGCGCTCCCTTTTTCAATTTGACAACCGCTGGAATATCCCAGCGGAGTCTAATCAATATGATATGCGCCGTTCTGTCAGTCGGCAGTTCAAACAAAGCCTACGCAGTGAGCATGAAACGTGGCGGTCTCAGCGTGCTTCGGAAATGGAGGCCGCTGCCCTTTCTGGCAATACTCGCAAGTTCTTAGAGCTCATTCGGTCCACTGGCTACAGAAAGTCTGGTGTCAGTGAGACTATTTGTGAAGCGGATGGCCCACCGGTTGCTAACCTGCAGAGACGCTTAGATCGATGGGCCGAATATTTTCATTTGCAATTTGTTTGGCCCTCACCATATACTTGTTGTCCTGCGGTCCCAGCTGCTCGCCCTATGTCGTCACATTTGACCCACCCAGCGGAGCGGAAGTTTGCCTTGCGATTCGGCACTTGAAATGATTCAAGGCTGCCGGCTCAGATGGACCATCTCCGGATCTGTTCAAGTATAGAGGCGCAAATATCATCAACCAGCTAACCTCACTGCTTTCATAAATCGGCATGAAGTAAAGATACCTTCTTCCTGGGGCGAATCATTGTCCCGATTCTTAAGAAGCGCGCTCGACTTCAAACACCATTCATTGAGATATCAGTCTCATTACGGTTGCCTCCATGCTATTGGCATCCACTCTACCCGTAGACTGTCCCCAATTCGCGAATCGCAGTATCGGGAAGAACAAGCTGGCTTTCGTCTTGGTTGTGGATCAAACATTTACGCTCCACCAAATCTTCGAACACCGCCACATCTACCAGAGGCCTACCATCGTTACTTTCTTAGACATCCGTGATACGTTCGACTCGGTTGATCGACCTGTGCCATGGCGTTGCTTGCTAAAGAACGGGGTCCAGGAAAAGTACGCTGCCATCCTACCTGCATTCTACCTCCACATCTCCGGCAGAGTGAGAGTCTATGGCAAGCTTTCGTCATCCTTCGCTGCCAATATCGGTGTACGACCGGGCTGTTCTATTTCTCATCTCCCCTTCCCTGTTACGATCGAAGACGTCCTGCCGAGAGCTCTGGAGGGTTACCAACATTTTAGTCTGCTGCTACTACCGGCCAAGCGAGCAAATGACTTCGATTATGTCGATGACATCAGCTTGCTTGGTGATGACTCGTAGAGTATGCAAAACATTCTAAACCGTTTGGTGATGGAGGCATCTAAGTACGCAATGTGTCTCACCCCGACGAGGTGTAAAGTGATGCCACAAGATTAGCACGCTCTTTCCCATTCTCACGCTTGAAAGTACACAGCTTGAACAAGTGGATATCTTTGTCTACTTAGGCAGCTGCGTGTCTGCTGAGGGCACTATTAAGAAGGAAGTTTCTCTCCGCATTGCCAAAGCTCGATCGGCGTTTGTCAGCTTGAAACACTTGTGGTGTCGTCGGGATGTCTCCCACTTGGTAAAGGGTCGCATTTACAGTGCTACCGTTTGGGCGGTGTTGCTATATGGAAACGAGTCGTGGCCAGTTCGCGTGGATGACATACGCCGGCTCTCGGCCTTCAACGATGGGTGCTTGAGGATGTTCGCTCATGTGTGGTGGCAGCAACGTATCTGCAGCAGTGAAAGCAGACATCGCATCTTAGAGAATGCAGGTATTCCCTTCAACAAGTTGGTTTTACTGCGCCAGTTAAGATGGCTCGATCACGTCCTGCGTATGTCAGCTGAGCGTTTGCTCTATTGTGAACTTTTCGCTCATGCAACGCTTGGGTGGAAGAGATCACGTGGCGGGCAGCCGTCCTCTTGGCGACAGCATTTGAAATCGTTGACTACACGTATAACTGCCGTTGAAACCACACGGGGACCAAAGAACGAGGAGTACCGATGGATGGAAACAATTCAGGTGTGGCACTTGTTTAGATTAAGATGCTTAATGCTTAACAATTGGAAAAGACAAAAAAGTGAAAAAAATGGCGCGTGAAAAAAAAACAAATTGAACAAATGAATTTCGTTCTTCTTGCGGTACTATAGTTGAAGCACGTTTCTCACCTTTAGCTAACGTTCGATGACGATGATGATACGGTAATTAAACCTGTATTCTTCTAGTGATAGCCATGGTTTTGATTGGTTCTGACTATTCGGCAGACTTGCTAATGCTTTAGCTTCCATGGGGACATAAGCGCTGCGACGTGGGCATGGTCGAATAAGCATAGCAGAGAGAGAGAAAGAGCTCGATTTGTTTCTTTTATTAAATTCCTATGTGGACATGGAGGTTGCAAAGGCATGGCCGAGTAACGGAAGAGAAGTAGGCCGAAAGTGATGTTTCTACATTGTGCACGTTTGTTATATGTTACCTACACCGCTTCCAAATACTTCGCTGATACTTCCCGTTGCGCTCAGCATATTTTTAATGTGTTCAGTGTAAGGTACTCTCGTATTTCTCACCTAAACTTCTTCAGAGATTTGGCCTGTCGAATGTTTACTGGCAATTTGTTCCATAGCTTGGAATACACTAGCAGGAAGAATTTCTCCCTTGTTGTGCGGCGACATCTCGGCACAAAAAGCCCACTTCATGGTTTCTAAAATTGCAACGGTTACTGATATTTATGTGCCCTCTATCCATGTCAACATTCACATAGTGGTTGATGACTCGAGATAGATAACACAGATTGCTTATTAGCCTCCACATCCATAAAGGGTCAAGACCAAGTTCTTGACATCGTTCACGATAAGTCATAGCAATGGAGTACTTTACTACCTCTCAATAGTTATTTTATCACACATCCTCATCTTAGTGCAAAGCCATTGAGCAATATGCCAAGGTAGGTAGCACATATGCGACATAGGGTTTAAGTCTAAATTCACGGAGCCCGAAGGATCAGCAGATGAATCCGAATGTTCGTTTACCTTTGATATATGCTAATTGCAAGGTGCAGTCCTAGTTTCTCACACCACACTTCGTACTATAATTCTCATAAACTTGGATTGATCTTGGTCGCGACGTGTTAAGCGCGTTAGATTTTCTGTGCTTGGGCAGTAGGCAGGTGAGCCGTACTCATGTACTGGTCTTGTGGTGGAAGAGAAGAGGCGAATGACAACCTATTCAGACCAAGTACAGAAACTGCGTTTTATCGCCCAAAGCATGAGCAGTCCGTTACCATATAGTCTGTTCGTGTTACATACGGACTTCATTTCGCAGTGGAAGGTGTGTTGGAATAAGTGAACTTCAACTAGGGAAGGTCCGGAGCATTTAACACAACTAAATCTAGCATTGTATCAGAAGACGTGCTGCACGTAAGGTGAATGAACGGTTTTGTGCCTTAAAAAAACAAACGAGTTACAGGATCTTCAGTACATTTAATTTTCCATATAATTACCCCCGAACGCAACGCATTTGCTCCAACGGTGCTGTAGCGCCTTGGCCCTGTGAAAAAGAACAATTCACATTGTAACTTCAAAAACTCTTCTACGGCTTCAGTGACGTCCCTGTCGTTGAGAAAATGTTAGACAACTAAGCTTTCTCAAGTTTAGAAGTAGGTGGAAGTCAACCTTGGTCGGATCTGGTGAATAAGGTTGGTGAGGAAGAAGCTGGAAGCCGTAATCATGGATTGTTTTCTAAGCAATCGAAGAGGTGTGGACCGGAGCATTATCATTGTGGTACATGACTCCTCTCGTCAACATTCCGATTGCACATAGTCTTGTCAATCCGAGCAACTGGATGTTTGCTGTTGGCACAAGTGTAAAGAAAGTTTTTCTTCTCAGCATCAAAGCACTGTTGGTGTTTGTTAACATGAAACATTTGTGGCGTCCTCGAGATGTTATGCTGTTGGTAAAGGTTTGGGTTTACAATGACTCCATGCGACCGTTGCAGTCATATAAAGTGAGTCGTGGCCAGTTCCCTTGTATGACGCACCGGCTTTTTGCCTTCGACAATGCATGCTTGAGGAGGATTGCTCGTGTGTGGTGTCCAGAGGTAACAGTAACGATTAGGTCAGTGGAATGCAAACATTCCATTTAACCAGCTAGTTGGATCCACGCGCCTGCATGGTTGGTGACCGAATGACGGCATGTTGTCTAGTATTCGCGGGTCATTCGGGATCATGACGACTGAAATGTTTGTTACTGTTTTCGGCTTTTGTAAGGTCGCACTTTGGATACTGTGTGCAGGCATGTCCCCTATGCCTCGTTCATGACAGGATGGCAGTTGAACGGGTTTTGCGGTCTGGCACGAAAATTGTGCATGGATTAAAGAAACTGATGTACTCTGAAAGGCTACGTAAGTTGGATATATACTCCATGTATTACAGACGAGTTCTGGGCGACTTAGTCTTCACATATCGCGTACTAGTGGGTCAGATTGGTCCAGATTTAATTGGACGGTTCCACCGAACTAGAGTGCCAACCCTTCGTTGACACCCATTGAAGTTGCACAAACCCCGATCTGACCGGGTTCGGACAGCTCTTCGGTTATCGCGTAGGATCATAAGTTATTGGAACGAGCTGACTGCAGAGGTTGTGATGGCACTGACTGAGAGTTTGAACATCGACTTGACGCCGTCGGTCTGCAGTTTACAATCTTCCCCTACATTCTATAAGCTTTTACTCGTTTAGTAAGGCCTACTCCTCCTTCATTCATTTTCACCTGCATCTCAATATTACTTAGATAAATTGATAATCTCCTTCCCCATATTTCCTTTTGTTTTCTTTTATTCACCTGACCCGCCCAGCTGGGACTGATAGTGTAGGGCACGTGGGCATTGTTTGGTTGACCATGTGAATCGGTTGTGTTGATTTGGCTCTCCTTTGGCAGATCAATCCACTACATTTCCAATTGACTCAGCGAGGTTTCGAAGGTGGAACATTCACGTGATCTTCCTACTGTTCCGATCACCACCTGAAAATGAACATCGTTCCAACCACATCAGGATATGGCGTGTAACCAAAACTAGTGAAAGGTTTTTGCACAAAATTTTTGGGAAGCAATTGTTCAGTGCACGACAATCGCAAAAGACGAAAAGGAGAATCAACAGCGTGTTAAAAAACAGTACATGTTTCATTTTCCTTGTGAAAATTGTAGATACCTTCCCTTGATTTCTATGGTTTCCGAGGAATATATCTAGTTATCAGAATGTTGGTCAATATATATATATATATATATATATATATATTTCCCAGGTAGATAAATACGCAATGCTATTGAAACATGCGAATTGCATTCGCCAGTGGAACTTAATACTGGTAATATAGCCATGATAATTAATAAACTCACAGATAATCCCAACTGGACAATTGTTGACGTCCCCCCATCATTATTAGAAATGCTTCGTTTATCATATCGCACACGCATGCACGCACCACACATACCCTGACCCCAGTGATGTTAGTGTTTATGACAGCATTCTTCAGCGATCATTAGTCATAAATGAGCGGATACCCCGAGGCTGGCTACGAGGCGGAAATAGTTCGAGCGGATGAAGCATGTCAATCTAGCGTCACTGATGACGCTGGGCTTGAAGTTGCCCGAAACTAGCCTAGCATAGAAACCCGAAGAGGAACGGTTCTCATTACTCCCCCCTACAGTTGTGCGGTAGTTCTCAGTTGAGTCATCCCGATGGCCGTTGTCCGCCACCACGGTTCAGCTCCGGACTGTAAATAGTATTTCATGGTCAATTACTATCGTAAGATCTACAGTGGTGAAACATTCTGTCGACCACAGATCTACCCCACGTGACTATTACAACCCATCGCAATGAGGCTGGACCTTACCGTAGTTCAAAGATTTGTGTGCCTCAGCGATCCATTGAGCTATGCTGGGTGGTGTACTCTTTTGCACCATCAGAGCCACTCATACCAGACTGGTCAATGGTTAGAGGCCTGACAAACTCAGCCTCCTGCTCCTTCAGGTTGGGGGTTAGAATGAGGTGCCTCCTTATTCCTTAAAACGGACTCCTTGTAGCCCAACGCCAAACTCGCTGCCTTTCGGTAAGGTTTTTGAACCAAAGGCTTTGGTTGAGAACCCTAATCGTTCTCCTGTCTAGGCCTCAGCAACCTGAGAGTATCCTGCCCACGCAATACTGTGAATTTCTCTTCAAAGAGTTTCTTAATGCTCTGGCCACCGCAGAGCATAATCAACGGTGCCCTATCTGCTGCATGGAACAGGGTGGATAGGGGTTTGGATGCTACTGCTCAAGCCTACCCATCTTCTTATTCTCCCCCTTACGCTTTTTCTCTCTTACCGTCCCGTTCTAGCTGCACTTTTATCCCCCCAGTTTTCAACCCCCCCCAATTCTGGGCCCTCCCCCACCTTGCTTTGCTAGGCTTTTACCTTCTAGATACAACTCAGATGTGAACGCGGAATGTCAATTCTGCCCCGTCGACAAACCCATGTCTAACCAAACGGCCAAGCCCAGTTCATCGACTCCCATTTGGAGCCCTCAATCTTCATTCAGATTGGCATGCCTCAATGTACGCACATTGCTACAGATCGGTCAACAGGCAGCACTTACCCGAACATTAGAGACCCTCTCAATCAATAACTGCTGCTTATGGGAGAACCGCTTGCAATACCCGAGCTTGGTACTCACTCTGCGATCCCCTTCAGGTGACACCAGCAGCACTTTCTCACTGCACCGATTCGGTGACGATGCAGCTTCGAGCACCGGCCAAGCCGGTGTTGGTATCGCCCTGAGTCCCCGGGCTGAGGCTGCTCTGGTTGATTGGATCCAAATCAGTAGCCGGGTCTGTGCGGTCCGATTGGCTGGCTCGTTCAACGCTTCGAAGTCGCGCGGGACTTACAGGTGTTTATTCGTCATCGCTGCCTATGCACCAACAAAAGCTGGCGGTATTTTGTTAAAAGACGACTTCTATCGTTAATTGAACGAGCTCCTTCGACAGAGAAGATGCTGGGACACTGTTGTGCTGGCTGGGGATCTGAAAGCTCAAGTTGGAAAGTTATCCACTGATGAAATGCATCTGGGCGGCCAAGATGGTGTAGGTTCCTGTGATGATAACAGTGAGCGGTTACTTCATTTGTGTGAGGATGCTCGCTTATTTCTTGCGAGCACTAATTTCCGACACAGCACCGGCCGGAGGGTGACTTGGCGCCGACCAGCCTCGAACCAACTATGGACGCAAATCGATCACATTGCGATAAGTTACCGACGGAGAGGCTGCGTCCAGAACCGTCACTCGTTTTGGAGCACAGTTATGGACACGGACCATGCACTTGTATGTGCTTACCTGCGGATCCGTTTTCGCGGACGCCAAAGACGATGTTGTGAGCGCATTGACACCGGCCAACTGACAAAGCCAGCTGTTCTGAATGCGTATCGAAGTACGCTGACATGCGAGTTGAGTAATCGTTACTGGAGACAATTGATGGTCACTGGTCACATGTTCGTCAGGCCTTATTAGCAGCAGGCAAATCCTCATGTGGTATGTCTAATAGCCAACATGGACATTGGGTCTTTTCTCGGTCTCTGAAACTGATCGACGCTCGCTGGCACATTCCGGCTGGAAGCGAACACAATGAAACTCGCAAAGAGCTCCGGGCAAAACTTCGTGATACCCTGAAGAGAGACCGCGAATACTTGTGGTACCACCGTGCATCAAAGATGGAAATGGCCGCTGCCCTTGGTAACCATCGTAAGTTATTCCGTCTGATACGGGAAACGGGCAGTAGATGACCTGGTGTTAGTGAAACCATACGTGACGAGAGTGGACAGCCTATCTACAACTTATCAAAACGCTTGGAATGTTTAGGTGAGCACTTTGGAAGGCAACTGAATCGGTCGGAATTGTTAAATTTCTCAACGGCCACTGATCAACCCGCTCCCTAGACTGTCCCTTTGGACCCACCATTCGCTAAGAACTGGAAAATGAGATCGGACTGTTGAAGTTAGATAAAGTCGCGGGACCAGATTACCTACATTCAGCCCTCTTCAACTTCGGGGGCTCTGCTCTTGTTGATGATGTATACGAGTTAATAGTAAAACTGTGGATGCAAGAAACTGTCCCAACCGACAAGAGCCGCTCCGTCATAGTCCCAAGTTTAAAGGGAGGCTCACGATCGGAATCTGGCAACCGTAGAGGAAACAGTCTGATGTCCATCGTCTCCAAATTGCTTGCCTCTGTCATTCTTCACAGACGGACTGCCACTTGTGTAAGCCAGACTCGTGAAGAGAAAGCCGAATTTCGTCCGGGTCGTGGCTGCATCGACCTCAACTTCACTTTGCGTCAATTGATGGAGCACCGTCACACATATTGGCGGCCCACGGTTGCCGTGTTCCTCGAGATCAAAGGTGCATTCCATTCGGTTGATCAATGTGCTCTTTGGGACAGTCTACTCAGGATAGGTGTGCCTGCGCAATATGTAAATATTATCCGATCATTATACTCGCGTAGAATGGGCAGAGTAAGGGCTTACGGCTAGCTGTCGTCGCACTTTAATATCTTCAACGGTGCACGACAAGGATGCCCGCTGCCACCTTTCCTCTTCAATTTCGCTATTGATAGAGTCATGGAAATCACGTTCACAGGACACGACTTAGTAGGTGTGGATCTGCTCCCGGGTGAACGACTTCTTGATTTGGAATATGCAGACGATATTGCCCTCATCTGTGACAGCTTCCAGATGGGCGAAGCTGCACTGAGCAGATTAGCACTGGCTGTCAGCCGCTTCGGGCCTTGCTTTGCACCGTCGAAGTGCAAAACTTTACTTCAAGTTTGACAGGGATCGCCTCCTGCGCTGACCATTGGTGGGGATCAGCTAGAATTCGTTCAGAAATTCAACTACCTTAGAAGCCGCATCAGCGCCCGTGCGATCGAAGATGAGATCACGAACCGTATAGCAAAAGCTCGAGGCGCTTTTGCGAGCCTTCGCTACCTATGGCGCCGGCGCGACATCACTCTCGCCCTGAAGGGTAAAGTGTACAATGCATCAGTACGTTCGACCCTACTGTACGGTTGTGAAATCGGGCCCCTTAATTCAGCGGACATACAGAGGCTAGTTACGTTCGACCATCGGTGCCTTGTCAATTTAGCTCACATCTGGTGGGAACACCGCGTGAGCAACGAGCGTGTTCGGCGCCTTGTTTACTGCGCAGGAAGAAGAAGCGAACCGTTCAACACCGTTATTTCACGCACCAGGTTCCGATGGCTCGGTCACATGTTACGCTTGCCAGCGCACTGACTCCCGCGACGTGCGTTGTTTGCGCGCCGGAGTGTAGATTTAGGAGGAGGATAGGTGGCCAAGTGATGACTTGATCGTGAGGAGTGAAGGCCCCCACTTCGAAGCTGGCCTCAGTTGGAGCATCTCGACTCCCTGGTTGGCGTCCGAAAGACGATGAAGACCTTTGGCTAGGAGCCTACCTTAGTGGCGTTCGTGCTGCGCGTTTCTGTGTCCCACTCCATCTCCTTTAGCCTCCTCCTCCAATCACGATCTCATTATATAACCTTATATAATATTGCATTGTAATTTTTTTGCTACATGATAGCCGGCTGGTAGCTTACCGGAATTATGCCCATCCGTTCCCGGTAGCTCAGCTGGATTGCACCAGTTGCATTTTTCCCTCTTTTCTTTTATGTATTGCGGCAAACTAGCTGAGGTGTTTCCCACCCCTAGCTAAGGTGTATAGTGTGTGTGTGTGTGTGTGTGTGTGTATGTGTGTGACTATTACGACCGACCTCACTGATCGGTTAATTTACGACGTGAAATGGGTACCCTGCCAAGTTCCTCGCAAAGTATGGGGAGAAAACCAGCCTGCAAGTAGAGCGAACTGAAGCTGCAAAGAAGGTATTCATTGGATTGCCTTACAAAGGGGAAGAAAATGACAGACGGTTCTACTGTTGTTTACATCCTGCCATTAAGAAATGTTACTATACAGCTGAACATGTGTTGCTCCACAGAAGCAAAGAGCTACTACATGAATACAATTTGGACAAGCCTCACTCTACTGTCACCGCCTCATGTGCTTACTTGCGGTAGCATGTACATTGACCGGACAGAGAGGTTGTTCACTTGGATTTCAAAATACGTCCCACGGAACCTTGCTCTCCGTGGCGCAACATTACCTGCCAGCTCCGTTGCCCGGCAATTATGCGCTTGCTCGATGTACCAGAATTCCCACGAAGCATTCGAGATCATCAGCAGACAGAGCAACCACAAGTTGTTGCGTTTTGCTGTGGCTTTCGACATCCGACGTCTGAAGCCTAACCTATGTACACAACTTGAGTTTGTGGCCAATCTTGCTTTGCCTTGGTGAGGCAAGACAGGCTGTCCAACGCAACTAACCATCGATTTCTGGTATTGACCATCATCATCATCACCACCATCATTACACGTTAGCTGGAGGTGGAAAACACCTCAGCTATTGTGCCGAAATACAAAAGAAAAGAAAAGAAAAACAAACAGTGGCACGTCCGCTGAGTCTCCAGTGACGGATGGACATCGTTCCGGAGAGCTAACAGCTGGTTGCCTTAAAAGAGTCATATTGCGCCTAACAAGTGAGATCGTGATTATATGTGGATGCTGAACAGGAAGGGGATGGACAAAGGAAATCACAACACAAACGCCATTGGTGCCGGCTCCTAGCCATATCAGCAAGTGTGTCCAACCAAACGTGTTCATCGTCCTTAGGACCGCAGCCAGGCAGTCGGGATGCACCAACCGACGCCAACTTCGAAGTGAGGGTTTTCATTTCTCTCGACCAAGTCATCACTTGGCCTCCCCTCCTCCTCTTCCAACCGCACCCACAACGCGCAAACAATGCACCTCGCGGGAGTCGGTGTGCTGGCATGCGCAACACGTGGCCCAGCCATCGGAGCCTGGTGCGGGATATAATGGTGCTGAGCGGTTCACTCGCTCTTCCAGCACCAAATACGCGACGTCGAACACGCTCATTGCTCACGCGGTGTTCCCACCAGACATGAGCTAAGCTGCGAAGGCAGCGATGATCGAATGTGACGAGTCTCTTCATGTCAGTCGACCTGATGGGCCAGGTTTCACAACCATATAAGAGAGTAGAACGGACGGCTGCGTTGTAAACTCTGCCCTTCAGGGCGAGAGTAATGTCGCGTCTGCGCCACAGGTGGCGGAGATTGGCAAAAGCACCTCGAGCTTTTGCTATGCGGTTCGTAACCTCATCTTCAACCCCACGGGTGCTAATATAGCTGCCCAGTTACTTGAATTCCTGAACGACTTCTAGCAGATCACCACCAAGCGTTAGCGCAGGGTTGGGTCCCTGCCAATTTTGGAGAAGTACTTTGCATTTCGATGGAGCAAAGCATAGCCCAAAACGATTGACAGCCAGTGCTAATCGGTCCAGTGCTCTTTGGCATGTTTGGAGGCTGTCACAGATTAGGGCAATATCATCCGCATACTCCAAGTCAAGAAGTCGCTCACCAGGAAGTAGCTCCACACCATCTAGGTCGTGTCCAGTGAATGCTGTTTCCATGACTTCATCAATAGCGAAGTTGCAGAGGAAAGATGATAGCGGGCATCCTTGTCTCACACCGCTGGTGATACTGAAGGGTGGCGACAGTTTGCCATAAACCCTCACCCTGCCCGAACTATGTGCGTACAGCGCTTTGATAATGTTTACCTATTTATCAGGCACACCTTTCCTCAGCAGATAGTCCCAAAGGGCACATCGATCGACTGAGTCGAAGGCACCTTTTATGTCAAGAAACACCACAACGGTGGGTCGCCAATAAACATGGCGGTGCTCCAACACTTGACGCAATGTGAAGATGTGGTCGATGCAGCCCCGACCTCGACGAAATCCGGCTTGCTGTTCACGAATCTGGCTTTCACGAGTGCCAGTCAGTCTGTGGAGAATGACAGAAGCAAGCAATTTAGAGGCAATCGAAATCAGACTGATCCCTCTATGATTACCACATTCCAAACGAGAGCCTCCCTTGAAAATTGGGACAATGACGCAGCGGTTTCAGTCTGTCGGGACTGTCTCCTGCTCCCAAAGTCTTACTAGCAACTCGTGTAAATCATCTACTAGAGCAGGTCCACTGAATTTGAAGAGGGCTGGGGGAATTCTATCTGCTCCTGAAGACTTATGCAATTTCAACAGCCGGATCTCACGTTCGACCTCTGCGCGTGAGGGCGGATCCAAGGAGACGGCCCAAGGAGAAGGGCGCTCAATGCCCGAAGAAGAAAGTGATAACGCAGGTTTGTTAAATTGCCTTCCAAAGTGTTAGACCCAACGCTCCAAGCGTTTTGACAGGCTGTGGATCGGCTGCCCACTCTCGTCGCGTATGGTCTCGCCAACACCAAGTCTCCCATTGCCTGTTTTCCGTATCAGACGGAATAACTTACGATGATTACCAACGGCAGCGGCTGTTTCCATCTCAGAGGCACGATGAGACCACCAGGTTTCGCGGTCCTTCATCAGGCTAGCCCGTAGTTTTGCCCTGAGATTTTTGCGAGCCTCATTGTATTCGCTTCCAGCCGGAATACGTCGGCGAGCATCCATAAGTTCCAGAGACTGTGTAGAGACCCAATGTCCGGTTTGGCAATTTGCTTTACCACATGAAGACACGCCTGCGGACAGTAACGTTTGACGAATATGCAACCAGTGATCTTCAACGTTGTTTAGTGGGCGCTTACTCAGCCCGGATGTCAGCGCACTATGGTATACATTCAGAACATCTGGCTTCGCCAGCTGGCTGGTGCCAATCCGTTTACATCGAGGTTGCGGACGTCCACCGAAACGCACCAAAAGGTCGGCACAGACAAGTGCGTGGTCAGAATCCACGCTCGTGCTCCAAATCGTGCGACAGTTTTGGACACAGCCCCTTCAGCGGTAACTGATCGCGATATGATCGATTTGCGTCCATGGCTGGCCCGAAGCTGGTGGCCACCAAGTCACACTTCTGCGGGTGCTGTGTCGAAAGTTAATGCTCGCGAGAAAGAGGCGAGCATCTTCACACAGCTGTAGCAATCGCTCACCATTATCATTACGGGAGCCTTCACCACGTTGGCTGCGCAGATGAAGCTCATCAGAGGACAATTTTTCCGACTTGGGCGTTTAAATTGCAAGCCAACACCACAGTATCCGTGCTTCTTCTGTAACGGAGGAGCTCATGAAGTTGCTGATAGAAATCATCTTTTACCGAATCAGTGCTACAGTTTGTAGGGGCGTAGGCCGCAATGACAAACAGGCACCGTTTGTCCCCGCGCGACTTCGCAGCAAGGAACGAACCATCTAATCTAACGGCGCACATCCTACTGTTTACTGGGATCCAATCAATCAGGGAAGCTTCAGCCCGGGGACTCAAAACAATGCCGACGCCAGCTTGACCGGCATTTGAAGCTGCATCCTCGCCAGACAGGCGCAATGAGAATGTGCTGCCAGTGTCGCATGTGGGGATCTCAGGTTAAGCACGGAGTTTGAACCTTGCAGGCGGATTTCTGATAAACAGCAAACATCGATCGATAGGGTCTCTAGTGTGCGGGCAATTGCTGCCTGTTGGCCAATCTGCAGCAAAATGCGCACGTTGAGGCATGCCAGTTTTAGCGAGACTCGAGGACCCCAAAGGGAAAAGGATGAACGGACGTTGTCCGCTTGGTTGAACATGGATTTGTCAACTGGATTGGAGCAAGGCCTTGCGATTATGTGTGATTTGAAATTAGAAGACAAGCGACTATTGAAGTAAGCTGGGGGAGGGACAAGAATTGGGGGATTGAAAATGGGGGGATATAAGTAAAGTTGGAGCGGGACGATAAGGATGAAGAAGCGCAAGAAGGGGTATAAGAAGACGGGAAGGCTTGAGCAGTAGCATCCATACCCCTATCCACCCTGCTCGATGCAACAGATTGGGCGCCGTCTATTATCCTCTGCGACGGACAGAGCATTAAGAAATTGTTGTAGGAAAGGTTCATTGTATTGCGTGGGCAGGATACTCTCAGGTTGCTGAGGCCTAGACAGGAGAACGATTAGGGTTCTCAGCCAAAGCCTTTGGTTCAAAAACCTTACCGAAAGGCAGCGGGTTTTGGCACTGGACACAGAGACCGTTTTATGAAATGAGGATCCATCCCCATTCCAACCCCCAACCTGGAGGACCAGGAGGCTGAGTTTGTCAGGCCTCTAACCATTGACCAGTCTGGTATGAGTGGCTCTGAAGGTGCAAAAAAGCGCCACCCAGCATAGCTCAATGGATCTCTGAGGCACGCAAACCATCGCACCACGGTAAGGTCCAGCATCATTGCGATGGACTGGTATTGACCTATTACCCCCAATCGTTTGAAAGTTTCACCCATTGTATGTAAGCGGCTGAAGAGAATACGAGAAATATACTGAATTCAGAATATACCGCCAAATGTTCGTTGTCCTTGCTCTGTTAAGATTTTTGAAGGGAAATGGTTGTATGATAATTTGACTGTTGGCCGGCTATGACCTTCAATGTCCGGTCACGTGCTTGTACTTAAAAAGGTGATCGATACGACCTAGTGGGAGCAATGCGACGGCTGCAGATTCGATTCTCCTGTCGATTCTGTCATGTAGGTACTCCACCCTGCCACGTGTAACGTAGGATGGTCGCACCACACTGGTCATCAACCCGTCTGCAGTAGGCACTTCGGAAGATCTACACGCACCAGAAAGTGCCAGGGACAAAGATCGGATGCACGGTCATCATGAATTACGACCGAATGCGTTGTGTTTTCATCGTGATTGGTGCCTTTCTAATTGTCGCTACCAACGATGGGATAATGTGCATTTCAGGTATTTACACGTCCTACTGGATGGAAGAAATCAGGGCCACAAGGTTTCAACTGGACTGGGTTGGGTCGATTCAGATGGGGCTGACATTTTGTCTAGGTAAGATAATGTTTAAGTAGCGTTGTGCACTAGGTCCGTTCGCTGCTCGTCTCATTCGGAAATACGGATGTAAGCTAACGACGGTTGCGGGCGGTTTCCTGTGTGGCGGCGGTTTCCTTTTGTGCGTTTTCACTGTACATCTGAGCATGCTCTACATTTTCTATGGGATTTTAACAGGTGAGCAAATTTACTATCAAACTATGGGATGCAGGCATTGGTTTCGGGTTGGCTTACATGAGCGCAGTGGTAGCTGTCACTCTGAGCTTCGTTGAAAGACGACCGATAGCAATGGGATTCGTAACATGTGGAACCGGGGCAGGTTGGTTACCGTTCTCTGTATCTGTTCTATATACCATCAGGTTGTTCACTATTTAGTGTGGCAATCCCGCTTATACTTGAGAAAATGGATTGGAGAAAGAGCATGTACGTTCTTGCCGCGATAACTGTCAACTTGTGCTTCTACGGATGTCTGTTGCTACCCGGTAGAGAAGTAAGAGACGGACGCAGAGCTACCAATGTACAAACCACAGTACCGCAGAATGTGCCTATGGATCAGGCATTAGAGCGCGAAGTACGCTTGCCCTCTCAGTTAATGACTTCTACGTTCGCGCTTTATTCCACCTGGGAAGTTCGAGAGGTGGAAAAAAGGAAAATACTGAACAATCTGTTGGGGAATATGGGATCTTACGCTTTCATGAACGAGCTAGATCGGCTATTCCCGGCGGGTCTGCAGCAAAAAAAAGGTCGACTGCACCTCTTCAAAGAATTTACATTTGTTACGCTTCTCATAACCTCCTTCTTGATCTCATTCACTTTTATGCCGCCTATACTTTACTTGTTCGATCGTTTGAGACAAAAGCAAATCCATGAATCACTGATATCAGCAGTGCTTTCAGGGTATGGGATCGCCGGAGCCATTACTAGACTTTTCGTCGGAGTCACTTCTTCATTCACTTGGTGTAACAAAAGTGTGTATATGTTTTTCTGGGTGACCGTGTCTGCCGTTTCAACCATACTGACCATATACATGAAGAACGCATCGCATTTCGGGGCTTACGCCTGTGTTCTTGGTGGTGCAAGTGGTATGTGTGTGTAAATCTCTCAAACTCCTTAGTTCAGGTGCATTTATCGTGTTGCAGCCACTCGTTCTAGCCGAGATGGTACCTTCAGAGGATTTGACGGATGCACTCGGAATAATCTTGCTAGCTTCTGGGATGGGTTATATGCTCGGAACACCAGCTATGGCGCTGGTATACGACAACTGGCAAAGTTACGACGTGTGTTATTTGGCTTGTGGAGCACTAGTAGGTGCTGCGGCTATCAATATTGCCATACTTGCGATGGTGGACATCAAAAAAATTCTCATGAGGAAATATGAGCAGCAACTGAAGAGAAGGATTGAAGCAGATATGCAACAGTGCAGAGACGACCGCACGGAGAGTTCGCAGAGCAGTTGAGCATCGTATCGTACGGAGGTATACAATTTAGCACAATTGCATATTTCGAGACTTGTACAACGCATGACAGCAAACTGCTTCTGTGTCCCTTTACAAGCGCACGGAGTTCTCCATCTCAAGTTGAACTAGCAAGGAGCAACACTAACGTCGCATTGGTTTACACTACTACTTGGAGAACTCACGAAACCGCACAAGGAGCCTCAAATGCGTGGATAGCTTCAAAAATCAGTGTACCCATTATTCTATCAGATGGAATTTTGGCTTCGCTTTTTCGCTTTCTAGGTCAAGAGAATTCAGCTGCCGTCAAAATGATCAAGGACTAAATGTTCAAACGGATAATGATTTTGAACTGAATTGTTAACCGCAACATTTGGTCACAGAATATTAACACGATCTCATTTTTGCTTAAGGTAGTCATCCAAGTATCCAAAGCCCATATAAGTCGTAGGGGTGCTTAGACGTTACTGATCGCTTAGGTACTCGCATAAGCTGAACCTCGGCTTCAGTTGCATCCGTGATTTGATCACAGACAAAAGAGAAGATGTACGGTATGGTAGAAACGCTGTAGCGAGATTGACCGGCTCACGCTAACAGACTTGAAGTAATCGACAGACTACCGGGGAGTACCGCCCACAACAATTGAAGAGAAGGCACGGAAGTGATGGGACGAAGGAGCAGTGTGGTGTACGCGGAACACGTGCATTGGCTAAGAACACGACACCGGACTACACGAACCTAGCTAGAGAAAGAAATGAGGGACCGTGCGATCGAGCGGTGTGTTGAATCCATCCGTCGTGCCGTGTGATTGTATTGGAAGTGGGTTGGGTCAGACAAAAAATTCAACATACATTTCAGTATTCTGCGAATAAGCTCTGTGTACAAAAGGATGGCAATTTAATTTAGTATTTTACGAAACATACTAAAACAAACCGAGGGATTCTCCAGACTGCTACACAGTCCTTCCCCAGAAGGAACTGTATAAATAGTCCTTCGATTTACGTGAGGACTGTCCGTCGGGAGCCAGCCTTCTGCGAGACCAGATAGTGAAACGTGATGCAGCTGCTGAGGGAGGACCAGGCGATCGGATCCTAACGGGCTGCCAGCATTGTCCTCCCAAACGGGGACGAAACGAACAAATATGTGTAGAAAATAGTTTATAGTAGGGTAGTAGTTCGGCGGGAAATTTTCAGTGCACTAGTTAAAGCGTCCGTCTACATCGTGAACATGCGACTGCGTTGACGCACATGGAATCATCAATATACACTGCAATATAAACTGCAGGTGCAAAATACCTCAGATATGGTACAGGAATACAAAAGAAAAGAAAGTGTGAAAAAGAGGCACACAGGCTGTCATCAGTAACGAATGGATGTCGTTCAGGAGAGCCAACAACCGGCTGGTGTGCTGCAAAGTAGTCATATTAGCCCTAATAACTGAGATCGTGATTAAAGTGGGAGGCTAAGGGGGAGGGGAATGGACAAAGAAACTCACAATACAAACGCCATTGAGGTAGGCTCCTAGCCATATCAACAAGTGTATCCAGCCAAACGTGTTCATCATCTTTCGGACGCCAACCAGGGAGCCGAGACGCTCCAACCGAGGCCAACTCCGAAGTAAGGGATTTCATTTCTCGTGACCAATTCATCGCTTGGCCACCCCGCCTTTTCTTCCACCCGCATCGCCGGCGCACAAACAACGCACGTCGCGGAAGTCCGTGGTGTAGGGTGGCACAAGGCTCGAGGTGGACAGAAGTTGAATTGACAGCGGGAAATGAAGCCACTGACGACCAAACTGGGTGCCGTTGGTCCATCTCGCCTCCCGGACTGGAGTCCACGTGACTCGCCTTGTGCTTGGCCCGAGGATTTACAGGGCATGGCTCGCAACCGACACCAGTGGCGCGTCTGCTGCCATCTCCTAATCGGATTGCCTGTTTAAAGTGTGTTGGGTGCTGAGTTATCTGCGGGGTAATGGCTGATTATGACGCGTGGCAGTGAAAGCCGCAAGGAAGCTGTCTCGCCGATGCCGTCTTATCTTTGCACGATAGCCAGCTGTTTGTGACGGTATGTTGTCTACACAAGGTGTAGGCGCCTTGACCCTGAATGTTTGCTTATGGCATTTAGGTTTTCAGATAAGTTCCCCTTCTCACCCTTCTCTTATTCTTTATTTCATAGGTCATCGTGGTTGTATGGCAGCGAAGCATCAGTTCAAATGGCTGATGTACTGCTGTTGATGATGATGGCGTCGGTTGGTGCATCCCGACTGCCTGGCTGGGGCCCTAAGGACGATGAACACGTTTGGTTGGACACACTTGCTGATATGGCTAGGAGCCGGCACCAATGGCGTTTGTGTTGTGATTTCCTTTGCCCATCCCCCTCCTGTTTAGTATCCCCCTCCAATCACGATCTCAATCCTTAGGCATAATATGATTCTCTTTTTACGGCAGCCAGCTGTTAGCTCTCCGGAACGATGTCCATCCGTTACTGGGGACTCAGCGGGCTTGCCACTGTTTGTCACTGTTTTCCTTTTCTTTTATTTTGTATTGCGGCACAATAGCTGAGGTGTTTTCCACCTCCAGCTAACGTGTAATGATGATGATGATGATGATGATGATGATGATGATGATGATGATGATGATGCGGAAGTCCGTGGGCTGGCATGCGCCACACGTGACCCGGCCATCGGAGCATGGTGCGTGAAATAACGGTGTTGAACGGTTCGCTTCTTCTTCCTGCACAGTAAACAAGGCGCCGAACACGCTCGTTGCTCACGCGGTGTTCCCACCAGATGTGAGCTAAATTGACAAGGCACCGATGGTCGAACGTAACTAGCCTCTGTATGTCCGCTGAATTAAGGGGCCCGATTTCACAACCGTACAGTAGGGTCAAACGTACCGATGCATTGTACACTCTGCCCTTCAGGGCGAGAGTGATGTCGCGCCGGCGCCATAGGTGGCGAAGGCTCGCAAAAGCGCCTCGAGCTTTTGCTATACGGTTCGTGATCTCATCTTCGATCGCACGGGCCCTGATGCGGCTTCTAAGGTAGTTGAATTTCTGAACGAATTCTAGCTGATCCCCACCAATGGTCAGCGCAGGAGGAGATCCCTGTCAAATTTAGAGTAAAGTTTTGCACTTCGACGGTGCAAAGCAAGGCCCGAAGCGGCTGACAGCCAGTGCTAATCTGCTCAGTGCAGCTTCGCCCATCTGGAAGCGGTCACAGATGAGGGCAATATCGTCTGCATATTCCAAATCAAGAAGTCGTTCAACCGGGAGCAGATCCACACCTACTAAGTCGTGTCCTGTGAACATGATTTCTATGACTTTATCAATAGCGAAATTGAAGAGGAAAGGTGGCAGCGGGCATCCTTGTCGTGCACCGCTGAAGATATTAAAGTGCGACGACAGCTAGCCGTAAGCCCTTACTCTGCCCATTCTACGCGAGTATAATGATCGGATAATATTTACATATTGCGCAGGCACACCTATCCTGAGTAAACTGTCCCAAAGAGCACATCGATCAACCGAATGGAATGCACCTTTGATCTCGAGGAACACGGCAACCGTGGGCCGCCAATATGTGTGACGGTGCTCCACCAATTGACGCAAAGTGAAGTTGAGGTCGATGCAGCCACGACCCGGACGAAACCCGGCTTTCTCTTCACGAGTCTGGCTTTCACAAGTGGTAGTCCGTCTGTGAAGAATGACAGAGGCAAGCAATTTGGAGGCGATGGACATCAGACTGTATCCTCTACGGTTGCCACGATACGAATGTGAGCCTCCTTTGATGATCGGATTAATAACGGAGCATATTTAGTCGTTTGGGACAATTTCATACCCCCAATGTTTCACTTGTAATTCGTGTTGATCATCAACAAGAGCAGAGCCCCCGAAGTTGAAGAGGGCTGGATGTAGGTAATCTGGTCCCGCGGCTTTGTTCAAGTTCAACAATCGGATGTCATGTTAGAATTCTGAGCGGGAGGACGGTTACAAAGGGACAGCCCGGGAGCAGAGCGATCACTGGCCGGTGAGGAAACGAAGAATTCCGGCCGATTAAATTACTTTTAAAATGCTCAGCCCAGCGCTCTAAACGTTTTGACAAGTTGTGGATAGGCTGCAAACTCTCGTCACGTATGGTTTCACTAACATCAGGTCATCTGCTGCCCGTTTCCCGTATCAGACGGAACAACTTCCTACGGCTACCAAGGGCAGCGTCCACTTCCATCTCTGACGCACGATGAAACCACCATGCTTCATGGTCCCTCTTCAGGCTAGCACGGAGTTTTGCCTTGAAGTCCTTGCGAGTCTCCTTTTGTTTGCTTCCAGCCGGAATGTGCCAGCGAGCGTGCGCATGTTCCAGAGACTGCAAAGTGACCCAGTGTCTAGTTTGGTTAGTGGATTTACCGCGTGATAATTTACCTGTTTCTATTAAGATCTAGTAAAAATGCGACCATTGACCCCCAACTTTAATCACTGGGAGGTTGCTCAACCCGAACGCCAGCGTACTTCGATACGCATTCAGAACATCTGGTTTCGGCTATTGGCTTGTGTCTATGCGCTCACAGGGTAGTCGAGGGCGACAGCCAAAACGCATCCACATATCAGCACATACAAATGCACGGTCAGTGTCCACACATTGCTCCAAATCGAGCGACACTTTTGGACGCAGCCATTTTAGCGATAACTGCTCGCGATGTACTAAATTTGCGTCTATAGCTGGTTAGAAGCTGGTGCTCGCCATGTCAATTTCAGACGCGTGCTGTGTCGGAAGTTAGTGCCCGCAGGAAATAGGCGAGCGTCTTTACACAAATAAAGTAACCGCTCACCGTTATCTTTATGGGACCCTACAACATGTTGGCCGCCTGGACGCAGCTTAGCAGTGGACAATCTCTCAACTTGAGCGTTCAGATCCCCAGAAAACACTAAAGTGTCCGTGCTACTTCTGTGCCTAAGGAACTCGTCCAGTTGAAGACAGAAGTCGTCTTCCTCGGAATCCTCACTACAGTTTGCGGGGAAGTAGGCAGCGGTGATAAACAGACACCTATTAGCCCCGCGCGACTACGAACCTTTGAACGAGCCGGCAACTCGGGCCGCACAGATCAGGCTACTTATTTAGATCCAGTCAACCAGAGCAGCTTCAGTCTGAGAACTCAGGATAATACCAACACAAGGGTGGTTGGTACTCAAAACTGCATCGTCCCCGGATAGGCACAACGAGAAAGCACTGCTAGTGTCACCTGAAGAGGACTGCAGAGTGAGAACAGAATTCGGGTCTTGCAGGCGGGTTTCTGAAAATCAGCAGATATCGATTGAGAGTCGCTAACTTTGGGGCAAGTGCTGCCTATTGAGCGATCTGTAACAATGTGCGTACGTTGTGGCATGCCAATCTGAGGGATGATCGGGGGCTCCAAATGAACGCTTATGTACTGGGTTTGACTGCTTGGTTAGACATGGGCTTGTTGATAAGTCAAGAGTGACGTTCCGCGTTTGGATGCGAGTGGGAACTAGCAGAGAAACGCCTATCAAAGCATGGTGGAAGGGCCAAGAATTGGAGGGTTTGAAAACGGGGGATAAAAGTGAAGATGGAACGGCACGTTAAGGACGAAAAAGTGTTCAAGTTTAAGTTCAATCGGGACTAGGACAATAGGACGAATCCCGTAAGTGTTCCTTTTTGAGCGGGTCGTCGATCCAAGACTTGATAGCGATGCTCCGACTTCTTGATGGTTTTAAAACGAAAACACTCGAAAAAACACCCTGGTCCACCAATTCAATGCCCACGTTCCTTACATTAGCTGTCCCTGCTATGTCAGTTACGTGAAGTAAGTAAGAGGGGAAGAAAAATCGAAGGTAAAGTGTAAGGGAAATCAATTAAAAGAAGAGAATAATATCAATGGTGAAGAAATTACAGAAAATAGAATCGAAGTATGAAGATGGGAATTAGTCAGGAAAAAGGAAAGGTTTCGTGTTGCCACCAAAGAGCATCTAGTTGACGCTCAACCCCTTAACCGTAGCTTCCTTGACAACATTTTCTGGAAGCAAGTTCCAGCGATCGATGACTCGACGCGATAACCGTGTCTCCGCGCTATCTCGATCGGACCGCGGTTCGTCCAGCATCATACAATGCCCGCGGAGAGGTGGATTAAGAAGACATGATGGTCTGAGCAGTAGCATCCAAACCCCTATTAACCCTGCTCCATGCATCAGCTAGGGCACCGTTGATTACCCTCTACTGTATCCAAAGCATCAGGAAATTGCTTGTGGAAAAATGCATCGTATTGCGTGCGTAAGATACTGTCAGGTTGCTCAGACCTGGATAGAACAACTAGGGTTCTCAACCAAAACCTCTGGTTTAGAACCAGATCGCAAAGCATCGTGATGGCAGTGGACTACAAGGAGTCCGTTTTAAGGAACAAGGAGCCGCCTCATTCCAAGCCCTAAGCGGGAGGGCCAGGAGACTGAGTTTATCTGGCCTCTAACCATTGATCAATCTGATATGAGTGGCTCTGAAGGTTCAGAAAAGCACCACCAAGCATAGCTCAATCGATCACTGAAGCACCCAAACCATCGCACCAAAGTAAGATCCAGCCTCGTTGCACATGAAAAGCTAACGAAAAACGGTAGTGACAAAAATGCGAGGTAATTGTCAGGGAGAAAGTAAGAATTGCCTGGAAATCCACTATTTTAGCGATTAAGCGATTATTAACGACTGTCACATCGAGTTCAACGTTCTGGAATGTTCTAAGTTCTGCACGTGACTACCAACCACCTGACATCTCGGCCACACCTAAGGAGAACCACTAACCTTGATAGTTGATCTTCCAATTCCAGAAGTCGAAGGTCAGTACAAAAGGTATAAATACAGCCAGGGTCCGCGGTAGTTGTACAGGGTTTGTTGACGGTGGTTAATACGTTCATTGGTCAAGGTCGTTGGTGTCCTGCTTCTTCCTTCGTTTGGGCTAGAATATTTGTGGAGCAGTAAAGTGCCAATTTCGGTTTCGCATCTAGTGAGATTATAACAAATCGCAACGGAGGAAATTGGAAATGTGATGAACTTTTCTGCGGAAGAACTCCAAAAACTGCTTTTCCAACAGCAATCTCAAATGGAGACACAAATGAAAATGATCGAAAATCTGCCATAATGCTTGAGTTTGTATACAACGGAGAGCGACACGGAACATGCAGGCGAGTTCCGTCGATCTTCTCACGAATGCAACCTCTGAATTCAAATACGACGCGGATTCTGGATGCACATTCAAAGCGTAGTTCAAGCGTTGGCAAGACATGTTCTGGGCGGACTTTATTCTTCTGGACGACTCCTGGAAGGTGCAAGCTGGGAACAAGTGAACATTCAAGATTCATAGACCACATTATGCCCAAACAGCCGAAGGATCTGACGTTTGACGAGGCGGTGTCGCAGCTGAAGGAAATTTTCGGTGAGTCAGTATCCTTGTTTACTATTCGCTATCAATGCCTGAAAATTGTCAAACGCGAATCGGACGACTTTGGGGCTCTAGCAGACACGATTAACCGTGTGTGTGCGTTTCAAGCAACGCTCTTTAATGGACGAACAGTTTGTGTCGCATTTTCGTCAGTGCTCTACAGTACAGAAGTGATGCTGAAATCTGCACACCGCTTTTAGCTAAGCTGGATTAGGATCCTGATCTGACACTAAAGGCCCTCGTAAATGAATGCAAACGACTGCTCACTCAAAAAACACGACGCCGCCGTGATCGAACAGAATGGTCTTGCGTCACCAGATACCGTACACTTCGTGAAAAACGCCAGGGCTGTCAACCCAAGCAAACCATTCAAGAGGTCCATGAACAAACCGCCCACAGCATGCTGGTCATGCGACGAGTGGTATTTCGCGCGCCTCTGTCGGTTCAAACGTCATATTTGTGAAACGTGACATAAGCGGGGCTATAATGAGGAATACTACAGTCACGTCCGGCCGAATAACGTGAAGAAGTCTTATCGAAAGGGGAATTCTAGAAAGGATGGTGCAGAGACCCTGTCCATAGTTGCCGCATTCCCAAGTGAGTGTAAACCGAGACGACGATTTATCAGGGTGTTGATTAATGGGATCTCCACTAAACTGCCATTCAACACGGATTCGGACATCACGATTCTTTCCAGGAGCAGATAGAACTACATGAAGCCAAAGATGGTCGAGTCTTAGAAAGTTGCTCACAATGCATCCGGTGGTATGTTCAACTTTGCAGTCGAACTTACTTGTGAGGTTGCCTTCAAAGGAGTGGAAATGTCAGGAAGGTGTTATATTTCAGACCGGCCGAATTTGAATCTTCATAGTACCCACTGGATTGAAAAATTGCTACTCATTGTTGTTGCCTTGAATCAGATCTGCAACCGAGTACGAGCAAAGTCCGTCGAAGACAAGACACGTTCGCTGAATCGAAAATGTGCCTCTGTCTTTCAGAATGGCTTGGGCCATCGTGCGAAATTCCAGGCAACGCTGAGGCCGCGACCACGTGGTAAACCAGTGTTCAAGGCTAAAAGACCGGTACCATATGCAGCGATGTCAACAGTTGATCAAAAACTCGGTGGACTGGAACGAGCCGAAGTCATCACAGCCGTCAAGTACTCATCATGGGCTGCACCTATTATCGCAGTGAAGAAGGCAAATAGCAAGGTACGCGTCTGCGCTGACTTCCCAACTGGCCTCAACGCCGCTGTGGACAACCACTAGTACCCAGTACCCGTACCGCAAGATATCTTTGTGAAACTGAATGGTGGTAAATGATTTGCTAAGCTTGATCTGTCCGATGACTAGCTTCAAATAGATGTTGACGACGTCTCGATGGAGGTATTGATGACCAACATTCCTTGTGGGCTATTCCAATACAACCCGCTTTGGCGCCAGCTGTTTTCCAACGGTTGATACACACCATGCTAGCAGGCGTTTCTGGAACCGCTGCATATCTGGATGATATCATAGTGATGAGGCGAACACCGGAAGAGCTATTTAAACGCCCGTATGAAGTGCTTGATTGTATACATTCGTACGGTTTCCGGATCCGTGAAGATAAATGCACATTTTTACGCCGATCATCAAATACCTCGGTTTTATGCTCGAAAAGGATGGACGACGACCAGATCCGGCAAATACAGAAGCCACAAAAGAAATGCGCTCACCAACAGATCTACAGTCTTTGGGTTCCTTTTGTGGAATCAACAGCCATTATAGCGCATCCTTGCCTGAGATGCACCGCCTGCGAGTCAAGCTAAACAAGCTACTAGCCAAAGGCAAAACCTGGAACTGGACATTAGAATTCCAGAACGCCTTCGAAAGGGTCAAAACATTGCTGTCTTCAAACTTGCTTTTGACCCATTTTGATACCTCCAAAGTGATTGTCCTAACCATAGATACGTCAAGCCATAGGATTGGCGCACACACATATATCGATGGATCTCAGAAACCAATCGCCCATGCCGCCAGAACACATACGAAGATCGAGAGGAATTACAACCAGATCCAGAAAGAAGCATTGGCCATAGTGATTGCAGTCAGGAAATTCCATAAGATACTGTACGGCCGCCGCTTTAAGCTTCTGACAGACCACAAGCCCTTGCTGACCATGTTTGGTTCGAAAATGGGCATCCCGCCTACACAGTCAACCGGCTACAATGCTGGGCTCTTACTTTAGTGGGGTACGATTTCCAGCCCCACTACCAGTCGACAATTTCTACTGGCCAAGCGGGTGCGCTGTCACGGCTAATTGCTGCCCACCAACAAGCACATGAGGACACAATCATTGCCTCGGTCGAGATCGAACCTGACGTCAACTATCTGGTATGTGCTGCATTGCACGGTCTACCAGTTATCACAGAAGCTGTATGAACCGAAACGCTTCGGGACCCAGTACTCAAGAAAGTTACAGCGTTTCACAAAACAAGTTGGCCACGTTCATGTCCATCTATCGAGTTGTAACAGTACTTCCAGCGGAGACATTCGCTCTCTATTGTGAACAACTGCGTACTATTTTCGGAAAGAGTGGTCATCCCCAAGGAACTTCAGGAGCGCCTTATTCGATAATTCCACGCCGCGCCTCTTCGGATCAACCGGATGAAGGCGCTTGCCCACAGCCATGCATACTGGCCCATTATGGACAAACAGCAAGAAGAACTGGCTAAACCCTGCCAAAAATGCGCCAATGTCTCGAAAGCGCCACCAAAGCAGAGATCTATTCATGGCCAAAAGTTAATAAACCATGTTGTTGCATCTATGTCAACTTTACAGGCTCGGTCAACGACTGAAGTTTCCTCATTATAATCGACTCATACAGCAAGTGGCCTGAAGTATTTCTCATGGATAGCACAACCACCAATGCCTCAGTATCAAAACTGCGCCAAACCTCCAGCAGATTCGGCTGTCCAGAGACAGTTGTAACCGACAATGGCACACAATTCACTTCGGCAACTTTTACGGATTCAGCTAATTCGTCATCGTCACTCCCAATCAGCAGGTTTGGGCTAGTCTATAAAAGCACCAGACGCCGGTGTTTCGACTCTCTGGGTCTCCTCAGTGGTGTGCCTCCCAGCGGATCCCTGCCGGGTTCCGCCACCATGAGTTCAGGATGCCAGCAGCTAGTACTACTTCGCCATGGGTGACAGCCGCAGACCTGCGTGATTAACAGTTGACCGTGATATAGCCGGCGTCTGGTACTTTTCCAGACTATCCTAAGCCTGCTGATTGGGAGTGACGATGATGAATTAGCTGAATTATACCAAAATCTTCACTACTACCCATCAGTATTATAAAACCTGTCCGTATAGCTTCTAAGTCTTATGTGGTACATAGGCGCTATGCGGAAAGTCCTAGCTCGTGAGGCTAGCCATTGTCCACTGTACAGTTCGTAACTGGCATGGCAGTGGAAGATGAGCCGGGCTATATCATAGTCAACTGTCAATCACCCAGGTCTGCGGCTGTCACCCATGGCGAAGTGGCACTAGCTTCTGGCATCCAGAAGACATGGGGCGGAACCCGGTAGGGGTGTGCTGGGAGGCTCACTCCTGACGAGGCTCAGAAGGTCGAAACACCGGCGTCTGGTGCTTTTCTAGACTAGTCTAAGCCTGCTGATTGGAAGTGACGATGATGAATTAGTCGAACTATACCAAAATCCTCCCTACTACTCATTAGAACTTTTACGGAGTTCTGCAAGCATTGCACCGTCCAGCACACTTGCTCGCCGCCGTTTCATCCACAGTCGAATGGCCGGGCAGAAGGGTTTGTCGATACGTTCAAGCGAGCTCTCCACAAGCCGTGTAAATGAGGTTGTTGGCCGGCTCCTTTTCCCCTACCGATCAACAACGAATGCACAAACGCCGGACGGAATTTCTCCAGCACATTCTATGATGAACCAGAAGCTTTGCATGCCTTTCGACGCCATCCAACCGCGCTCAGAGGCCGCCGTTGATGAAAGAAACCCCAGAATGAAACCGGATTTTAACCTACGGCATGGAGCAAAGAAACGGTCGTTTAAACTTGGGTAGACAATGCTAGTACATGACTATCGGGAAGGCCACGCGAAGTGCACACCAGTGACGGTCAAAAACAATCGCGGAAATGTCATGTGTGACGTGATCGTGGGCGCACAGATCTGAGCACAGCATGCAGACCAGTTACAGCCAACATTGTGCCAAGCAGAACAAGTAAGGCCTACCAACCCCCTGTTTGCCTTATTGGTGAAAAGCTTCATCTTGCCGAAGGAAGCTATGGACGACTGCTCACAGTCTAGCTAGAGATCCAGAACAAGGATATCGGAACCCAGTTCTCGGGCACTTCTGCCAAGGAGATGGACCAACAGGCAGAGAACACCGTCCCGAAGATTGCAAATTAATCCTAGGCTTTCATCGCATACCTCGGACAATATCTCAGGATGGGTGTCCGTGAGAAAGTAAGAATTGCCTGGAAATCCACTATTTTAGCGATTAAGCGATTATTAACGACTGTCACATCGAGTTCAACGTTCTGGAATGTTCTAAGTTCTGCACGTGACTACCAACCACCTGACATCTCGGCCAGATCTATGGGGAACCGCTAACCTTGATAGTTGACCTTCCAATTCCAGAAGTCGAAGGTCAGTACCTGAGGTATAAATACAGTCAGGATCCGCGGTAGTTGTACAGGGTTTGTTGACGGTGGTTAATTTATTCAGTTGTTAAGATAGTTGGTGTTCTGCTTCTTCCTTCCTTTGAGCTAGAAGATTTGTGGAGCAGTAAAGTGCCAATTTCGGAATCGCGTCTAGTGAAAAGATTATAACAGTAATAATAAGTACTAAAATAATATGACCGTATGAGATGCGTTTGGGTTTTCAAAACGCTTTGCTCTTTTCCGTAGTTTTAAAACATGTTGCCATATTTTTCGGATATGGTAAAGGGGATGTTAACAGCAAATGCACTGCCTGGACAAAACAACCAGGGTAATACACCTGCTGGCCTGACTTACTCATTCTTGGTGCACTGAACGATGGAGGATTCTTTGCGGACGTCCCTGAACTGCTAGTACTATGTGGACGGAACGGACGTTCTTTTAGAGGCATTGTTGCTGTAGATATAGGCAACGTATAAGCTACTCATAGCTACTGACTCAGGCTTTCTGTGGCAATCGATGGCAACTACTCTGTCACTTCGTTGGAGGATTCTGAATGCTTCTTCATACGGCGTAGCCATGGATCGCAAGATGCTCCGGAAGTACAAACATTTTCTGGCTCGGCAGAGTGGTGTTAGTAGATGCAAAACGATGTATACGTGGTACCAGCTGCTTTGCAAAAGAAGCGTCATAGGTAATGATGTCTGAAGCGGTCAGAAATAGTTTCCTGGTAGAAGAAGTGTTCAACCGAAAAATAGTTCGCACTCAATACCTGCGAATCGATCTTGAGGCTAGCATATATATCTAACATGACCGTAGGCAATACCATTGTCCAAGTAAGAGGGTTAACCATTGTGACACTGGCTTTTAATTGATGATTTAAACTTTCTACCATCCCACTCGATTGTGGATGGTAGGATGTAGTTGGGGAAAGTTGGCATCCTAAAAGTTTTGGCGTCTGCTGGAATTGCGCTTATGGTGGCCTATGGTGTGTCAAGGCATTACCAGGGTTTAGAGGAAATAGGGCACAGATATATATGTATTGTTCATATGATTGTAGAGAGCAGAAAGGAGATTCTCTGTCAGCTCCATTAGTTCCGCTCACTGCACCGATTATGTGAGTTGTTGCAGCTCCAGTGTTCCACAAGGGAGAATTACGGTCACAGTAAGCACAGCAAGATACATGCCTGACCAGCGAAAAAGTTGTCTAGCAATCTCTTGAGACATTCCTGTTTGTGCGCTGACGATTGGCTCAAGTTAATGGTTCCAGTCATTCACCACACGACTTGACAAATTAACATCGGAGCGCGGTACGAAGCGTCGTACCACGCCACTCTGCTAAATAAACGCGCACTGACGATGTCACCTCGGGTGGTGACGAAAAGTTTGCAGTCAAACGGCCGAGCTCAACGAACACTCAGACCACCGACTGGTGAAATAACTCGTAAGGCATTCTAATCTCACCTGATGGAATAAGTCAGGTGTAAATCAAGTCACCACGGTGACGATACTCCAGGAAGAACAAGTTCATGCTTTAAAGTCGATGGGATTAAGAAACGTTCCGGAGTGTCGTGACGGATTTCGATATCTGCCGCTGAAAATTCTCTATCAGAACGCATTCGGCTTTCGTCAGAGGATAAGATGCTGGTAACTCATACACAATAATCTGTCACACATGAGAGCTGAACAAAAGTCGGAAAGTCTCTGGAGTCATTTGGAAACAAGATCTCCTCACAGAAAATGACATCCAGTTGGCAGCGGAAACTTTCTTTAATGGGTCTTGAGTTGTGCGTAGGTTTGGTGGAACAAGAACTCCAAGGTCCTTCCCGAAGGTTGATTTCCTGAGCGGGAAGCCTTCAATGTGATAAACACCAAAGGGGCCATAAGCACCAAATGGGAAGACAGAGCACTTGTCACGGTTGGTGGTCAGCCACCACTCTATTGAGCAGCAATGCAACCGGTTTCACGTTGCTTGTAGGCGGTCAGAATCTCCAAGCTTGGTAACCTCCAGCCACGGTTTGTATCATCACCATATATTAGGCAATCAGTTTGTTGCTCGGATGGAAGATCAGTGATGAGGCTCTTAAAGGAGCTCAAGACCAAAGACAGCTCTGTGGAACCCTGCTGATCATAAAAACAGGTGTGGGCCAGGTATAACTCTCCATAATTTGGATGCTTCGACCATTAGGAAAGTCAGCGCCACAAGATAAAACCTTCACAGAAACATTATTTCCGCGGAATTTGAGTCGTCAATGAGGAATTTTGTCAAATGACCTACTGAAATTGACGAAAACGACATCCAGGCGCTTGCCAGCATCCAGCGATCTCGTCCGTTTTGCTCTGACAAATAGTAACAGAGATAAAGGAACATACCGTCCGAAAACCATGATGTACGCATGAGAGCATATACCCAAGAGTACGAGCTAAACGGTTTTCCTCCAGCTAGGGTCGGAGAAGGTGTAGAGCAAGGCTTTTAGTTGTCTATGGAAGCGTTCAACTAAACCGTTGGCTGCTGGGTGATACGCCGTGGTATGAATGCGGCGACAGTCTAAAAAGTTGCAGAACGTATCGAATTGTGATGATTCGAACGGCGTTCCTCGGTCAGTTGTAATGGTGGATGGGCATCCATAGTGCGAAACCCACCGATCTAAGAAGGCCCGGATAACAATCTCAGCAGTGCAGTCTGTTACGGGAATGGCTTGTGGCCATCTGGTGAAGCGGTCGACACAAGTAGGAATGTACACAAATCCGCGTAGAGGAGGCAATGGACATACCAGCTCTACGTGTACATGCGAGAACCGAGAGTCCGGGGCGGGAAATGAACCAAGTGGACTGCGAGTGTGCCGATGTATTTTGGAGCGCTGGTATTGAAGGCACGCGTGAGCCCAGGTACGAACATCTTTGTGTACGCGTGGCCAAACGCAATGTTCTGTGACCAGTTTCAAAGATACACGGATACCGGTATGTGATAGTGAGTGCAGTGCGTCTGAAGGAGACGAGCACGAGGGGCCTAGATCCACCTGTGGAAGTGTCACAGAGGATGGTTCCTTCTGTGGTTTGGAGAGGAACGGGTTGCACATGCAGCGAAGTGGACTGCAGAGTGCGTTGTATGTCTTCATCTTGAGCCTGAGCCGATGCCATGGCGGCAAGGTCGACGGTTGACAAAGATTGGAGAGTGAGATTGACGCGTGAAAGAGCGTCGGCGACGGGATTGTCGAGACGTGAGATATGACGTAGATAAGCTGTGAATTGTGTGATGAAGTCTAGGTGTCTTGTTTCCCATGGTCAATATTTGTCGCAAGCAGAGTTGAAGACGAAGATGAGGGGCTTGTGGCCAGTGGAGACGCGGCTTTCGGGTGCGTTCCGGAAGTGACGAATAACTAGGAAAATGGCGAGCAGTTCTCTGCCAAATGTGCTGTAGCGGGATTCCGCTGGCTGCAGGTGTTTGGAGAAGAACCCAAGGGGTTGACATTACCCACCAACTTGTTGTTGGAGGACGGCTCCCACCCCGACGTCTGAGGCATCAGACGTAATGGAAAGGGGTGCAGTCGATTCGGAAGGAGCGAGGAGGGATATGTTGGAGATAGCATCCTTGTGCTCGGCGAAGGCTTTCTGTGCTGTGTCCGGCAAGGCGAACTTACGTTCATTCCGTCTGAATAGGTCAGTCAGAGGCTGCATGAGCTGAGCGCAGCGTGGAATGAAGCGTCGATAGTAGTTGATCCAACCACAAAATCGACGGAGATGCTTGAATGAGATTGGAGCTGGGAGATCCTTGATTGCCTGGATCTTATCAGGAAGGACTTTGATACCAGACGAGGAAACGAGGTGACCCAGGAATTCTACCGTTGATTTACCGAGTTCGCACTTAGTCGGGTTGTCTGTGACACCATGTTGGGTCAAGCGCTAGAAGAGAGTTCGAAGGTGGTCGAGGTGCTCTTGTTCCGATCAACTCGCTACTAAACTATCATCGAGGTAGGAATAAGCGAAGTTTAGGCCACGAGTGATATCGTGGATGAAGCGTTGAAAGATTTGTGCGGCGTTGCACAGTCCAACTGGCATTCTTAAAAATTCAAACAAGTCGAGAGGAGTGATAACGGCTGTTTTAGGAATGTAATTTTCTTCTACATGTATGTGGTGATAGGCGCGAACCAGATCGATCTTGCTGAAGATCGTCTTACCTGCGAGGCATGCGGTAAGGTCCTGCATGTGTGGGGTGGGGTACCTATCCGGGGCGGTTAGCCGATTGAGTGCGCGGTAATCACCGCAACAGCGCCAGTTACCAGATTTCTTGGGGATCATCTGTAGGGGAGAGGACCAAGGTCTGTCGGAACGGCGGAGTATTCCAACTTCGAGTATGTGCTCACACTCCGCCCTAGCTACCTTTAGTTTATCGGGCGATAGTCGGCGTGGACGGCATGAGACGGGGGCATTCGTCCGTATGTGGTGCGTGACTAGGGATGCCACGGGCAAAGTTGCGTTCATTAGCTGAGCCAGCTTGGAATACTGGGAAAAGAGGTTGGCGTAGTCTGGCGAGGTCTGGAGAAAGGTCTAGACCGGGGTGATAGATGCGATATCGGCGGTGATGCCACGCACACTGAGTTTCGTTGCAGTGTCGACTATCATCTGCATTTCGCATCGACCAAGTGGTCGAAATGCCTGAGAAAGTCAATGCCGGTGATTGCAAAAGGGACTGCAGCGACGGTGAATACCCAGCGGAACGTGCGCCTAAGACCTAGGTCCAGGGTAAGTGACTGATGACCGTAGGTGGCTATTGTCGTGCCATTGGCGGCACTTCGGCTTGGCGACAAAGAAGTGGTAGGCTCACCTGGCATAGGGGGAATGACGCTGACTTCCACCCCGGTATCAACTAAGTACTGGGTCTCGGAATCATAATCCCTAATGTGGGTGAAGACGACTTTGGGCTTTGCCGACACCATTAGTCGCCATTACGGGCCGGCCTGAAAGTTTCCTTGCTTCGCGGCGGAGAAACTGCTTGGTTGCTCACACTTACGGGCTTTGTTACCAAAACGCGAGTGGTGAAAACGAAAGCCTGAATAGTTACGTTTCGTGTGACGGGATGATGAGCTAGAGAGGCTGTGCTGCTTACGGTCTAGGGAGAGTTTCTCGACTTGGCGTTGTGGTGACGCTATTTGCAATGATAAAGCGTCGATTGCTGGCGGTTCACTAGTCGCGGATCTCCCTGGGGCTGCGATGCGGCTAACTCGAGTGAATGTTCTAGATTCGTTCTTTGGCTGATGTCGTTCGATGACACGGTCTGCTAGTTCTACGACTACTGCGAGAGGCAGGGCGCTTGCCATGCGAGGATGGCCTGTGTGTTTTCCGGCAGACGTTGCATCTACGTTTCGTGGAGAATCCCAGTGTCCATGTTGGATGTGCCTATGAGCTGTTGCACCTGTCGCATAAAGCTTGAAAGCGTCCTGTCCCTTAGCTGCAGATCCCTAAACAGTTACTGTAATCAGACCTTGTCAGAGGGCGTGATTCGCTGGATGATCGCCAGCTTTAAATTCTCATATTTCGCATCGGGAAGGGGGCAAGCTGTGACGTCCCTCACCTGGGGGAAACACTGCGGAAACCCAGACATAAGTTGATGATATGTAGCATTATCAGAAGAACTTTTTCAATTGTAAAAAGTGGATCTTAAATGCGCAAATCATAACAATGGGTCATTCTCCTACAAAGGTGGGGAGGCTAGCTCTTCGGCATTAAGCATGTACGTAGATGGCTTATTATCAGGACTATTCATCGTGAGAAATGAATAAGTATATGCGGCAAGTGAGAAAACAAAACGACAGTGAGTAATGAATCAAAGTCACTTGAACGAGCTCACCGGAATGAAAATGCAAAATCGCGAACGGCGTGTTCTGAACCCGGGTCAGCAATTGTTGGGTGGCGCCTGGGATACCAATCGGTAATCAGTGACACGAAACAGACGTGTCAAATTTGGGACAGCATAGAAGTTGGAGGCGACTGAACTCAACGCAGGCTCCAAAATTGGAAGCGAATTAACAGGAGCGAGAAACGATGCAGCAAGGTAGTCACCAAGGCGATTTGTGTCAACGGAAGTGCCGTCAGTAAAACAAGCGAACGTTTGGAAGATTAAAACAGCGATAAAATCCAATGTTGCAAAATACTGAAAGAGCGTGTTTTCCGGTGCGCAGCTCAGGCAAAGTGAGTGCTTAAGGCTAGCTGTCGTCGCCTTTTAATTTCCCCAGCGGTGTGAGACAAGGATGCCCGCTGTCACCTTTCCTCTGCAACTTCGCTATTGACGAAGTCATGGAAGCCACGTTCACAGGACACGACTTAGGTGTGGATCTGCTCCCAGGTGAAGGGCTTCTTGACTTGGAGTACGCTGACGACATTGCCCTCATTTGTGACAGCTCACAAACGTGCCAAAATGCACTGAACAGATTAGCCTTGGCTGTCCGTCACTTTGGGTATTGCTTCGCACTTTCGAAGTGCAAAGCGTTCCGCCAAGATTGGCCTGGACCGCCTCCTACACTGAATTTTGGTGAGGATTGGCTAGAAGTACTTCACAAATTCAACTACCTTAGAAGTCGTATCAGCGCCCGTGCGATCGAGGATGAGATCACGAACCATACAGCAAAATCTAAAGGCGGTTTTGCTAACCTTTGCCACTTACGGCGCCAGCGCGACATCACTCTCACCCTTAAGGGTAGAGTGTACAATGCAGCGGTACGTTCGACCCTACTGTACGGTTGTGAAATCAGGCCCCTTAAATCAACGCACATAAAGAGGCTAGTTACGTTCGACCACCGGTGCCTTCGCAATTTAGCTCACGTCTGGTGGGAACACCGCATGAGCAACGAATGTTGTCACAGATGGTTTCCACTGGATGAGACTTAGTTTCATACAGGATCACGCCACCACCAGGCTTCGCTGCAGAACGATCTGCAAAAGAGGAATGAGACCCCGGGATTGTAACCTCTGAGTCAAGAATGTCGGAAGCTAACCAGGTCTCTGTGAAGGCCTTTAAATCCGTTTTCTTCTTTAAACAGTGGTACAACGGTACTATACGGGTAAAAATGGACATGACTTGGCAGTTTTAATGGGATGGTTTGTGTGAATGACATAAGTTAAAATAGTAGACACTAAATTGAAACATGCATGTGTGGACTGACCATAAGGTCCATGTTCACACAAAAAGTAGGTTCGCTTACCCCGGTTTCGTGAGGGTTGTTGAGTACAATACGCGTCTGCCCCTTGTCGTCACACAATGAAAACAATTCGTATCACGTAGTGCAGATGGTTTAATGCATCGTCGAGCCGTTTAAAAAAATAGGTTCCGTGGGCGCAGAAATGACAAATGTCAAAAGAGCTTCCCACGGTTAACAAATTCGAGGGGCAAATTTATTCCGGCGGCATTCCAGCCGACTGTATTGGGTAGTCAGTTTCAGCATGTGAACCTACAGTATAGAATTACAGGTAATTATCAGGAGGTGGTGACAAGCGTGACCGGGGGTATCCAAGATCTGGTAGGCCAAAATGAGGTCACCCCGTGGACGATGGTGACTTTCGCTGAACACTTCTAAGGCCCTCAGTCTCAAATGCTATGGCAAGTAGAATAATCCATGCTAACTTTTGGTTGCTGTTCGCTCTGGGGTCTCCAGTGCAGCCAGATCGCGTTTTACCCAGAGTTGCCAGGCCTAAATCGCGTACTCCACATGGGGACTTACCTATGCGTTAAGTATTTGAGGAAGGATGGAGAGTCGAACCGCTCGAACGCCCCTCCTTAAGAGACCAACAAGTTAGTTCGCGGTTCTGAACGCTCACAAGGGCTGTTCCGAAGAGCCGAGGTCGTCTTTCATTACCACCCTAAGTTCACGCAACTGTGAGACCCGCTTCAAAATCTGGTCTCCAAGCTTACATGCGTCCGTGGTTTTGCGACATACACGTAGTTTTACGCTTGTCTACGTTGAGCGTAAATATATTTGTCTTTGACCATTCAAAAGTGCGGTCTAAGTCTCGTTCCAGCAGATCGTGATTCACCTGACTACCGATCACCCACAATATCTTGATGTCATCAGCAAAAGTCAGAAAATTCGACTCGAAGACGTGGAACGTTTGCTGATGAGGACCAAAAAGTAGTGCCGCCCAAAAACTGATCCCTGTGGAACACCGCAGAAATTGAAGTTCATCCAGCTTGTTCATTATGCTACGCACATTCACATATATCACTTGTAGCCAATTCCTTGATGCTATTGCCTGATATGCTCAAGTTTGGTTTCCACAGAACCCTCTGTGCTTTCTGTACCAGGTGAAATTTAAAATGTGGAGATAGTCCTCACCATTTACCCGGCTTCTCCGTAGCTCCTAAACAGCGCTTATAATTCGGACCAGATCTACTGGAGAAAGTTCTCGCAGCACATAAAAGGACTCTTTCCTGAAGCGTGAGATCGGTCTGAAAACGCGACGCATTCATCTTCATTCTGACAGATAACTTTGAGGGGACTAGTTTTCGAGCAGTCTTCTTGCTTCCTGCCAAGACAAAAGGCAGAGACTATAATGATCCCCAGCTCGCTTTCACTGAAAAGTTTGGTGAGCATACGTTCTAGAACCCACTAACCATCCAGTATCCTGGCAGCCGCAATATCTGTCAGATTGAGGAGCCTTCATGATAATCAAGCATTGATCCTGACTTGTGTTGTTCGCATGTACCAGCGGCTTAGGAGGTGGATTATCCTTTGACATCTTTTTCAGGTAGTATACTCTTTCAATAACTTTCTTCAGTCGGGAATAGGGAAGGGTTGGCTAAGTAACGCTTCTAACTTTCTCCCCCTGAACTGCGCTCCGGTTACCGGAGGCTGGAGTTGCTCAGTCGCTAACAACCGCTGCATACGTTTCGGGTTTCAAATCGTTACTGTTCCTAACAAGCGCTAGCGGATCCGAAGGCGATGCAGTTAAGTCCCGGTTCCGTTTGCCAGCCAGAGTAATCAAAACGGAAACGGAGAAGAACAAAACAGGTACCGGCAGAGTGTTAGCAGTAAGTACATCAGCCCGAGTAGGAGTTGATCGTGGACTCATTAGCGTTTGAGACACGCCAATCCCTCTGCGTTTCGACAGCGGTAGCATAGAATACTGCGAATCCCTGAGGTAGACAGCTAGAGATAACAGTAACATTTTGGCGTAATGTCGTAGCAAACAGTACGCTACCAACCACCACAGAATGTGCACTGCACAGTCTTGGACGAGCGGTAACTCCCTTATTGCAATCTAAACAGTTGGATACTATGGCTGGGTTTAGCACGATGCCATGGATCAGGGAAAATGTTGATAACATACGTACTTCTTTATATTCATGGTTTGCAGTATCCGATTCCGGATTCGTCTGTCGCTGCAACCTACATAGGGCAATCACAGGACGCTCGAGCCTACAGAATGATCATGGGTGAGTTGCGTTGCACCACGCACAGCTCCATCCACACACCCTATATCCAGTGTAAACCTGAAGGTATAAGACCGAAAGGCATCAACCGAACCGGTGCACACTCCTTCAAGATGAACAGCAACAGCATTCTTGTCTATCTATGTAGGGAATCATGAGGAGCAGACGTATCCAAGGCGGTCTCTGGGCCGTATGCCATTCCACACTGGATAGAACGATTTTTTGAGCCTAGCATTGTCACCAGAACCGTGCACCCCATCCTTCCAACAACGACCAACTGTCTCCTGGAGCCTGAACAATCGAGACAACGGCTTTTCGACAGGTAGGCACCTTTTCAATATTCTCATCAAACACAGACACACTGGGTATATCAAATAACCCACAGAATCTGAAGGAAAATCAACGCTCAAAATTAGCACCGAATATGGAACAGAATAGCAGAAGTGAGCAAATCAAATAGGATAGAAAATTTTTTATCCAGGTTAAGAAGATCTAGCTTGAGAGTAAGCCGGTGTAACCCAACTGCGGTGAAGAAGCACGATGTATGCAACATCGACGTCAGCATGAGGCAATGTGTTATCAGAATCCTGGCAATAATGGAAGCGTAATTAAACAAGGTGAAACGATTGTTTTTTGTTCCACATACTCTGGTTTGAGTTCCATGTTTTGTTTCTCGACCGAACGATAAATATTAGAAGGTACGACAGAACAATATCGGCACCACTGATGGTTTAGTGAGGATTATAAAACCAGGGGAAAATTATGGTTTTAAGTGACTCACCAAGCTATTTACATGAACATTGATGCAGATTTTCTCACCGCCACGTTACGGAGAGGGCTAGTGGGTACATAGTTTGGTTAGCGCTATTCCGTACTCTGAGTGAAACGGACCACACCACGTTATGTAAATAAGGTAGCGTGTTGTCAAGTCGTTTTTCTTGAAGATCATTAGTAGTTGGGCAAAAATACTGTGAGTTGGAAGAGAGTTCCGTGTGCGGGACATCCGAGTGGAGAAAGTGGCTTGTCGGCAATCAAGTCGACTGTAACTCGTGGTCACTTTGAGCTTGCGGCCTCTCAGGTTAGTACTGCTACTAAACTGCAGTAGATAGCGACCGACGTGAACTGGGTTCGTCAGTAATAGGCAAACCATGATGAGGTCCCTTCGCTGACGTCGATATTCCTTGCTGTACAAGCCAATGGCTTACAGTATTCGTGGTTAGGGGTGATACAATCCCCTAACTAATTTGATCGCTCAACGTTACGGAGATTCAAGCGTATCAATATCATGTTTGCGCCAGGGACGCCAGACTTGGCTCACATACTTCGCATTGGGTCTTGCGTAGAAGCTCATTATTTGCGGAAGGATAGATGGCTCGAAATTTCCGAAAGCACTCCGCAAGAGTCGGTCTTGAACCCCTCTTCTTGATGCACTTTCGACCTGCTTCGAGTAGCCGACATCATCCTGCACAGTTAGCAGAGGTCGCTTTCTTGTGTAGCATATTGCAACTGCTGTTCTCACAGACGATATTCATAGATACGCTGATGGCGTATGCTCACAACTGGATATTTCGCTACGCTGAAATGGAGTCGGTTTTCGGATGATCACATGTGGGCCTTGTCGAGATCGCTCTGCAGTGGCATGTCATGATCCACTGCCTTGTAGTTTATGAAATCGTCCGCAGATTGTAAGAAGTTTGGCTGGAGTACACTGGCAAGATTGTTGTTGAAGACTAGGAAAAAGGTGGTCTTAGTGCCGATCCTTGGGTCACACCACACTCGGCCTTAATTCGGTCAGAAATGGAGCTGCGGACTCTCATACTAACCTGAGATTGTATGAGGAAGTTGCTTATCCAACCCAGCACAAGGTCACCGATTACATAGTTCCGAAGGTTGTGAAGAAGAATGTGGTAGTAAGGGGGGTCCAACGCCTTGAATAAGTCTAGGTATACGACATCGGCTCCGATTTTGACATCGACTGATTCTGTCCAGCTTGCTCGGGTTAGCAGCAAGTACAGGACCAATTTCGGCGGAATCCGTGTTGATGTGACAATAGTAGGTTGTTGCTTTCAATGTTTACTATGAGCGCCTCTCCGATAATACTTTCTATTACTTTAGAATAGATATTATATGAGAGGCGGTCATAGGATACATTGAGAACAACAACATTCTAGTGTCAGTTTGGAGCCGGCCCGTAGCCTAAAGGTAACGAGCTTGTCTTGTAATCTGACGGCGCGGGTTCGAGCCTGCGTAGGGGCAGGGCGACCTTCGCAGTATCCTTAGCTCGCGTGCGACCGGTGGTGGTTGCGCAGCAGCGAAGCGTCGGTACTGCTTACTGACGTACTGCTGATGCTTTTCTTTCCTCCTTTATTCTATTACTTTGGGTAACACAAGGAGGAGAGTTATTGGACGTTATTTCGATTGTCACACTTGCAAATAGGAGTGACTATTCCATGTTTCCACATAGTTGAAACCTGCGTCTCATCAAGGCATCGTCGAAAAAACCGAGCTAAAGGTTCGGCGAGGTTCATAGCAGCTGTTTCCAATGACTTTGGTCTAAGTATCGTCCAGGCCAGGAGAACTGTGCACGCACAGGGACAATAGTCATTTCATCACATTTGGTGCTGTGAATGGTACGTGGCTTAACCCTGCGGGCGCTGAGAGCTGTTCCAAAAGCGGATGAAATGACGGTTCACTTTGGAAGGTGTGGGCGAAGTGTTTCCGAGGAACGTTTGCGGCCTCTTGTATAATTAGCGCCGGACTATGTGGTGTTCGTAGAACTGGGACGGTGCGCTGCACTCTGCGGAGTTTTTCGAGGTGCCTATACAGCACTTTAGGATTAGCACTGAATTTCATCGCTAAATTCTATTGGTGCTGGATTTTGTCTTCATGGACCAACTTGTTGCAGCGGTTTCCTTAGGTTAGCCCCAGGTCTGCACACTCTGAAAGGCTTTATGGACGAGTCAGGCCATATCCCTTAAGGTCATGGATTTTCGAGTCCAGTTCATCAAGAACTTCGTTTGCTTCGGGGGAAAAAACCCTGATTTCCGACGCATTCGCCACTAGCCCGATGAACTGGGTGACAAACTTCCTCGATGCGACATCAGTCGGCTGTTAGGTAAGGAAGACCCAATTAATTTCTTGAACGAGATCGACCAGGATGCCGTAATGGGTGAGGACGTGGACTTCCTCGTTGTTTTCACAGATGTATTCCGCGTAGCGGCTTTAGCGGAAGAATATCGTCACATGATCACTACGGCCAAGCGATGCGTCCATGGTTATGGTGTTGACTATTAGTTTGCGTTGATGAGCACAAGGTGTTGGTCACCCGGTCTGATTCATGTGGGAGAGGTGACATGGTTGTGTAGTGGTACATCGGTGGTTAGCTCTTGCAAGTCAGCCTTGAATTGTCCGGTGAGAGAGGAAGGGACTTCGACTGCGTTCACATTAAAGTCCCCTACCGGAAGGATGTGACAGTATGACGGTGCCAGGACTAGCTTCATAACGGAAGCCAGATGGTGATCCATTCAGATAAATAAATAAATTGTTTATTCCTCGATGATGCGAGAAGCTGTTCTCTAGAATAGACGGATCAAAATTTTTACAATCGTTTTATGCCATTGGATAATTCATAAAATATGTGAGCACAACTTACAAATTTGTGCAACACAAAGTAATCCGAATTGTTTGTCGGTCTTTTGATCTTTCGATGAGCCAGTGTTCTACACAGACGTAAGACAGATGTTCGGGAAGAAAATGTACCGACAGGTGCTGTGGGCCAAAACTTATGCAGGTGATCCGTTAGCCCGGAGACATGTGTTGCTCGTAATTCCGTCAGGCTCCATTGATACCGCTCTCGAAAACGTTAGACTGGGTTTGTGATGTCTCAAGTACAGCAATTGCGTTTGAAAGGTTAACGGCCTATTAATCGCAAGTTTGTATTTCTCAGTGTACAACATGCTCTGATATCTCCTGGAAGCGTGTTCCAAAGCTCGGAGTAGTGGATTGGAAAGAGACTTTCTCTGATACTCGTAGTAAACTTTGGAATTGTGACCTTTGACTCCTTGTTTCGTATCGGGTATCTAGTGCTTAAAACTATGTGGACACCATTATCAGAACTGTGCATACGATGATTTATAATCCTGTAAAGAAGTGACTGGTTCAGCTCCATCTTACTAAGCCAGATTGGGTTACATCCAAGCTTATCACAACACACTCTGCCTGTCCTGTTTGAAGAATAACCACATAAGTTCTGTGTTATGTGTCGCTGGATCCTCTCAAGAGCACTTTGACCAGAGTTTTATAGATTCGATTGGACCAATCAACAGTAAAAATACATGCGTTTTGTAAAGCCAGCTAGGATATTTCTTTACATAAAAGTAATGTCAAATATATCCAATGGTCTGCATAGTTTTCGAAACTTGAAAGTCACAACCTTCGCAGTTTAGAGTAAAAGAATACCGCGCGTCCTGCATTGCAACATTAGAGGGCGGTAAAGTACCGAAAGTAAACCCACCACTACATCTTACGTGCGGACGACACCAAAGAGAGTCAACAGCGCGTTTATGGATCCTCGACAATAACGATATGTAGGTCAGATCAGTGATCCGGGATTACCTCGCCTCATCTGCTGGGTAGGTTGTTTCGTGGGGGAATCATGCTGGGTAGAGCTACCATAACAGCTGTGATCTCAGTATTCAGCCATGTTTCAGTTATTATGACAAAGAGTAAAATCTTGATGAGTACAAGTTCAACCAGCTTACTGAGAAGATCATGTGCGTTAGCAGTACAAGCAGCTAAGGGCCTCAGAAGTTAGAAGCGTGTTTGTAAATGCCGATTTCCAGTGGGAGTCTATGCAGACCCTTGTGGAATAGGCTGCTGGTTCTTAATTTTTGTTTCACCACCGACAAGCCACAGGGTCATTCCGGGTTGCTGTGCAGAGCACCCATTGTCAGCAGGTGGGTAATACCGTAGTCATCCTTCAATATCGGCTGGGTCTCAGTTCTGAGCTGCGTGCTGGAGGGGTAACACGTGGGCGACTGAGACTGTAGCTAAGAGTAAGTGGAAAGGTTTATGTACAACTCTAATGAAGTATGAAAAATCAAAAATATTTAATTGCGAATGGTCAGCGGTACTGTTTGGTCAGTTATTTGTTTATTTTGTTCTGTTAGGAATTAGTATTTGTGTCATTATTCCCGGGTATAGGATGTACTTTTCTGCATTGTATGTGCCCCATTTCACAAAAGCACAGGTTTCTGAAATAATCGTCGATACGTGTTATAAAAAATATAGCAGAATCGGCCTCTGTTTGTCCTGGTAGCGTATTCCATAAGTTTACGATTCTTGGTTCTATACAAAGCTGATGTGATACCTTGTCCATGCAGGGGACCCTGGATTTGTAATGGTGTCCTCAGGTGTTACAGGGTTCCCGCAGGTGAAATATTGCCCGCAGTATGGGGAAGTGATTCAAGTGTAGTACTCGATGGGTCATAATAAGGTCAATTCTTACTCAGCGGTAGGATAGTGTGTAAAGTTCGAGTCTTTCGCAACGTTTTTCACACGTAAGCTTTCCTAGACTACGTATCATCCTAGTTGCGATGTGCTGTATTTTCTCCAGCTTTACTGTTTCCCACTGGGTTATCGGGGGTAAGCTGGGGCGCCGTATTCAAGGATTGGTCTAATGAGCGAGGTGAATATTCGAGGGACGGTCTCTTCGGACCATGTGGAGAAACTGCATCGTAATGCCCAGAGCATACGAAGTCCCACACGGTACAATTTCTCTGTATTTTCTAGTGATCTCATATCATGTCGCGAGAAAACTATTTAGGCTCTGACAGATATGTTAGGGTGGAGCAATTAACCGTCCAAAATGTATGATAGTGGCTGGACGTCTGGTGATACTGATGAACTCTGACTTGCTTGCGTTAGGAGGAAGCTGCATTTCAGTGGACCACGTTGACAGTCGCTCTAAGTCATGCTGGAGGCGAGCGCAGTCGTCCTGGTTCTCAATGATCCTCCAGATTTTCAACTCATCTGCAAACAGGGCACATGGTGACTGGAGCTGTTGCGGGAGATCCTTGATATGAATAAGAAATAATACTGGTCCAAGTACAGTTTCTCGAGGTACGACACTGGTCGATGGGAACCAATCTGTCAGGTAGTCATTGACCTGCATTCTAAACTTTCGTCCCACAATAAACTCATGTAACCACTGAAGTAGCGTGCCACCGATTTCGTAGGTCCTCAGTTTATGAAGGAGTACCACGTGGATCACTCTGTCAAACACTTTACCAAAGTCAATGTACACCACGACAACATCCTTCTGTTCATTGAGAGCTAGTACCAACTGGTGGTTTGCGTATATCAACTTGGTCATGCAAGATCGCCCTTTCGTAAAGCCATTTTGCGCTGGCGTCAATACATCAATCGATTCGAAGAACGACAGCAGACACTTTTTCACATCCTTCTAGAGAACTTTGGGTAATTTCGAAGTCAAACAGATCGGTCATTCGTTCTCTAATTTACTCGGGTCAATACCCTTGGGAAGCGGTCTCACTATCGAGCACTTCCAGTTGTTAGGGACAGATCCTTCAGAGAGTGATTTATTGCATATGCTTGTCACGGCT